>JBAMAX010000148.1:0-652798 GCA_037043745.1 Chymomyza amoena
ATATTTTCTCAACCTAAAACAATCCTTGGACTTCCACGAACATTTCAAGACCAAAATTAGCCAAATCGGTCCAGCCATTCACGCGTGATGCCATGACCAGGAAAAACGGGTTTCATTTTTATATATATAGAAGATAGATAGAAGATTGCTCAAAGTAGTTGTGAATTCTAAACATGCTAAACGCAACATAGCTCCAACAAAGATACATAAGCTAAATATAGCAGCTGCCAAATGCAAAATATACAACATGTCAGTTGAGCTTCCCTAATCTACCTCCCACGCAAAAGAATGGCGGCGGCAGGCAAACTTTAAGCAACTGTACCATTTGACATGCTCAAACCTTTTGAGCCCTTAGCTCAAACCCCCACAGAATGTGCTGTGAATATTTAATCTGCAATATATACTGCCAGATACACACAAACAAGACGCTTGATACACATTTTGCATATTTAAAGCGCAAACTTGCCAGCAACCCCCAGCAGGGGCAGGAACAAAAAAAAACCACTTAATTCAATAATAAATTGCCAGCGCAGCCAACAACACATCAGCCAAGCTAAACTACAAAGGACCTCTCGCTACTTTTCTTCTTTTTTTGGGCAAACCCGCGAAATCAAGGGCTCACAGTTACAAAACTTGCCAGAGCAGAGATAACCAAGTTACAAATTCAGTTGAAGCACATCGGGGCGCAGTTAACAAGGGGGAGCCAAGCCCAGAGCACAAACCCCGGCCCAAAATCAAGTTAAGGCCCAGTCGTGCCTTACTGACAACAACTTTTATCAAATTGCGTATAAGGGGGTTTGTCGGTAGGTAAGCGTAAAATTCATAATCGTGAATGCTTCACTTAAAGTTGCAGCCACCCCATGAAGGCAAAACACCCAAAAAAAAAAAAAAAACCCCAGCTATATATATATATATGTAGGTATATATACATTAAAAATGAAAGTCAAGGAAGATGCCATTTCAAGAGCCGTATTAGATTTGGTGCCATGAAAACAAAACTGAAATGTGGCGCGGGGCAAAGTATATAATATACTTGCCTAAGTGTATATGTGTGCCTGCCTACTCGTGTGTGTGTGTGTGAGTGTGTTGCGTGTAACAGCGGCCATTGTTGTGCGTCGAAAAAACAACCCTGAAGTGTGCCAGAGCCACACATACACACACACGCTCACTCATACACACGCACAGCAGCAACAGACAGACAAGAGAGTTTACTCAAATCGATGAATGAAGTGCGTGTGTGTGTGTGTGTGTGTGCGTAGGTAGGCTGCTAGGTAGGCCTGACTGTAAGGACCTTTTGCGTGTGCGCTCAATGAAAATCTCTTTAAATTGTGCGACGCTCTCGGAGTAGAGCTCAGTTCGAGTTCAGATCTTGAAACGCACACAACTCCGAAAAACGTTCGACAAGTGTTTAAAAACAGTTCAAGTGAATTCCATATATATACCTATACACAAATAATAAGAAATAATTTTACGCAAAATGTCCACGATTAACTTGCATCCACCGCAAACCTATTCGCGTCTGTTCCGTCCCTGGGATACACAGCGCAATGCGCCCGCGTCTAGTGAAAGTAACAACAACAGCCGAGTCAAACATGAAGTGCCCGCTACAAGCATCAAGACGGAGCTGCCCTCCAGCAGCTATAGTCACGATAGCGACAGGGAGTGTGCTTCGTCGTCGTCCTCCTCCACATCATCATCATCTGCGGCTTCCACCAGCAGCAAGAGCAGCTATGAGGAGGGACTCAATAACAGCAGCTATACGCGCACCTCTACGCCCTTGCTGGACAGCACGCCACAGCCACTGCTAGCTTCGCCAGTCTACTCCGGCGCTGCAGCAGCGCAGCAACTCTCACCGCAGCCTACGCCTTATCTGCCTGCTGCCAATGATCTGTACTATGCTGCAGCCGCAGCTGCGGCAGCGGCTAGCTCACCCAATGCAGCTGCAGCAGCAGCGGCAGCCTTTGGCATGGATCCCTTTACCTTGGGCCTCATGGAGCAGGAGTACGCGCGTGTTATGGCTGAGGATGCGCAGCTGAAAGCCTTAAATGCGCGCAAGCAGCGTCCCAAGAAATTCAAGTGCCCACACTGCGATGTGGCCTTCTCCAATAATGGCCAGCTCAAGGGGCACATACGCATACATACCGGTAAGTTACAACAAACAAAAAGGACTATTCCGCCATACTAACTTATAAACTATTTTCTATATTCCAGGCGAACGTCCCTTTAAATGCGACGTAGACACCTGCGGCAAGACCTTTACACGCAACGAGGAGCTGACGCGTCACAAACGCATACACACTGGACTGCGTCCATATCCCTGCAATGCTTGTGGCAAAAAGTTTGGTCGTCGTGATCATCTCAAGAAACACATGAAGACGCATATGCCACAGGAACGCCAACTGGGTCCCACCATTTTTGTGCCCATGTATCCGTATCTGTACGGCTATTGAGCAACACCAGCAGCACAGCACCCCAGCTCAGCTCCAGCGAACTGTGAAGCGCTTGCACGCCTTAAAAACGCTACTTTCTAAACGTACCCAAAAACTCCAAAAAACACTGCCGGCCAATACTCTATAACTACCTCAGCAACGAATCTATTGTACCTGGGCGCATAACTAACGCATGTACAGCTAAAAACTACCTCGTTCCTTTTGGAACAACTCAAAAGGATTCCAGAAGAAACAACCTCAAAAAAAAAACCATTGAGCTATTTATTTTTTACTAAATATTTACACTATCTACTCTACGTGAGTTGTGAGCAGCCCAAAGGAAAAAAAAACATCGCGCAAACAACTTGTATATATGGCGAAGGTAGTAGTGAAAAAAAACCCACACATGTGTAAATAAAGTCCTTAAGTGATCCTTTTTCTCATATGCTAAGCGATTAAGAGATATTTCCAGATACTATATACATACATACAAAATTATAAGAATATTTTCACAATTTTTTATAAGCTAAATGCGGTAACTAGCAATATACGATTTATATTTAGATATACGATAGAAAAAAATATTCTACAGTTGCATTATACGATAAATGTTTACACAAGTGAATAAATAAGTAATTGAAAAAAACTTAAAAAATACTCTGAGTTTTTTAATATTTTTCAGCGTCGAAAAGATTTTGTGATAGCAAAAAAAATTATTTAAAACGCTCTAAGACAGTTGAAAAAGAGTATCGAATTTCTGGGGTTAGCTTAGTTACAAGAAGTTGGTGCTCAATTTTAAAAAACAATGTTTTAAAACTTTAAATTAATTTTGAATTTTTAAATATTTTTTTATCGAATAGCTAAAAAAATCTAGATTGAAATAGATATATCTTTTAACATATAGATTTGTCTTAAATTGTTAGGACTCTGTCAAAATTGTTTCATTTTAAAATTTTTCAAAGAACATGCTGTTTTTTTGTTTTTTTTGATTTTTGTAGTAACTGGCAAGAGCCATATTAGCCACCTTGAAACTCTAGAAAATATATATAAGAGGCAGTTAATAAAAAATCATTTGTTTGTTTTAACGATACAAAAGATTTTATACTCATTATATTTTTGTTCAAATTGAAATTATATACTCGTATTCGAAGCAAGTTGCCATTTGAGGAATTTTAAAGAATATTAATTTAGAGCTTTAAACTGAGAATTGTGTGTTACCCCAGAAAATATTGGTTTGCGAGTTGTAAATCTATCTATGTATCTCTACACATAAAATTATATTGTTTTAATTCAAGTTTCAAGATTTTCTTGAAGTTTGAGAAACTTGTTCTTTTCGAATTTTTTCAAGAACACTTACATTTTCGCAAAAAAATCTTACATATACTATACTTAGAGACTTTTTGAATTGATATAATATAAAACTTTTCAATTATATTATAGAATTTTTTTAAGTACTTTTGCTTAAATCCGTTAAAATCAAATAAATAAGTTAACATCAAAAATTAAAAAAAAAGTTTAAAAGTCAAATGAAACTTTGGATTTGGGTTTAATTACGTTTCATTTTTAAAAAAGCTACTTGTTAGTAATTGATCGTCTAGATAATCTTTAATTATGTTTACGGTTCGATGCCCTGGTATATATTGAGTAAAAAAAAGGACTTAATACAACCGCGATAAATATTTATTTATTGCAAAAAAAATTGTGCTCAAAAAATTTATTAGCCTACCTTTGGAATAGAACAATTGTATTTCTTTAACTTTAGTTGTAGATCTACCGATCGAATTTGCAGATCTGAGGTCATAAAAAACTCCCACGTTTTTTTAGTATAATACAAATTAATATCATTAAATTAATTTAAAATGTAAATCTTAGCAATTTAGCATTTATTTTTAAATATTTTTTTTTTTACATGATAGATCAACGCAAAATATTATCTTTTTCGCAATCTAAATTGCTTTATAAAAGTAAGTCCTACGTTTAAAAGAAACCGGATGCTTGGAAAATTTGTAACTCCAGCAGATCCCTCCGACTTTAACCAACAATTTGTCGAGGGTCAAAAAAGTATTTCAGTTTTATTTTTTTAAGCTGAAAAAGTTGGACTTCAAATGAATTACAATATTAAAAACTTAAAACATTTTCTCCTAAAATCTTCTTTGATTTATTTTTTATTAAAAACAGTTGAATGTACATAATGTAATTATAATAGGTCCCTTCTACCAATCTTGGCTAAGCTTGACATGGATGTATATAAAAAAAAAATTATAATCTAAGGGTTCTATTATTATATTTATTATATAATCATTAGTTGGCCCGGCAGAAGTTGTCATGCCCAAACTTTTTGAATAATCTTATAGTGTATAAACATAGTAAAATTCTCTAGTTATGAGAACACCCGTAACATGTAAAACATAAGTTTCTTCTTATAAAATACTCGTGTCACAACGTTAGTTACCATACTTCTCCGAAACGGCTGGATCGATCCTCATGAAATGTTGTGTGCCTTAATAAAGTAAAATTTATAACGTTTATAATTTTTATGTGTTTCATTTCGACAAAAACAATCAACTAAAAAATATTAGGTAATCTGACAACGTAGTCAATGCCAACCCAAATTAAAAAAAATGTTAGAGGGTGGCAACCCTTATTACTTAGGGGTATGAAAAATTGATCCGATTCTCAGACCTACCCAATAGGCACACAAAATTTCATGAGAATCAGTCCAGACTTTTCGGAGGAACGAGAATTTTATATAATGTATAAGATTTTCAACTGGAACTTAGCATGGTATAGTATGAATAATTATTTTAAAAGTATTATCGTTATATCATGAAAAAACCTTGGTCCAAAGAAAAAAAAGCTGTATTTTACTAAAAACAATTTATAATGATTTTCATTGATTTTTAGATTACATTTTCTTGTTTTTCGAGATATGAATTCATCAATCATGTCAATATCAGTTTTATATGCAAATATTTTTTGGATACATATCATTCAGCAATATCATATTCAATATTCTGCTTTGCTTGTAGTTTTTTTAAATAAGAAAATTAATTACAATCTCAAGATTGACATTTTTGATTCTAAAACGAATTTTTATTAAACATTTTTATTTATTAGTTTCCAGTTACATTTTTTTTTTTTTACCTTTATGTCTTTTACTTTAAAACGAATATTCGTCTACAATGTGTTTAACTTTGATTTCAGTTTTTGGAGCTCAAAATATGAGGTATTTAAAAAAAATACAAAAACTTAATTTTTAAAAACAAAAGCGAAGATTAATAAAAGGACTTAAATTCAAAAAAATACTTATATTTTATTCCATATTCCTTTTTAAGGATTCACTTCGTTTCTTACATATTTGAAATTAACACCTGGTTTTCTTAATTAAAAAAGAAAATTTTTGGGTTTATTCATATCACAAAATGTCATATTTAAGACCACATCTTCATGATTTCTCTTAACCCTTTGTAGGCAATTTTCTTTTAACCCGTTTGTCACATTTATTGTGCATAAATTAATGACTTTCATTTCGCACAAACCGAAACATTTTGGCAAAATTTTCACTGTCATGCCGGTTAAATCAAAGTATCTGTTAAACAGCCTGCAATCTACATTCGCATAGAACAGATCAAAGAGTTAAAATATACAAGTCATTTGGCGAACATTTGGCAAATTTCATTCACAAATTTCCAAAGCCAAACGAAATACTAGACATCGCAAAGACATCATTAAATCTGGCAAGTCAAACGCCCACGCTTAACCCCTATAGAGCATATAATACTACCAAAAATATCCAAGTGCTAGCAGCAAACCATTTATATCAAAATCTGACTGATTCGAGGCTCAAAATTCGTTCAATTGCATTTTCTCACAGTTTTTCTCAAGCAATTGTCCACGTCCCTTGGCCATTACTCACTTGACAGTTTGCGTCATTCATAAGGACAATGGAGTGGGCCACCTGAGCAACTGGCCCAAACGACTGACTTGGCTTGTTGCAATAGACACAATGTCTGCTGCGACGAACGAAAATTGTAAAATTTGTTATGCGAACGTACAACTTGGTCAATATCTATCAATGTGACTTCCAAATGCGAACAAAAGGCTGCAATTTTCGAAACCGTAACACTTCGGTAGGCAACTGCCTGGTCCCAGTTGTTGATGTTGTTGTTTTTCAGAGTCCAAAACCTTTTTATAATGCCAAACAATGGCAATACAGTCGCTTGATAGGGGCGTGCAGGTATCATCTGTTACCTGTTCCAAGACCAGCTCTAGCTGTGAATGTGAGAAGATTTTCATTTTCAGACAGTGCGTCGTCCGTCGCTGCAGTGCCACAAGTGGCACAATGATCTAACTAATAATGTGTCCTTTTGATTTCTATAATTCTGTTTGCGTCAGACACAGCGGCAACATTTTTGAGCACTTGTCCCAGCACTTGGTTAGGGGTCTAAGAAGTCTCAGAAGTTCAAACAGGCATTTTTCAAATCCAAATACTTTTCGTCAGTATTTGCCAGACTTAGTGTCGTCTTTTTGACTGCATTGTGGTTCAATTGCTATCATTAATTTGAGTAGAGCTCTAATATTGTCAATAAAAAACATTTCATACCATATTTGAAGATTTGGATCATGAGTTATGCGTATCACGTTGAAAGTGTCATCTATATTGACATATGGGCAATAAGTCAAATAAGTAGATCAGCCTTGAGCTGAGAAATCAAAATTATATTTGGGGCTAGCGGAAAAAGTTGGAAGATGAAAGGCACTCTAGAAGATGTGATAAATTTTAATATCAATAAAGGTGCGGTTCAGTTGCATGCGGGTAGACATGAACTGGGAGAGGAGTACATTATTTAACTAACCCTATAACATGGAGTATTGTCTTGCCTTTTTATAAATACTAAAATTTCTAAGAGGAATTTCTGATGACAAATTTGCCCTTTTTAAAACACCAAATAATGTTTTTACATTCTGCTCAGTCCTTTTCCAATATAACTGCCACCAGGCGTGGATAAAGGCTTTCGTCTTAAGAGGAGTCTTTCACTTCGAAGTCTACATATGTATATCCGAGTTCGCAACAACTGACTGCACATTTTTCCAACTTTTGGGGAAGGGGTCCTGAACGGAAAACCCTCGTGGATCCGCCACTGACTGCCACTCATAACCCATGCACAACAAAATCGATATTATACAAGGCCGTTTGGGTCGAACATTATTCAATACCAGACAGATAAATTAAGTTTTTCAATTTTTTAAATACTTTTGCCGCAAGAATTCCAAAACTGCATTTAACATAGTATTCAATGAAAAAAAAAATTGTTTAGATATTTGGGTCTCCTAATACAAATCTTGAGGGTATCTCAGGCAACCCCGACTGATATGCCACAATTGAAACCATGAATGGGGTTTGGTTATGCTAGAACGTCTTTTCTGTGCCTTATTGCTACAAGGACGAATGCAAATACCTACGTAAACCTTTTAAATAATGTCCTTATTAATTTTGCTTCAGCGCTTTATAAGGATAATTGGATCTTTAAACAAGAATATATTCCTATCCAATCGGTACTTAAAAGAAAAGTTTTCTTTTTATCCTGAAAAGTAAAAAAAATTTTATTGGTAAGGTTGTCAATCCGATCTGACTTTTGTCATATCGATTACTTGTAGGAAATACCTTCCAAGTTGTATAGGAAGAGCCGTCAAATTGGGTGCATGGCATAAAAGAACTTTGCTCGAAGAGTGGTCGGAAATGGACTCTGCGAAAATCTACTAAGGGGGAACGACTGACGATATCAACAAACTTCATCTTCTGAGGAAAGATGCGCACCAGCTGGTAAAGTTTGGTGTTTCTAGCTCTACTTGTCTCCGAAATCTAGATGTTCATTCAATAAAAATTATAATAACAGTCAAATAAAAATTTAATACCGTGCCACTTGTATAAATAAAATATTAGTCGATCTAATATTGAAACTATTTGCCAATTATAAAATAACTTTTTTCCTTCAAATTATTTCGATAACACTTATAATAATTGAAAAATGACTTAAAACAAGATCAGCCCCGTTTTATCTTAGTTTAAGTTAAATCTGAAAAATTAACAAAAAAAAACTTATCATGAATATGTTTCTAATGATTATGACACGTCAAAACCATTCGGATCTCCACAAATGGCTAATCAAATGGTAGTTCTAATTCTCGGCAACATTTTTTCTTAAATTTACTCTCAGAAAACCCAAGGATGATAAAAAGCGTCTGGTAGTCCCTGGGAATTGGAGTACATAATATCATTGCAAGGCCCTTCAGATAGGTGAGAGGCCTCGGGATCGGAATTGTGACATATATGCCCGGCCTTGGAGATTCATTCAGCCCTTAACCCTTCTCTTGAGAGCCCTACAATACAGAACACTAGCTAAGCATCGGAAGCGTTTTTCACAAATCAAGCTGCGTTATAGTGTCTCATAAAAGCTTTATTAGATAGGGGTCAAATCCTAGCCAGTTCGTTTAAAACTCCTGTAAAAGAGTAGAAACAGGTCAATGCATCCACAATTGATGATCTTTATGAGACTTATGTAACAAGCTTGTTACATAATCTGATAACTAGCAATAGTTACATTCAGAAGAGATACAAATAATAGAACCATTGACTTGAATAACTTCGCCAGGCCTCAATGGAATTGATTTGGTAATTTAAATGGGGTTACCCTTCACTGAGTGGTCGATGTATATTACAAATTGATGTATGTGATTAACTTGATCTGCAAGCACCAGTGCCCTTGGTGCACTGCCCTAAACTTCATTTTTAGTAGAGAAAAATACGCTTTTTGATTTAGATACACTTTTTTGACTAACAGCCCTGACACTTCTACAGCACTGTTGACGTTCCCACAAACAGCTACATTTCTATATCCCTAGACGAAACATAATTGTGCGAAAATGAAGCTCTACAAGTAAACTATATTATTGTCCGTCTTGGCAAAAACCCTAATCAATATCAAGATCAAGTCATTTCCTAACAAGCAACTAGTTTGGTCTATCAATAACCCACTGACGTCTTTAAACAATTGCAACCTAGGAGGCGCACTAGCCTAGATGCCATTCATGACCACAAAAAGGCCAAACAAAAGTCATCGGGTGGTCCAGAAATTTCGCAACGAGGTAATTGCTAACTATCAGGATGACTTTCTTACCGGGCGGCCACACAGCACGTCATTGGAAGAAATTGAAACGTCTTTGTGGAACTAATAGAGAAATATACGGGTCATAATTTTGCAATGCAACAAAAGAGTAGAGCAGTGTTTGTATAGCAATTGAATGAACAGTGCAAAAAAAAAATAAAAAGGGCAGTACATGAAATAAAAAATGGAGTCGTTGTCCTGTTGACTAAACCGTAACAAACTGAGCTGCAGCGGATTCTAGTTGCTACCTTTCACAGCGCCAGTTCCAGCTAGTAGCAAAGTGCCAGAGTTTTTCAACCCCTCCGTATACGTATGCAACCCTCATCCCTTATATATCACACACACACACCAAAACACAGTGGCACTACGGGGTGGTAGCAGAGTAGTCTGTGCTGTGCGTTGTGCGTTTTGTATAAAGTGTCAGAGGATCCATTTAATTGGAAAATTTATTGGCCAGCAGCAGCTAGACAAACTGTCTGGCCCTGTTAGGCCTCTTGTTGTTGGCTTTCTTTCTAATGTTTGCGGTTACTAGAAATACTTTCACAATGCACAGAGAGTTACATAAAATACATAAAATAAAATAAAAAAAAACCAAACTACAGACAAATTCGTGTAAACAAATGGATTTGTTCTAATGTAAAGTGCCTTAATTCCACGTAGTCTTAAACACGCACTCGATAGCTCAACGTGTGTGGCAGAACCCGAGGCACAATACGCAATGGTTTGGTATTTCTATTGATAAGTCCATACTTCGATTAAGTATCTATAAGACTTTCCCGTTAATGACATGTAAGACTATTTATACAGGATTGTATGCGACATTTACTTTGCTTTCTTTAGCGATTTGTATTTTCCAGGACACGCTATTGCCTAATACCTAGGCGGAAAAGTGGGTATGTCCCGACACACGCTAAACGATGAGTTTATCTGCATAAACACTCTTAATAAGTCGATTGTCTGCATTCTAATCACCATGGGTATATTATGCTTCCAGTTTTTGGACTAATGAGCGTGTCTTTCCATTATCTGTCTATGCAAATGTATGAAATTTCTGTCTTAATCCTAACGCCATGTTTACTGAGCAGCAGGACTTGCACAACCATGCGCAATGTATACACAAGCACACACTCTTACACCTAGAGTTGGAAAGATAATAGGCGAGATGTGCAACACATGTTGAGGTTAGCAACTGGCTGTCCTGGCTTAAACTATTTGGTCAGATAGTGAAAAAAACATCTTGAAGGAAAGTTATCAGAAGATTCATAGATTGTAGCTAGATAGGAAATCATTTTTTTATATGTATGTATATCTGAAAATGAAAGAGCCTGTGGGCACTGACTGAATAATTGTATATAAGCTATTACATAAAATGGGGGTTTAATTTTTATGAAACTGCTCTAAGCCGTGAGACTTATACAAAACTAAGCTAACAGAAGATATCTTTAATTAAAACAATTTGTAAAGCTTTTGTTATAAATAATTTAATATTTTTAATCTTATTCAGTATTTGAATATCAATTAAACTAAACTTGAAACTTCCCTTGATTTTGACCAAAAAACCGATATTTTTTTTTCAAAAAATTACAGCTGCGTATTTTTAGAATACGTGTGTAAACAAATCTCAAACACATCTGTCTCACGCGCGTTTATATGGAAACCATGTTTTCCAATCTAGCTACAACACTCAGCCCTGATCTATCAATCCGAATTTCTTCATCTAAAGACTGTTTTTCCATGTCATGAACTAATATGTATAAAAAGCTATTTATTTATATTTTTTAACGTGGTTGAAATAAAGAAAAGTAGTAAAAAATTGAAGTTCATAATTCAAATGTTCATTATTCAATAAATTTTGTGTAAATATTTACCAATCTAGTTCCAGCCATAGGAAATTTTATTTTCTTTAAGTAATGACAACGATTTTTGATTTCGGTACACTACAAGAGGCGACAAAATTGCAGTTCGGGGACCATGTTTTGCGCGCAAGGGCTCACGAAAATCGCCATTTTGTAGCCGCCATTTCGAGTTCAATTAATTTTTTTTTAACTTTTTTTCAATTCCTTAATAATAAACGAATAAAATCATCAAAATCGGAAGTTCGTACGTCTTTTCATTGTCTCACAATAAAATACAAAATTTGACTTATTTTTGCCCAAATCCAAGGGAGCGTTCCCTTAAGATATGGTAGTACATAGTAGTAAAACAGGGGACCTTTAGGTGTTTTCAAAATTGTTTTCTACCAATTAATGATTTCTGGTGATTTTATAATTTAATTCATAAAGCTTTTGGTGTAATTAAGGAATCTTTCTCAAATTTTATGAATGACGTGCTCTACCGTGTCCTGTTGCGTGTTCTGCCCGAATTGGCTGTATTATTATAGAATAAGTTTTATTTTGCCTCATAATTTGTTAGTAAATGGTTTATCTAGGCGTTTTGATAAGTCTAATATGGTATTACGCATTATCCGGCACTATATTTCTGGTTTTTTTATTTCGAACAAGTTGACCGAATTCAGGTCTTTCGCCGATTATAAAAAATCCTAAGGGCAACAAAATTGGCTAGTGTCTTTAAAAAAAAATAAAATCAACTTTTAAAGTTGCCACAACTTGTTTTTACCTTACAGGAATCAAAAAAATTGCAACTAATCGCAATGTCAAAATACTTTTGTCCACCTTAACAATTTTAGTCTCACATAAAAAATTAAATAAAAAAATAACAAAAAAACTAGAAGGTTTCGCCTCCTGCTAGCTTCACTCACCAACCCCCACCCCTCCATCGCTGCAAGCAGGTCAGGGGGACCCACTTGAAATTAAATTACTTCTTTATTCTTTTCATACCTCTTCTTTGATGCTTTACGCATCTGTTCTATCTTGTGCTCTTTCATTTCCTCTTCAGTCAAATTCAACTTCTTTCATACCGCTAAAGTCCTTAATTTATAAAATCATGAGAAACAAATATCTTCTGCTATACACACAACATCTTTTACACTTTCAAAAAGATGAGAAAAAAAACTTTTTTATATAATAGAAGGATACAAAAAAAAAAATTTTTAAATGCAAATCGCTGTTAGTTTTTTTAATAATCTTTTGGCCTTTTTTGTACTTAAACTTACTTGTCCTATTTATTTCAGCAAATAAATCAAATTGCGTAATATTTTTTTAAAGATTTTAAGGCACAAAATTATTGACATTTTTTAATTATTAAAAGCCTTTATATTAAATAATGCACTGTATTAAAATAAATCAATGCTTATTATTAAAAATTAAGATAAATAACGAACGTACGGTTGCACAACTTATATGATCCATGCCAAATGCAGTTCACGAAAGGAAAAAAAAAAAATTTTCAGGGGTGCCACAGAAAGCCAATTCGATTTCAATTCCAATTCTTGATGCCACAGACATGGCTAACAAGGGTTTTAAAAAAACCAATTCGATTCAATTTCGATACAATTCCAATTCTTGGTGCCACATACATGACTATGAGCGGTTTTAAAACCGTTGTTAGCCATGTCTGTGGCACCAAGAATTGCAATTGCATCGAAATTGAATCGAATTGGTTTTCTGTGGCACCCCTGTATAAATGGGCGAAAATAATTTTCCGCCAAATTTTTAAAATTGTTCTTTTATAATTTTTTTTCTCCTCCACTCCCCAATTCCTCAACTCAAGAGCCTATGTATTGAGTCGTTTAATGGGCACCTACAATAACAAAGAGGGAAAAAAAAGTATTTTGATACAATATTTTCGGAATTCTACAGCCAAATGGATACCTGTCATTCCTTACAAACTAATACTTGAAACTGAAAACCACCAAAATATTTTTGTATTCAAAAGTTAAAGTTCTTACTTTTTAAAGCTCAATGATACTTTTTACGGTCTTTTGGCAGCCCTCTAAATGTAGTCTACTTCTCATTCTTCCTTATCAGCGCCCCTCTTTACCCTCTATTAAATATTCGTTTATCATTATTATGCAATTTCAATTAAATCATTTTAGAAAATCAACCAAAACACCACAAACATTGCAGCTGGGCCAGACCGAAAATGTAAACAGTAGGTGGTGACCGGAAGTGCCCAGGTATTGCCACGAAAACGCAAACAAACCGTATTATGTGCATGTAGTTTCCCATCAACATGACCCAACAAACTAATCAAAACTAATGATGACATAATTGGCTCGATCGTAGCTCAAGGAAGAAGTCCTGTGGCCATTTTGTGTGTGTCACAATGTGCCTATAATAAAGTAGGAAGTTGCTGCCGCAGTGCAAAACAAAGCCAAACAAATTGTCCTGCAAGGAAGCAGTCATCCGTCAGAGAGCAGAAAGATACTTACAAAGACCCACAGACAACACAGATACTCTTGGTGTGCTGCAAAACAAGTTAAAAAAGGTAATTGATTTGTTTGCGAAATGCTATGATGACACTTGGATATTCGGATGTGCTGTGTCTGGTGTGGTCCTGTGCTGTAATTAGTTGGAACCCAGAGTTAAACCTAAAAATTTCGTTTTGGAAATTCTCTGGTGAGCTGTTGTGACATTTCGTAAAAGGCGAAATTCTGAAGTAATTCATCAAGCACTGTGGTGTTACTTTTATTTAAAAAAGAAGAAAAAAAAAGAAAAGATTGAGATAATTGAGTTTTCATATTTTTTATTATGGCACGGATGTCACCCCGTAGTGTAGCGTGTGCTACTGTCAAGTCCCCTGGGGTATCCTTATGCCACCAGCCGCGTAAAAAGTAAGCTGGCACAAATTGCATAGTTGTCAACTGAAGTGAAATGCGTTTGGTTTTCTCTTAGCTATAAATAGAGTTCCTTTAAGCCGTGGAACTATTAATAATATTAAATTTAATCCAAGAAGCTTCTGAACAATACATACTTATAATAACAAATACATTCAATCAAAAAAAAATTTTTTTTGGTAAATTTATGCATTTTGGAGTAACCTCGAATCGGTAAAGTACTTGAGCAAAACTTACAATCCAAAAAAATTAGACAGGAGTCAAGATACTATGCATCAAAGAACGTTTTTTATGTTTCATTCTAATCAAAAAAGGGGATGCCGTCTCGATTTCTTATGACATTATTAGGGTCTTGTTTTGAAAAATATCTATTCGAAAAATGCATCTATCTATTCGATGGCGCGCCCGTTATGTCAGGAGAGCTGAATGGATTACAAGCACTTACCAGAATATATGTTGGAGAGAAGGCCTTCGTTCCTTACATCCATTGTACAGCACATCAACTCAACCTGGTTCTATCTCATGCAGCTGAAAAATTCGCCAGCCCTTCAATCAAACTCTTTTTCGCAACATTATAGCGAATTTTCAACTACTTCTCGCAGTCTCATCGGTGATGGGAAAACCTTTTGGAAGAAAGCAAAAATCTGTCTCTAAATACAAAATCTTTCGGCAGTCAACTTCTGGAAGAACTGAAACTTGAACATTTTGAGACCAACTATGACTGTCGAAGAGAGACACAAGATGAACATTGGTACACATTGGAAGATATCGAAAGCGAAGCGCCGTCACAGAAACGAAGACTCCACATCAAAGGCTTGAGTGATACTCGTTGGTCTGCACGGCTGAAAGCAGTAGCAGCAATTATCCAAAACCTTGACTGTGTTGTCAACTGTTTAGAACGAGAAACATCGAGAGAAAAGGCTACTGGAGAAGATATTATGGACGCAAATTCTCAACTTTCGACAATAAATTGGCTATTTTTACTAAACCTGACATGGTGGCATTCAGTCCTATCATTCATTGACATTGCTGAAGTGCAATTACAGAAAAAAGAAGCTAATCTTTTAATGGCCCAAAATTGAAGAACTTGCAAAACTTGCGTGAGGAGAGCAAGTATGATTCTTTCGTTTCAAAAGCTAAGTCTCTATGGGAGAAGATGGGATGGAAAAATCCGGATTTTCCGATCATTAGACAACAACGAACGAAAAAAATGCCAGGCGAGAAAGTAGAGGACAGTTCTCTGGATATGGCAACGAAACATCGCATTGGGTACTCTGAAGTTCTGGACAGAAATTGCAGTGAATTACAAGAAAGGGCCGAAAGTTTTGATGAGATAAAGTCACTTTTCGGTTTTCTCAAACCTGAATCCTTCAAATTAAATGTGTGAAATTTGATGGAGAAATATCCAGCTTTTTTTAAAACTGCTCTGAAGTATGAGCTAATCAGTTTTGCGGATATATATTTCTCATAAGATTCTACCAAGCATAGTCAGGCAACATTTAAACTACATCGTTGAAAAAAATTTGATCAGCAGTTTCCCGGAGTGCTGCAGTTTATTGCGTTTATTCTTGACCCTTCCCGTCAGCACAGCCAGCGCCGAACAAACAATGAGTTCATTGAATAGGTTCAAACATCGTCAACGTTCTACAATCAGCATAGTTTTCATCGAACAGCAAGTAGCTAATCAAATTGACGGCCCTGAAGAAATTTAGCCAACAGGGCCTTTTTCCTTAAATCCGCCACTAATCAGGAAGTTCCAACAAATGTAAATAAAATGTAAAAAGAACGGCTTTCTGCACATGAAGGCTAACCTCTGAAATCGCCATTTGTATGTCTAACAATTTGTTGAAGACTTAAAGCTCAACAACTGGCATAGTTTTATGTAAAGTTTTCGCCCCTGATGTATTTAAGTAATGAGCACTTCAATACATCTTTTAATCCATGCGTAACATGTCCTTGTTTCTTAGTGTTTTGGACTTAAAAATTGAAAGCTTAAATTTCTACGACGTTTCCCTTCTCTATGTTGCATAATATACATTGTCGACTTGCACTAAGGTACAGGGTATACAAAACTAGCTTTAAAAAAAATTAAGATATCTACTTTTATAACTGATCATATATTTATAATTAGCATAGTAACATGCTCCATTCATTACCAAGTAGTGCGCACCTTGTTCCCACCGCAACGTGTATTAAGAAACAAACTGCACTTAATTTTATTTATCTTAACAATGACTTGTTGATGTATTTATGTAAAACACAATAAAACATAAAGATTACATATAAAAAGAATACATAGTGTTTTGGAGTACATAATATAAAAGATATAGATTGTATAAATCGTGCATTTGTTCATTCGGAGTTGTGCTTTGAAATGCTCATCAGACTTGAAAATGTATATGTAAATATTGTATATAAGTATATGTAGTATAACATTAATAAAATACGCACAAAAATTCATGTAGACATAATTTTCTTATATGCTAAGTGAAAAGTAGCGTAAATTGTTGTTCATTTTAAGTATCTAAATTTAAGTTCATTGTTGGCAAGCAAAAGGCAGCATTAAGTAAGGCACAAATATATTTTGGGCCACTGAGATTATTACTTAATTACTTGCTACTCATCCGCTTATTCGAGCATTTTCACTTGAGGTTAGATTCAGGTTATTTTTTACTACTATCTTTTAGTACAGCATTATGGCGGTCTGATTCTTGTCTTTACTTGGCGGTTCCAAGCGATGACGATCACGATGCTCGCGTCGTTTGGCGTACAGTAGTATGGTTATATTAAGTAGAACTACTATGGTTGAAATTACGACCAAGTAAAAACTGTATCCGAGATAGGCGAGTCCTGTGCTGTACCAGTGCAACTGCTGATGCTCTACCAACAAGACGTTATGTATAAGATAATGGTAGAACTGCACTAGCCAGGCAATAAACGCAACAACCTGTGCACCAGCTGAGGATATATTCGCAGCTAATAGCAGCACCATAGTGCCGCCTTTTTTGGCTGCAGAAGCAGATTTTAAAACAGCTGCAATCGCAGCCACTGCACAAGCCAAAAGACCAAAGCCAGTGCCAAGTGTGGTTAGCAGCCAAAGCCAAAAGCTGGTTTCACCATGCTCCGTGCGCAGAAATGTGTACACTTTAAGGATTTTATATGAGTATTTTAATTACAAGCCCTAAACGAAATCTTACCATCCACAGAATAGACGCGCACACCAAATCCGGGATTGAGATGGTGATTTCCTTGAAACAAACCCAAATTGACTTCACCGCTGGCCTCGCTAGAATTGCCACGCCGCGGATAGGCGCGTACCCAGTTATTTGTAGTCATACTAACCAGAAGCAAACCAATGGCTAAACAACTGCCAAAGAATGTGGCAAAGACCAAAGCGCGCGTCTTTATGCTCATCTTGCGAGAGCTAAAAACAAAGAAAAGTTAATGTTAAAAAACAACTAAAACACTTAGGGAACAACAAAAATAATCAATTATTACTAATACCTTTATTCTTTATGAGCCACAAGGAACTGAATCGTTGTCGTAGTTGCGGTCGTTGTACTCCGCTTGCTTTGTTTTTATTGCAGTTTTCACTTTTCACTCAAATCAACTTCTAGTGTAAATTTAAGCATAAATTTATTGCCACATATTATTTAGGCAATAAAAATCATTAGAGCACTTGGTAAAGCCTTTGACAGACAAAAGCAATGTTTGTTTTAAGTTATGTTAATAGTTTGCTTTAATTTTAGCTGTGTTTTGCTTAAAGATAGACATTAAAAAAATTTACAGAGTTACATGTAAAAATCTTTTCATCTGCGATATAAATATTCCTTTTAAGGTTATGAATTACAATTTTATGTGCATTGTCCTTGTGTACTCAAGGAAAGTATATTTAAAAACCTTGTTTTCTTTATAAAAATGTAATACTTGTTGCTTGGTTTTGTTTGTTGGTCAACAGTGATGGTTTGCGATAATGTTATCGAAAACTTGATTATCCAAATAGTTATCGATAGCCAATGTTATGTTGCTTGACGTGATTGTTTTTGAGATCTGGCATCCTGGTACAAAAATAGCGCGTAATTCGTGTGTGTGGTGTAGAAAAGTGAAAATTAATAGTAAATATGAGCAGCAGAAAACATAAAGCAGCTGAAAATATTGAAAATCTGTGTCCGCTTAACAGGTAATTCACTCAGCAAATTTATATATTGCTATGTTCGCATAATTCTTGTGTCTTAGCAAACCGCCGGCATGAAAAGGCGCGAATCGCAATGTGACGTCACTTAGTGCCAAATGCATTTAAAAAAACAATAAAGAGGTCAAGTCATTTATGTTGACTAATTAATTTGTAAGGTGCATGACCTGCGCCTGCTGACATAGCAAGAGCACAACAAGCGTACTATTAATTAATGGTCATTACAGAAAACGATCTTCAACAAAGTACAACGCCGCCAGTTCTTCCGCTTCAAAAACGTCTCACTACGAGCACACCTCCTCGCCTTCGGTGCTGACATTCGAAGCACTCGAAGAGATGGGCATTGGTATGTTGGACTCAGAGGAGAGTAGTTCTTCGGCCATGTCGGCCATTGTACTGGCAGTCAGCGCAACCAGTGATGAGAACTCCAACGAAACCACTCCGCACTCCAATGCACCACGTTTGATGCACCAGCAGCAGCAGCGAGTTAGTCTTAATTGCACTGCAGACACAACACTGGATAGTAGCAGCGCAAACAACACCATTATCGAAGTGTACAATGAAGAAACGCAGCAGCATTTATTGCATCAATCGGTTGAGAAATTGAATGCCTTAACGCAGGCCAAGCGAGCTGCGCTGGTCGCCGACACCCACAGCAATTCCAACTCGCCTACCAAACGCACACGTAATCCTTTAGCCACGGTTACCTGTAACAATCAGATTGAGGCTGCTTCGACAGCTTCCACTTTAGCCACACAACAAAGCCCACAAGCTGCCTTGAATTTACAACCTTCCACCAGTAGGCAGGCACACTTGCGTCTACAGAAGAAACCTACGGCTCCCTCACCTGCGTTACAACAACTTAATAATCGTATTTTGCCTACGGATAGCTTTTTTGTGTATCGCACACCTATTATGAGTGCTCACATACATAATGGCGTCAACTATTTCGACAAACTTTCGGATGAGATACTCCTAAACATATTCAAGTGGCTTCCGAAGAAAACACTGCTGCGCATGGCCACAGTTTGCAGACGCTTTAATTGCTGTGTGCGAGACGAAACTTTGTGGACGCGCATGGATCTGGGTTTGCGCACGTTGAGGGCGCAGGCTTTGGAACAGATCGTACGCAGAGGCGTCGTGGTGCTGCGACTAGCACAAGCGGATGTAAGCAAAGCATATTTAAAAACTACTGTGCTTAATAATTCATGAATTTCTTTTTAAACAGATCCAAGACCCTGCTTTTTCTAATGATCCCCAGATGCCCATAGACTGCCATGCACGTTTGCAATATTTAGACTTGAGCCTGGCTTCAATTTCACTTAATTCTTTACACTGCTTACTAATGCATTGTCGTCAGTTAAAAAAGCTTAGTCTGGAACACTGCGAGCTAAACGATGACATTTGTTATGAGATTGCTCAAAACAACGACATAGAAACACTCAATCTCTCTATGGCCAGTGGCCTTAACGCTAACAGTGTGAGGCTTTTGATGTCAACGCTGTCTAATTTAAACAGCTTAAACATTTCTTGGACTGATCTTAAGGCCGCTGATGTAACTGCTTTGGTTACGAACATAAGTTCAAATGTAATACGACTAAATGTAGCTGGCTGTAGGCGTGTGCTGTTTGATTCACGTAAGTTTTGAGACTTCTGCAAGTTTTGATAAAATTATGTTATTTATTCTTTTTCTCTAATAAATTTTGTATTTATAGATGTTGTCACTTTGCAAAAACGCTGTCCACAGCTTCTGGAGCTGGATCTATCCGACTGTAATAGCCTGACTACAGCTTTAATTCCCACCATTATGAAATTTAAAATGCTAGAGTATTTATCCGTCTCACGCTGCTATCTCATACCAGCCACAAGTTTCATGTAAGTGTATATGCTTTGAGAAACTATAGCCATACCCCATCTCACGTTTTGCTATCTTTTTGCAGTGAGTTGAAGAATATGCAATCGCTCACATATCTGGATATATTTGGCATGCTTTCCGAGGCTGCCATGGAGGTTCTGGAAAAGCAAATGCCCAAAATGGGCATTAACAAATTCATTCACAGTTCTGTGGCACGGCCCACGGTAGGCACGCGTCGCACATCCATATGGGGACTGCGCACTAGGGACTAGACCTTAAGTTATTATTAGTTTTTAAACATCTTCATGTATGTTCACTTTTTGGAAACATTTTTTGACATTATTTCCTGGTTTTTATTTTTTCGAACATTTTAAGACAATAATAAACTAGTTCACAATGTTAAGCTTTTAAATGGATTCCTCAATAACTTCACTGATGGGAGCTTCAGGTTTCTCCCATGCCCAGTCTTCCCAGGCAACGCAGCTTTTTAAACTGTCCATATAGCCCATCTCTTCGGGACAGGCTACTCTCATAGCTGGTTCGTTGAGTGACTCGCACTTCCAGTAGGATGTGGCATCCCAATGATCACGGAAATTGCCAATGTCTAGCTCCTGCTGGGTTTTACATCCGGGCTGGCCATCGCCATTATAGGCATTGCAAAGCGCCAACACGACCACAAAGATTGAGAGTTGAAGTTTCATGTTTTCTGAGAACTATTGCTGGTTAGTAATAGAAGTTGCGCTATTTATAGGACAGTCGAGTGCATGATAAGCTGCTCAAGTGCAGCAATTACCTAAGTATGCTTTTAGGAAAAACTGTCACGAATAGTTAAACAAACAATAAGTAGCAGCAAGTTAGCCTTGAATACATTAAATTTATTAGACAGTATTCTATTAGTTAAAAATCATCAAAATCATGAACTTTATTCAAGACTATGAACATTTAACGCCTATATTCAAGGTGCACTATGAAAACGAGTTGAAAGTATTAAGATTGCTGCTTGATCTGGAGCAACGTTACCGGGATTACTATAAAAATGTTTACCAGTGCGAAATGGAAGCTCAAAGGGTCATCATTGAACGTCTCTGGCTGCTGACGCAGCGTTACATACTAATTATGAGATCTGTACCCGGTTGTCGCTACCCTGAGGTCTATACGCTCTCCGCTGAGGAGGCAATCATCAATGAGTATGAAGAGAAGCTGGAAGTGTTGCGCTTGTCCAAGTAAGACTATACGTACTCTACATAACGCCAATCTACAAACTTTTTATTTTAGCAATACTATGAAAAAGGCTGTTTTGGAGTTGTATAACCATTGCAAAGAATTTTATGCTGCTTACTATAGACTTAATATGAGTATAGAAACTCCTTTCATATTTGGAGACTCATATCATAAGCGCATAAGTGTGCATAAGACTATGGTCTTGGATATATTCAACTACTTTCATGCCACTGTTTTAAAACTAAAAGCGTATATGCATCAAATAGATCCTATTAATTTGGAATGTATTGAAGATTATCGTGAATTGCTGCATCCCTGCGAGGAATTTGAAGAATATTTAATAGAACGCTTTAGTTACTGCAAATGTTTAAATAAACGCCCCACTTGTCCGATAGAAAAGCTGAAGTGTGCACCACATCCGGCACTTGAAAATTTGAAATATGTGAGCAGAAAATAAATGTGGTCAAAGGTTTATTTTTTATTTAAATTTTTGGCAAAATATATTTATCAAGTTTTTGTTCAGAATATGTTCTTAGTATTTTTATAAATGGCCGCACTATAATTTAATTGCAAAATATACAGACAGCCCTCGTATAGTGCGGTGCTGCTAATTTAAAAATACTCAGGACGTATTCATTTAAAGTCGCTAGATGGCGTTACAAAAATAAATTTAAATTGTTTTTTTACAATAATATAAATCGAATATTCATATTAGCAATAAATATTTATTTAAATCCGTAAAATAAATGCAGTATTAACATTAAATATAATTTTAAAAGGTCAGCCATAAATTAAAAAATTTAGTAAACATCGATTTTAATCGATATGTTACTAACCACATTATTTGTAAACAATGAAGTTGGCAGTACTTTTGCCCCAAGCGCTAGGCAGCACTTTTTCCATTTTTCTGCAACAATCGCCTGGTCGCAAAGAGTATACACGTAATTAACATTTTGCAAAGTCATAAATTAGCCTTTAATTTAAAGAATTATAAAAGTTAAACAACGTTCAGCTCGTGGAAATATTCCGCGGTACAAAAATGGACGAAGACATGGTGTTAAAACAGCCTACAGATCGTCGTTTAGGTAATTCTGTTGAGTTACCCCCCGGCCCACCCGGCGTTGATGCGAGTGAAAAAAACGATGAACCTAGTGGTGTTGCAGCCGGCAAAACCAGCAAATCAACTTCACGTCGTCGCTCTACTTCACGGCGACGTTCAACACCGCGTCGCCGTTCCAATTCCAACCCGCGCAACGCTGGCTCACCGAACACGCGGCGTCGACGTTCACCATCGCGTTCACCTACGCCGCCGCGTCGAAATCGTTACGATTCGCCTGATTATGGTCGCTTTGGACCACGTCGTCGCTACGACCGCAGACGTTCGCCTGATCGCCGAAGGTCACCACCACGGCGTGCACGACGTTATGGTCGCTCCCGTTCCCGCAGCAACTCGCCTCCACGTCGTGGTGGTCGCGGCATAAGCCCTGCTGGACGCTGGTCACCCAAGAAAAAGCCAGCATCACCACCACTGCCGCCGCCACCCACGCAACAGCAGCATGCGCATCAAATGCAACCGGATGGGCCACCACCTATAGGTCATAGCGTGCCAGCTGCCGGTTATGGTGTTATGCCACCACAAATGTACAACCAGGGGCCGTATGTCGCGCAACCAAACGTTTATGGACATCAATATGGCATGCCACCACCCAATGTGTTTCAAGCGCAAGGTCCACCTCCAAACTATGCTATGCAGGGACCACCACCACCACAAACCGATTTTAATGCAGGCTATGGGCCGCCACCACAAGGAGCCTGGGGCGTAAATGGTAAGTCGCGCTTGACGCTTAACTAAAGACAAACCTAACATACACGCACTTTCATTGCTACACAGATTTTAGACAGCATGGTTGGATGATGCCTTCTACACTTCCGCCTAATGTGCCTCAAGCTGGTCCAGAACCGCTGGTACCTCCAACTCAACAACAGCCACAAATGATGCCAGTGCCAGAACCGCCAATTGTGGTCAAGGAACAGACAAAACCAGCGCTTGACAGTGGAGGTTTGCCACCACAGGACGGTAAGTGTGGAAATGAATTTTACTTTGCTCTTACGAAAATTCACATGCAAACCTCTCACATTATGTTTTATTATTGTTGTCATGATTACGCCCCTAACAAAATCGAAATGAAAATGTTAATGTAAACGATACAAAAAAAAACTCAACTTGAACTCGTGTAAAACGCAAAATTAAATTAAACAATCAATTGCATATTGAAAAGAAACTCAAAATCTAGCTATAAATGCGCAGCAAGAGCTTACACTGGTCCTGGTCTATGCCATCACTTCAAAAATTCCATTCCATTTACGTATGCATTGTAAAACGCATATATATACGGCGTTTTAGTTAATCTAATAAGCACTTCTCGACTTGGGAGCGGCACAGTCACACAACAAGCACTCCAACTTCCCCGACTGAGAGGACAACAACAAGCAAACCGATCTACGTAGAGCTGTGTGATGGTGTTTGCCATTGTGTAACTAGCTGTGAAATGCACTCGAAAATGCATTTTGTAAATGAAATTTGAACTTAGATTCCACTGGCGGGAATGTATACTAATCAGCATTTTTCTTTACCCCCCATATATACATATATCTATAACAAATGGCAGCCGTGGCACAAGAGGCAGAGAACCAGAAGGATGAGCTGAAAAAACAACGCACCAACTATATTAAAAAGGTGACTTTGCTGAAGAAGGAAATGAAAGTTTTGAAGGAGCAACATGAGGATTTGGCCGATGGTGATGCACCACCATCACCAACTACACAAAACTTTATAGAAGAGAATGCTCGTTTGCAGGTGAGTCAAAAAAAAACACGTTTAAACGTCCAAAAATAAAAATAATCCCAAATTTATTTGGGTATACCCAACACTCAAAATTTCAAGTCCAATTAAATGCTATTAAAAACTAAAGTATTTTTTAATTTTTTCTTATAGGTGCAAATAAAAAAGAAATTGGATACCATAGAGAATGTCATAGACATGCTAAACGGCATTATTGGCGATGAAGATCCAGACGACGAACAAGAAGAGCCACAGGAAAATAGTTCAACACGCGTCAAAACACATTCTATATCTGAAATGCCAGGGAAACCTCCTGTCGCTCCAGCAGTCAACTCAACATCTAGTGATAGCTCTGAAGACAGCTCCGATTCAAGCTCTACATCAAACTCTTCCTCGGATTCATCAACTGATGGCGAAGGCGATGATAATACTGGGGATGGAAGTCCCACAAATCGTCTCAAACATCGTGCCATGAAATCGATGAAAGCAAAACAACGACATGGTGAAACTACATTGAAAATAGCTCCAACACCGGCACAAAACTACAATCTTGTGTTTTTCGATCCCGAACAGCATTGGTGTTCCAGCTGCAGTGTGTTCCCAAAAACAGCTCGCGACTATCTGAAACATTTGCACGCCGAGGAACATATGAACCGCGATACGATGGAGACGCCATGGCACATAGGCATTGACCACGATCCATTTCCCACACATGAGAATGCACCCGTAAAGCGTGTGCCAGTGCGGGGCATGCAGTTTTTGGTTCCAGCAAATGCTTGGTACTGCAAGTTGTGCAGCATTTGGATTGGCGATCTGCACTGCGCATCGGCACATTTGAAATCCAAGATTCATGCCAACCGTTATGAGGTTAGTGCTACTTTTTTGGTTTTCATTTGAAATACCCTACAGAAAAACGAAGCCTTTTCCGTATCTGTCAAACTGGTTTTTGTTTTAAATATCTAAGAACATTAAAGCAATACAAAGTTTATTATGCTGGAAAAGGTCTAAGCGTAACTTAATTTATGAGAATAAAGCGTCATAAAACAAAATAATAATTTTAAGCGTTGCCTAAACTCACTTAATTCGGCGCAAAGATTATATTGAGTCAGTACTGATTCTACCAGCACAATTATGCCTTTTAATAAAGAAATTTTAAAGGTATTAAAATAAAATTTCATCATATTTTTTTAAAAGCAATCTACTCATAACTGTTCTTAATAAGGGGTGAACTTGCGGAAGTTGTCGATCCATTAAATTCGAAAATACGTTTATTTAAAATAACTAAGTTAAGCCTGTAGAAGAAAAAGGGTACAGGATAATTTAAAAATTACCACTATTTTGATACTAATTATTTTTATCCATTTGCAGTTGTTCCTAAAAAAGACTCCCAACTACGAAGTCGAATGGTTGGCCGAACGTGAACGTGCTTTACAACAGTACAAAGAAAGCGAGGAAGCCAAGCAGAAGAAGTCCAAGAAGGATGATGACAAAACAGCTAAGAAACGAAAAAAGAAGAGGTACTTATTACTTTACTTTTACTTTAGAAAACACTGTATCTAATTTTTTGCCTTTGAATATGCCCATTGCAGTGCGGATAAAAAGAAAAAGAAGCGTAAGCATGGTAAAAAACACAAGAAATCTGCTACAGCAAACTCATCCTCCTCCTCGAGTAGCTCTTCGTCAGAAGACGAAGCCGCACAGCAACCAAAGAAAGGACGCAACGAAGAGGTGCTGCCTCCCATAATATTAGATAAGCAACCTAATGCTGCATCCATACGTGTGTCTATGCGAAAGCAAGAGACGCCGGTGCTTAAGGAGGAAATCGTAGTTCAGCCAGTAGCGCCACCTCCCCCGCCTTTTATCAAAGATACGATAAATGCAACACGCCTCAGCAAATGGACATCGGCGAGTGGAGATGATACTGCCGGCAAAGCTGCAGTAGAAGTCGAGGAGCAAAAAAAACGTGATGATGCAATGTTGCAACAATGGAACACCGTGCAGCCGGTTATCAGTGAAAGTGAAAAGAAGCTGTTGGAGCAACTTAAGGGCAAGCTTAAGGGTAAAGGGCGTGATGTGCAGGAACCCAGCAAAACTTCACATCAAGTGGACGACAAACCCAGACGGGGTGGCAACCGACGTTCCCGTAGTCCCCTGGCTAAACGACGGACGCGCAGTCCCTCACGCAGCCGCAGTCGAGGACGCAACGAATTTCGTCGTGATAGAGATCGTGAGCGCGAACGTGATCGCCGACGCTCGCGCACACGTTCGCGCAGTCGCGGTCGCAGACGCTTCTCTCGTTCGCCCATACGTGGCAATCGTAGAAGTCGTTCCAGAGATATGCGTCGACGCCGCAGTCGTACACGTAGCCGCTCACGCTCCGGTAGTCGTGAACGGGGTGGAGTAAGTCGTGTGGAAAGGCCAATAGTTAAACATTCCGAGTTCAGGCCTCGTGCGCCACCTGAACGCAAACTAAATGAGCCCAAGCGGGAGAAAAAAGAGGCCACAGCAAAAGCCAAAGCTGCAAAAGCAGCTGCGTTGAGCAGCAGCGCCGCAACGGCTGCAGCAGCTGGTGGAAAAAAGTTGCCATTTATTGGTAAAATGCCAGTATTTAAGAAACAGCCTTCCGGACAAGCAAGCTCCGAATTAATATATACAAATGGCACAGACGCACTGCCGCCTCCGCCGCCACCACCAATGGGAGCGACCATGCAGCCGGGTGCAGCACCACAAATGCCGGCAGGTGTTAGACCGCTCGCGCCTACAGTGGCACAAATACAAATGGCCATGATGGAAGATGCTTATGGCAATGCACCGCCTTTCCATCCTGATGCCGGCATGATGGTGGATTATGACGAGCTTATGCCAGATCCTGTGCAATTTGCCAATTTGATGACACATTGCCCGCCACCACCGCCGCCTGGTGAAGATGAAGGTGGCAATGCTGGTACAAACAAGGACAGCGATGATGAAGAAGGAGCCAATGAAGAGGACGTCTTGCCGCCGGGCATTGATGAGCCAGAAGCAGAATTATCTACGCAGCCATTAGACGCGGACGCACAGCCGAGAGACGGTGAGCTGCCTAAAGATTTGGCCGAGGCATTAGATATTATATTCCCCTCGGAACGCCCTGAAGAAGAAGAAGATGACAACAGCAATTCACGAGCTGAGCTGCCGAAAACTATCACAACAATAGTTGACGATGAGCGGCCGCTGGATGAAAATAATTTGCAGGACTTGGCCAATCAAGGCATACACATTATGACAATCGCTGAGACAACAGCAAGCTCAATGTCGCTGGTTGATAATGATATTATAAGCAAAACCGTGCACTCACCCATGCAAATAGCCACAGATGATGATGAGTCACAAAGCGCAGAATATGAACTACAATCAATGCACAACGGCAATGGCATTGCTAAAGTGATTGAGGACATCAACAAAGTGGAAACAGTGCAGGAGCTGCGTCAAACAATAAGCTTAAAACATTCAGAGGCCGAGGATATACCAATGCCCTGCTCGCCGCCAACAACAACGATCGTTGATGATACAAGCGAAATAAGAGCAACTAGTTTGAAGGACTTGGTGGAGCAAGCAGATTTGGATGATATACCTCAGCCACCAATTTCGCCAACGAACAGCGAAAAGCTGCGACGCCAGGCAGAATTGGAAGAACTGGCTATGCTCGGCATAGACAGCAGTGACATGGCTGCACAATGTATGTACAACTTGCCATAAGGCTTCGAACACGGCTCATCAACACCAACACGCACACTCATACACACACAAGCACACATACACATAATCGTAAGCAAATGCATTTTATTACACAAAAGAGCCCAGCCCCACTTTTGAATCATCTAAATATTGATTCCTAACCAGAGTAAGCTTAGTCACCATATATTAAATTTATCGAAAAGCTGATTTGTTACTAATTTCTATAATATGGATTGCAGCCCAATGAGGCGCATCGAATCCAAGGCAATTTTGTATTCAAAGTTGCATCAAATATTTCTCAGCTTGAAGTGGTCCGGTTGCAGTAGGTAAATCCTTGTCATGCACAGAGATTATAGATTTTTAAAAAACTGTTGCGTAGCTCTAGGTAGTTAAACCGAAAAGTAAAAATAATTTGTATAATTTTTGTGACTTTAACTGCTTCACAAATATTTGATTTTTTAGTGGGACTGCTAGGTAAATGAGGATCAAATTTGATCATTGTTGTTTTTAACTTTCGAACGCTCCAAGTTAATCGATTTCTTTGGGGTACAAATTTAGATTGGATGTTTCTTTCTAGGTTTTAAACGTAGTGTTTTTGCGCTCACTTATATTAGAGGGTAACAACTGGCCCAACTAGTTGTAGATTCCAGAAACAATCTAATTTAAGGTTTAGGTTTTCACTATTATCTCTAAGGCTTGCAATACACACACCTACATACTAAAACACGCATTTCCACATCGCTCAACTTCTTATTTACTTAAACATTTCTAATAAATATATTATAATTCCTAGGTGCTTTGTAAGCTAATCTTTGACCTTTCACAAAAAAAAAAAACAAGCCGGAAATGCCAATAAAACACAATCAGATGCTGCATCTAGGCGGTTCAGTTAAATCCTCGAACAACAGCAAACCAATCTTAACAATATTTTTATGTTACGCGTATGTGTTGTATTTAACACTTTTATGAATAATTTATACACATATATGTATGTAATATATATATATATTTAACCTTTTAATTGAATTGTAAATTATAATACATGCAATAGTTTTATAAATATTATTTTTGTTTAAATCAAATGGCACTTAACAATATTTTTTAATGTAATACAAAAAATTAATTCTTGAAAAATACACATTTTAAATACAATCTATTAATATAATATGTAAAATTTGCAAACTTCGTTTTACGGTCAAATTTTTTCATTTTAGGTACACAATTTTTGCTAGTTATTTAGTTAAGTGTTTAGAAGTTATATATAATATAATAAAGTTGAGTATGTAATAGTTGCAGTTACGTACATATCAATATTGGTGTTTTGTTTTAGTAACAAGTTATAATAGTAAAGACGTTTTAATATTCATTAAATGATTTGTCATTGTATATAGAATTTATGCGGACCCCGGACCTTTCAAAATTAGTTATATTGTAACATTTAAAAATTTATAGCACTTCAATACTTTGAGTAAAAATTCGAAACTAGATGGATCGATACTGGTTATCTATCTTCAAGATAAAGGTAATACGCACATTTGGCCAGATCGATTGGGTTTCTCGTAATTTTACAAGCTCTGACTTATTTCTTTTGAATTTTTTTCCACTAAAGGGAATGTTCACTTTACTTGGCAATTAGCGCGATTTTTTGACAAGATTTATATCTAAGAAATAACACATTTTCAATTCTTTTGGAATTTACAAAAAATATTCGATTTTTTTTTAAATTTCCTAATACATTTTTTGAGCTTTTATTAAGCTAAACCGTAAACTTTAATTTACATAAAAATTTATAACATTTTGAAGTTTTTAAAATTTAAAAACTTGAGTACACATTGCTAAATACAATTCGTCGTCATTTTAAAATACTAAAACTTACAAATAGAAGAATTTAAAGTTTATGACTATTTCTAAATGTCCAAATCGCCTTATTACATTGCTCAAAGTATTGAATGCTTAGTAGGTCTGCATAAATATATATACTAACTAGTAAATGTTTCTATTTTCAAGTAGTAACAATTTTAGGGACGGTTGACAATGGATTTTACACATTAAATATGAAGACTATGCAAAAGTTAATGAGTTATAAATAATTTTGAATCGAAATATGTGCAACCGATGAGGCGTAACCCGTTGCAGTGGCTGCTATAAATGAGTGACGCGCATGCCTTGACACTTTTTGGAGTTGGCCTCTAGCTAAAACTATAAGTCCGTAATGGGTCCACCAGCTACGCTGAATTTGCTTGCTGGCGCCTGCGCCAAATTTTTGCTCCAATTTTGAACAATCTGTTCCTGTTCCTCATCATCGGCATCATCCAAGCTAGCAGCAGTTAGCTGACTTTTGCGTCCGCCATTTGTTAGATTGTTGTTGTTATTAGCTGCTGCATGGGCCACCGTGGCACTTAGGTCTTTAACCAATTTTTCAAGTCTAAAACGTTGAATGGGTTAACGTACACAGAGGAGCATCGTAGAAAGAGAAGAGCAAAAATGCAAATTGTGAGTGTTTCTTTTTGGTATTAGTTACTAAAAAAACAACAAAAAAAGTTTAAAATTTCAACCTATACCAAAAAAACAATATAATGACTTTTTGATTGTTGGTTACGTGATGATGGGTTGAGTGCAACATGCATGTAAAGGTGATGAGAAATGTGAAAAATGCATTGTGTTACGTTTACGACAAAAAGGAAAGTAAAGCGTTTAAAGCATAGACTACACCCACGCTATGATACGTTGATTGGCCTCCTTACGTGCAGCAGCCGCTTCGTTGAGTTCGCGCTTGAGCTGAACGTGCTCCTTTTTGCGCGGCAGCAAAGGCGGCGGCGGCGGCGACTGCTCATTAGAGGACTTTTGCAGCAAGGCGAATGTGGGCGGGCTTGGTGGCACTACATCGACCTGTTGTTGTTGTTGCTGCTGGTTTTGTTGTGCCGTCGGCGTGGGCTGGCCATTGCTGCGGGTTTCATTGCTGCCTATGGAATGACGCTTGTTTGTTGTGGCATTTGTTGTTGCTGGCTGCAATTCACTTTCATCCAAAGCCTCTGCTTGAGTTTGTTGTTGCTCTGCAAGTTCCACCTCATCATCCTCTTCCAGCGAATGTGTCTGATGCACTGTGCCATAGTGCAGATTAAATGATTGAGCACGACGCGCGCCGCTGCCATTAGGAAAAGGTTTGCGTTGGCGCTGCATGCGCTCATTTTCATAGATAATGTCGTGATTGCGATTATTGTAGCAGGATGCCAAAGCCTGGCGCAGATATTTGTTCTCAGCCTCCAGGTGAGTTAAGCGTTTGTTAGTATCCTTGCGTTCCAGGCGCAGCTGCAGCACATGGGCCTGTTGGTAACAAAATTACATAACAGTTTAGTGGCAACTTATTTGGCTGGCCAAATGCTGCTTACCTTGAGCTCATCGATGTCACGTAGTATGCGCACATTGCCTTCGTTCATTGACCACTGCCGCTCCTCCACCATGGATTTGACGCTGCATTGGGTAACATACGCAAAATTAGCAAATTAAATTGTTGGCTTTATATATACTATATACTTACCGATTAAGCAAGGCATCCTCACGCACACGCGCCGCCTCCTTGACTTCACGCACCACATCGGTCATCATGCCGGGCGTATAGGCACCTGTAAGTGGTATATGGGCAATGCATTAAATGCTGGCTCATCAACTTGACTTGCTTTTGGGTGCCGCAAATCACAGCCAAGTCTATTGTTGACATATACTATATATACCTGAATGAAAGGTGGGCGCTGGGCTGTGCGTGCCAAATCCACCGCCAAATACCAATGGTTGACTTTGTGTGCTTAATCCGCTCAAGCTATCTCTACGGTGCCGCATGCCCCCACCCCATTGTTGTTGGCCGTTGGGCGCGTGCTTTAAAGCTTCGATATCAACTAAAGATTTTTTGTTTGGATTTTTGTTTACGTGTGCAAAAATTATAAAAGTATAGGCGAAAAGTAAAAGATAAAAGGTACAAATCAATACATAATAACAAAAATAACAATTCAAAAGATATAGCATATAAATACAATTAGTTAATGTACAATATATATATATAGTACAATACAAATACAAAAAATGTTGGGACAAGACGAGCAAAAAAATTACCAAAAGTTGTGTAAAGAGAAGAGCATAGATTATGTGAGTTTCAACAATTAAAACACTTTTCAAATTTACATAGCCGGATTAGAATTATTTCTGAAGTACAATACGGAAAGTTTTGGGTAAGTTTTCTACGCACCTTTTGTTTCATGCAAATTGCGACAAATCTTTGAGTTGGTTTCATGTAATATGTTTATCTGCTCCATCAGAGCCGCAAAAAATTTGTTCTGTTGCTCCAGTTCTGCGCTGCCAGTGCCATTTCGAGGATCTGGAGTGTTGTGGCCACTTAATTTGGAATCATTATCCGAGGGATTCAACAGGCATGGATCACTAAATCTGAAACTAAAGATAAAAATGATTAGAGGATATATTAGGGGACTCGTAAGACCTTAAAATCTAGTATTCCTAAAGGACCGTGGGTTGTGAATTATCAGGGCCTCAGCCAAACGTAGAGCAAATACAAGTTTTGATTGATTACTATTCTAGATATGAGGAATTTAATATTCTGCGGTCAGGAGCTATAATTTATGCAATGCGAGAGAATTTTGACGTTGAACAATACGTTCAGCCAAGACAAAGGTAGGAAATCATCTCTCCGACATCTTTAATACCAAACGAGGTCTCAGACGAGGCGACTCGTTCTCTTGTACTGTCTGATTCCAGGTGACTGCAGGAAGCTTTAGAATTTCTGAATTTGTTTGTCTTGGCTCCCCGGAAACAACACACATGTATGTAATGTTAGCATGAAGATCAAGGAACAACGCTTTCCGACTTGTGCTACTCTGGGCTTAGTAGGAAAGTGAACAGTTTAATCCCTTTCTCGTCATACAAGGCTCAATAGGGCACTCAATCGGAAACAGCTGCTCTTGGGGTGTTCGAGAGAAAGATTATTCCCATGATCTTCGGTTCCGTTTAAGTTGGCAATAATTATCGTGCTCGATGGAACGAGGAAATAGTCGGCGAAATTGGCGGAGTGAAGCGTAAAGGCATGCAGCAGCTTTGCTGGCTTATTCAAGTAGTATGGATACGAAAACTCCAGATTCAGTGTTCGATGCGGCAGTTGGCGGTCAACGGAGAAAAGGTAGACCACGGCTGCATTGGCAGGAGCTAGTGGTTGCAGCGTTCTCCGCCATTGGTGTTATCAATTAGCGAAGGCGCGCGCAATACAGAATTGCATGGAGGGAAGTTCTTGACCAGGCTGCGACCCGTTTGCGTTGTAAAGCCGTTTAAGAAGAAGAAGGAAGATGTTTTTATCCGACTCTGTTACAATAAGGTTCAATGGGGAAGTTGAAATTATGAATAGATCCCTGATTAAGAGACTTAAAATAGAATAAGCTAAAATTTTTGTGACATAATACAAAACTTATTAGTATTGTACAATATCACTCACAGAAATGGCACCAAATGAGTTAATGCTTAATCAAATTTCGGTGATTCAAGATTTTATTGTAGAATTCATTAAATCAAACGGGAAAGACCGTGCTTCTACAAATAAACCAAAGGGAAAATGGATTTTGGATAAGAAAAGAAAGCGAAAGATGTTGATATCAAAGTTAGAGACACGGTTTTTTTAAAAATATATTAGGTGGTAGAAAGAAAGTGAATCATAGTAAAGGTAACTACAAAAGCGTCATGAGGAATATAAGCCTCTTAAAATAGATTCTTGAGCCTGGTAGGCAGACTCTCTTCAGCGAAGGTGATGACTCAACATGACCCTGGGATTGAAATGCCAAAATAACAGTTCTTATTGGATGAGGAGCGGATCGATGTGGCAGATAGTTAGAAGCTGGTGGGGATAGAAGCAACGATGAGAAACGTGTCAGCTAGCAGCACGGATATCATCGAAAATGAATGTCAAATAATACTTAATCTCTCTTAATAAATTCAATGTGTTCTCTTTCGTCGAAGTGAAGAGGTGGCAGTAGAAATAAAGAGTTAATATTCTGAAGTTAAAATGTGTTAATTAATTGCTATATGATCCAAAAGTACAGTTTGTTATAGTGAATTAGAAGACTTAGGATCTACAGCTCTTAATAGTGTCTCAGATCCTTCTGTTCAACAGACGGACACTCAGATTCGTCTGTCTGTTCATGCTGATCAAAAACATATACATTGGTTCTCCCAAATGCGAAATACTGAAAATCACGAATTCATTAGACTGAAAACCGGAACAGAAAAGTTTATTACAAACTTCGAACTTTTATTAGAATCGCCTATTGTTGATTGTTGTGACCTATTAGTCTCAACAGAACCCGGAAATCAGTACACGTGCTGCTAGATAGCTGAACATTAATCACGAATTTGTTAGAGTGAATGTGAAAATCGGAATAGGGAAGCAAAGTGCATCAAAACTAATCATAAATTAAGCTTCGCAAATTTCACGATATTCCAAACTGTAACTAATATTTCTTTCAATTTGGCTCGCTGCCAATCTAAGAAATCGATAAAAGTCTCGATTTAATTGCTTTAACTTCATATAGGTACTAAATCAAAGTGTACTCACCCCCTGCTGATGTTTGGATTACTGCCACTACCATCTAGCACATCTGTGGAATTTTGTTCATGCTCCGAGCCGGCACCAAAGCCGCCCATCATATTGACCAAAGGTGGCAAGCTGGCAAAATCCTGTGCGCCATCGCCATGGTTATGTGGCAGACCAAAGCCCACATAGCCATTAACGCCGCCGCCATTGCTCTGGGGTGGAAAGAGCATGGGATAGCGATGGCTCAATGTCGATTGTGAGTGCTTCACATAGCTGGGCGCGTGCTGCAGACACAAAGGTTAATAATTAAATTTTCGGTTTGTTAGCTGGAAAAAAGTTATACGAGTATATTATGGCCAAAACTCACGCGCTGAATGCCCAGGCTAAAGGGCGAGGCAGTTCCACTGGCAGCAACGGACGCGCCCATATTATAGGGCTGGGAGTGAGAGCGCATGAGAAACTGCTGCTGCTGTTGTTGTTGTTGTTGTTGTTGCTGGGCAAGTTGTTGCGGCAGCGTTTGTTGTAATAGCTGGTGTTGTTGTTGTGGGTTAAAGCCGGCAGCGTTTTGAAATGTTTGCAAATTTGGCATGGCTGGAGGGGTCTGTAGCTGCGCCTGTTGTTGTTGTTGCTGTTGCAGTTGTGCTGCAGCAATTTGTTGCTGCTGTTGCTTGTGGCTTGTAGGATTAAAATCTAAAAACTCCGATGATGAAGATAGCTGCGCATTTGTGGCATCCCTTAGACAATTCTCCAGCCAAGCATCCAAATGATCCTTGGAATAGTTAAGACCTAAATGGTCATTGTTGCTGCTGCTGCTTTTGTTATGATGTTTATTGTGCGGCAACGTTGTGGTATTGTTTGTTGCAGCGGCTGTGGCACTGCGTGACTTGAGCTTCTTACGTTTGGTGCTATCAGCAGCTGGAAAAAGCATATAAATTGAATTAGAAAAAGTTGGAGTAAGGGACACCCTGCATCCCAAATTTCGCACTGATAAGTATCTTAGATGTATTTGGGTAAATGCAGAAGGATATTTTTGGAAGTCGAGTGTATTGGGTTCTAGCAACCTACGTCACAGACAAGTTATTTATTCCAAAATGCTTATCATAACCTCAGGTAGTAATTGATTCGCCCGATTGATGATTAAACTCACATAATACTCTTTATAACCCGTCAAGAGTGTATTGGCTTCCTGCAACCTACGTCAAAGGCAAGTAATTTATTCACAAATGCTTCTCATAACCTCGGATAGCAATAGATTCACCCGTTTGTCAACCTAGATCTTAGAGACAAAACAAGCTAAAGGCCCAAAATGTTACCAACAGTACTACTCTCTGGACTGCGCCGCTTTCAAAACGTCTTCTAAAAGGCCGGCTCCGTTAATGTCTCTATATCGACTGGTTTTCTTCACGTAGACGATCGACAATTAAGTACCAAATATGTTGACATATAATTAGTTGCCTATGTAGATTAATATTTTGTTGCTACCAAGAGTATTCGACTTTCCTTCTCAGAATACGATTCACGATTCCGGCTACAATGCTTAATTTGCCAACCAAAGAGATACATGGACTGTATGTTTTGCCTGCAGTAGTGGAGCGTATTGGAAGATTGCTGCCGCTGCAAATTAATCTGCCAAATTTTTTGGAGCATAATTCACTTATATAAATGAAAGAGGGTGAGTCACTTGGTTTTCGTTGCCGCTAATGCCAAGAAATGGAACTTGTTCACGCCTCAGTATTGAACAGATGTTTATTTTTTCCTTGAATCACATAAGTCTATCATCTTCTATAAGGAATTGTGGGGACGCACGAACTGTCTCTTGGCGATGATAGCCAGGCAGAGGCAAAGGTCGAGTTAGCTGGTTTCCTGTGCAGCAGGTTCATCTAAAAGATGGGCCTGAATTCTTTCGTTATGTTAAAAAGATTTTAGTGCTTCTTTTTGCATTCACATAAGTCTAATCTCCTACGGAGAAATGAGTTCACATATCAACGTAAATCAAGAAAAATCACATCACTACGAATAACGAATTAATCTAATTAAGAATTAGATGTTCATTCGGGCAGACGTCCATGTAAATCAGTTATCCAAGCGAACCAATGCTAACTGGTTTCTATTACCGCAGAACCATTGACTTTTCTGCATTTAAAAACAACATTTCTATTCTGTCAGATAGCCAAGCTGCAATTCAGGCCCTGAATTCAGTCATCGCAATCGATAAACTGGTGGAACAAAGCAGAAGGAACCTCACCACCGTAAGCGAAAGACACAACGTTACTTTAATCTGGGCCCCAGGACACCGGATTTCAGAGGGAAACGGAAAAGCCGACGAACTGGCAAGAAATGAGTCTGCCACGAGTGAGGCTCTTCACATCGCTAAACGTGGACAAGAGAGACATCAACACAAAATACCTTCAAATAGCGGGTCGTAGATGAAATATTCTTGTAACATGCAGGACTAGCAGATCACTATGGCCTAGATACAATCTCAAACAACATCGCTCCTTCACAGGAATAGAAAATAAGCCTTTAGATTGACGGCAGCCATTAATGGTTCTGGCCTATTGGGTAACAGGCGGCTAAAATGAGGCTTCCCCATAATATTCACTGTTACAGTTGTAACCAGGCAGAAGAAATAGAGACTGTTTTTCATTTCCTCTGAAAATGCCCTGCTCTTTGAAAGCAGATAATGGATAATGGATCTAGGAAGGCCGCTTTTCAATGGACTTGCAGATGTGACGGAAGTAATCATCCGTGACTTCCAGAAGTTCCTAAACCGCACAGACTGTATCCAACCGAGCTGTACACAAAATCAGCCAAGTAACGATTTGTAAACGAGGATATGGCAACAAAACGGTGCGAAAGTTGGGAACAGGAACTAAGCCACAGCTTCAACCTACCAACTAACAAACTGGCTTCTCTAAGACCAAGGCTTCGGCTTGATTCGCTCCTTATTTTTAATCAGATGTTTGTTTGTGTATTTTCTGGAATCAAATAAGTCCCTTCTCCTACGAAGCTATGGGTTTCTTTAGCTTATATAGTCTCTGAAATTTAGTTGTACTATATATACGGCCGAACAAATGTTCACATACCTATGTATGTGAGAGGCGAAGATATTTGTTGCCACAGGAATGTGAACTCCGCTAATAGGTAAGCGATGAGTCTGTTCCACGAATTACAGTGAAACAGATGTTGGGAATTTATTCGGTTTGTACTTTTCGGCGGTAACTGAGCCAGATAACGATATGAATCGATCAATATCTGCTTAAGATTTCGAGATTTAAGACGGATATAACTCAATCGCTATACGAGATTGCGTTAAGCATTTTGTTATAAATAACGCCTTCTGCTGCTTGCCCAAATCTGATATACTCTTGACCCAATATCTCTATAGTGTATAACAAAAAGACATAACCATAACACGCTACCTAACAGATGAGATCAGTATTTCGTATGTTTTCTGTATCATTTCTAAACACGGCGCCAGCTCATTTCACTTTTAAGCACTTTACACGCTTCACTTGATTGACATTGATTTTCAAAACAAATTCGTTAAATTAACCGAAAAGCAAACAATTTCGTTATACTTCACTTCATCTTAATTGTAGCTTTTGTATTAATTAATAGCCACTAACTTATTAAAAACTCAGCAAGACCTTAAACAATTTTTTTAATTTGTGTTATTAACGCATTGACTTACAGATTCCAACTGCTGCGCTGGGCATTGCAAAAACTCAAATGAGTCACCCAACAAATCCGACCAATCCGACCAACCAACCAATTCAACCCAAGCAAACTCACTGAGCTCTACCGTCAAGTTGTTGTTATTTCAGCCCAGAAAAATGTCGCGCACTCAAAACGAGTTTCTTTGCATTTTTGTATTGAATTTTTGTTGTTGTTTGTTTTTGTTTTGGTTTTTAGTCAATTAAATATTTTGATTTGGAAATTTGAGCGTAAACGTTTTCTCTTTTCTGGCTGACAAGCCGCTGCAATTTTGTCATTACAGTAAATAGTTGTATCTAGTATCTGAAGTATTTGGTGTTACACTTCGGATCGGTTCGGTACGGTACGTCTATAAACCGGTAACTTTAGGCACAAATATGCGACCGAGTTGGCAACCCTAGACAACAGTTTGAAATTGCAAACCATTGCTTATGGCTTATTGTGTACCTAAGTACTACGACTACTACCTGGCATAGTTGAAGTAGTGAAAAGTCGTTGCTGGCAGAGCAGGAACTCGTTAAGTCGCGGCAAGTCTTCGGGTTAAGTGGGTCGATCGTAGGCATCGAATGGCGGCGGCGACTGGACAAGTCATTCCTCATGCCACATGTCGAACTCAGCGGCGTTTAAATTTAGCGCAGCAACGTCTTGAGTTGCAGTTTTTATACTCTTTAAGTTCGTTGGAAATATGGTCATAAATCAATAGGTTTGTAGCACTCATTACAGGAGCTGCCATAGAACCCATTAGCTGTTATATAAAATCTTGAACATTATGTGTTTATGTCTGTTGCTATGCTAATTAGTTGTTTGGTTTTTATTCTCGAAATTGAATGTCTTCCAGAGCGTCGAACCATTAGCGTCTTTTAAGTTTCAAAGTTTTTAATTTCTTGGGCATAATAACACTAATTTACGGAATTTTTTTTATAAAAACAAACATACCGAAAATTCCCAACATTCCACATTTTTTTCCCCGATTTTGATAGACAACCACTCATTTTCTTCATAATCGATCGAACTTTACGAGCCATAAAAAGAACTCTATGCAAAATTGTATTTAAATATTTGTTGCAAATTAAATTTTTTAAATTAAAAATTTTGCAAAAATTACGGAAATATCCAAATAAATACATAAGTAGCGTCCCGGCCGTAAATTTGACAAAAAAATATGCTTTAAGCATAATAGATGTATAATTTAATTATCTACAATTTACATTTATCAAAATCATTTTAGTACAATATTTGATATTATGTAGACAGTACCTTTTTTTTAATTTGAAAAAAGGATTTTTCGAAATATCTTGAAATCCGTTCCAAGAAAATGGGTTATACCTCATTTTCGGTTTTAGTGTGTCATTTTACGGCATTCCAATTTTTTTTAAGGTATTAAAGCGCTGTGTCAAATTTGATCGAAATCGATTGACTACATCATATAGCTCCCATAAGAGCGATCGGTCAAAAAAAAAAATGTTTGCTTAAAAAATCTTCTGTTTTTGGTTTTTTATGAAGGAACCGGATTTTATTGCAAGCTAGTGATACAGGGTATCCCAAAATCGCTCGCGATCGACTTAATATACGCCTTTTTTTTCAATTAGTGCAATCAATTAATTTTTATTTCTGGATTCCTTAATTTTTATTCTTTATACTCTTGAATTTAAAAGTATCAAAAATAATTCAATTATTACGTTTTTTAATAAATTAAATTGTATGAATTTTTTTTTAAAAGAATAACGAATATGATTGTCTTGGTGTGCTTTTAGGTTACTAACTTCCTTACTTTTTTTTTCTTAAATCTAGGAATTTTCTAGGAAATTGAACTGTACGTTTAAAAACTTTGTATTTCTTGGGATACAATATACAAAATATTTTTAAAACTTGATTCCTTAGAAGGAAAAGAAACTTAAAAACTCTTACGACAAAAAGGTTTTTATTTATTAAGATTTCGGTAATACCCTTCATTTGTGTTCGTGTTCCTCAGTTTTTGTTCTTAAAATAAAATAAGAAGTACATTGATATCAAATTAAAATTTTATTTATTTATTGGCATCACCATAATCAATTTAAAAATTTTTTATATCTGTTTTTAGTTCTTCAGTTTTTGTTCTACATCCCAAAAATATTTTTGCCATTAAAACTTCTTCATAAAGGGGATCCCTGGTAAGATTAAGGATTGAAGACTTTTTTATAAAAGGTTTTTTTATTTTTTTTGACATCACGAATTAAATATAACATGTTTTATTTTATAATAATTTTTTTTCTGTTTCTAGCTCAAGGCTTTTCTAGATAGTTGCGCTTTTTTTTTAAAAAAAGATTTTTATAACTTGCCATTTGTGTATCAAAATTTGAGATGAAATAAGTTTTATTTCTTAAAATTTAGATATCAAAAAGAATTTGTATTTATTTATAAAAATGAAATACTGTACGTTTATGATCGCATAACTCTGACGGATTTGCCAAATTTTTTATTTTGTTTGTTATAGTAGTTTATAGCACAAAAAGTTTTGAGTAATTTGTAGGGAGGGGATTGCCACCCCTAACTTTTTTTTTAATTTTTCGACAATTTTTTTTTTTTTTTTGTGGCATTGTGAACATTATCAGATTAACTAATGTTAATGTTTTACGTGTTACGGGTGTTCTCATGAACGCGTTGAAGAATTTCAAATATGATTTTTGCGTGTGTTAGAAAGTTGTCAATACGGAGGTTTTAAGCCTATTTTGATGTGATTGTATGAATTGGTTCGTGAGATATACGCATTTTTGTGAATATTGTGAATATAGCATAATAGAAAATTGTTCAACCCCGGGTATTGGACATTAAGTGCAGACAGAAGCGCAATCGCAAAGGGGTTGAAATGTAGTTTCTGTGGGGCATAAATTTATTAGAGATGCGAGCTCTCTTAGAATACTTAAGTTCGTCCATACGGCTTTTTAGAGAGTCATGAAAGTAACTAGTCCAAAAAATCGAATGATTGTCTAGATAAGCTACCTAGAGAATCTTACGATGTTTATACACTTTAAGACTATTCAAAAAGTTTGGGCAAGACAACGTCTGCCGGGCCCGCTAGTGTTTTATAAAGGTTTTGAAACCTCGTTTAGTTTGACTTTGCATCAAAATATAAAATGAAAGTCAATAAATGGAAGAGGTCCAAATCGTAGACAACTTTTTTAAAATGTGAAAGATCGTTTAAAGAAGTTGTTTATTTGTCAATTAAATGTTTAAATGTTATTTGACTGCATTTTTACGACCTGCTGCTATAAAAATATACCAATAAAAACTCAAAGAATTAAAGTTTAATTAGTTTCAACAACTATAATAACTTTTGGTGGTCTCCTTTTCATTTAAATTTCTGCAGTAAAAATATATAATAAATTTGTATAATAAAATTTGAAAATAAAAAGTATAATTACTTAAAATCGGAGCTAATCTGCAATTTTTACTTTATAGCTTAAAAATGAAAGTCATAAATTATACAAATAAAAACTTTTATTTTTTTGAACAGTACTTTGAAAAACATGTGGCTTTTACTTTCATCCGAAACACTTTTTTTCTTTGTTTTTTTTTAATCATAACTCTTATTTGTAACGGCCCTCTAGTCCTTGTAGGACTTATAGGAACTTATATATGGATATAACTCTTATTCGTGATCCCTAAATTCAAGATTGTCTTTATTTAAAGTTTCTTACTTTTTGACCGATTTTTACTGAAAGAATCAGCAGTCACTAAATGTTAAATTTAGAATTCAGTCAAAATATTTATAAAACTGGGAAACTAGTTGATAGAAGACCGATGTGGGAAACATGGATAGTACCCACGATGAAACCATTGGACCGCAGAGATATTAAAGAGAGTTGAAGGAGAATCTTTAACTCTGTAGTTAAGATCGCCTTGGAACTTCAGACATGGTTGCAAAAGTAGCATATTTCCCATTCATCCCCTCGTTAAAACTCTTAAAAAGAATAACTTTCATACACATAGCTAAGAATCAATCTTGTTACATAGTAAAAATCAAGGCAAGTGAGCCAGGTTCCTAAATTACCATTTCCTTTAAATGAAAATTTAGTATAAAAATTGAAGAACCTATAAAGGTACTTCCCGCACATTTCCTTGTCTTCCCAAAGTCACACATAAAGAGCATTAAAACTTTGTAACTCCAAAAGTTAAGTTGCCCCTATCGATCGTTGTTTTTATTGTTGTTCATGTAGTTCATGTTGAAGGGGCGTAGCCACGTTTTAAAGGGTGACCAATATGAGGGCGCTATAAATAGCCTCTGTAACGCGTTATTATTAAAGCGGATGTGGCAAGAAGAGGCAAGCTAAGAGGGGCGCTTTGAAATTGGAGTGTGCCTTGAGGCATCGATACTTTAAGTGCAGCTGCAAGATCAATTTACTGCCAAGTGTCACGTTCTTGTAGTATATCCTCCACGACGGATATTAAGTTGTGCATGAAATGTGCATACAATGCATTAACTTTGAACCCACATTAGAGGTTCATCAAAGATCAACAGGGTTAGCTGGTATGAACGTGAATTGGGTATAAAATATATTTTGGGTCAACTAACGCAGAAACTTGTGAGAGGTTCGCATATAAACTAGGTAAACCTGATACCCAAACTGCCTTTAAGCACAGAACTACTCCGCTGCTCTTTGATAAGAATATGCAAGATCATTTGGATATGACAAGTTCATTAACATCAACTTAATGCATTTGGAACTTAAATTGTGATCATTGTGTGAACCCTCGTCATATCAAGAAAAATATTCTTAATCAAATATTCATTGTCATAATCGATGACAATATGTTTTTGTTTGGTCTTTATTACAATTTTCTTTTCTTTTCATTTCTTTTATTCCATTGATGATTCTTGATTTCTGTCGCTATTGAAGCCAACTTAACAAGAGGAAAAGAAAATCAATATTTTTCTTATTGTTTATTGAAAGGATGGCATTTCCATAATGATGGCAGCTATATAATATCATATATAGATATTTTTTAATACTCTTCGTTAGATGTTTCAAGCCACAGGTCTTATGGTTTAAATTATTACAAATTTCAACCTATTGAATTGTAAAACAAATTCTAAATGTAGGTCTTCAAACGCAGCAGCTTATGTTTTTGTTTAATTAGAGAAGAAAAAAAAGAAGAAAATTACGATTTTCGAGTCTTTATATCGTTTCGTTGGTTTTGTAGTCTGTACGCAGCAACATAAAACGCGTCCATACAAAACAAAGCTTCATATAACCAAAAAAAATAAATTACATAAATAAATTATGTGGGTTTCCCACAAATTAAATAAAGTTGTATCAAATAAATACAAAATTCCAGCATTTAATATCGAACGATAAGTTCAGTGAAAATGTCGCTCTTAAAAAAAAGTTAAGAGCAACAAGGTTAACGGTGAAAAAGGAGTAACCAAAAAAAAATATTGATAAGCTATAAGAAACTTCTCGCATTAGGCATGCATAGCAAGTTATTCAGCATTTAACGCAAAATACTTTGAAGAATCTGTTTGAAACTAAGATAAAAATAAGGAATTTTCTAGTATATTGGATGAAAGTTCAGGATGATTGAACAAACTCAAAATTGTGCATGGTATTGTTGAAAAAACGTTTATAGATATAAGCTTTAAGAGCCAGTTTACTACTACTACGAATTCTGCACTCCTAAGTAGAGGATAAGGCCAGTTTAGACCTATCAAAACATCGAAAACATTTTTTATTGCATAAATTGTTAGTATAACTAGTCAAGAATATGTGATCAAAATTTGAAAGCAAAATTTGAATTATTCCCAATGCTTTGAGGACTTAAATGACCGCTCGTCGTTCCGGAGTCGAATCACGCGATAGTTTCAAACGCGTTTTCTCGAAACGACTTTTTTCAACTTGTGGGCATTCCATCTTAAAAAGTAATTGAACGATCGTTCTGAAATTAGGTGTGTACATTCTTTATTCAATTCAAATCTAGATGAACCTAATACTGGGATAAAATGATTATTTAAAATATGTTTTTTTATGCAAAAAAGGTGAAAAAATATGATATAAAAACATAACATTGTCTTCAAACACCTACAAAAAAAAACAATTTTCAATTTTTTTACACAATCAGGTTCATATTCTTACAAAATGTGTTGCTTACGAAAAAAAAATTGTTATGACTACAGAGGGAAATTGCTACCACAGGAATGCCCACCAGCAAAATACTCCGATGGTAGTCGTCTATGGACAGCACGATCTAACGACACTATTTACGGCACAAATTATTTGAAAAAATTCTTAAGTCTAAGTGGAATCATGAATAAAATGCTCCCAGATTTAACAAATATCCTGTTTATTCATTCCCTATGTAAAAAATTCACGAAAAACAACAAAATCTCGGCCTCCTAAACCGGTCTCCCCTTAAGCCAAAAAGGTAGAGGATTTAATAATTGGGCGATTCTCTTAAAAGTGAAAATGATTTGGGCGAAAGAAAAACACTTTTATTAAATTTTTTATTTTCGAATTAAACAAATTTAGCTTTTTCCATTGATATGCAACACTGCATCGTTAATAATGCATGAACAAGTTTTTAGGTTTAAAAAAGTTAAGGGTTGTAAATTCTCTTAATTGGCTTTATGGAGCAAAGCCGCGATAATAATCCAACAATACATAAATTTTTAGAAATGCTGTTAAGTCCAAATAATTGCAACACTACGTCATAAAAACAATATTTTGCTTATTCGGGAGTTACAGTCCTTTTAAGGGCCCCATATTCAATATCATGTGACTTTCTATACCCTATAACCAGTAGCTGATAAAGGCGTCTCGAAACATATCCCATTTACCAAATTATGAAAAGTGCCTTAGAATTTGCGAGGGAACAGATAAACAAGTCGAACTAATAGTTCTCCTTATTTGATCAAGTTAGACCAAGACATCAAATGATTTTAAGAGATTAAGTGTAATAATAATTTCCCTGACTATTTTGCTAGTCGTCCCCGGGCAATGCATGTGGATCTCTATTAATAACTGTTCGAAGAGAACAGGAACCTTTGGTTAATAGCGATGCCAGGAATGATGCTAGGAAAATGCACCAATGCTTCTGAACCGAACATCGGGTTCCAAAGCGAGAATTCTTTTATTCACAAAGGAACTAAATTTTTAAAAGTGAAAATTTCGATTAATTTTGAAGACAAAATAGTATTGCCCCGATATGACCTAATCTGGATATCTACAGATTTTAAGTAATAATAAGTAAAATTTTTTATAAACGTTGAAAAAATTTATGTAAAGTATTTCTATGGATCCGATTCAGACTAACGCTTTTTTGAGTGTGTAGAAACTGTCGTCGACTGCTATTGGTAAATTATGATCCTGGCTTGGACCACTCCTTTCAAACTGCAAAAGCAAATGTCATCCTTTTCAGTAAATACTTGCTCATGCACTACTTTTTCTGGCGGGAATACTTTTGAGAGTGCCATTGCGTTTATTCTCAAAGTAATACTCTGAAAGTCCACGTCCCGTTCCTAGTGACCACGTTGTACAAAAAGTTTTAGCAGATTCGTTTGCGTTCTCCCTTTTGCTAATGCTATTTTAAAGGACTGCCCATGGTTGCGGAGACGAGCGAACTATTGCATCAAGGAAACTGAGATTTTTTTCTGAGTTTTTGCTTAGATCCTAAGGCGTAAAAACCTTCACTAGTCCGGCCATCCACTCGGGACAAACTAAGTCCAACGACAGAACAGACCCAGTATTTCAATAATTCAACTTAAGAATCCTTGATTCAAGTCAAAGCGTTCAAGCACGTGTACAAACTCAAATTGATATTGAAATTTTAGATTTTTGCAGTCCTGGGAATCTTAATTTAAGCTTTAAATTGGCAAACACTGTTTGTTCAATACTAATGTATAAAAAAATTTAAATAGAGTTATTACATGAAAAATCACATCATCTGCCCTTGTTACATATGCATATTAAGAAAATCTTTTTCTAATTTACTGCCGTAATAAAATCTATATAATCACATAATCTCTCCAACCATAGCTTCACACAGTTCAGTAGAATCCATTTTGCATAGCTCCATTTGGAAAAAATTGAATTCCCATCACTTACCCAATTTCAATGTCAGATCGCGTGTTATGATTTTATAACAGCACTCAAAATTAAAACAATCACTGGCCGTGAAAAATCGAAATAATCGTTTTTAAAACACGCTTAACAAATGATGTGAAGATTGCAAAAAAGCCCAAAACGCAGCGAAACTCTCCGAGTTTCAAAAAAGTAAACAACGACATCAAAAGTTACATATGAGTTTATAAATTTATCTCAATTACTAAACATGCTAACTATAGATAGTTAAATGTGATTGCCGCCGTAAGCTACGAAATGAAAATGGAAAATTTTCACAATGCAATTGCGGAATGATTTTAAAATGGGGAACAAATCTGCCATCATTAAAAAGTTGCTGCAAAAAGGAACGGAAATTGTATCTTTTGTTTACACACAAAACCATTGAGAGAGTGTTTATGGAAGATGCCAGGGGAAATTGAAAAACTGAATAAACAACAAACCAAAACAAAAAAAAGTAAATAAAAGTGAATGAACACTTACGCAATATGCAAATTAAGCTAATCAATCGAGGGGGTTTAAAGAGGCGTGTTAATAAATGAGCGTCAGTAGGAGACGTAACCAGCTGATTTTTGTGTCTAAATAAACTTCAAAGCCAATTAAAGTTTATTTGGCATGCGATTCGATTGCAATAGATCTCGGACAAACAAAAAATACAATGTAACTTGGGGCTAAATACACAGAACTTAAATAGATTAAATTATCTTATCTATGCAACAATTATCTGTAAGGGCAATTATACCCTATACCTTAAGGTAATAAGTACATATCAAGAACATGTATGCAACCTGCAGAAAATGTAGGAGACACCCCCAAAGTTACAATCAGGGTGACTAGAAAAATTCATTGAGTACTCATGACTGTCCGTCTGTTTAGTTGTATCACCATCTCAGAGCTGGTGACGCTTAGGGCAGCCAAACAGATTAGATCTCTTTTATGTTAGCGGTGACAAATTTATTGTATGTACGGTATACATCTCCAATGGGAGTGTTTTAGAGCACACCGTAAAAAGCCATTTCCTTGATTATTAAGATATCCTAATAATCCTGTTAAGATATCGTTTGGAAGTTTTAGACAACCCAAGTATTATATCCCTCTGTTATATAAAAAAGTTTTTTTTCTCATGTTTTTGATGAATACCCAAGCGTGCAGAAGACTCAGAGTTGTGATACAAAGTCATGAAGCACATGTCTCACGGCCCGCATTTGGAGAAAAAGCTGTGCTGGGACCCGGAGAAGAAGACCTGCACCAAGAAGTTTCCGAAAAAGTTTCAAGAAGCTACAGATATGACAAAGCCGGGCTTCCCTTTGTACCGACGAAGAGACAACCACAAAGACCCTCACACCTATCACAGGAAAAAAGAATCGAGCGATCGATAAAAAAAAAGTTGGAGCAAAATTCGTTAGTTCTCGAATTTACGATTCGGTAGCTCTTTAGAATTCCCAAATACTGTACTAAATTTGATCAGAATTGATCGGCTGTATCATGCAGCTTACATAGGAACGATCGATCAAAAAACGTTTTCAGAGCATAATCCGTTTGGTTTTGGAGCTAACCAAAGACAATCAAAAGTTTTTTGGAGTATTTATGCAATATATAACGACTTTAATTCCTATGTGATGTTACAGGGCATATCAAAGTCGTTTGCGCCCGATTTTTACTTCCACCTTTTTAAGTACAGTTTTATTTTAAGTTCTACGATCGTATCGCATTTTATCTGATTTATGAACAATAAGTGTAATTATTATTTAAGTAATGTTACTATTATAGACCCACAATTCCGAGGTCAAAACCTCATGCAACTAGTGAGTAATGCGTCAGTTACCAACGTACAAAAATATATTCTACGACTAAAAGTACCTAGATCAAAGTTATTTCTCGACATAATTTCTCTTTATTAGACCTCTCTTCCCAAGCTAAAAGACCTTGGTGTCCATTATAATGCTTAATATTTGTGCAGTAGGGTAGTTAGGTAGCGTCCCAATTCACTTAGGCCAAGAATCGACTCTTTGTGATACCACTTAATGGGAGCAAGTGATAAGGATATAGAATATGCAAGAAAAATTAGGGAAATAGGAAAAGTGCCGGAATATGCTTAACGTGGGATTCGAACCCACAACCTCTGGGATGATAGTCTAGTGCACTGTCGCTAGATTATCAAGTGTACTAAGGTAAGTATGCACGGAGGTGAAGTTGCTTAATTGTTTCTTAAGACATACTAATCTCTCCATGTGAAAGGGAGAATAGTCAGACCCTAGGGAAGATTAGCAAGATAGCCTAGGTCTTCAAAAAATATTTTTCTAGTCGGAAGCTTGGGATAGAATTGTCAATATGATTAAATATATAAACCGATGTCAGAATATAGTTTGAAAATATAGCTTTATAAGATGGGTTTTACTGCAGAAATTTCGATTGACTTGCTTGTAATGTCAGAAATTTTTTAATTTTTCTGAGTATTACAATTTTTGAAAATCGATCTTTGATTCAAAGACGACAGGACAATTTATCGTTTTCATAGGGTTAGTAGCGTCAAGACTACATAGCACCTTTCCGGGTGATAAAATAATTATTTTTGTAAAAAATATTGGACAGAAAAGCTCCATAGTTTTCCAAAATCGCTGGGGATAGTTTCCATTACATTATCCAGCTAGACCCTTTGGCAAAAATTCTCAGTAAACTTACTCGATATGTGATAGAATTCAACAGTAATGGATTACTTATTTAAACAGCTTATTACATTTCTGAGTTATTTGTATAAACATATATCAGGGGTGACACAGAAATCTATTTCGCACAAATTTCGCCAGAATTGCAATTTTCGTTGAGAATTTGAAGAAAATACATTTGTAAGGGGCTATGTTATTTGATCATGTAGTGAACATTAAAAAAGAGGAGGTGATCCAATATTTATGTCCGTATGGGTTTGTCAATTGGAAAACGAGATTATTATTATAGACTCACAATATTTCGATTTAAATAGCAGCACCTAATAGTTATTGTAAAATTGTTTTACTATCTACAAATCGATAGTTTTTTGTTAATTTTCAATTTTTTTTTCATAAACAATTATTTTTTAATGACTATTTCTACATTAAGTTTGCTTTATCGATCTTTAACCAAAAATCACTTTTAACTTAGGTATTATTTGTTATTAATGTGCACAGTCCGGTTTAATCCGGTTAAACCAATATAAAACTTCTAAAGTTTTTGTTGCTTTTTAAATTTAAGTACTGATTTTATGTTTTTTTATGTCACTACGAATGCACTAAAACAGGAATTCCAAAATCCCTAAAAATCACTATGAGTGGCAAAAAATTGTTTTTAAATAAATCAATTTTCCAAAACAAAAGGATTTATAAAGCTGGAATTATCAGATTTATTGAAAAGTGTTTTCCCTCCTATCTTCTATCTAATATGCTTCTTTAAATGATTATACAATAGAAGAAATAAAAACATTGAAATAATGTTTACATTACATTCCACAGACAAAACTTTGTATCAATAGAATGTATCAAATAACATAATAAACGAAGTTTTTTACTAATTTCGTGATTATCGTTTGCAAAACAGCAGTTCCGTCTGGAAATTTTATAAGCCTTGTCACATGATTTTATATACCCACACAGATAAAGTGGTCAAACTCTTTCCGTATACGAAGGCCGAAATTTTATAAACAGCTTTGGTATGAATGACTCTATTAAAAGCTCTTTTTGTACGGTATGGTATTTTTAACTGGGGTACTTCGGAGATTGTAGGCACTCATAGCCAGTCAATAAAGGTTTAATCTCTGTGAAGGTCATGGCAGTAGATGTTAACATAAGCTATAATTGGCCGAAAGCGCAGGGCAATTACCAGAAGCAATTACTGGCCTAGCAACGAACCTCGAAGTCCTTCTAGGAAAGGTAGCTCTGCTATAGTACCAATTAAAGGGAAGACTAGAAGACGCTTTAGAGGAGCAGACTTAACAGCAAGACAAGGCTATTGTAAGCTGCTAGTTACAATGAATTTTGAAGAAAATTGAAATACAAGAAGATGCCGCAAACGATCTTCTAATATCTTTGATATTGTTCTCTCCTATCTTTACTGGGCCATCACTAACCTTTGATGCTGTACAGAGATATATGAATTCCATGTGCGGCTCATAGCACAACTTGCTTAGCTTTCACTGAGTTAACAGCTTCCTAGCCACATGAATACGCTTTCAGTAAAGGTAAAAAATTATAAAATAATTTTATTTTTATCCCGCGAAATCAATTTATCTAATTTTTTCAATTACTACTTCAAGAGCTCTTCGAAACCTGAGCACAAATGACCATTTGTCATGCCGTGAGCTATACAAAGTAAATTGCTTTGGGTAAGTACATCATAATAGAGAAGATTAGGGTCAATCATTAACAACAACATAAACATTACGTTGCCTCTCCTCTGCCTTACTGAGCTTGGACTACTCCTCCTCCTCCACGGTAGTAGTCCAAGTTCCCTCTTTAATCGCGTGTCGTGATATAGAAAAATGTGTGCAAAAATTAACAGCATTTAACTGGTTGGTTTCCATGATGCCCAAAACTTACCTCTTTGTGTGTTGCCCAAAGCGCCCACGTTATGAGTGGAGCCGCTGGTCGCATGATTGACGGGTATATTATTATTATTATGGCCAGCATTGGTTATGAGAATGTCGCCGTTGGCAGCAGTAGAGGAGCTGGACGTGCTGGTTATGGCTATGGCGCCATTGTCCAAGCTGCCAGCATTTGTGTTGATTTCCAGTTGTGTTGTGGTTGTCATTCTCAGGAGAGTTCAAGACGGAAATGCTGCAAAATTAAAAAAAAAATGAAAGAACTGAAGTTAAAAATTGTACGTGCTTTTGTTATGTTCTTTATAAATGCTGGTTTGGTATTCGACCATGACAAAACTGTAACTAAAGATGTTTGCATATTTTGTTGTACTTAAAGTTGTTGTTATTGTTGTTGCTTTAGTATATCTGAAATATAATGCTAGTCACACGAGCTCAACTTCAGCCAAACAAAGCTAAAACAAAGCCCAGACAAATACTAGATGGAAAATTATGTATATTACGTGTGCAACGCCGGAAAACACCTGTCTTCATTTTCTTTGCAACAACTAATGCTGTGTTGTTGTTGTTGCTTTTGTTGTTTGTGTAGCCGTGGTGCTGCACAAACATTTTATTGATGAAAAGTAAACAAGTATCTATGTCTATGTCTGTGTGCGCACTTAGTACCTTGTGAATGTCGAAAGAAATATGCACAACGTGCGGGCTGGGCTGACAACTCGGAACATGTGAATAAACATTTGTATACGAGCACAAGACGACTATTAGTCTATCAAAGTTAAGGTCTAACTAACAAACATGCCGGTAACTAACCGGTATGAAAAACACCCTAAAATTTAGCAAGTCAGATCAGTCACTGTCACAATACACTTCTTGGAAAAATAGATCAATTGGGAATTGGACATTTTTTTCCCAAATCAAGCGTGCTCTAACTTTCTAAAAGGCAAGCTAAGAAGTTTATATTACTGAATTGTCTTTGGGGTTCCTTATATAAGCACTACTGGCTCTGTAAAAGTAGATTATTAAACCAAGTACCTTAACTTGGGGTCAGTCCCTCAAGTTACCTAAAGAATGATCAAGGTGGTTGAGATACCGATACGTCCGTCTGAATGAACGCCTAAATGTCTGAGATAATTTTAAATTTATATCCTTTAGAATATTACAGAAGCTGGTTTAGTTTTTTTTTTGTCGATATAGATATTGCATAGGGAGGGCCATCTGTTGTTTTAGTTGTTAAACAAAACATACTTTTGGTAAACAAAAAATAATCGAAAACTACGATGACGAATTATACCATTTCGGTATTTCAAAGTACATGAATAAAAAATAAAATTTTTAGATGCATAATTCGTTTGTTTATTAAGATATCCAAACCAAATTTATGTTTCGAATTTTGTAAAGTACCGAAGCACTGTATCCCATTTTATAAAAATCGATTTACTATATCATATTGACCCATAAGAGCAATCCGTCAGACGCTTTTTCGCCAAATTCTATTAGGTTTCATTTGGTTAGAGAAATAGATTAGGGTTCGCAAACACTATACCGAATTTGATCAAAAAACCTTGAGTTGGACCTTTATGACATAATTAGGGATACTCATACCGGAAACAAAATCGAATCAAAGTATTGAGTATTCCAAAAAAATTCGATACCGATCCGATTCGATTGTAACAAAAAGAAATCGATATCGACGGTATCCGTATAGAGTTTTTAAATTAAAAGTTAAAGTTTAATAAATTTCAATAAAACGAAGAAGAATAGAACTTATTTCTTATTTGCACTCAGTGGTTAATTTTTCTAATGTGTTAACTCCATTATTTTTTTAAAGTGGCGCCAGCTAGACCGGAATATCGCATGGGTAACCACCTTAAAATGACTTTTTGAAAATAAATTGAAATGTAAAACGAATTTTTACTCGATACGGACACTTAGCAAATTGGTTTCGGATCAAAGATTAATCGAGAATCAAAATATTGGTATCAAATATTCAGTATCAACTTCGATATTCTCGATATTCAAAATATCGGATAGGTATTGCGCATCCCTAGACGTAATACGTTTGTTTTTCAACTTTTCGAGTTCTTGGAATAGAAAATTTGAGTGCAATGTAATGTTGCAGGATACCACGATATCGTCCGTGCCCGATTGAAAGAACCCCATCTTTTTTATTTAAATAAGTAGTGGATTTCACCTGATTATCACTTATCTTGGTCTTTTTTAGAGAGTTAATCAATTTGATCAAACTCTAAATTGTCTTTTCTTCTCTGTCTAATTTTTTGCGCTTTGAGAAAGCCAGAAAATAAATTAAATATGACTAGAAAAGTCTTTTCTATACTGTGTACATTATACAGCCATCTTCTCCCCTTTTCAATTTAATCGAGCTCTAAATTGTATTTACTTCTCCGTCAAATCTTTTTAACTCTTACGCCCAGGAAAATCTTATTTATATTATCGAACGAAAAGGAAAAAATTAACTTAAGAATTACTTCGATATTACATATTTCATTTTCATTAAATTCTTGAAATTCTAAAACTATAAAGTAACTACTTTCACGGAAAAGCCAATTTGATCATTTTCCGTCTGAATTCATCACCATGATTCCATCAACATATTAACACTACAGTGATATTTTATACATAAATAAATTAAGAAATTAAGCGATACAATAAAAAATTTACTTTTTTATTCATGAGTTGAACCTGTCTTAGGCTGATGAAACTATAGCTGAGATCACCCAGAGACCACTGTGACCCATTGTGATGCCTAATTGAGGAAAGGATTATAAGAAGGAAAAATGGGTAAAAGAGAATCAAGATCAAGTCTCTGTTATTACAGAATCATTTTGAGGATTCAACAAACGTAGCCAAATGAGCCTGTCTTTGTTAAATATAAATCTAGCTTTTATTTTAAAATTTAGCTGAACTCTGGGACAGGCAGAGCTCGTTACTTTGTAATGATCATAAACGGAAAACATTATTTAAATACCTTCGAATAGTACTTTGTTCTGATGAAGTGCGTTCGTATTTTTTATTCCTTTTAGTATATGATATGATATGTATATGATACCTATTCGTAATTATTTATACTATTTGGTCTACTATGCCTACTTTCGTCAGTCACAAACTTTATCACAAAGTCAAAAAGAATTTACGTATAGGGTAAAAAGCTTCAAAAAAAATTATAATTTCACCTTAGCTAAAACTAAAGTTCTCCAACCGAAGCGCAGATCTGTACTTAATAAAATACAGCTTTTTTATCACGTTTATATTAGTGTGTATCTAAAGTTGTTGTCTAAATTTACTTCAAATATAAACTTGGTTGATAAAAGTAGCAAATATAGCTGATAGTGATATTTAATAATATGCATTTTCTCTTTATATTTAAGAGCAAAAGAAACAGATAATTACAAAGAAATCTTTAGTCACGAAACCATTATCATAATTGTTTTAAGTTGAGATCAAATTCGCCGGAAACTATCAAGTTTGATGATTCTTAAAAGCGGAAAACGCACGCGGTAATTACAAACTGATCTTGAGACATTAAAAGGTAGATCGGTAATTACATACATTTGGATGGGTCAATAATGCCTTAAGGTTCTAGTAGCTTTGGGCTTTTGTTTTTCAATTTCCGAGCACAATATGTATCCAAAAAAAAGGAGAGTGGTACTAAATAATAATATCTTTACGGCCAACAACATTTGATGGTAGTCCGTTGGTAAATTAATTTAAGTAATACTATTTGTAAATAATGATAAAGATTATAAATAGATTTGAGTACCACAGATACAAAATTGTTTCTTAAATGGATGGATTCTTTTGGTTTGAAAACTATTCCCTGAGAACAATTGTTGACAGGCATCTTAACTTTTATAGCCGATAAGGTCTAAGCTTCCTTTAATGAAATTTCCTATCCATAGACGTTAATGCATGATCATATAAGAAGATTTTCTAAATACTATCCAAAGCCTTAAAATCAGCGACATTTGTAGAAGAGAAAAGTATCAAGATCGTAGAAGTAATCAAGCTGTCTGTCGTACGCAAGTGAATAGATAGATAGAAGAGTTATTTTGTATTTTTCTTAACGTACCTATATGACCATGACTAGCGTTTAGAAGCATTGTAAAATTTCTATAGACTAATAAAAGGCTTTTGGAAAAAGCAGTGAATTGTTGAGTTAAAGACAGAGAGATGCTATATGATTGAATAAGTCAACATGGATCTTCTTTGGCGCTACAAAACAATTGAAAATATTTAATTATTCAATCGCAATCTCGACAAATGCCTTCAAAACAAAGCTGATTAGGAATACAATGGTTCTAATTCTAATCCATTTAGAGTGAAAAAGTTACGAACAAGAAAAATACAAAGGGATCTTTCTTTACAAAAAAAAGCGCAAACAGAATCGTTATCATACTTATCTAAACTCATACAATTTGTGGCAGAGATCTAAGGTGCCGCAACCTTAGTAAGTTACAGTGTACAGTAGCGGAAGTCTAGAAGACTCAATATTATCAGCCAGCTGTTCAACTTTCTACCTTGACCAAGAAGTGATTAGTTAATAAAGCAGTCCAGTAAGACTTTTGTTATATTAAGATTTCAAAAAATTGAAAAAGAAAATAAGTTAAGTAGAAATACTTCCCACTTTTTAATCCTAAATTAGACAATATAAAGTAGTTTAGTTGTAGAGATGATGACTATTTGAAAATTATCTTATTCAGATTTTGAAAAGTTGAGAAAAAAAAATGGGCTAAGTAAAGTCGGGCGCGGACGACTTTGGGATACTCTGTACCTAATTGCCAAATTAGGTTCCTTCGTAAAGAAACAAAAATGATTTTTTGACTGATCGTTCCTAAGGGAGCTCTGTGTTATAATCAACCGATTTTTATTAACTTTAATTCACTAATTAGCTACTTTAAAAAACTTAAAGTTTTTATTTCAATATCTTCACAAACAAACGAAACACAAAATTTTGTTCAAAAAAGTTTTTTTGACCGATTTATCCAATAGGAGGCATTTGATATAGCCAACTGATTTTAATAAAATTTTTGAGAAAGCTTGTGTATTTTAAAAAACTACTGAATTATGACGATATCTTAATTAACAAACGAAATACAGCGAATAAAGAAAGCTATTTCAGGCGATCGGTCCTATGGGAGCTATATAATATAGTCAACCGATTTAGAACAAATTTGGTGCAGTGCTTGGGAGCTATAGAAGCTTTTGAATGCCAAATTTGATTGCGATATCTTCATAAGCAAAGGAATTACTCATTTAAAACTTTTGTTTTATTTTTGAGGTCGTCTGAATCACCCCTATGGGAGCTATATAATTTAACCCCGATATCAAAAATAAAATAAACTTGTCTTCTATAGAATAATATGGGATCTACTGTTCCTCTAGTTAGGTTACTCTAGCTCTTGCCATCTCTGAGATCTAAGCGCTAATACGGACAGGCGGACGGACGGATAGACGGTCATATCGACCTCTCTAGTCACCCTGATCATACTTTAGGTAACTTTGGGGTGTCTCCAGCGACTTCTTCGGTATATAATATACCCTTTGTACAGGGTATAAAAATAAGTAAAGAGTAAATTCTTCCCACTTTTAGATCATAAAAAACTATTACTATAAAGCAGTTCAGTTGTAGACATAATGACAGGGGTCTATATAAAAGCTACGGGTTTATCAAACAATTTTCTTTACTATAAACAAATTTTCGAAAACGCGAGGTTTCTCTATTTTTAAATTTTTTTTTTAATTTTCACCCAAAGGTTTGGCAAACTCTATGAAGATTTTCGTATTTTCAGCAGATGTATCTTAAGGTAAGGCGTGCTTGGGGGAATGTTAGTAACATAGAAAGGAAAAACACTCAAGTTACCTTTATTATGGTCAAAAATACAGCACTTACTTATTTAAATGTGCAATAAATTTGGCGTACTTCATAATCCCAATTTAGTTAAAACAAAAAAAAAAACAAGTTTTTAACTTTCATTTAACAACAAAAACTTCTATTAATATGCCTAAGTAATTACTTCGAAATGTTAATTTTTAGTACCACAACTAGGTGGCAACTCCATAGCTCAAAAAGATTTTGCACGCTGACACAGACATGGGCGCCCGCAGGGAGGGACCAGGAGGGGCTTTGGCCCCTAGTGGGATTTTTGTCAAGAACCTAAAATTCTTAAATTACTTTTGATATTTTTGCGTTTTGTTTTTCAGAATCGAAGCTTTAAATTATTAATCGGTGCTATGTTTTTTAAAATTTATGAATAAGCCACAATTATTTTGGGAAATCTCGGAAATCTATTTTGTAGTTGGTTGGTTAGTTTTGATATTGGCAAGCACTGAACAAGCAGTATAGGCCATCTGTGGTAATCTATTTTCTATTGACAGAGAGTACTTAGTAGTACAGAGAGGAAAATCCATTTTTTATAACGATCTCAATTCTATGTACGCCGTGAATAAACAATTATTTCCAATATACTTGACTTTTTTGTAATATAATGGGTGATTCATTAAGACCTTTTTTTTCGATAGGGATTTTCGTGTGGATCACTCGTGATCCATGACAGTTGTCAAAGGCAAAGTTGTTCAGTATTCATTGGCAAATCATCATGCAAAGACTTACTCGCGAACAACGTTTACAAATTGTACAATTGTACTACGAAAATCAGCGTTCTGCAAAGAATGTTGAATCGATGAAGATCCTTTGTTTTCGACCAAAATGTTGTTCAGTGATGAGGCCCACTTTTGGCTCCACGGCTTCGTGAATAAGCAAAATTGCTGTATTTGGGGAGAAGATCAACCCGAAGAGGTTCACCAGATGCCATTACTTCCAAGAAAAACAACGTTTTGGTGCGGTCTGTGGGCTGGTGGAATCATTGGTCCGTATTTTTTCAAAATGAGCAAGTTGCGAACGTTACCATCAATGGCGCACGCTATCGGACCATGTTAACGGCCTTTTTGATGCCTGAAATTGTTGCCCGTGATCTCGACGACATTTGGTTCCAACAGGATGGCGCTCCGGTCCACATTGCCAATGAAACAATGGCTCTATTGCGAGGTCAATTTGGTGAGCGATTAATTTCACGTACGGGACACGTATCTTGGCCGCCAAGATCGTGCGATATCACACCGCTCGACTTTTTCTTTGGGTTACGTAAAGTCAAAAGTTTACGTGGACAACCCAGCAACGATTGAGGCCTTGGAAGCCAACATTACTCGTGTTATTGGCCTAATACCAGTGGAAATGCTTGAACGAGTCATGGAAAATTGGACCTTCAGGATGGACCATTTAAAACGCAGTTGCGGCCAACATTTGAACGAGATTATTTTTAAAAAATAAATGCCATAAAATATCCTTTTGAAATCATAAATAAAAATCCCATCATGCCTTTGAAATTTGCATTTGCCAAATCATTAAAAAAAAAGGTCTTAATGAATCACCCTTTACTTGACTTGCCCCTAGTGGCGAAAAATTCTGCGACACAGAATGGCATATGTACCAAAGACTTTAATAAAGATTTTGTAAAAATGAGAACATTACATTTATGAAAACAAAAAGTCACGGAAAAATCTGAAATTTAATATTCTTTTTTGGTGAATTTAGTCAAATCTCATGCAACCGTTGCGAATCATGTCTGTGACATCAAGATTTGAAATTGCAAGGAAATTGACAAGAAATTATTTTCTATGGCACCCTAGATTATTCGAATAATCATTTCAATGAAAACAATTCCCTCCCAACATCCGCTTTGACTTAATTTGCTAGTTTCTCAGGCTTTCCAAACAATAAAAAAATCCAAAGCTTGCAATGAGACATTAAAAAGCACTTGATTTTGATAAGATGCTTAAAAATCCAGCAACACCCATACAACCCCACACAGATCTGGAATCTTTCAGAGTTCATTATCGTCAAGTTTAACGACACAGTTGTTTTTATTATTTCTTTTTTCATCTGTCGCTTGGGAAAGTTGGTTCATACCCTAAATGGACATTTGCATGAAATTAAAAGCTGCCTCATTTCGATGCATGCATCTTAAATACAACTTATCCACGCTGGCCCCCCTCTCTGCGTTATGCGTCTCGAAGTGTGCATCATTTATGACAGACTAATTAGCAGTCCGTTAGCCGCAAGAAAATTTAAATATGTAAAAAAAAAAATTATAATAATCCCCGCGGCGATTCTTTTTGAGGAATTAAGCTGAGGAGATCAGTGTTACGCTTTGGCGCTTCGCTTGAGGCAAACTTATAGACAGCCCGCAGCTACACTGGCTATCTGGCTATCAAAATAAAAAACAAAAAGATAGTTTTGAAAGGTTTGGGGCATAATTTTGCTGTCAAGTTGGTGCAACGCCAAAAAACTTGTTTATGCGAATAAATCAAAGTACGATCCAACAAGGCGCAACGAAAGTCAGATGCGTTGCCTTTTGCTCTGGCCACGCTTATTACTAGCTACAGATAGAGTATATAAGATACAAATGCAAGATACAACTTATAGATGTGTAGCTTGCCAATGCCAAATTTGTGCAAATATATGTCATAGTAGTGGTATATACACTTTATATACAACAAAAAAAAAAGGTGTACATAAAAACCGAAAGGAAAACAAATTAAAAATACAATAAACAAGCAGTGAAGCTAGCCAGCTATGGCACATTTGGCCGTTAAGTACAACGAGTATCTGTATCTATGAGATACAGCATACACATGCCTTGTTATAACTAACGAGCGCAAAGTTCGCTCGCTTTGTTGTTGTTTTAGTTTTTGTTGTCAGTCGTCGCGGCTTTTTATTAACGACCAGACAGACAGACGTTCGTCTGCCATTCACAATTCAAGCTGAAAGTGAATTAAGTTTTTGCTTTTATTTTCGCTATCAAAGTAAGGAAACGCAACAACTACAAAAATCCGCAATTTATTTTGTGGCGCTTGTATCTATATAAAGTATCTTAACAGATTTTATGCAATTGCGGTTGAGCATTGCAGCGGTTATTGATATTTTTACAATTTACGACATCATACAAAACTTCCCATAATTAACAAATTGACATTTAATCTAATCACAAGCCCAAATGCAATGAGCCAACCCAAAAGATAACGTCGCATGCCGTTTTTTTAATTTGGGTCGCATAGCAGAACGCTTCACAGCTGTAAATCTTGCCCCAAAATAAAAATAAACACGAATGACAACATCAAAGAAAAAAAATATAAAGATATACCTACTATAAAAAAATTGCTAAAGTTTGTTGTGGATTTTGCGTGCCTGAGGCGGCAGCTAAAATTTAGAGCTAATTGAATTTAAAAGCCAAGGTAAGGCGGCCATGATCAACGTGATTAGCAGCTTTGAAATAGCTTTTAGAGCTACAAATGGAGAAAAATTGCAAAAAGATAGCAGAAATATTTGCATGACATTATTTTTTTTTTATACCATAGACGACATCGGCAGGCATACAAGTTCTAGGTTATTGACAAGTTGCCAAGAACCTAGCAGGAATAAAAAAAAATCTATAAAAGCGTATTAAATGACGTAGCGGAATTTGCGCTTAAAAAAACTGCTACCAGTCAAATACTCGAATTCGCATGCTCTTTTCTGTGCGACATATAGAAGATATAGGTAAATTAGTAAAAGTAGAATATTTACAAACGCCGATAAAGGTTAGTTTAATTTTTCTTTTTGTTTCCGAAAAAGGGCTCCTCACAAAGACGTGGGGCACTGCGACCAAAAGGTCTTTTGTACGATACCCTTGAGTTGAAGCAAAAGGCTTTCCGCACCAATAGCAGTAGGTCTTTTGTTGGTATTGACCTGAGATGGAAGGGACCCATCCGTTCCTTTCCCATGTGACAGACTCTGTCCCATACCAGCGCTGGGAAAGTCACAGAGAATATGTCTGGTGGTTTCATCAGTCTTCTAGACAGAGCCTGCACTCTGAAGAGTCCGATAGGCCGTTTTTCTGTAGTTGGTATCTAACAGTAAGATACAGGGTTTGGAGGTAGTTATGGCATTCTTTAACTATCCTGGACGAGATGCTCCAAAATTCATATGATTGATCCCCTGGTTCCCTTGATAGGATACTGGGCCAGATGCCCATTGCGGTAGAGATTCTGGTGTTGGGTCCAACCTACACCCTGCTTAGTTTTGGACCTATCCGTAAACCTAATAAATACTAACTACATGCAAAATTTATGAATAGAAACAGTTTTTATTTACATAATTTTTAAATTTTATTATCATTCACTCAGTTTTGACGCCAATTACTTTTAAGTTTGATTAGATTAAATATCTTGAAAAGTTTTTTTTATTTTCAGAGAGTGCGATTAGTAAGTTAGTAAGGGATCAATTCAATTGTAATTGAGTATAGAAAATTCAAATAAAAAAATCGGTTACTATCGGGTCACTAGTATTTTGATTATTTTTTTATTATTTTAATAAGTGAAGAACCTGTAATCAATTTCGTACCTTAACAACACATGGATGGTAAATTGATAAGAGCCAAACCCTATAACGCCGAATGGGAATTTTAAGAGTAGGTAGTCTTACTAAATTCCCAAAAAACCTTGCCGTTTAAGCCGCCTTAAAGGGCGGGCAGGGAGGAGTCCTCTTTGCGAGCAGGCTGAGTAAAAAAAGTATTTATTTATTTATTACAAAGTTTCCAAAACTAGCTAAACTAGTGAACGAAGCGATGACAACTAAAAGGCCTTTCGGTTCATATATAGTATACGGTATATTACTATTAAAAACACAAGACTTCAAAAAAAATTCATCGAAATCTGTTCATCCGTTTTGGAGTTAAGGACCGAACTCAAAAAGTCTGCTTACTACTACTAAGTATTCAATTCAGGAATTATGTAATTTTTAACTTCAGAACTAAAAAATCTTTGGGTTCCTATTTATGTTCATGTAATTTAGGAAACAAAAGCAGTTTAAAATACTGTTTACTTCTAAAAGTAAATTCAATTAAGCAAATTGAAAGAAATGCCATTTTTTATTTATTGAAACAAACCTAAATAAAGTTAAAAAAAAAATAATCAAGCGCTGATATAACTATGGGTCATCACTAAAAAAATCAGTAGATACAGTTCTCCACGCTTACAATTTCACATAATGCCTTCCATGACTTGCAAAGTGCATCACAAAGTCAATATGCCCTCTAGCCCCAACAAACAGAAAAATATATAAATAAAGAATTTTACTGTGGGAATAGTTGCAAAAATTTCAAAAATGCCGAATAGCAAAACTTTAAATGTGCAAAAATGTTTTATGTTGTTGGCAGAGCTAGAATGATGGAAGAAGATATGGGCTACCATCAGCAAATCTAAATGGAAATGTAGCTATTCCTGTAGATAGAAGTGGCTAACAAAAAACAACAATAAAAATGGCAACAACCGGTTTTAGGCTAATAGCGTAGCAGTGTCAGTTTTGTGTGTATTGACCTTTCCCATAGAGCAAATTTAATGACACTCATAACGAAAAACAACAACAACAAAAACAACAATAAAACATCTACCAACTAAAAAAAGAGACAGCGTTCAAATCACCGGACGCGATCAATGAGCAGACAAACTCACACACTCGCAAACAAACAGTAGCAAGCACACACACAGATACTCACAAACACACTTGCGCATGCAGAAGGACTGAAGCTAAAGACGAAGTCAGTTGGTTTGTTGACCCAAGCATTCAATAAATTGACTAAGAAAATGAATGAAAGGAGAAACAAATGGAAAAGCGTACACTCCACACAGCCTGAATAGGTACACTTAAGTGTTTGTTTTTTTATTGAAGGTAAGTTGATTTTTAAATAAACGAATAAATAATACAATGCAATATGTGCAAAAAAATTAGTTTAACAGTTAATTGTTTAATTGTTAAGTTGCGGTAAAGTCCTTGTAGGACTTATATATAAGTTAAAGAAAAATAAATTTCGTAAGGAAAACTTTCTTTTGCAATTTCTACTCATTTTGTTTTAATTGTTCGGCCAAAATTTACGCAATTTTGGAAAACTCGATTGTTTATTTTGAATCGATCAAACTAGTTTTTGAACATCCTAGGCATTTAAATACAAAATATATTAAAAAATTGTGCCGAAGGCCATTTTCTACCAGTGCCTAGAATTTAGTTAAGTTGGTTTTTTAAATTTACTTGAATAAATAAATAAAATATTAAAAAATTAGTTTCAGGAATTTAAAAAAATATGTAAGAATTTATGATTTTAAAATAATCTACGGAACATATTTCTAAGATAAACTTTCCTATGCAATTTCCAATCTTTTAAATTGTTTGTGCCGAAAATTGACGAACTTTTGAAAAATACATTTTTTCCTTTTAATCGATTTAGTTTTTGAAAATCCTACAAATTTGAATACCTATATTAAAGTAGTGCAATCGAAAAAGAGCAAATTTTGTGAAAAGTTAGTCATATTATTATGAAAATGAGTTCGGAATTTTAAATAGCAATAAATAAGAAATTCAGTTCCTTAAACAGTTCAAATTAAATTTAAAAGTTAAAAAAAAAACTTTTGGGTTTTGAAATTTAAGATTTTACAAAAAATATATTTCTGCCGCATGTGACTAATTTTTGAAACCTGTTTTTTTGCTTCATTGGATAAACTAGTTTTTGAACATTTAGTGTTTTTCCATATTTTTTAAGTGCAATTGAATAACGAGTATTTTTTTAATAATTTATTTTAAAGTAAAAGTTTTATTTGCCTTTAAAATAAAAGAATTCGTCTTATCCAAATTCGTGTTTTATTTGAACTTACACTGTTAGCTTCAAAATTTGCTAACATAAAAAACAAATTCTATTAAAAAATTAGCAGGGCTGTTCCAGTTTAGTTTCGGTAAAATTTAGTCAAAATAACTTATTCTCGACAGTACAAGTAATTTTTATTTATTCTAGTTCGTGTTACTCATATATATCTACTATATATTGAATGATTTTTGTCTTCACAACGTTAACATTAATGTTTTACCAACCTAGATATATATTTTACACCTCAGGATCAGACAACTTTAAAATAGAGAGTTAAGAACACATAACCAAAGTTAAAAATAACTGCATTCTTTAAAAAAACGTTTTATTTTTAAAGTTAAAAAATATAACAATACTCTGGAAATAATTTTTTTCATTATTTTTTGTTTTTAAATAACTTATAATTTGATTAAGCTGCCTCTCTAGGTGGTAGCACACAAATTTGGTAATATTGTTTAATAAAATATACTCATTTTCACGAAAAAAAATAAATAAAAATAAAAATATGTATCGCTTTCCCTTGAGTAAAATTCATTTTACAACTTATCGTAGTCTTCAAACAACTTTTTCACAAAACAAATAAACATATCCTAAAATTTACTTAAAGGAAAAAAATATCTCGGTTCATTTAAATTTCTAATAGGTGAGATACATTAGAGAAACAGGTCGTAAAACCCCATTTTATTTATATATAATATAAAAATAGAACTCAAAAAAACAAAAAACCCCTGAAGAAAAAAATCGGCTAGCTGACATTGAAAATATGACAAGCTTTGCAAATTTCAAGTAGCAAACACAAAAAAACTGAAGTGGGCTATTCAAGTGGCACGGAGTGTATCAACAATGACCAAAGAGCAGACATGAGACGCAGTCACAAGTCACAAAACGTTTGTTGTTGCTGCTCTGTCACAGTGGAACATAAAACACATTTGGCTGTGGGGGAAAATGAAGCTCTATCGAGTTTCCACTAAATTGAAATCGACAAAAGAAAATGAAAACGACTGTCACATGGAAAAGCAGAGCAGCGCTGCTGACGTCGCGTCGCTACAGCTGCTCTTCACTTGTTGTTGTTGCTATTGTTATTGTGTGTTGTGCGCGGGGGCGTTGTCTTTGTTGTTGCTGTTGCGCCTGCATGCGTTTGATTTTGATTTCATTTGCCATTGTATATCTTTGTTTTTTTTTAATGGCATATTAAATAGTTTCTCAAGGTTGGTGTTTTTTAAAATAGTTTTTTTTTTTTTTATAATTATAAAAAGTTACCTACGCGTTACAACCGGCGCACAATTGGAGCAGCAGGCGTTGTTGTTGTTGTTATGGGCTGCCCACGTATCTATTGGTTCATAAAAACTATATTTTAATAACTGCGGCTTGCTAATGCTAATTTGTTGTTATTTTACAAAAAGCTTTGCCATTTCCACTTTTATTTGCACATAAAAAACACATGAATACACTTAAGCAACGAGTTATAAAAAATATTTAACATTTGCACACGCACATATTGAATTTTCATAAATCTTTTAGCATTGCGGGTGTTGCCGTTTGTTGTTATTGTTGCGAATTTTATTGCGCACTCATTGAGTAACAATTTAGCTTTAGGATTGAAATTGTAACTAATTTGATAAGTAAAACTTAAGTGTGTACTTGAAGTAGGCACTGTATGTAAGGTTAAACAATTAATTAAGTAAAACACTTGAAATATGGTACAGAAACGCGGTTTTAAATATATTTTTTGGAGCGACGCAGCCAAAACCGACCGCACACGTAAAACACAAGAAACAGAATAACAGATTAAAAATAATAATAACAAAGGTGGCAGCTAACAGATGTTAAGTTACGGATTTAACAGCATTCTTGCCGCTCTTTTTGTCATGCTCTCAGTCAATGTGACCGTATCAAGCAAAAAATACCAACGTACGGTATTAAAAAGCCGTTTGTAAGTAACAGCGCCGTTTTTACCAGATTTAAATTAGTTTAATATTTTTCGTTTTGGCCCTAGCAGCTAGCACTCTTTTTTTTGCTAGTTAGTTATTATATTATAATTTTTTTTATGTATAATAATTAATTTGTATAAATAAATAAAATTATTTTTCAAACTAATAGTTTTTTATCAAAATATTAAAAAAAATACAACATAATTTATATATTTAATTTTATTTAAAATTTTATAATTCAATTGGCATTTTCTTTAGCTTTTCAAGATTTTTAAAAGTAAAAATAAAAAGATTTATTTAACATTAATGTAATTTTCGTAATGTAAATGAATGAAGTTCTAAAGAGTTTGGTTACTTTTGCTTGTGTAAAAAAGTGTCTGATGTATCTAACGCTTAAAATTGTCAGTTTTAAATATCATTTTAGTTAGTTTTTTTAACTTGCTTAATACGTATAAATAAATTAAATAAATCACTTGTTGGTGTTCTAATTCTGTAAATTTTAAAAATTACTGTAGTACTTTATGTAGTGCAGCAAATTATTGCATTAAAAATGCCTTTAAGAATAAAACTGCAAGACATTTTACACATAATTTATTTATTATTTATGTATTTGAAATAATAATTTGATTAAAATTATTCAAATTTCAAATTGAATTTCAAAAATGCACCAAAATACCATAAATATGCTGACACTGCAGTCTGTTATTTTAACAGAACCATTTACAGCGATATATTACTAGAACTGCCAACTTGCAATACTTTTACTAGGTATGGTAGCTCTCAGCTAATGCCTGTGAATGTCATTTAACATAAAAGCAGCAAATAAACAAAATGGTAAGAAAACGTTTTAGCTATTGTTATTAAATTATAACTAATAACACTTTGTAATTACAGGCTAGAAATGCGGAAAAGGCTATGTAAGTTTGCTCTCATATCATTAAAAACGTTTTTTTATATAATTCTCACCATCTCTATACAGGACAACTTTGGCGCGTTGGCGTGCGGCCAAAGAAGTTGAGTCCGGCGAAAAGGAACGTCGGCCTTATCTTGCTTCTGAATGTAACGATCTGCCAAAATGTGAGAAATTCCGTTTAGAAATAATAAGAGAAATATCCAAAAAGGTAGCACAGATACAGAATGGTAAGCCGTACTTTCTTAAATGCAAACACGCGTTTTTACTAAAATATACGTTACAGCCGGTCTTGGTGAGTTTCGCATACGCGATCTAAACGATGAGATTAACAAATTGCTGCGAGAAAAGCGTCACTGGGAAAATCAGATATCAGCGCTAGGTGGTCCTCATTACAGACGCTATGGACCTAAGATGTTTGATGCCGAAGGCCGTGAAGTGCCCGGTAATCGTGGCTACAAATATTTTGGTGCTGCCAAAGATCTGCCGGGCGTGCGGGAGTTGTTCGAACAAGATCCACCGCCACCACCACGCAAAACGCGCGCTGAACTAATGAAAGACATTGATGCGGAATACTATGGTTATCGTGATGACGAAGACGGTGTTTTGATACCTTTGGAGGAACGCATTGAACGCATTGCCTTGCAAAAGGCTTTACAAGAATGGAGGGAGAAAATGGCACGTGACGGTCGTATTGTAGATGAAGAAGAGGATGAGGAAATATATCCACTGTCAGGACCTGCACGCGAAGCTGCAGAAGATGCTAAAACTCGCGCAACCGAAAACGATCCCTTGGGTCTGCTGGCGCCTCGTTTTACTGCCCATGTGCCTGTGCCTACCCAGCAGGACGTGCAAGATGCACTACTACGTAAGCGCAAGGAGGAATTATTACAAAAATATGCTGGAGGTGTGAATTAGTAAAATCCAATAAATGTTTTTTATGTATGTTTATAACCAACAACTGAACTTCATAAGCAAAATTGTTATAAAGGGGTCAAATTTAAATTCAAGCGTGTATAGTGTCCTTTTTAAATAATAATTAAACCATTTTTTTTTCAATTTTAAACCTCAAGGGTTTACCAACGATTTGCGCCAAAACGACTGCGACCTCCAAGCATCGCATTTTCGCTTGCGCGACGCTCCTTCATGACGTTATAACGCTTAGACATGTCGCGTAGTCTATCTGGTACCTTTTGTCCGGCTTCTTCCAAAATTTTTATTAGCTCCTCAGCCATAGCCCAATCTTCACGTGCTATAAAGCTTATCGAAGTGCCTTTGCGTCCAGCGCGACCTGTGCGGCCAACTCGGTGCACATATTCCTCTATGTTGCGAGGAAAATCATAGTTGATGACATGACTACAAAGTAAATAAAAGATTTTTATAACCAAAAATAAAATAACCAAAGCAGCAGCTATTACGTTATGTCCTCAATGTCCAGGCCACGCGAAGCCACATCTGTTGCTATTAAAATGCGTACCACCCCTGATTTAATATCAGCTATAGCCTGTTCACGATCCGATTGGTCGCGATTGCCATGGATGCACTGAGTATTGAATCCACCTAGCGTTAGATCACTGGATAGGTCATCAACCCTTGCCTTGCGACCACAAAAAACAATAATCTTGTCTTCTTTAGTCATATTCAAGACAAAATCTTTGATTTCTTGAAACTTCTCTTGGTCACTTTGTACCATTTGAATAACCTGATGCACAGAATGTGTAGCTGCCAAATCCAGCGAGCCCACGCATATCTGCATAGGATTATGCATATAGCTTTGGGCTAGACGACGCACGCCAGGCGGCCAAGTAGCGGAAGTCATGACTGTCTGACGGTCCGGACGTATATCTAGTAATATTTTGCGTATCTGCGGCTCAAAGCCCATGTCCAGCATACGATCCGCTTCATCTAGTACTAAATAAGTAATGGAAGACACATTAATTACTTTAGCCTGCACAAGATCGTTTAGTCGTCCGGGAGTGCATATAATTATTTCAGCTCCACGCTCTACTTCGCTTATCTGAAAATGGCGACAGCCACCACCATAGACGCATACGCTGAAAAGGTATAACATTTTTAGATAATTTGTGTTGCTTTTCAAGCTTTACACATCACTACTTACGCCTTCATATCGCGGTAGCGATACTTCTTAACCTCCATTTCGATCTGCAAGGCTAACTCGCGAGTGGGAGCCAAAATCAAAACATTTGGGCCACCCCGCTGGCCACGTGGTATTCCCTGAAATTCTGTGTGTATCATGGCAGGCAACAAGAAGGCCAGTGTCTTGCCTGTGCCCGTTTGAGCAATGCCAATCAAATCATGACCTTTCAAAAGTATAGGCCAAGCTTGTGCCTGTATAGGCGAGGGCTTTTCAAAGCCTTGCTTCGTTATTTCGGCTAATAAGTCGGGATATTCGGCAAAGCATTGCTCAAAGCGCCAAACAGGATTTGGTATAGTTGCCAACTCTTCCCCAGCTTTGGGCTCAAAGACATGAGAAACGCTGGTGTTATTATTTTCACGGCGTATACGTTCTACTTCCGCCGTTGAAGCGTTGGCCACTTCTGGATTCTCCTTATAAAAGTCCTTGGTAAGTGTTGGACATTTGGCCCAGCGTGCGGCTTGTGCTGCTTGCTGAAACCCAAACAGTGATATAAAAGTTAAGCTTGACATTTTTACAAATTTAACGACCTACCGATGCTTTGTTTACTGCATCCCAATCAATAGGGCCCGGTAGGTCTTCTTCTTTAGGCGGTTGGTAATTCTGACTAACAGGGCGTTCCATGCGTTCTTTCTTTTCGTTAAAGGCTGGCTTTGGTCGCTCGTAAGCGTTACTCTCAGAGTCAGGGCGTTTGTTTACTGCATCCCAATCAATGCAGACCTGTTCGTCTTTATCTTTAGGCTGTTGGTAATACTGACGATCAGGGCGTTCCATGCGTCCTTTCTTTTCGTTAAAGTTTGGTTTTGCACGCTCGTAAACGTTACGCTCAGAATCAGAGCGTTCCATGCGTCCTTTCTTTTCGTTATAGGCTGGTTTAGGCGGCTCGTAATCGTTACCCTCAGAGCGTTCCCAGCGTCCTTTTCTAGTATTTTCATTGTTACGCTGGTCCATGTTGCCATAGCGATTTCCTGAGCTTAGTTCCTTGCGAATGGCTTCTGTAGCCTTCTTTACGTTTGCATCAACTGTGCTTGTTATTTTGACAATATAATCCGCTTTGTCTATTTGGATGCGCACATTAAACTCGTCTTGCAAACGTATTATATTTTCACCACGACGCCCTATTAAACCCCCAACCTGTTCCGAGCGGATTTCGACGGTTTTAGTAAATTCTCCGCGATCTTCGCGTTTATAGGAACCGCGTGCGTTGTCATCGAGTTTATAGGAACCGCGTGCGTTGTCATCGCGTCGTGCACCGTGCTCATATTTTTCGTTGTAATATTTTCGTGCATTGTCATCACGTCGTGCACCGCGCTCAGGTTTTTCGTTGTAAGATTTTAAGGGTTTTGCAGGTGGATCCTGATAATTCGGATCGTCCCAATCTTCTTCAGACATATTGTAGTCTTTTGATTTAATCCAAAACAAATTTGCAGTTTAAGTTGAATTTTTGTTTTGTATGTGTTTTTTTTTTTGCATGTGTCAGCAAAAACGGTAAATTACGCACTGTAAGCTAAAATGGCCGTCGTAACCTAACACAAAAAAAATTAAATGCAAAACAATAATTAATGTTATTACAATTAAATTGCCTGCTATGTTAGTAAAGTTATAGCTGGCACCAGGATAAACTAACTACAATTTGTAGTTCCAATAAATGACAAGCAAATTTGAAGGCACTTTGTTAGCAGCCTCAACTCAAAAGTAGCGCTTGTAACAAGTGTGACCAAAGCACTTTTACTTAAAATACCCAAAATCCTTTTAAGTGTAACACAAAATAAGGTACCAACTTTTATATTAATCAAGTTTTTAGTGCTAAAAATATTTAAATTTGTGTGCCGAAGGCCATTTGCTGTCAGCGCCTAGAATTAAATAAATAAATCAAATTTAAATTAGATTGGGTTTTTTTCAAGAAAAGCATTACTCTACTTAAATATTTTTTCGATTTTTCGCTTATTACTTGAATTTTTTAAAGCTGCCATATAGTTTTTAAAGTTATTGCCGTTAAGACCAGAGTGCTTCTGTTTTTTTTTTTGTGTAGTATAAGTCTCAATTTTGTCGTTGCTTTTATTTAAGTTACTCTGCTAGTTTTTCAAATGAAAAACGTTGACCTGTGCTGCATCAAATTATAAAAAAACAGCCTGAATTGTCATCAAATTCTTATTCTTGCTTTATTTTGAAAATATAGTCTACATAATTATGCAAATTTTCATATGCGGCTAAAAATAATGAATTTAATACATTGTTTCGATTGTAAACAGCTCACAACAATTAATAAATAGTAATATAATTTGTAAAAAATGCTTATCAACAATTTGTTTTGGGCTTGCACATTAATTTTGGTTGTGGCGGCAAAAATAAAACAGTGCTACCAATATGCAATGCACTAGTGGCGCCATCTTACGTTAACCATTTTTGTAGTCATAAGACAACACTGTTTTGATTGTCGATTTGAATAAAGTTGCATGAATAGGGTTAATAAAACTCGTGCATCTATCGAAGTTTCTGGAGTTTGTTGCTGAAATGAAAGGCTTAACCCTATTACGTTTGAATGTATGTGTGGAAATCGCCTTTAAGAATGTCAATTTAGATTTGCAGCGGCATGATCTTTTCCAAGAGTAAGTGAAGAAGATTTCAACTGTTTGTTCTAAAAAATGCATTCTGGTTATGGCGGCAAAAACAAAACAGTGCTGCCAGTATCGAGTGCAATAGTGGCGCCATCTTACGTTAACCGTTTTGAAAATCATAAGGCAACACTGTGTTGTTTGCTGATTTGAATAACGTTGTATGAATAGGGTTAATAAAATTCGAATATCTGTCGAAGTTTCTGGAGTTTTTTGCTGAAATATAAGGCTTAACCCTATTGCATTTGTATGTATGTGTGGAAATGACCTTTAATAATGTCAATTTAGATATGCAGCGGTAGGATTTTTTCCTAGATTAAGTGAAGAATTCAACTGTTTGCTCTAAAAAATTGGTTTTTAAAAAACGATATATTTTGATCTAAAACTGCAACGAGTTTACAACTTCAAATTTATTTAGACTTTTGCAAAAATCAAAAGTTTTTAGCTGTACATTGAAAATATGTGTACATAACTTGGATCTATGTTTAATTCTGTAGACAAGTAAGAAAGAATGGTCTTTCTGCAATAAAAACGCTAAAGCGGGTATCTTGGTTATTGTACACATAAAGGAATGATTGTTTGAACTCTCGTGTTAGAAAATGAGTCACTCTGCGATTCAAAATATATATTTCAATTAGAAAGGTAGCAACATCAATCTCTTTTGTCAGAATTCCACCCAAATTTTAAATGACTAATGCGATCCAATTAAATTTTAGCCTCCAAAAATCATTCAGTTGACTTTTTTGTTTCCATAATAGCCTTTTTTCCATATTATAATTAAATTTTTGTGGTACATCCCCTGAAATTGAACATGTCTTTAGTTGCAACGATAATTATCACCGTTCGATATTTTTTCAGCACTAATCTACAGTGTTGCACAAATAACCTATCGGCGCGTTAGCTGCGATTTGAAATAAAAACATTGTTTTTTGTTTTATTTTTGGTTACGTTTTTTATGTTTTTCTTTACTTAACGCATGTGTTACACTTTTTGGGTGTAGTAATATTATAGCTTAATATACAAGACTTAGCAACTAATGCAAGTTGTTTAATTTGCATTTTACTCTCATTCTCACTTGTTTTTTTTTTGTTTATAAATAATTAAAACTAGAAAACACAAACACTGAACCAAACAACATTCATCGCACTTTCAAGAAATTTTTTAAAATGTACAAAAGTCGAGTTGCTAGTGTGTGTGTGCATGTATGTGTATGGTGTGTGTGTGTGTACGTAAAGGTGAGTGGGTTTTGGTAGAATATAGTTTGATAAAACTTAGAACAGTTTTGATAAGTTGAAGCTAAGCATATTTGATTATATGGCCAAGTTGGTTAGGATCTGTGGCAAGGTTACTCTCACTTTAGAAATAGTATTCATGCAGTGCAGTTTGGATTTGCATCATATAAATGAAGATTTAATATAATATATATATAGGTATAGGTAGTTAAGACAAGCTTAAAATCTATGAAGAAACTTTATTTTAAATTAAACTAAATTAAAATATACGAGGTGACCAAACAAAGTGTACTTTCATGTACGCAGTTTATATAGTTTCTCATAAGGGTACTTAATGTTTGGTTTGCTAAAATACATTTACAAAAGAATTAAAATTACGTTGCTCATCAACAACGGCCAAAAATTAGACTACATAATCCAAAATTGTTTATGGTTTATAACGAAACATAAACGTTTAAGTTTTAAGAATTTGCCCCAATTTGTATGTTTTTTGTTTTTTGCTGCAGAGTTTTTAGTTGTAGTCGTTTTAAGGTACAAAATTACATGATCAATTTTTCATTTTAGTGACTTTTTGTTTTGCTGTTGATGATTAACATACAATCCCTTGGTCAGGATATAAAAATACAAATTTCCATCACTTAATTGCTACAAATGTACACAGTTAGATTTTAGTTTATTCACAGCAAAGGGCGGCAGCAGCGACGACGCTTTAATCCATGTCAATCACTGGACGTGACTACTACCAATTTATTATTATTGTTGTTATTCTGGCTATTGTCAGCAGACGATGCACTGACCAGCAAAGTGGGCGATGTTTCGCAGCTGGGCGTGCTAGGCGCATCACGTTGCAGCGGGCTGCGCAGTGTGGCATTGTGTATGGATATGCAGGATATGGATTTTGGTAAGGGGGCATAATTGGACTCCAGATTAAGCCTCAGTTTAGCAGGCGAATTGCGCTTAAACAGCGCCAGGGGCCTAGTCGGTGACAGCAATGCTGGTGTAACTGCGGGCTGTGCGCCAAAGCTGGAGGATGCGCTGGATGACACTGAGCAAACGCCGCTGCTACTGCTGCTAGAGCAGGGCGAGTCTAGTTCGGCTACAGCAGCCGCTGCAGCAGTGCGAGGTGCCTCATCATCGGGCGTTATGGGCGGCGATGTGAGTCGTGAGGAGCAATTGCTGCCACCAAAGCTGCTATCTACATCATCATAGCCATAGACATCTTCGTCCATGGCCTCGCTGTCTGATTTAGATTTACCACGCCTAACCGCAGACACTTGCTGCTCCTCCTGAGCCTCCTGTTCCGGCTGCTCCAACAGTTGACTAGTTGATGTTGTATGTGCGCTGGCCAAGGAACAGTTCTGGCTGACCGCTGACTGCACAGCTGGCGACAAAGGCGCCAAGACGCCACTTTTGCGCAAACTTTGTTCCAGCTCCAGCAGCTGGCCCATAAAGTTCAGATTGGGCGAAATAATGGGACGTGCCACTTTCACCAGCTTGTAGGCCTCCAGCAGCGAGAGCGACTTGTACCGCATGACGTAGGCAATGGCAATGGTTGCGCTGCGTGAGATACCCGCATGACAGTGCAACAAGACGCGTGAATTACTTTTGCGTGCATCCTCTGCAAAGATATAAAGAGAAAATATGTTTTTATTAATACAAAATTTGTGACGTTATAAGTTGCTTTATTTATTCAATCGCATCATTTGCTAATTTGCATAAGTAAATGCCCATTTCAATAACAATAAAAAACAGAATAAAAAGCAAACAAAAAATAATAAAACGAAAAAATGCGAAAGGCAGGGGCGGACTTGGGGAGAATAAAAAAAACTGGGGTTGAGGACAGATTCTGCAACAAAACTGAGTTGCAGTCTTAAGTTACCTTAGGGTATAACATAGTCAATGCCCCCACCACTTGTGACTAAAGTTAGCCGTTTTAAAGATCTTAAATCACAGGAACCCGCAGGGAACCAGGAGAAGGGGAAGACCTGCAATGACATGGAGGAGAACCGTACAAGCCGAAACGTGCAAATCGTTTAACGAGTTGAGACAAATCGCGCGAAATAAAAATAACTGGAAGATTTTTGTTGCATCCTTAAGCTCCTAAAGGAGTATGGAATTAATAATACAATAATAATAATAAAATACAGGAAGAGGCATATTTTTAGATAACAATCCAGCTTAACTCAAATCCTAAATGCTTTAATAACGCCAAAACTCGAAATTTTTACAAATAACGAGTTTTACTAAGCTCCCACAATAGCTTGTAGATCGTATATTTTTTTTTTTAAATTGAATAATATAATCCATTAGATACATTATTTATTACAGCAACTCTTACTGAGCAATCAGAATTAGAATCAATTTAAACAAAAAAAAAACGTGTAAATCAGTAGCAAAAAAATTTCCATGTATTTTTTTTTGCATCCGCCCCTGGCGCAAATACAAATTTATCGACAACGCAAAATGATTGGAGAGCTTAAAATCAATCGCGTGCTCTCTCTTCATTTCGGTCTCTCTCTCTCTCCGCTCAATTTTGCAGTAGAAACTTTTGCTTTATGCTTGCTGTTTTTGTTGTTGCTGCTGCTCAGCTCTGTTGATATTGGCGTTTACGCTCAGCTTAGCTGCGCTCCGCTCCGCTCATTTGCGCGCTCATCAATACATATTGCTGTTGTTGTTGCATGAGTCATCATCAGCCAACAAAAAAAAGCGCTCGTAGCGCCCAGAACAAAATTATAAGCAAACATGCAAACATACAAACATACCCACATACTCACATACATAAGTTTATACAGATAGATAAGCATATGTGCGTATTTTTTTGGTAGGTATAATATCATTTCTATGCACGAATTATCTTATCAGTTCCATATATGAAGCCTTAAATCTCCGCCAGCCTTGCATTGGCTAATCAATGCATTACTCATAAAAGCAAACAAGGCAACACTTTTTTTAAACGATTTGGAAATCAGAAACAGCTGATAACTAACTAACCAGTCCAGTCAGTCCCTAAGCGACAAATCCCTTGCCAACAATTATCAATAACTTAGTCATACTGAAATTTCACTACACCTACCCAAAGATAAGACTATATGACATATGTATGCATGTGGGAGCTCATCTATTTGCAGTGCACTCGGCCCTATTCCCGGCCAACGCTTATCAGGCTTCTGCTGACGCGTGTGCACGCTTTTAGGAATTGCATTGGCGCTGCTCTACACTGCTAAAAATTAGGTAGCTGGCCTCAATTGGCCAAGACAATTTATCATAATGTATTGTGTTTTATCAATGAATGAGGTTCAAAGTATATTACCAAAACTGATAAGACAACGCAAAGCGAATCAAAGAAAATGGCTTTAAGTTCATAGAAGTTTCAAGTACCATCCATTATTACTATATTATTTTTTGCCATTTCATCAGAACATGACAAGCCATTTATTTTATAATATTATTTATATGCCCGTGAGCTGCCAAATCAAATCAAATTATCAAAAACCCGATAAGCTGTTTGTATGATATTGCAATTATAAAAAACATGCTTTGGAAAATCCATAATAAATAAATAATTACACTAGAGATAAATATTGGTTACTACGACGACGACTACGTATAGCATTGACATCAGAATTGTTATTTTTTCTTGGATGATGTCCCAATGGCTACTACAAGTAGCACTGCTCGTCCGTATGATCCTAAAAATAGACTCATAGGCAATCTTGGCAATAGTCGTATATACATATAATATTCTATATGTAGATATATATGTTGATATCATGCGTGTGTTGCTACAAAAGCAAAGACAGACAACTGGTCACCGCACGCTGCAGACATAAATCCTCTTAGTTAATGACCCCGGCCGTCGTTGTCGTCGCTGTCTTGCAGACAGTTAACAAAATCTCCCATAAAACGCGCCATCAATGTGACGCAGTGACTCATGCCTCATAGCCTAGCCCAGCCAAATTATAGCCAACTAGCGCACAGATTTGCAAAAAAAAAAAAAAAAATCTGTGAAAGAATGGTTTAGCTTGGCACACCAAAGTTTGGATACCCTAGCAGGCCCATAGAGGGTTCACTGCGATTTAAATGTTGTGACGTAGATGTTTTTGGCAGTCATAGGGACAATGGTTTAACAAACTGATAAGGTGATGTTTGGTCTGAACAATTAGATGCATGTTCTACTTTGGTGAGCGCCAAATCAGGAGACAACTCATTGGGTGCCGCTCTGGCTTAAGTATGGAACTGCTAATTGGAATAATTAAGTGATACCTGAGGGTGAGGTCGGTCTTTAGGGTGCGCTTGCGCGGAAAGTTGTCTGATTGTCACACGGGAGTGAGTTGCTCACAACTGCCAGCTTTGCGCTAGGGTGAGCTAATGTGGGAAGGCGACCCTCCGGGCGATCTGCGCTTGAAGACGTTTTGCATGGAAGCGTAAGTGGACATCTACTACCATGCAAGGGTGTCGAAGGTCCAGTAAGCCGTCATTTCCTTTTCAAACTCCATGACTACGAAAGAATCATAAAAGCCTCGGATATGAAGGCGAGCGATACAGGTCTGAACCCACATCGGTTTCGTCGCGGCAAAGAAGAAGTGATACCTTCGAATATTTGGAATACAGACTTGAAAGAATCTTGCAAGAATTGCTTAAATCTTGAGACAACTCATTGGGACGCCACCTTGCCTTAAGTATGGAACTGAATTTGAATTAGTTCATAATTGACCTTTTTTTAGCATACTAAGTGATAGCTCCTCCGCCCTATGCTCCGACTAGGAGCGATAAGTTGTGCTACTGGAGGGCTATAGTATTAGTTTTAACTTTTGAGATTGTCAACTAGACGACAATTTTATCAAGGAATAAAAAAAAAAAGTGATAGCTCGGGGGAGTTTGTAGTCTCTAGATGGCGCGGATAGGGGATAGGCGAAAGCCTCCCCGACATGGGTGGTAAGAAGACAATAAAATCCCTCACAAGAGCCACACAAGCCGGGGAAGGAAATGGTAATAAACGATACCTTCGAATATTTGGTATACAGACTTGAAAGAATCTTGCAAGAATTGCTGAAAGCTTAAGAAGTTCCATTTTTAAGTGGTATTAAGAAATAACAACTTACGATCACATTTCATACCATTGAGCTCTTTCAAACGGCCTGACCAAGTCAATGTACCATAGTCATATCCATAAAAACAATAAATAGAAAACAGTTTTTTTTTTTTCTTATTTTTGTTAATGTCGTATTTCTAGGGTTCTTTTTCTTTGCTTTACTGAAATTGAAAACGGAACTTGAAACGACAAGTCGCACGCCCCAAAAATGGCCAGAAGAAACAACAACAACAACAAGAACATAGGCTGCCGGCTTTTAGTGGAAAACACGCTTAGGTAATTACTGTGTGATATATGCTGCCGACTTTGCATTGCTTACTAATCAATTGCTATGCGACAGTTATGATGACTAAACCCGGGGACTTGGAACTACTATTGACAATGACAAGCTATGCCGCATAGTCCAGCGATGAGAAATTCAAATCGTGCCTGGCCTGAAAATATGCGCTAGGTCCAAATAAGCGCGCTGGCAAACCATTCATAGGGCGCCTGTGACTCGACGTCATCGTGACTCCATTTTCGGATGCGTAATGTCAATCTGGTAGCTACGCCACGATTTTCACAAGTTCTATGTTCGATTGCTCGATTGATGATTAAGTGCACCATAAGGTGGCTGCATCTTTTGTGTTTCGTGTGATTTTGCTTTTTGCCCGGATGCGTCATGCTTATTATACACAACAAACAACTGGGCCAAATGTGGCAGACGACCGTCTGACAAGATAGATACCAAGCGGCAGGCGCGACCCCTGTGACGCAGCAGCAGCAGCTACCACATCTGACCGAGTTAATGCAGTGGCGGCGCCGCCGTGAGTCGTCTCTGACCGGGATGAGTTACTTTGGCTGCTGTTTGCATTCTTTTGCTTGATGTTTCACTTTTGCCGGGAGATGAGATGAGCGTTGTGCGAGATGATTCAAGCAGCTGTGCGGCGTTTGATATATTTTAAGGGTCATTTGATGATTTGTACCTAGGCGCAAAACCCACCACAAATGTTTACCAATTTATTGTGACTCATGGCCAATAACAACCACCAACAACAACAATAACAAAGCGACAGTAAATAGCAACTGTCTGGAAAATGATATGACACTGGGGCAACGTCATCGTCATCATACTCCTTGTTGTTGCTGTTGTTGTTGTCGGGGTGTTGTTTTTGTTGTCAAGCAACAAGTAGTTCGTTCGCTTGTTCGTTTTGTTTGTTCTGTTTGTTTTAAAATATTTAATTACTTTTGGTCGTTTATCATTAAAAAAAAAAACGCGCTATGCTTACTCACAAAATGCTAACACAGAACTCAAGTCATGCTTAAAACTTGTCGGGGCAGGTGTTGCTTTTGTTGTTTATCGTTGTTCCCGGGGTTGAGTATGACGCAGGATGCGTTCCGTATGATAAGTGCTTATGAAATAAACATGTCATAGGCTAGCAAGCGACTCTTACTGAATAAAAGATACCCTTAAGATCATGCGACGGCTGCATGTAAAACCACCCCAAACGCTGGAAAAGTTTCTGATATCGATGACTAGTTTTATGTTTTTGGGAAGCTTAAAAGCCAATACGAGCTTATGGTAATCCAGCGAAGACTGTTTGATACACTTTTATCTAAAGAGCTTCCCAAGGTATAATCTGGGGGAAGTAAATAAGCTGCATGTTTTTGTAGTCAAAGACTAGGATGGATATTTAGAAAAAGGGGGTTTCAAACTGGTTAGTGTATTTTTGGAGTCAGAAGAAAAATTCAGGATTATGATCAAAATAAAATTTTTTAAGAAACTTATATTTTGGAGGTTTGGACGATTATTATTGGGTATACATATAAATGTACTGCGACCCAGGTGGATCTATTGTATCCCGGCAGAGCGTACATGCCCAGGAGCATATTTCTTTTATCGGCGAGTGCCACACATTCACATAATAATACCACAATAGTTGCTGTAGCCTGTCTGGATGATAGCAGTGAAGCTATCCATCTGATGGTGGTTGTGTCTAGGCCCCTTCTGGCCAGTGATGCGTTGACCACCTCGTGGAAGGCATTGTCAAAAGCACCCTGTATATCCAAGAAAGCGCATAGTACAACCTCCTTATGAGTTAGGGATTCCTCAATAAGGGTTTTCAGCTGATACAGTGCTGTGTCCGTAGACCTTCCCGCTCTATAAGCATGTTGCATCCTCTGGAAAGGACGTCGTTCTAGCAGTGTGCTTCCAATTCTGAAGTTTACCAGCTTTTCCAACGTTTTCAGCAAACACGAAGTTAAGCTCATAGGTCTGTACGACTTTGGATTTGAGACATCTTTCTTTCCAGCTTTCGGGATAAAGACCACTCTAGCCATACTCTAGGTACATGCCCTAGCGCAAGGCTGCTAACCAGTACTTTTCTAATGGGAGTTAAAATATTGTCCAGTCTTTTTTGAAAAAGGACTGGATGTATACCATTCAGACCTGGAGTTTTTTAGGGCTGGAACGTGCCAATTGCCCATTTTAATCTCTCTGGTGTTACCAGGTATGGACGATAGGGATTCTACCAACTGCTGGAGTAAGCCATTGATCAAACTAGATTATTATTTAATTCCAATTAAACTGTTTCCACTTTACTCCTGTTGAAATATTAAAACGAAAAATTTAAATATTTCAGGCGAACTGGACAGCTGAAACTATTCTACTTCTAAGTGATATTACATCACTAGAATTTCGCGAATTTGTTTACAAAAAAGATGGTATAAAAATATTTTATGGACACTAGAGCACTGAAATAAATTAATTTCATAAGAAATCTTTACTGCCCTTAAGCTACTAAGATAAAACTCAAAAAAAGTTTTAGTCATTGTTCCGTCACTTTCTTAATTTAGTTTATCACATAATTGAGATTAATCAAATAATATGTTAATTAAATTACTATATAAAGCAAGTTCTTACACAGAAAAACAACTTCAACAGCTTCCTTACTCAACTGCTTAAAAATACAGGGTAACCTAAATGCCGGCATTGTCCTATCGTATTGACAGCTGACATTGACCGACCGAGCGACCTTATCTGCCAATTGGTATGAATCATTCGACCATAAGTCAAGTAGCAACATCATAATGATCAAGCACACACAAACACCACGTATGGATGAGTCTCAAAATTGACCTTCAACTTCAGGCTAAGCGGAGATCTGTAGCTTTTGTTAGAGACATCGGTTTCACACGGAAACGCTTGGCCTGATCTTAACTGATCCGACTGATATTGTTTTTGCCTTCAACTCAGCTGACGAGTCAGCTGCAAAATTGTTTTTTTTTTTTTGACATTGCCAACAGCAATTGCAACAACTACGAAAAATAATAACAAAGAGGGGCTTGTGTTGTACGACGTCTTGTGATTCATAAGCTACAGATGCCCCAACAACTTCATACAACATTGCCGATTTCGTATAAACAAATCGAGCAGAAAAGTGCGCGGGGGCGCTTTAACAACAATAAAAGTTTACGCACCCGGTAAAGTGTACTTTGAACATTATGAGTAAGACGGCGATCAAAAGTCGGGGATTGCCGGGCGGCGGGTCATGACCAATGGGCGTAGGCGTGAACGGGGCGTGGGCATTGGCATGCATTCCTTGTAAATATTATGATTAAGTGTTTTATAATTTTGTGCGATTTTCACATTTCTTTGGCTCGGTGCGCCCGGCACACAACGACGAACGACGAAATTCCTGCATGAAGATATTTTTTGATTTTTTTTCTTTCGACTTTTAAAAATAGCTTGCTGACGAATAAACAAATTATGCACGGGCCGCTCGAGGCCGCCAAAAAATGGTCAACAAGAGTAAGAATATGTGTCGCCACGAGTTTTTGGCCTTACTTAGTCATTAGACCGGCCGGCGGGTTGGTAAATTCCATTTGACTTGCCTGTCAGGATCGTTTTTGAACGAAATACACACAAAACAGATCATTTCGAATGACAAAGCAAACTTTATGCGATATCGTACAGTACATAGTTGTAGTCTATACACAGTGTTTGCTCAATATATATGTAGTATATAAATATTTATATATGTTTTTGTATGTATGTAGTTTTATCTAATCAGCTGCTGGCGCACTTTTCTTGTGTACCTTTTTGGATGATAAAAATACGAGTGTTTTATTTTATTTTTTTATTTTATGTGAGCACTCTTAATTGGAAGTAGTAAGGCGCAGTACAGTAGAGACTTAAAAAATTAAAGCATTTTGATTTAGAAATAGTTCGATTTCGATACTTCTTGAGTCTTCCGTCATTTTTGTTGGTTTCTCTGAGTTCTTTTTCTTAACTTTCTTTAAATTAAATTTCTTCTTATTTTGTTGTTGTTTATTTTGCTGTTAGTTCAATTTTGGGTTACCAATTATAACTTTCTTTTCAAGAAACAGCAAAAATAAGCGAAAAATATAAAAGTAAGGCTGGACTGTACTTCGTTCAATAGTTTGCATTTCCGCAAGTTTTAATAAATATTTACGGAAGTAATCTAATAATTGTGTTACTATGAAATGAAAATCTGTTTTGAAAAACACCAAATTAGTCATTTGAGCTTTATTGAAGTTTTGAGAATGGACGGACAGAGAGTACTAAAATATTCCCGTTAAAAAATTATGCGCCGAGATGGGAACACTTGGTGGAAAATCATATTAAAACATTGTGTTTTCGAGCCCATCTGGCGCGTAATCTTTTAGAAGGTTCCTCTCAAGAGAGAAACTTCACCTCTATATATTTTAGCACTCTTTGGTATGGACTTTTTTGACTATATCCAAAATTTCATATTCTTGAGCATTTACTGTACTAACTTGGTTCTTTGCTTTAGGTTTACTTAGCTGTGTGTTAGTTTAACACAAACACACACATATGCTACGATATTTTAGATAGCGTTTTGGAGAGGCCTCTGTTGAGTCAGTTAGATAAGTTGCACACACGTACACAAACATAATTAGACAAGGTGGCGTTATTTCAAAAATTGATAACACACATTTTTTTCATATGTCAAAAGTTTTAAAAGAGACAGCCACAAAATGGCCAAGAAGTACCTGGTCTAGAGGCCGTTTTTCATTCTTTCTTTCAAGCTTAATTCCAAGTGCAACAAAAAAGGCCAAACTTGGTAGGGTTCAACAAAGCTTTGATTGGTTTCTAGGCCAAGTGGTCGGTCGGTCTTTTCTCATTTATGGTGCTTCAGCAGAGCTTATTGTTATGGTTAATGATGGAATAAGGCAAGTGGCAGCATAATGACATTAGTGCGCTAAAAACTAGACACGACAATTCACTCAGTCGACGTCTAATGAGCCAATGATGAATGTTTGTGTATGTTCCGAGTTCATATGCTGGCCTCACAATAAACACACTCACACAGTGTGGCAAAAAAGTTTTGGTCCAACGCTATTTTCATAATTTTATCTGCGACCCAAGTGGATCTATTGCAGCCCCTATATGGCTCAGAGCTCTTCCAAAAGTCTAAGGCCTGCATGTTTTGCAGTATTTTGTTTGGACTTATTGCAACAAAGATCTCCGGTGGGAGAACGTACATGCCCAGGAGCTTGTTTCTTTTACCGGCCAGTCCCATAACACAAGCGAAGAAGTTTCTTCCTTTATGCTATAGAAGCGACATAGTCGACTAACTAGTAAACTTACAAAATTATTTGGAATATGCCCTTTTCGAAAGAGATTATTTGAAATAATTATTAGCTCGTTCATCTAAACAAAGAGTTACAATTGATATGTAGGTAAGTAGAAGCAAAGAATATAGAACTACAGTTCTATATTCTTGGATAGAAGTAGTTGCCATTGCGACACACTTAGGCCTATTAAAGGCCCGTTGTGATGACACTCCTCTACTCTCCTGTATCCTCTTTGAACCAACCTATCGATTTAATAAACGAATTAATCTTATTTATTCTGATTTCTGCGAATTCAGTAATATTCCCAAACGTTTCGGAACCCACTGTACACAGTCTCCTTCTGCATAGTGCCAAGCATCTACAACAAAGAGGTGCTCCACTGTTGATTGATAAAACAGCTCTAATCCAAAAGTTATGATTTCAAAAGATATGCCAAAAGACTCTATGCATAAAGTTCTTCATACTTTTTATTAATCATTTGCCACCGCTTTCGAATAGCTCCAAAATTCTAAAGAAAATCAAACAAAGTTTTTCAAGGAAATAAACTTGTGCCTAATCTTTTTTGACTCACTGTGCACACTGCATACAACTAATCTCAAGCTTGGCTTTTGTGACGCTACCCAAAACGACAACGAACTGAGCAAAGCAAAGAGAAGCTAAACTAACAACAACAAATAACATAAAAGTGCTGTTATATGAATGAAATGAAACTGACATGCGCGCCCGCTGCCGACGGCACCATCGACAACAATGAGAAATGATAAGTACACACACACACACACACACACACATAGACATACATCAAAATACAATAATAAAAGTAATAATAATAATAAGCATAAGGTGATGACGAGCAGCAGTAATAAGTTGTGGGGTGGCAGGGGCAAGCAACGTCGCGGCCACGGCGACCGAAATTCGCCCCACAAACGAATAATAGTACAACTACAACAAAAAAAAAACGACTGCGCAGAAAGGCAGCAAGTAGAAGAAGCAGCAGCAGACGGCAGCGGCCGCATGAAAATCATGACTCATACAGCTCAGTCAGTTGCTTTTGTTGTTAAATATTTTTTTTCTGCTTCTTTCATTTCGTGCTTGAGTACTAATGTGTTTTGGCAGTTCAAGAGAGTGAGAGAGAGCGTAAGTATAAAACAGCGCAAATGTCATAATGAGTGTGAGAACGCAAAAAGAGCGCGCGCATTTATAAAAATAAATGCTTGAAAAATGTTTATCATATAAGGTGGGTTGGAAATTTTCTGCCTGCCTAGCTGGGGGTGGGTGTTGCGGCGGGTGTTTACACATATTGTGGTTGTTGTTGTTGTAAGATGCTGAGAGTGTTTAAACTTTTGTGCCGTGCTCATTTGCTTTGCCTTGGACAGAACAAGCAGCAGCTGATGTGTAGCCCCCACGCACTCACACATAGACGCACACGTACGCATACAGCCACCTGACAGCCAACGTCACAGTCGAGGCCACGCACAAGGATACGCCAAAATGACGATGACTCACTCACTCATAAACAGGAACAACACACACACAGCATATTTGTGACACGCTGAGAGCGAGTGCAAAACAATTGGCGGTCGCTCGTATTTCCCGTCACCGTCACCCTTGGCCATACATCTTGTCCTGCCTGCTGCATGGCACGTCGCTTAAAAATAGAACATATGCCAAAGAGCAAGGCGGCAGCAACAGCAGCAGCAGCAGCTGGCGGGGGTGAAGTGCCGTTGGCGCGCAATAAATAGCAACAATAAGACGAAAAAAAATCGATGCGGATGGTTGAGTGCTACAAGGAGGAGTACGTCTCTCACGTAAGTGTGTGTGTGTATTTGTGTGTTCCACATTGCATTGTGTGCGACACCGACAAGCTAGCGATGAGTCATCGCCAAAAGCCAGCAGCTAGAAGCTACAGTGGCGGCCAAAAAAACATTAATGCTTGTGTATGTACATATTTTTGATGCGTGTGCGTGCGCTGAGAATGAGCACAAAAGGCGCATGCTACGTGACGTAAGAGTGCAGCCGCAGCCGCCGGGCAACCCTTCTTGTTTAATATTTTGCTTTGTTATCAGTAAGGACGTTTGTGGTCGGTCGCTAGACGACCAAACAAGACGCATTTGCATAAAATTTCCATTACGTCACAAGAAAAACTCTGAATCATTTTGTAGTGGACTCGGAACGCAGTTTCCTCACTGCATGCTTTGCCTCATTTCACATTTTGTTTCGCTTGTCAAAGACCACATAAAAGCAAACACAGGAGCAGCAGTCATTGGCGGTCGCGCCCCCAACCCTGCAACACACAGGCGTAGCCGCCACAGCCAGGCTGGCAGCACGAAGCCGCAACCGAGTCGCAACGACAACGTTGATGACGACTCGACTACGACACCAACAACAATGGTGTCGCCATGCTGTCTGCCAACGCCAACACGCAACAACAACAACAACGCCAATGACGACAACGTTGAATGCCATGGATACTACTACTTGGGGCCAAGTAGTAGGAGCACAGGCAGTTCACAAAAAAAAGGAGGCGCGTTTTCAAGTCAAGCTGCAGATACAGTTTGCGCTGTTTTTTTCTTCTACTTTTTCTTCTATAGCAACTAGCACTACGTTAATGGCGCATTACGCATACGCCGCGTTATATCTTCAAGCAGCTGACTTGCTATCAGCTTGCTAATTTGAAACAAAATATTTGCATTATACTCAATGCTAAGATACAAATACTAAAATACAACGACAGCTATATAGCTCATGATTAGTTGCTCTCACACGTGCCTACAACAAATCAAGAAAATGGAAATAAAAATTGTATACGTACTTAAAAAAAAACTATGGAAAATTGCGATTGACGTCAGCATTTTTCTTTTTCGTAGCTTTTTTGTAGAGCTTATATTTTACATACAAGTCTACAAGTTACTATAGCAATTAAAATTAAAAAAAATATATTCATGTGTGCGGATATTTTTATGCCGTTTTCGTTGCTTAGTATAACCTCACGAAAAAAAAAAAGTAAACGTTTAAGTCAGCCAAAATAATAGAATACACAGATAAAACAAAGAAAAATAAAAATAAACTTATTGCAATTTATAATATCTCATACTTTCTTGGGCAATAATGCAAACCTTTGAAATTGAAAAAAGAATTAGTTTTTGCCCACAAGTGTGCGAGAGAGCGCTCTTTTGCGATATTTTATTCGATACTTATCGACCCAGAAACCTTTTTCGTACGGCAACCCAAACAAGTCACGTTTTCTTTGGTTCTTCCCCGCTCAATCCCACTATGACTAAGCTTAACTTGAGCATTAGACAGCAATACAACTAAATACGTCTCCCCATCGTATAATTAATAGCTAGTTTCGACGTCAAGACAACACTTACCTATAAAATCATATGCCTCCTGAAAATATTGTTTAATGTTTTGATGCGGCGTATCGCTGGCAGGTATTTGCATATACTTGAGCCCGGCTAAATGATTCTCGCTTGGACTTTGGCAGGTAACATTAAGCACACAGTTGGCGCCAACGCTGCTGGGATCATCCGCATCGCGGCCATTGCCCAGCAATAGATGTGGAAAAACTGGTGAGGCGGGATGTGTTTCAATATCTGTGGGCGTGAAGAAAGCAAACAAATATGAGAAAAAAGAAAATTCACAATTTATATAAACAGAAATTAACATAAAAATATATACACTTGGTTACTAAATAGACCAAAATAAAGCTAAGTATTAACTGCACATACGCAGTTCCATTTGGTCCATTTGGGTTAGGACTCTATAAAAGTTTCGATACGAACTACAGCAAGCAATTAAAGCGCAATGAGGCAATGATTTCTATAGAGTAGTTGAGGCAACAAAATTGCCATTTGCAACGTCACTCAAATAATATAAAAACAAAAAAAAAATAGTAAAACAAAGAGATATAGATAGCCCCAAAATGATAATGATGACGATTGAGTTGATGATCGGATCGGATTGAGCAGGGAATGGCAATCTCTACGAAGTTGAGTGCTTGGCTGTATATCTCGGGCGCTGGGAAGCGCTGAGGCATAAAAATGTTTTTGTGTATCTACTACGTCTAAATTTTCTATACAACAAATTGTTTATTTATTTTTTTTTTGTGCGCCTTCGTTTGGCTTTCGTTTATTGTTGTAATTGTTGGTTGTTGTTGCATGATGACTCATGCAACCGCGCACAGTACAGTTCATTTCTATTGGCGTGTGAGTATGTCTGGGAGTGATGACTGTGGGGTGGGCGGCCATAGAGCACCAGCAGCAACCGTAGCCCATAGCCCGACCGGGCCGAACTATGTTTATATTGTATGTAGTAGGTATGTCGCCTCAGGGCCGTTGTGCGGCAGGCAGCAGCGGTCGGTGGCAACCATCTCATACAGCAATTTGCGTCGTTGCTGGTTGGGCTTGTGGTCGTCATCGACATCGACATCGTCGACGAGTTCGTAGCACTCTCAATGAGGCGCACAATTGTTGTTGTGGTATACTATACTATTACAATATGTCTATGCATTTTTAGTTTTGTAAATTTGTAGATACATTTGTATCTATGAGTTGTTGTCTAGCTACCCCAGTCTGATTTTGTGGCTAAAATGTCTTTTGTTACGTTTCATTTATATTTCACAAATTACTGCATACTTTGTCAGCAAAAAGATACTGCTCTGCTTTCTAAGTTTTGAGCACTTAGGAATTTTAGTTAGGATTAGTTGTACATATTTATGAGCTACATTTGGGGTACATTCCCTATCCCTACTGTCAATTTGGCCTGCTAAAATTTATTGATTTTTTTTTGTAGTTTTATTTTTTTAATAATTGATAACCATGGCAACTAGTTAATATGCTTTGTTTTGGCTGCACACCTTGCATGACTATGACTATGTGGGTCATGCACACAAGTTCAGTTGCCCGGAAATCATTTATTGATTAGTCAGTGCAGGAAAGTCCCTCGACCACCGAAATATTTAGTCTACAGTGGAGGCTTGCAAGTTAGTCTAGCTTGGTTTTTGTTGGCTAACTGGAGTATTCCATAATTAGTCATTTTGTGACTATTTTTCATAAGGAATAAAGGATATACACATTTCCAGCTTGTTATTGTTTTTTCTTACTGCTCTATAAATGTTGTGAAATTAAATATGAATCAGCCCTATTTCAACTTGAACCTTGTGGCACTAGACCTACTTAGTAAAGTAAATAATTTTATTGTACGAGTCATCCACTGCTGCTGTAAAGATTGGCTTAATATTGCATATGAAATTCCAAAGAAATTCTTTCTCGAAACTACCCCTCTGACAAACAATAAGAAAGTTATACTGAGCTATATAAAATTCCAGATACTTCCAATTAGCACATTTGAACTCGCTTATCTGACGCCTAATTTACTTTAAATAAACAATTTCTACCCTTAGGGTTAGTCAAAGTATACAAAGTCTCCAAAATAGAGTTTTAAAGATGTTAATTGAATTCTAGATGTAACTAGATGAAATAAAGTTATTAAGATGTTAATTGAATACTAAATGTAATCCGAAGCATATCGGATTTTTCAATAGAGACGCTACAAAAGTAGACTGAATCCACAGGCACAGTACAAAATGTTCCCGTGCCAGTGAGACAAAAAAGTGACCGTAGTGTCGAGAATATTGCTACCGTTAGCGCATCAATTGAGGAAGACCCAAATCAGTCTCTCACACGTCGTTCTCAAGCGTTGGGCATCTCTGTGACGTCATTGTGGCGAATTTTGCGAAAAGATCTTGGCCTACATCCTTACAAGCTCAAATTGACGCAAGAACTGAAGCCGCTTGACCACCAGAAGCGTCGTATGTTCGTGAATGGGGCTGAGCAACAACTTAAAAATGATCCGGATTTTCATCGAAAAATCATATTCAGCGATGAGGTTCATTTCTGGCTGAATGGCGTCGTCAATAAGCAAAATATGCGTTATTGCTCAGGCCGCAATCCACACGTACTCCATGAGTTATTATTGCATCCCGAAAAAATTACGGTTTGGTGCGGTTTATGGGCCGTACTTCTTCCGTGATGATCAAGACCGGCACGTTACTGTGAATTGGAGTCGCTACCGCTCAATGATAAGTGAATATTTTTGGCCCGAATTGGATGATATGGACTTGTAAAATATGTGGTTTCAACAGGACGGCGCCACAAACCACGCAGCGAATATCACAATCGATTTATTGAAAACCAAGTTTGGTGAACGTGTTATCTCACGAAATGGCCCAGTCAATTGGCCGCCTCGGTCGTGCGATTTGACGCCGTTAGACTATTTCCTATGGGGCTACGTCAAGTCTATGGTCTATGCCAACAAGCCAGCGACGATTGATGAACTTCGTACGAATATTGAACGTGACATTGCAGCAGTATCGGCCGATTTATGCTTGAAAACCGTCGAAAATTGGATTCAGCGTCTGGACTTCTGCAACTTCTGCAAGAGTGCTCGTGGTGGCCATGCAAAAGAAATCCAGTTCCATACATAATGGCATCGAAAGTACTTTTACAGGAATAAAGAATTTCATGGATATCTAAAACCGTTTTTGTTTTATTTAAAAAACTTTTGTAGCGCTTTTATTGAAAAATCCTATAGATACACTCCAAGTTATTGTAAACAAATAGGCTTTCAGAGTAAAGCACACTTAAGCATGAATAAGAGTTTCCGATGGAATTTCAAGTTTCCGGAATCTTAATTTATTAAAATCAACAATGATTAATAATATTAAGACTATTTATTTATTGATTGCTGTCATGGATTTGCTGATAGCAAAATACTTGAAATATTTTGTTCAATAAGAAATTTACATTAGCAATTAACCCGAGGTACTGCACAAAAACATTACGTTTCAAACACATATACACTGTAAAATATGTACATATATGCATGTATATATGTGGCATATTTGTGTATACATATTTACAGAATGAGTCAAAGCAAATAATCGTCAATCTTTTCAACTTTGTCGCAATTCGTAAACAGGAATTAAAAATGCATTGCACCTTAGCAACAACAATTACAGATTTATGCGTAAGCCATAAAGAAAATATATATACAAACATCCATGTACATATATGGATATATAAGGTGCTTAGAGCGTCGTCTTATATATTACAATGTGATAATATTGTAATCTCGTCATGCTGCAGCAACGTGATCAAAAACTTGGCAACACGGTTGGTCTTTTCAGGGGTGCGCTTTTTAGGGGGTGTCAAACTGTCACTCGCTCTCTCTGGTTTAACTGTCTCCCTAACTATCTGAGCACGATTAACCCAACTAAGCTTTATTGTCTGACATTGAAAATGTTTATTACTTGTTGTTTTTATTATTATTGTTTACTGCAGTGTGCTGCAATTGTTATTGTTTTGACATATTTTGCATGTTTTACTTCATATGCATATGTCGATTTCATAACTGTACTAATGTACTAAATGTATATAATAAAGCACGTGCTAAAACAAAAACAACAACATTGTTTGTTTATAATGTTAAAGCACAGCACAGAGAGAGATAGATAGATCGAAAACAGGGGCGGGCAAGAGACAGTGCAGTGTAACCATGAACAATGAAAGCTGTTATCAGAAAAGCTTGAAACAATTTATCGCTATCGCAGCAGAGGGGGGTCTGGTCACACATCCAAAGCTAGGGCTGCCATTGGACCGGTTTTTTAGTAGGAAATACAATTCAATTAAAAGCACAAACATGGGGCATGCAAATATGCCGCCAACATATCGACAGACAGTGCATATCTGCCAACTATCTGTACTCGTAATACTTGAAAACAGTATCTGCTCAGATATAAGAATTTCCAAGAATAAAAGCTGACTTTTCTACAGTTTAGCTGGAATAACAAAAGGTCAAGCAAGAAAGTTTTAAGAATGCATGACTTCAATATCAGATTACTTTGAAAATTCTAAATTTGCTGAAATCTTTTGTCATAATTTTTTAAAGATATTTATGACTTTTTTCTTTAATTTTGGAGGTCATAAACAAAATAGTTTTCTATTTTTTTCAGCATTTTTCATACTTTTGTCAAAATGTTGATTGAATTTACTTAATCATAACGAATTCTTTGGTTATTGCATATGCAGTATCTGTAATATAGTCACACAATGTTGAAACTTCGCGAAAATCAGTCTTGGAAACTTAAGGGTTAACTCTTTTAATACAATAGTAACCTATTCGAATTGCTTAACCCTCTAAAGCCCATTCGGAAAATACTTGTATAACAATGTTAGAATTATTTTTCCAAAGTAATTTCCGGCTGCAAAATTCAAAAATTATCTTTAAGATTATGTACGATTAAACAGGTCTACAAATACCAGGGTACATGCCAGTTGTTGGAAAACTAAGGGTCAAATCCAAAGGCATTTACTGCGTAGAATCCGGTGTCAGAATTGTCCTATCATGTCAGGATTTTGAGATTTTTGAGGTTATTTACTTGAAAAACGGCGTTAATATTTTTTCCTACTTTTGAGGTTATTACAAATTTATTGTGGTCTGTCTCTCTTATTAAATTTTTTACCACCACTTTAATTTAAGAGATCAATTACGATTTTCTTTTTCGCAAAGTTATGGCTAATCGAAATTACCCCATTTTTTCGGTATATAATAACTCAAAATCCTGAAGCGATGGGCCTGTTCCGATTATACGCAGCAAATTCCAACAGAAATGATCCTTGGATTTCCAACAGCTTGACCTATGTTATTTGTTTACCTGTAAGCTACGAAAATCAGAAAAAGCTGCTTAGGGATTTTTGTCTAAAATATGTCGCTTATAAAATTTTTAGGGTTTGTTTTTAATTATTTATTTATAAACAGCTTTCATAGTATGAATTAAAAAATTCTAATTTTATTTTTTTGTTATGGTATTTCTAAAAATAACTTTGAAGAAGGTTTTTAAGGTTTTATACCAGAAATAAGTTGCTTCAAAAATTTTTAGGCTTTTACTTAATTTAATTATTTATAAACTACTTCAAAAGAAAAGATTCTGATTTAATTTTTATTATGTTATTTTAAAAAACAATTTTTACTAACTTGCAAGCGAACAAAAAAATCCCAAAAAAGACACGTTCTTCAAAGCTTTGAAGAGTTTTCAAATCTTTTATAACTTAGTTAATGGGTTTATTAGGAAATCCAAATATATTCAAATGATGCAAAAGTTAGTATTTTTTATTATTATCAAAAATACAACAAGTGTCTTAAGGCACTATTTGGCATTAGAGGGTTAAGAAAAAAGCTTGAAGTTAGCCGGATTGCAAGCTCATAACTACCTAACTAGTTTCCAAGATCTCTTATCTAACTAGTTTTCGATATCTCTACTCTTTAAATTCTATAAATTTGTGCAGATGAAAATTCGATAAACAATGTTAACATATGAAAATGTTGCAAAAAAAATAAAAAATACTTAATTGCAAAAGTAATCTTATCTCTTTTCACACTAAAATAGATGTACACGTAAAATACTATAAAGAACCCTGCCCAAGTGCTTATGCACTAAGAATTTTCTTTTTCTCGTTCAATTATGGTTTTCATTGCGAGTGTCCACTGTAGTTGCATGTGCCAACATGTTGAGCGAGTTGAGCAACTGCAACATTTAAACTATGCGGTATAACTACTCTTGCTACTCACCATAAACCGCTGGACTCGAGCAGCTGCGCGTCAGCGGCGGAGTCCGATTGCCACCATTTACATTCATTGCTGTGGACGTGCCGCCTGCCAGCGGTTCGTCACATGCCAAATTCTCCCGGGAACGTTTATTGGGATAGTCCTTGTGATTCGCTATAATGAGGGGTATAATAAATAGAGAGTGAAAGGAATGTTTAGAGACTTAAAATGCAAATGACATCAACGAAAAGTTGTTTGCCAAAAAATAAAAACAACAAAACACAAAATATTTTTTTTTTTAGCCATTTACGTTTACGGTTCGACAGAGTCGTCGTTGTCAAAACTGACGTAAGATTTTTTTTTCGGTTTTATTGCCGCCACTCGACGACGATAAGCCGCCGCAGCAGCACCTCGCCATCGTCACTTGATTAGCTATCCACTGCTCTATACAAGGCTTTTTTTTTGTTATACTATTTTTTATTATTATTATTACTATATTTTTTTTGGGGCTCGTTGTGGTATTCAGTGGAAAGAAAAAAAAATAACGCTTATCAGCATTAAAGCTATACAAGCATAATTCGCTCGCGCTTAAAGTTGAAGCGCATTGTAAATATTTACTATATGACAAATTTCTAGAGAGGACGGACTGAGCTTTTTATCAGCGGACTGCGCAGCGGCGCATGAATTATTTTCTAGGGCTGCTTGTCTTTTATGCTTTTGAGGCGCGACAGCGTAAAACTATATACAAGAAATACTCTACATACGACAAAAATAAAGCTACAAATTGTGTATAGAAATTAAGTCTTATCAAAGTATGGTTGGAAGTTGAGCAAGCCAAGGCGCAAACGCACGACCTCAAAAGCCAAAAACCAAAAACAACAACAACAAAAGCAGCAAATTTTCACTCAGTGGCAGGAAATGTTATGCTCGTTGTTGTTTGTGGTATGTAGTTCGTAGTATGTACAATGCTCGTCATCTAAATAAAACACTTTGTATGGTATTTCAATCCCATCAATAGATTAACTAACTTAAGTAAGATTCCGTTAAGGACTCTCCAGATTTTTTATCTGATTGATTTCTGAGAATTGTTGGTTATCTTATATATTTACTAACTTTTACATCTAAGCCAAAAATTCCGACATTCTGACTTTTTACAATGAAGCTATATCATCACGCAGATGTAAAGTTTATTCCAAAGCCCACTATATATATTTTTGAATCTATAGTGACACATTGAATTGCTAATTCGACAATTCAGAATGGAAATGGAAATCAGTAATTAGCTCTTCGAATCAAATGTCAAATCTGTACTGCTGTATGCTTGTGAAACCTGGAAAGTCTCTACCCCCATCACGAGAAGATTACAGGCATTTGTAAACCGCTGCCTTCAATACATTCTTAAGATCCGATGGCCGCAAACTATATCGAATCAAGAATTGTGGCGCATAACGAGTCAAAAGCTTTTGAATGCCGAAATTAGACAGTGGAAGTGGCGCTGAATTGGTCACACGTTGAGGAAACCAAACGACAGCATCGGAAGCAGTCCTTCGAATGGAATCCCCAAGGTACACGGCGAAGTGGTAAACCAAGAACTACTTGGAAATCAACAATATTGGTCGAAGCAGCAACACAGCGTAAAACGTGGTTACAGCTGAAGTATCTGGCCGCAGATTGGGAAGGACAGAAGAAGTTTGTCGCCGCACTATGCCCCACCCGGGGGTTGAAGGACTTGAAGAACTGGGTTGCTAATATGAACAAAGTTTTATGAGTGATTTTAGCAAATATCATTTGTTGACAATTGAAAAAAATGCATCCATAAAATTGTAAGCTTTCTAAAATGAAGTATTTAGAAAATATTTTCAAGGATTCTGGCTTTATCAGTTTGACAGATATAGACAGTTAAATTAAAATGTGCCAAACTGACTAACAAAATAATTATTGTTTTTGAAACAAAATACATAGTAAGCAAGTTAATTCTTTTCTATTAATGCCAGTTAGTTTACTCTATTAATTGAGTTAATATGTTCTTGGTCTATTCAAGTGGCCTAATGTGTATGACGTATATTAGTAGCTGCTGTTGTTGTTGTTTTTGTCTGTTGCCAACAAAAACAAGTAAAATCGCATGCCAATGCACTGCAATACACCAACTCACAGCCACATACACACACGCATACAAAAATACGCTCACATAGACTGTCTGTCGGTTTGTCCCTGCGTCCAACTCCAACTTGAAACTTTGCTGTTTAAGTTTTCAAGTTGTTGCTGGCTGCTGCGGCTAAAAATTGTTGCTGCGGTTGCTTTGCTCTTGTTGTTGTTTTTGTTGTTGTTGTTGGTACGCCGACCAATTCGTACTCGAAAGGTCGTTTCAAAGCGGGTTTCGTCGACGTTGTCGCAGCAGCAGCAGCGGCAGCAGTGTTGCCAACCCGCTGCAAAAACCTGCTTTGCTTTACATTTTTATTTTTGTTTTATCAAGCAATGCTTTTGGCTTGCTTTTTCTTCTTATTGCTTTTATTTTTTGAAAGACACGCGAATGTGAGTCACGTATGAAGTAAGTAAAGAAACGTTTTGGACTGAAATGGAGAGGCAAAGGCAGACGACGACAAAAAGACAGACAGAGAGGCTTTGCGTGCTTATGTGTATATGTGTGTGTGTATAAGTGTGCGTGGATGCGCGCCCAAGCGCAAAGTTTATAAAGTAAACAGCAGCATGCCAAGCGGGAAAATACTGCGGCTCAACACGCTGACTGATGATGCTGTTGTTTTTTTTTTTATTTTATATTTAAACATGAGTAATAGTGGAAATATGGTATGCGCGCCAAAAACAAAACAAAAAAAAATCAAAGTAATTGGAAAAATTGTAGAAAACTTTTAGCTGTACTTACCACCAATTATGTTATTGTTGTTGTTGTTACTTTGGATTGGCATACATAACAGTAGACACGGTGCTTCTCGCTTCATCCGCATTTTCATTTCACTTTTATGACTCACCACGCTGTTGCTGTCTCCGTCGCGCTCACAGCAATTGCGTGTTGTTGACGTTGCCGTATTGTTGTCGTTGTGTTATTGTTGCTGTTGCTTTAGCTCACGCACACACATGTACTAACACACACGCACGCACGCACACACAGACACACACTTGACTGAACAGCACACACAAAAATTGTTTAAATTTTTTATACTGTTTTTGTTGCTCTTGTGCTGCTGCTCTGCTCTTTTTGAATATTTATCTTTATTTATTATTAAGCTTTATGCGATTATTATTGGTTTATTAGATAATCCCAGTTACGCTTATATTATAAATTGGTCCCAACAAAAAAACACACACTTGTTGTCTGACCGCGAACGCTTCCCGTTTTTAATTTATCGCCTCTATCTCTCACAGTGTGTTGCAATTTAAGAGTTACTATTTGTAGTTGTTGTTTGTTATAGTTGTATATATATATATCCACTTGTTGTTTTTTGCGTGTGTATAAAAAATAGTTCGTTCTGTTTAATACACTATTAGCGCACCGTGACTTGTTGGTTGGTTATGTGATATACTACTACACTCATACATAGACACGGGTTTTTGTTTTTTAATTTATGTACGCGACTTTTTACTATAATAATTTTCGACACGTACGTCCGCTTAGCTCCATGTTCTTTTCCGAAGTGATTGAATGAATGAATCTGAATTCGTGTTGGTTGAAATGCTGGCGATAGTTTGGTATATCGATAATTGTACGCAAATTGTTCGATAAATATGACTGCGCTAGAGCTGCTTTGTGCTTATCGCTGCCAACGAAAAGTCACCACAGTTGTGAATTTGCGCGCGCTTAATCGATAAGTGCATTATTTATTTAAGGGAAATAAAGTTAATTATTGAATTAATATTTATTTACCATTATTGCACTTGAGCTGTGCCAAACATTATTTTACTATATATTTACTTTATGTTTTTTTTATGTGTTTGGTTCCTTTAAAATTAATTAATTATGAAATAGGCCAAATAATTCATTGCGAAGTTGTTTAGAAATGCAAAATATATTTTAAAGTGTTTTGCTTAAAGATTTTATACAAAACAAATTCGAAGTTAAAAAATATTTTTGGGTTTTTGCAAATATATGGTATATTTATTATTAAAAGCTTGCAAAGTTGGCAAAATGTATTTAGCATTCAAAAATTAAAATTTTCAAATTTTTATAAAATTAACATTATGCTTATGCATGTTAGTTTCATATTATAAGCAGTTTTTATTCTGTTAAATGTTAATGCAGCTTAAATTTCTGTTAAAACGCAGTGAAATGATGCTAGATGGCGCCATAAACACAATTCGTAAATAAAGATAAACATAACTGCACTAAACGAGAAATTAAGTTTTTAATTTTAATCATTACAAATATTTTATATATATTTTATAAAATTGCATTAAAAATAAACTTGATAAAACAATGTTCAAAAATTAAAACTTTTTAAACTTGCCGTGGAATAACCGTTTTTTTTGTTAGTTGCACCCAACGGACTTTTCGATAACATTGTTAAATTGACATTAACAGCAGATTTTGTGTTGCTAACATTCTGCTAGAATAGAGTTGTTTTCATTTTGTAGTACTTACAATATCCACTAGATGGCGCTAAAATATAGTGAAAAAAGCGAGTTGTTGTGCAAATGGCGCGTGCCTTTAATGTTAAACTAATTAAGTTATTTGAAGTAAATAAAGTGCATATAAAGTGATTGAAGTATAGTTAAAGCTAATTAAATGTTAAACTTATGCGGCGTCGCTGGTATCCAACCGCCAAAGGCTCTTTCTAGTTCTGCAGCCACGCGCAAACAGAGACGATCTTGATACGGTGCAGCTACAACTGAAAAACCAATTGGAAGACCTTTTTTATTGCGACCCATTGGCACATGCGTTGCCGGCATCTTAAGCACATTGAAAATCAAAGTGTAGTCAACGCCCCACAAGGCCAAAGGTGTGAATCCATGGCGCGGTGCCGGTGTGTGCATCGTTGGAAACAACATGACTCCGTTGTCGCCTAACAATTGCTGCAAGTATTTGCATATAGTGTTTTCGTTTAACTATTATTGAAATTTAAACAATTTAGGTACTTACAGTAAACTCTTGCAACAATGCATCAGCCTGTACTTTATACTGCGGCAGATGTGCCTTGGGCATGTAAGCGTTGGCGCGTCGCATTAATTCAAAAAATAAAGCGCCCGTCGTGTATTTCGACAAACCAAACAAACTGCGCGAAATTTCCTGCAGCGTCTGGTTAAAGGTGCCACGTGGCAACAAATAGCTCATGGTGCCTTGACGCACAATGCCACTGAGCGCAATTTCCAGGGAGTTATGAAATCCTGCCAGCTTGGCCTTTTGCGCTGTCAAGCCCAGCGATTGCAGATACTGCACTGCAAGGCCTATGCAAGCTTGTATGTCCGGATCTACGCGCTGATGCAAAAGCCCGTTCAAACCTTCAAAACCGTAGGAGTAAAATATTTTAAGATGCTGCAATTGCACGGGCTCTCTTAAACGCAATTTGGGCAATTTAGCACCAGCCATTATCTCCAGCAGCTCCGGCAGATCGCTGGCAAAACGACTCATGGGTCCCACCTGCAAATAGTTGGAAAAGTCCTCATCGCTACCTTTGGGCATGTGTCCAACCACAGAAACAACACCGCCAGTGGGCTTGTGTCCAAAGATGCCACAAAACAGACTCGGCAAGCGTATAGAGCCGCCTATATCGGAGCCAATGCCAAACAGCGAAGCGCCTGCGCCGTTTAAAGCGCCCTGCCAATGTTCTAGTTTAATGCTATGTCTAGCAAAAGTCCATATAACTTACTTCGCCGCCAGATGAGCCGCCTGGTATGCGCTCAAAGTCATAAGGATTTAAACAGCGACCATTTAGCAATGTATTTGTATCAATACCAAAGCAATATTCCGGAGTGGCTGACACCAGCAAGGGTATGGCGCCAGCTGCACGTACAAGCGCCACTGCCACACCATCCCGCTCGGCGCGCCTGCCTTTACGCGGCAGACTGCCCAATGCAAAGATCATGTTGGCCAAAGAGCAGGTTTCCTTGACTGTAAACGGCAGACCATGCAGCGGATATTTGGCAAACAATTTGTCCAAATCATTAGAGCGTTGTGCTATAACTTTGTCAGCAGCGGCTGCTTCACGTAGAGCAGCTTCAAAACGACTCTCAACTGTTGCATTTAGCAGCTTATTGACTGTCTGCAGGCGTGCTATGTAGGCGTTCACCAGTTCCACGGATGTCAGCTGTAAACAAAAAGATTTATTATTTAAAATATACGTTTTCGAAAACTGAGCCCTACGTTAAAAGGGTGTCTACTGCTGTGCGAATGTTTCATCATTGTATGCTGCAACCTAGAAGATCCCCAGTTAAGAAATTGGTAAGTATTTATACCTATTTATTCAGGCTTATCTGTAACCTTATCAATAGGGCGTAGTAGCGTGAAACAGTAACCTCCAGTAATCTGAACAGTAATTAACAAATAGACCTGCAATTATTGCAAAGTCGTTATTTAGTTGCGGCAATAAATCTTGAGATCGCTTACTGCGTAATCTGCTAATAGTTTCCAAGTAATTGGAAAATTCTTGATAAACGGAATGAAAGACACGGATTGTTGATTTTGCTTTAGTTGAGTTAAATAATGAGAGCATTATTTTACCGTCTAAATTGGGTTATACCTTATATGATCTTCTCAATCTAGATGTTTACACAACAGAGAGACAACGCTTTTTTCAATCCTCATTGTTTTTTTAGATTTATTAGATAGAACACCTACCCTGCGGATACGGGGCTCAAAATTGATCCGTAGCATTTGCCGAGTCTTTTGTCTTTTTTTCGGGCACTATTGTACTTTATAATATTTCTTGCCCTTGGGAGCTAAAATATAATCAGGGGCGTAGCCAGGGGGGAGAGTGTGGGGGTGTCACACTCCCCCAAACATCCAGCAGTCGGCAAATCTCGGATATTTCTCGTAATATTCGAGCAATTAAAATTCAGAATCGGTTATTTGTTGAATCGACTGTGCATTTTGAGGCACATGACTCCCCCACATTCAACGCTCTCACTTCGCTACTGGGAATAATCCGAAATTATCAGAAGTATTTTCTTGAATTCCTAAAGAAAACCCTCTATCTCTGCCCTTTTGAGCAGAAGATATAAAAGCAGCATTGCCGCGTCCTTTGTCTAATCATCTGTTCATCGACGTTCGGACTTCCATATCTTTAAAGATATTTAGGTTAAAGTTATGGCCACCATTTTCCACCATTTTCTACACTTTGGATCTGGGGCGGAATCATACAAAGCTTCGAACTTTTCTTCAACACCAAAAAAAAAAAACATGTGGACTTGACCTATGAGTATTTGAGACATCTGCGAAGTCCTCCATATTTTTGTTCGTCAATAGTTTGACAGTCTTCGCTAGCAAGGCACTTTTCGGTCACTATCGAAATTTCTAGTCCCAATAGAACTCTAAAGAGCATATTAAGTTTAAGCAATAGTACGTGACATAGAAATGGAGATGCCCCCAATATGGGTACAAGGACTAGTAACATAAAGAAATGCCCGTAATTCCGAATGCCCGCAAATATCAGGGGTTGGCCATTTATTTTTGTTCATTATCAACCAAAATGTGAGTATTAAAGAGACTTTGGGTCTATGTATCGTTGAACTTAAATACTCTTCAGCAAATAATCGCTTATAACCCAGATTTCCATGGAAATTCTCGAATCGCCAGAAAAAGCACAAGGTGACATAGAGTTTCGAAAGCTTTGTGGTTTTATTTTGCGGTCAAGTCATTCCGAAAGCACGGAAATACCAGCAAAGTGTTGCTAGTGTAATTTAATTTTAGAAATTGTAAACAATTATCTTATGAATAATATATTTCCCCAGAATTATTAGAAAAATTTAAATTTCAACAGGCAAAACATTTAATTTTTTTGATTATAGAGATACAGATAACCCAGAAACTTTATAACCGTTTCCAATACCAAAACAGATAACCCAGAAACTTTATAACCGTTTTCAATACCAAAGTTACCTAAAATATGATCAGGGTGATTAGAGAAATCGATATACCCATCCGTCCATCCGTCTGTCCGTTTGGCTGCCTAGATCTCAGAGATGGTAAGAGCTAGAGTAACCAAATTTTCACATTAGATCCCATATTATTCCATAAGGAGGCAAGTTTATTTTATTTTTTTGATATCAAGGTTAAATTATATAGTTCCCATAGGGGTGTTTCAGACGACCTCGATAAAACCAACAGTTTTAGATGAATAATTCGTTTGTTTATGAAGATAACGCAATCAAATTTGGCATTCAAAAGATTTTTATAGTTGTACTGTACCAAATTTGTTCAAAATCGGTTGACTATATTATGTAGCTCCCATAGGACCGATCTGCCAAAATAACTTTTTTTATGCAAAATTCGCTACATTTAATTTTTTGATAAAGATACCGTTACGACATTTGGCATTCCGAAGTTTTTTAGAGTACCCAAGCATTGTACCAAATTTGAACAAAATCGGTTGACTATATAATATAGCTCCCATAGGGCCGATCTACCAAAAAATCGATTTTTGAACAAAATTTGTTGTGTTACCAAATTTGGCACTTCTAAGTTTTTTTTTAGGTCTTAGGCATTGTACTTAATTTTATTAAAATCGGTGGACTATATCATATAGCTGCCATAGGACAAACCGGCCCAATAAAACGATGTTTATACAAAATTCGTTGTGTTTCGTTCGTTTATAAAGATATTTGAACTAAATGGGGCATTCAGATCTTTTTTAAGGTATTTAAGCACTGTGTCAAATTTTATTGAAATCGGTTGACTATATCATATAGCTTCCATAGGAACGATCGGTAAAAAAAATGTTTGCTTAAAAATTCTTCTGTTTTTGGTTTTGTATGAAGGACTCGGATTTTGTTGCAAGCTACTGGTACAGGGTATTCCAAAGTCGGCCGCGCCCGACTTTACTCAAGTCATTTTTATTTTTGCATATTATACATTATTTTCGGAACTAAAGTGGGAAATTATCCAAATTACCAAATTAGTACCTTAGTGACTCGAGTTTTCTAGATTGCATACCCCTGACCTAGATCTTATCTTGTTTATATGAGCAGAATAACCAAATATGAAATTTGGATTCCCATTCCATCACCAAATAATTTTCGGTTGAAAAGTAAAAGAAAAAGTGCTACTTAGTTTTGCACTTTTTGTAGAGCTTTTTCATTTTAACGATTAAACATCCTAACCTAAAAACCTACTCTAAAATTTTAGCCCAAAAAGTACATCATAATATCGATGTCATAGGAGACTTCCAAAGTACTGTGCCAAATTTTATAAATGTCGGCCTACTGTATAGAGTAGCCCACATAGGAAAGAGTTTGAAGAAGTTTAATTCGGTTTTTTATAAAAATTTCGAAACCCAATTCTGCAATCAAAAGATTTTTCGAGTGCCTTAAAGATATCACGACTTGAATCGAACTCAGGTTACATATTTATTCGTTTGTTGAAATGGTCGTCCATGATCGACTTTAGCATAAGTGCTTTTTATATCCTTTAGGTACCAAGGGTATACTAGATTATATTATATATTATGGACAGAAGGAGGCGTGACAGACCCGAAGTCTTTATGCTTATCCAATATGCTTATAATAACCTCGGGTAGCGATAGAGCCATGCCCGTCTGTCCGACTGTCCCTCTGTCTTCTCCCAGATTTCGGAGACTACGGGATAGAGACATCTAACTTTATCAGAGACGACGCATATTTCCTGAGAAGATTACTACTACTACTATGAATTCTGGACTTCTTCCCTGAGAAGATTAAGTTTGTTGATTCATATCAATATCTTTTTCCCTAGTAGATTCTCCCGGTTTTAGACACACCGTTCAATATTTTAATCCAAAACTTACCAGAACGATGCATCAAATGAACAAAATCGGATAAATACAACAAAAGTTATAGGCAAAAATGAACAAATTTCACCTCCCCTTGCCTATAAACTGCGGGAATCTTTGTATCTATCTAATTATGGTAACAAGTTACATAGAATCACAATTTTTGGTAAACCGATTCATGTGCCTTTAATGAAAAAATCCACATCCAAATTTTATTGATGCGGACTCCCCACCTCCGCAATCGATTTACCCTGTTTTTTCCCACACATCTCAACATAACAACTTGAAACTGACCCAATCACCTTTAAATAATTTCTTTGACGGAACTTTCCATTCCTAACAAAATCGGTGCTAATTTACGTAACTTATAGGTATAAAAAAAATTAATTGGAAAGTACTTAGAAGGAATATGGAGAAAAATTATATTCGAGGAAATAATATAATATGTACAGGGTATTACACGGTCGGTTAACGCCTTGACTGTTTAAATTTTTTTTTTTGCATTTTAACACTTCAGCTGTCATATTACGATAAAATTAATGTTTATTTAATTTTAGTAGCTATAAATTATAAACTATAAATGATTTGAACTTAGCTTGTACTAATGGACCCTAAATGATCACTCAAGTACTTTACATACATATATATAATACTTATAAAACTAAATGAGATTCACAAGAGGTTTATTATTACACCCATATTTGACCCCGTAAAAAGATTCATTTGGAATAAAACAAATTTTTGTTTAAACGAATTTTTTGCTCGTAAATTTCTAGATTCTGTACAAACCTTAACAAATAAACTTTTGAGCCCTTCAAACTTTTCACTTTCGCCGTAAAAAAACAAAATCTTTGGGGCAAAGGTCACCAAAATTGTAAATAGCGATACCCACAAAAAAAATATAATAGATTGCAAATTTTTGATATGTAGAATAAGGTAAACATTTGCCGGCATTTCGGAAGTAGTTGATAGTGTTTTAGCTGTCGAAGTTTTGACTTACCTTTCGGGACTTAAGTTGTGCGCGCGCTTCCTTAATGCTGAGCGTCAGCCTTCTATCTGTAATGGGCGGCACACATAAGGCTAGACGGGCGGCTCCAGAACGTTTTGAATCAAGGTACCTTATTATAGGACTAAAAATGAAGGCAAAGAACTTGACTGAAAGCAACAACAAGCGTAGAAAAATTTCCATAATAACAAAAAAAGAAGCTAAAATAAAAACGCGCACAGATTAAATAAACCAAGTAGAAACGGCGCCAAAGACGTACTGCTTGAGCAAAATCTATACAAAGAGACTGCAGTTAATCTGAGAGTCAGAAACTTAGCCATCTTGAGAGAACGACGAACTAAACGGTTTAATATTTGCAGAGATTAAAAACCAGTCGGGACATACTAACTGTCGTATACACTGTAAGTAACAAGTACAACTTATTTCTGCACAAGTTTTGAACAATTTTAAAGCTTTTAATAGACTGAAAATAAATCAAAATAATTTTAAAATAAATTAAATTAAATCAAAATAATTTAACATAAGTCAGCATGAAAACTTATTCAAATTAAAATATATTCAAATAAACTCAAATAAATTCTAATAAATTGAAATAAGTTCAAATAAATTCAAATAAAATCAAATAAATTCAAATAAATTCAAATAAATTCAAATAAATTCAAACAAATTCAAATAAATTAAAATAAATTCAAATAAATTCAAATAAGTTCAAATAAATTCAAATAAATTCAAATTAAAATTCAAATAGATTCAAATAAATTCAAATAAATTCAAATAAATTCAAATAAATTCAAACAAATTCAAATTAAATTCAAATAAATTCAAATAAATTCAAATAAGTTCAAATAAATTCAAATAATTAAAAGTAAAGTAAATTAAAATAAAAGAAAATAATTTAACATAAAACAAATTGAAACAAATTGAAATTAAAACAAATTAAAATTCAAATAAATTAAAACAAATTAAAATAATTGATAATAAATTCAATTAGATTAAAATAAATAAAAATAAATCAATTGTAAACAAAAGAAAATAAATTAAAATAATTCAACATAAATCAAATCAAAATAAATTCAAATAAACATTAAATAAATTTAAATAAGTTCAAATAAATTCAAATTAAATAAAAATAAATTCAAATAAATAAAAATAAAAGAAAATAAATTAAAATAATTTAACACAAACAAAAATAAAATAAATTAAAATAAATTCAAATAAATTCAAATAAATTCAAATAAATTCAAATAAATGTAAAATAAATTAAAAGTAAATAGAAAATAAATTAAAATAAAATGAACAGAAAATAAATTAAAATAAATTTTAATAAATTCAAATAAATTCAAATAAATTCAAATAAATTCAAATAAATTCAAATAAATTCTAATAAATTCAAATAAATTCAAATAAATTCAAATAAATTCAAATAAATTCAAATAAATTCAAATAAATTCAAATAAATTCAAATAAATTCAAATAAATTCAAATAAATTCAAATAAATTCAAATAAATTCAAATAAATTCAAATAAATTCAAATAAATTCAAATAAATTCAAATAAATTCAAATAAATTCAAAAAAATAAATTCAAATAAATTCAAATAAATTCAAATAAATTCAAATAAATTCAAATAAATTCAAATAAATTCAAATAAATTCAAATAAATTCATAATAAGTTCAAATAAATTCAAAATAAATTCAACATAAATTCAAATACATTCAAATAAATATAAATAAATTCAAATAAAATAAATTAAATAATTAAAATTAAATTAAATTCCTAAAACTGGTTAAAATCTTTAGACTGTAGTTTTATAGGTTATATTTTAGGTCGAATAAATTTTTTTAATGCAAATGAAAAAAGAAGAAAAAGAAGCATGTTTTCATTAAATTTAAAGTTCTTCGAAAAATAGTCACAGAACAAAGACGAATAAACGGATGTGAATTAATTTTACTGCTTCAACCATTTAATACTGTACCTATAGGATCAAAGGGCATTTAAATTTCTGTGACGCGTGTAATGGATAGTGACGTCACTTCCATAAATTGGCCTGTTTATTTGTTCGTTCAACTGTTGTTTAAGCAGAAATTTCGAATAAGATTAAATGGAAATGGAGACGTTTTTGATAAGTTTTATTCGCGTTGTGAAATATTTTTTTATCACGGTTGTGGCAGTTATTGAAATTTTGTTGCCGTATTTCGAGATGGAGCGATACGGCTATAAAACAAATAAACAGTACGAATTGGTATCATTTTGCTTCGATTTTATTTTCTAAACCACTATCAAATGGTTACATATGTTATATTAATATGAAGATAATAGGTACTAATAACGTAAATTTTAAAATGTCGGCATTGAATAATAAATGTAAATTGGATTGTGAAAAAAGTAATTATTATAATTATTTCTTTTTTTTTTACCTGGCACATATTTTTCCTTCAAATTAAATTGGCGCACATTACTTTTGGTTACAAAACAGCTGTTCCTATTTTCTGCCAAAAAAATGGGGTAACACTGTTTCTGCGTGCGCACTTTTGGATAGGTTTTATTATATAAACATTTGTTTAAGACACCTTAATGTTTCTAAAAAACTTAAGCAAAGCAAAGTTAGTTCAATTGGTAGATTTTCGGCTTTCAAACTTTTTCTACTATTTCTAAAATAATCACTGACTTCCTCAATTTAAGGTGTTAGGATAGTTATTTTGTTTTAGAATAAATGAATTTGCGCATAAGAAAGAATTAAGAAAAGAAAAGAATTCAATTACATAAGCTTACAAATTTAAAAAAAAATTGGTATCCTCATCATGTTTTTATGATTTATTTCTAAAGACGGAAATATGTTATTCATGGAACGGATTTCGAAAAAAACTAATAAAAAACTATAAAAGCAAATATTTCTGTAGATAATTGAATTACCCATAGATTATACTTAGAACAAATTTTTGTCAAATTTATGTCGTTATTTATCCATTCATAGGAAACTTGTCATTTACAACAAACAATTTCGAACTTAAATTTAAAGATAAAAATTTGTAAAATAAAACTTTAAAAAAAGGATAAATTTAGATCGATTACGAAAAAAATGAGTGGTTGTCTATCAAAATCGGAAACAAATTATGGAAATAAGAATTTTTTTAAAAAGTGAAATATATCAATTTGTTTAAAAAATGAGAGTGATCGCAGTACCCGAAAAACGGTTTTTAATACAGATAACTTGCGATTTTAGGGGTGCTAGACAATTCTGAAACACACCACCGTGATCTACTCGTCAAGACCTACAACGTACACTAGGTTACTCGAGAAGTTCTAAATCACTGTTGGACAGTGTCAATTGAATTACCATTCGATTATACCTGGAACATATGTTTGGGCGTTATTTATCCATTCCTGTATCGTCATTGACAACAAAAAATTCGAACTTGATAGAAACAAATATCGGTTCTGTTCATGACATAACACATGTACTACAAAATCAAAAAAATCAAAACACTGATAAGACAATTTTAAAACACATTATCGCGATCTACTCGTCAAGACCTACAACGTACACTGGGATCACTTGAAAAGATATGAAGATATCGCAATCAAATTTGGAATTTTTTAGATTTTTGTAACAATTTTTATCAAAATCGGTGGACTAATCATTAAGCACCCATTGGACCGATCAGCCAAAATAAGGTGTTCAATGAAAAAATTGTTGTGTTTTCTTTGTTTATGATTTACTATTTAAGATAACGTAAGCAAATTTCGCCAAATTATGCGATTTACGGTGATTACCCTTACTTACCTTCACTTACATTGGTAATCTTAGATGTCTTTAATAGTATTTTTTATTTAAGCTATTAACACCCAGCATAATCTAACCAAGATCTTACTCATTTCAATCTCTCTGCTAGCCACGCTATTCGGTTGCTCTAACTTAATATAATTATCTGTAAACTTTAGTTGTAGAGTATTAATTTATATTTTAACGAGACGCCTGAGAGAGATAGTGATACTGGTACAAAGTAGTTTAAGCATAAACGAGTTCTCAGAGAGAGTTACTTTATTTATAGACATTTGCTGAGTTACACGTGCCGGCTCAGCGTGTACCAAGAGAGCGGGAGAGAACAAACGAATGAGCGCAAAAGCAAAACTGATACGCTTAAAAATGCAACGCTAGATTTGCTGTAATCCGCATGTATTTTATATACCTAGTATATATGTATACACATGTGCTTATATACCTAAAAGGAAATCTTTAAAAGTGAACCATAAACCTTAACGACTAAAAATTGTGTATAAAATCAGATATTTGTTATAACTCATGGGGCTCTGGCGGCACCCAGCCATGAAAGGCGGCTTCCAGTTCCGCAGCTATTTGGAAGCAAAGTTTGTCCTGGTAGGGCGCTGCTATGACCTGTAAACCAATGGGCATGCCGCGTTTATTCAGTCCCATGGTGACATGCGTCGCAGGGAAACCCAAAACATTAAAGATCAGCATGTTATCAACTCCGGCATAGTTCAAGATGGTTGTGTTAAAGCAAAGCGCGCTGGTATGGAAGGTGGGCATAAGCAGCACACCGTCAGTGCCAAGTAGATCCTACAACAAATAATAAGTGTTAAAAAAAAGTTGGAAATGCCAAAAGTTGTGCTTACAGTTAGATGCTGCTTAAGCTTGGGCACCTCATCACGATATTTTTGCATGTGCCTTGGACACATTACGCCGTTCCAGCGTTGCATGAGCTCCGCAAGGCATGCGTCTTTGGTAAACAGCGAATGGCCTATGAGGCTGTTAAACATCTCCATTACAAGCATTTTCATATGGGGTTTCCTGTGAGCCTGTTGTGTTATAATACTGGGAAGCCCTTCGAGGTCTACAAGGGACACAAGGGCTATCTCCATAGAGTTGTGCAGAAAATCCAAATTTAGCTTAAATTAGAATAACATAAGATATATTTTTAGTAAAATCAAGGCAGTTGCATAAAGATCTTGTTTTGGAATTTTTAAGAACATGACTTGAAAGAATGCATAACCATTTTTATGGACTTATGACAACTTATAAGGTACTAAGTAGCCCGGCAGACGTTGTCCTGCCCAAACTTTTTGTACTCTTAAAGTGTATAAACATCGTAAGATTCTCAATTTAACTTATCTAGACAATCATAAGATTTTTGGATTAGTTGACTTTCATGACTCTCAAAAAGGCGTATTCTTAAGAGAGCTCACATTCATGCCCCACATAAACTTTATTTCAAACCCTTTGCGATTACGCTTCTGTCTGCACTTAATGTCCAATAGCCGGGTTGAACAATTTTCTACTATGCTATATTCACGATATTCACAAAAATGAATATATCTCACGAACCAATACACACAAACACATCGCAATAGGCTTAAAACCTTCTTATTGACAACCTCTAACACACGCAAAATCAGATTTGAAATTCATCGACGAGTTCATGAGAACATCCGTAACACGTAAAATATTTGCAAAATAAAGCCGTGACGTAGATATGCAAATGGGGTAAAATTTTAATTATTATAGTAAAAAAAAGATGACGTAAGTTAGAGTTGGGCGCGGACGACTTTGGGACGGACGACCAAAAGGCATTGTAAAATTAGGATATAATATCTTTATAAACAAACGAATTATCCGTCTTAAACTTTTGGTTTTTTCAAGGTCGTTTGAAACGCCCCTATGGGAGCTATAAAATATAACCCCGATATTCTAAAAAGTAAAACAAACTTGTCTTCTATGGAATAATAAGCCTGTCAATAAGTTGTTGCGATCTGAGGGACTGCCCCGGATCCGGATTTAAAAAGATCTGTAACTTTGGTCTAACTCCTTAGAGTTAGGGTATTACTAAGTGTCCGATTTATGTAGGTGGCTTGAAATAAATAAGTTTGAACAAGCCTGTCAGAAGACTGTGGCGATCTGGAGGATTCCCCCGGATTCGGATTTGAAAAAATCAGGAACTTTGTCCGGTTTATTTATGTAGCTGGAAATAACTAAGTTTGAACTAAGTTGTCAACAGATTGGGGTGATCTTGTGGAGTCCTCCGAATCTGGATTTTAAAAAGTCTGCAACTTTGGTCTAACTCTCTATGGTAAGGGCGTTACTGCGTGCTCGGTTTATGCAGGTAGCTGGAAATAAGTAAGTCTGAAAAGCTTGTCAAGAGGTTGGGGAGATGTTTGGGACTCCCCCAGATCAGGATTTGAAGAAATTAGAAACTTTGGTCTGCCTCTTTATGGTTAGGGCGTTACTGCGTGTCCGTTTTATGTAGGTTTAATCCATAAGTTTTTTGGGAAAAAGCAGTGCGACTTGGGACCGATGATCTGCATCTGACTGAAATTTCTCAATTTAAGAGACGATTCAAATATATTAAATTCTACGCTTTTTTAATTAGTAAGATACACTTCTCATAATCCTGAATAGTCTTACCTCTTTGGTCTTTAAGCCACCGTTTTCAAAGAATTTGACCGCCTTGGTTATGCTCTGCTTAATTTCAACATCTATACAGGGATGTGTGAATCCGTTGAATCCTGAAAAGCCATATGCATAGAAGATCTAAAAAAATCAATAACTTTAGGAACAGCTAAAAACATATTAGCTACACTTCCAATCTTCACCTTTATATCCTTCAGTGACACCGGTTCATTCAGTTTTAACTTATGCTTGTTGTCACCAGCCATTAGCTCCACTAACAGAGGCAAGTCCCGCGCAAATCTAGTAATAGGTCCTAACTGCAAATACTGTCCAAAATTCGAATCAGTATAACTGTAGGGAAAGTGACCCTTGGCCGAGACTAGACCGCCTGTAGGCTTATGCCCAAAAACACCGCAAAACATGGCAGGCAAACGTATGGAACCGGCTATATCCGAACCCACACCAAAGGGCGTAGCGCCGCAGCCATTCAAGGCCGCCTCGCCGCCTGAGGAGCCAGCAGCTGTGCGATGGATATCATAGGGATTTATGCAGCGACCGTTTTCCATGGAGCTTGTTTCTAGGCCCATGCAGAATTCCGGAGTGGCACTAACTAGCAAAGGTATGCCGCCTGAAGAGCGCAAGAGTTCCACCACATCGCCATCTTTGGGCGCTTTTAAGTTCTTACGCACCACGCTGCCCACCTCATAGGAGAGTCCTGTTTGAATGATAGATATATATTTTTTGTTCAAGTTTTTGGAGCTAGTATTACCCCTGACGGCGCAGGACTCCTTGACGCTGAAGGGTATGCCCAGCAAGGGATAGCGTGTAAAGAGCGCTACGCGTTCATAATCTGTTGTGGCCTTGGCTATAAAATCATCCGCATGTTGTGCCTCCTTAAGCGCCGCCTCAAAACGCTCCTCAATGACTGCATTAAGCGCTGGATTGACCTGTCGCACTCTGCCTATATACGCTCTGACTATATCCACGGATTTGAGCTGTACCAAAAAATTACGCAATAAAAAACGTATTGTCATGCTCAAATTTTGCGCTGTTCATTTTTACCTGACCTCGACGTAGCTGCGTCACTAACTCGGTTACGGGTTTGATCAATATGGCATCACGTATGGGCGGATAATTGGGTTTTCTGCGCTGCCGCAGCAAATCCAGCAATAGATTCAAAAAACTACTGAATAAGGACAAAATCAGCGCGCACAAGCGCAAAAGTATCTCCATGACTGACGTTAGTGCTTGGACGAAGAATTTTTTTTAAATAAAACGTACGTCTAGTACGTCTGGGTTCAAACGTTGGGTTAATTAGAATTCTAGTGCTAGCTCGGACTTTGCATTCACTTATTATGCGTTTGGAATGTATTTTTTTTTTCACTTAAAGCGTTTCTGAGACACTTTTACGCTCCGTGATAGACTTTTGTATACTGCGGCCCTTGAAATAGATTCGATTTTGCTTGTACTCGTATATTGAATTGTATTGCACGTTTTTCTTCTTTTCCTCAACAACATTGTTATTAGTGCTGGAAAATGCATTACGGTTTTGACATATAAATCGTTGAACTATTTGAAAGCATTTTGTGTGTTGTACGTATAATTTATTTATTTATTTAGTTATTGTTACACTTCACTTATAAGCTAAACCGAAACAAAATCGACAGCGTTAAAAAAATCTTTTAGTTAAAAACTATATAATTTAGTAAATAACAGCTTAACATATAAAGTGTAATAATAATATAAACTTTTGATAGTTTAGGTAGACTGATATGTAAAAGTCAAATTCAAATTAGTTAGGGATATAGCTAGCTGCCTAGATTGGCAGTTACAAAAAAAAAAAAAAATTATTAATACAGTGATGCGTAAAAGTATTGATACTACGTACTCGAAAAAGGATTTGTGGCGCGCAAAAATTGACATTTATATTTTGATATTATGTAAAATTCTTGTATTTTTATGTGTTTATATGTATAGATACAATAGACGCTCGTATTTTGAAAAGGAAATACTTAGTACGCTTTGGGCAGAAATGCAGAAGTGCCTGAATAATAACGTGAGCAACGCTACTGAAAAACTGAATGCGTAAACAGCAATTATAAGCTGTTTTTTGTAAAGAAAAATTGTTGTGATATTAAATATTTTGTGAATATTTTTGGGCTTTTTATGGAAAATAATGATAATAATTTCCTGGCTGACTATTTTGTTTCTATTAAAAATTGTTCGAAGCGAACTGCAACCTTGAATTAATAGAGATTTTCTTAAGCAAATCGGTTTGGTAAGACCAGATATATTTGTTTACGGTAAAGATATATATTTTAAAAAATATTTCGATAGCTGTTCTGTGAAAAAATGGTTGGAAATTATTAAATTACTAAAACATGTTCACAACAAGCCATTCTATGAGCTTTACGCATGAGAGAGGCAAAAAAAAAGGATTGATCAAGATTTTGGTCATGCAAATATTCTTAAGGGGAACTCACTTATTCCCGAAAGCACCGACTACTGCATACCGCAGGAACATTTTACAACTAAATTCAGAGCCTATATTCCAACCAGAGAGGAGTGGAATTCAGGTGTACCAGGCCCAGCGGGCTCGATAAAGGTATAAACGGACGGTTCCAAGTTAGACGACCGTGTAGGCGGAGGCGTCTACTTTGAGAATTTCAGCATTAGAACTGCTTTTCGACTCCCGGACTACTGCAATGCTTCTCCGTCAGAGGTCACTGCAATCCGAGAGGCTTTAATAACAATAAGAAACCTTCAAGTTCAAAATAAGAACATTTGTATCTATTCGGACAGCCAAGGGGCTATTAAGTCCCTAGTTTCGATGACTTCGTGTATGAAGTCAGTGAATGACTGCCGCTTGTCTCTGGGGGAGATGGCTGAGCAGTTTTGAATTCACCTGATATGGGTTCCAGGACATAGGGACTTCGAGGGCAACTGTATTGCGGATGAACTGGCTATACAAGGAACTACCAGCAGCTTTGTTCAAGACAAGGATGGCCTTGGTGTACCCATGGCCAGCTGTAAGCTACGAATTTGAAATTTTTTCGCCCTCTGTGCAAATAAAACGTGGAATCGGACATCGAACACGTGAAGAATCTCGCGGCAAACTTGGCCGACATACTGTCTGGTAGGAAATCACGCATCCATGTTGAAGGCTCCCCACCATGACTTCTGTAGAAGCTGTGGCGATGAGGGGGAGCTGGAGTCGGTGGAACACTTTTGCTCTTATTGCCCTGGGATGGGCAGTAAAAGATTTAGGTTTCTATAGTCACACTTTCTAGACGATTTATCTCAGCAAATAGCCTTTTAAGGTTTATTCAGGCAGCCGGATGGCTTCCTTACCTTTCATAGGGGTGCTCTCAAGTGGGGAAGAGTGGTGAACTAGCTCACTCTAGCGGTATCGCAACGGGCTATAAGTGAGTTGGGACGTCAGTCCCAACTGCTGCCCTAACCTAAAACATGTTGAGGATACCAAAATTTTTTAAATTTGTAAATTAGTGCTATAAAAAAACTATTATTTGCCATTTTGTCACGGTTGCATAGGGTGCTTTTTTGAAATTTCTTATCTAGGGGCTATGCATCATAACTTATGGAAGTTGCTGATTTTCAAAAAAATTTTATTTAAATATGTTAACCTTTACGCTGAAAGATAATTCTTTTATGAACACTTCGAGTCAAGGATCTTCGAAATAGGATAGGATAGAAACTGTAGATGGAAAATCATGACCCTTTCGATCTTATCGTCTTTCATGTCGATACAAAATTTTGTTCACGAGATATTGACGAATAATTGAAACAAGTGTCCTAAAACATATGTTTCGAAAAAATCTCGAAAATGCTGCTTAAGAAAAAAAAGCTTGTCATAATCGTGATTTGTGAACCAAAATTACCACAAAAAAGACTTTTTTTCGTAATCCGTTTATATAGATGGTATGAGTACTATGATAGGTATAAAAGTAAGGGATGCCAGGCTTTCTAAAATATTTGCCTTGGGGAAACTTATAAAATTTTAATGATTTAATCTACCTACATATCCAGATCTTAGTAATAAAAGTTAGGGGTACTCAATTTTAACAAAAATTACGTCCAAAGTTTATTGAATTTTTGCCAAATAATAACATACTAAAAAAAGTGCCGCAGGCGAAGTTTATTGAATTTTGAAGAATAGATTCAACCGTGGATCCATTTTATAAAATGTTGATGAAAAATTATGCTGAATATAATCAAATACCATAAGTTACAAAATTCTACCAATCAGACCCTTCGTCCGTATGAATGCCATTATCTCTGAGATAAAAAGTAGGGGTATTATATTTGATCGTAAGATGCGATTTATGCTCCCATGTTTCATGTTTTAACATTTTACATGACTTTGTTTGACTCTGTTTGAAAATCAAGATCTCGGAGCTTAAAGTTGGTTACCCAAAATATAGCAAATATTTCGAAACAAATTAAGCTTAATTCCATTATACTGAACTTTTGTCCTGTATTCGAATTATAACAGCCATCTGCTCAAAACTAGGCCTAGTAAAACACCTTGTTTCTAGATATAAGCTTAAAACTTTTAAGCAATGATGGAGGGTTTTCAAAACTCCTGCACATACAAGCTGCAAATCATTTTATAAGAACAAATGTTTTATTTTTCTCGTGAGCAAAAATAAGTTTCTAATGAGTAAGTGTCTACCGTATTTGTTAGCACGTTTTTAGGAGGCTAGAAACAATTTTATGAAACTTATTCAAAGAACTTGGAAATAACTCATACTGAGAAGTTTATTTTTTGGCAATTTCGAATAAAGTTTTACTTTACGAAAACCTCTCTTTGCCGATACACTTTGTAATCGGATAAAAGTTGTAAAAGTAGAAGGAAATACTCTACTAAAAATTCTTAAAAAAAAATTGTTGGACTCTTTTTCGATACTAGAAAAATTGTTTCCAATTTAGTGAGCGTCTACTGTATTTGTTAGCAATTTTATAGAAGGCTCGAAACAATTTTATGAAACTTATTCAGAGAGCTGGGAAATAATTCAAACTGAGAAGTTTATTTTTGGGCTATTTCGAATAAAGTTTTACTTTACGAAAACCTCTCTTTGCCGATACAATTTGTAATTGGATAAAAGTTGTAAAAGTGGAAGGCAATACTCTACAAAAAATTCTTTACAAAATTGCTGGACTCTTTTTCGATACAAGAAAAAATGTTTCCAATTAGTGAGCGTCTACTGTATTTGCTATTAAGTTTATGCGAGAATAGAAACGCTTATCGTGAAATAAATACGAAATAAGTTCAGAGTGCTTAGGAAATAAACTTTCTGTAGAGATAGGCATAAAATTGGTGAAATTGAGTAGCTTATTTTTGGGCAATTTGAAAGATTGATTTATTTCATGAATATCTTTACTCGGATATTTTATTCAACATTAAGCTGGGCGATTTTTGGGGTCTTTATTTTTTATCTGTACTTATATACGACAAATAATTATATAGTACTATGTGTGTGTTTGTATATTTAATGACAGCTTTCAGTTTACATATTTATTGTATTTTGCATATTTTATAGATGTTTTTATTTTTTTATTTCTTATATAATTAATACCACTTAAATTTGTTTTTCTGGCTAGTGCTAAATTTATTTATACTTGATGATAAACTCAAATTCATTTTCTGGATATGTTTTTTGTTTGTGTGTAGTGCTTGACTTATGTTGTGCACTGTTCAAGAGTGTGAGCGTGTGTGTCTGTGTACTTTTGTAAGTCAGTGTTAGTGTTTATTAAAGTTGCACGTATGCAGCAACATTTAGATATATTTATTACCCTAGGCATAATTTTAATTATATGTAATTGTAGTTAATTTTTTTTAATAATATTATTATTTATTTATTATTGTCTAAAACATTTGCTTCTCAGCTTATACTACGCTATAACTTGCTCGTCACACAGTCACACAAATAAGTATGCTTCCACCAACTGCGACTAGCTCCTGCTTTCATTTTGGCTACGGCTACTTAATTAATTGCACACTGTGTAAATTCATAATTTAATTAGTGTAATCATATATATATATATATTTTATAGAACTTAGCAATACTTTATAGATCATAGACAGGGTTGCCAACTTAGCGGAGCATTTTTATTGCTTCTAAACTAGAAAAGGATTTATAAAAGATTTTATCATATATATAATTTTACTATAATAAGCACAACATTCCGGGGCTCTCGAGAATGCTGCGCCTCAACAAAATACAATGCTAAGTTCAACCCACTAGGCATCTATAACAGTTATACTATATCAGTTTTATCTAAGAGAGTTTTGGAACGACTTAGGTCATATGCCAGTCACCCTTTAGTATTCTGGTAAAGGTCTTTTTGAACTGTTGATTGGCTAGCGCATAGCAAAATGGATTCATGGGACTGTTGGCATAGCATAGAAAATATGAGAACATATACAAATGCTCATTGGTGCAGGGCGGATTTCTGCAGAAACCCTCGACCAAGGCCAGCACATGATAGGGCGTCCAGCAAGCCACAAAACAACCTAATATAAAAGATATGGTGCGAAACGCTTTGCGTGCACGATTCTCAGATTTGGACTTTTGGCGACCGCCACCTATGACCAAGGGTAGCGCCTTCTTGCTCTTGAAATGTTTGCCAATGGAATGCATAAAGTCTCGCTTGCTGGAACTACGTCGGGAGACACTGCCGTGTTGGCCACCGCCATGGGTCTCACATTTCTTGCCCTCAATGGCCTTGGCCGAGGCCGAGCTGGTTGTGGTGCCCGATGTAGAGGGCATTTTATTGGTGTTTGTATCGGAGGTTTCGCGCTCATCAATACGCTCCAGTGGTGCATTACTCGTGGTGTTGGTGGCGCCAGTTGGTGGCAGCTGTCGCTCTGGCGTTGCCGCTTGCTGCTGTTGTTGCGGCTGCGTCTGCGCTGTTAAGGGCTTGGGTGGTGGCATGGGTGAGTAAAGTATGGCATCCTTGCTGCTATGCTCCAGCGGACTGGAGGCGCGTCTATGTGGACAGTCGAGTTTATTGCTGCCCGGCACATCCAGCAGGCATATGGCCTCAATGCAGCTTTCGCGGCGCACCTTGGCAAAGTCCTCGATGCCTGTGTAAGAGACGAGCAGACGTTTTTCAATGGCTATCTCAGCATGCTGACCATCTGGCTGGCTGCTGCTGCTGCTATTATTGTTGGATTGCAGTGGCAGCACAGTCGATGTGGTGGGGGAGATGTTTTTGCGTGCGGGTGGCGGTGGTGGCACAGCGCTGCGGCTGCTGCTGCTGCTCTTACTGTTATTGGCATGAGTGGGAGCAGGCGGAGGATGTGGTAACTGTGCGCGTGCAGGCTGCGCAATGGTTTTGGATCTGCTGCTGGATTGTGTGGGATTGTTGAGAGAGCAGCTCAGACTGCCATTGGTAGTGGGTGAGGCGGCAAGCATGATGGAGCTTTCATCCATATAACGCAGCTCTGAGTTGTTTGTTAGCAGGTCATAGGTCATGGCAAGTTCGCTATTGCCAGAGCTTGTGCCAAACGGGCGATCGGAGTAATCAGAGTAGGGCGATGGGCACTGAAATTGTTCGGGCGGTGGCAGTATGGCCTGCACCAGGCACTGCTGCACTTTTTCGCGTGGCACTTCAATGGGCGCTATATCAACAGGAGACAGGGGGCTGTTCTTTTCCTTGGGGTTGGGGACTTTATTGGTACTGGTATGGAAATCAATCAGGCGTTCATGCTCGGCTATCTGGGAGAGCGTAGAGCAAGAGGTGCGCTTTGGCCGCTCAAGTGGCGTATGATGATGATGATGGCCAACCTCCTCCTTACTCTGCGCTCGCTGCATTGGATTTTGCACATGCGGCGATTGTTCGCCCGTAGAGGCCATAGCCTCGCTGGACTTGGAGGTGGGTGTGCACTGATGCAAGTTACCTTTGCTGCGTGTGGCCATTAAAGCAGCCTGTGCGCCAAATACCAAGCCAATGGACGAGCGTTTGCGCAGATTGGCTAGTTTCTGCTGTGTGAGCAGCTGCTGCACCTGATTGACGGAGGACTCTTCGTCGGAGTCGAATGCAGGACTGCTGGAACGTTCGCTTTTCTCCGCCTCGGCTGCATCGCGTTTGGCCTCTTCCAGTTTTGCCTCGGACACGCGGCGTTGCTCAGGCGTCATTTTCTCGCTCAAGGCACCATTGTAGACATCAGCTTGCGCCAGCGGATTGGCTTGGCCCGAACCGCTAAGACGCTTAATGGCCGTCGTACAGGCGCTACTATCCACATCGGTGAGGCCACCCAGCTCCACCTTAGTTTTTAGTATCTTCTCTTCGATAACGCCTATGCCAGCTGCATGACCAGCCATGCCCGACATGGCACCGGCGCTGAGCGCCACCATGGACTGCATCTTGCGTTGCTTGGCCTCGCTGCGCTTTTGCATCTCGTAGGCGGTCTTATAGATGCCTGCGTAAAGCACAAAGAGCACAATAAGTGTGGTCCAATAGTAGCCTATGATGAGCGCTGTATTGAAAACTGGATCCTTGAGAAATTGCACGGCACATTGGCCAGGCAGCAAATCACGTTTGCCTGTAAAGTGTTCCCAGCCAAAGATGGATATGAAGAAAAGCAACGCTGGTATAATCCAGGTAATGGTAACCATATAGACGACACGTTTTTTGGTACGCCAGCTACGATATTTGGCAGCAATCTTTACGGAACAATACCGATCGATGGTGATAAGCAGCACAGTATACTGGGAGACCAGACAGACTGTATAGTCCACTGAAAGCCAAAGATCACAGAGCAGCGGTCCTAGATCCCAGTAACCCATCAACACATACACGGTATAAAATGGCATGGAGACAGTGCCTGAAAAGCAAATATAATAAAAGAGATTTTTAATAAGGACTCCGTCTCAAGGTAACATCAGCTTACCTATCAGCATATCTGTGGCAGCTAAAGAGGCAATAAAGTAATTACTTGGCTGACGTATGTTTCGGTCCACGATAAAGGCCAACAACACCAATATATTACCGCCCACGGTCAGTATAATGCATATGGCCAGGCATAAAGCTATTGCGATTGTTTGCCAGGTTTCAAATGGAGGCAGTACCAATGCTGGACCACCATCTTCTGCAAAACTGGAGTTATTCCGCGCCAGGCTGGTGTTATTAAAGCTGCTAGCGTTGCGATACCATTGCAGCTGCTCATTGTAGGACATCAAGTTGAGATCTGTGGTATCGCCAAAGATTTTGTTAGCCTCCAGCATACGCTTGCATTCGCTGGCCTCCATGGCACGATTGAAGATCAGGCGACAAAGTTTTTGCCGCTCCTTGCTCAGGCGCCTAAGAAAAATACGTTAAATGTTGATTTTATTTTGAGAAAAGTTCTTAGTTATTACTAGAAAGGACTTGGAAAGTTCGACTTTTGTCGAAAGGCCTACAGTGTAGGATTAAAAAGTAATAGGATCAAATTTTTTTATTGAACTAATTGGTACCAATCCCATGTACTCCTACTCCTGAAAAAAGCAATGTTTTGCTCTAACAGAACGCGTAAATTGCGATACCCACAGAGCGTACGACTTTTTTAACGTGCTTTCCGGGACTCTTTTCAGATATTCAGTCACGGATCTTTCTTTTTACCTATCCTTGAAGTTAAATTCGTCTTCGACAAGCTCCCGTCTCTCCGAGTACAGCGTTTGATGTGTTAATCATTTCGGTTTTCAAGAGATTATCGCAGATTTTTCCCCACCTTGGATCATAATGAAACTTCCTTACAGAAGTTCACGGAAATCATCAATAGCTTGCCCAAAAGCGACTGAAAGAATATCTGTCTATTCGATAGGCACCATGCCCAGATAGTCCGACCACCCCCGCTGTCAGTCTTATTACCCGCCTCTTCGAGTACAGCGTTTGCTGTGTTAATCAAGTCGGTTTTTGAGAGATTACCGCAGATTTTTCCCCATCGTGGATCGTGATGAAACTTCCTTACAGAAGTTCACGGAAAACGTCAATCGCTTGCCCAAAAGCGACTGAAAGAATATCGGTCTGTTCGATAGGCACCATGCCCTAATAGTCTGATTGCCCCCGCTGTCAGTCTTACTACCCTTTGAGCCTACCATAAAGAATTTCGTATGCCGTATTGTCCGCTTTCGGTACTGTCGCCAAGTTGGAGTGACTTTATAATTCGCCAGGTTAGGAAAAAATCTTAGATACATGGCCAGATTTTAGATTAGGTGAGTTACTCTATAGCGAAGTGCATTGGGGAAAGACATTTTGTAAGTTAGAAGGATCCATTGGCCAGCATATTAGATGAGGCTTAACAACCACAAAGTAGAGGGAGATTAGTAGGAATAGAGACACCGTAAACTAATTTCATTGATATATATGACTCACTTCTTTTGCAACTATAAGGGGTACACACAAGTTTCTACCGCCTATTTAAATTTAGGAATTTATTATAAATCACTAGCGACCTCTCTTTCATCTTTCGAAGAACTTTATTTTAGAAATCCATGAATCGATTCAACTATGTGGCTTCGATCGGAAGAAGCGAAAATCGAAAAATCCATTTTATGGTCTGGAGTAGTAATGGGTATAATTTTCCTTGAATGCTTGGCTCAATATCAATTGTGTTCGGTAGAGACCTTTACTATTGGTTTTAGTCGGATTGAGCTGATCTTACCAAAACTTAATTCCATAAAATTACATATTTTTCTTCTTGGATTTATTGGATCAATATTTTCTCAACCGTAGCTAAAGAATGTAAGAAATGTAAACGGTAGCTCTCTTATACAGCAAAAGAGGAGTTTTGACTCGAATACTAAAGTCTCCATATAATATCAAAATTTAGTACAAAAAAAAAAATTGAATATATAATGTATATAACGCAGCCCACTTTAAGATCTGTAGGCCGACTGTGATGGTTATAAGGGAGTTGGCCTTCTCCGACTTGTGTGGTACGCGGAAGGTATTTAATTTTTCTCCTACCACCCATGTCTGGGAGGCTCCACCGATATGATAGTATGCGAATATATAACGCAACCCACTTTCAGTTCTGTAGGCCGACTGTGTTGATTATAAGGGAGTGGGCCTTCTCCGACTTGTGTGGTAGCGGAAGGTATTTAATTTTTCTCCTACCACCCATGTCTGAGAGGCTTTTTTTCTATAAGAAAAGCGAATAGCCACACCTACGGGATAATCCCTCTAGGGTTTGCAAGCTCCCCCGATATGAGAGAATCGGAGAATCCTTCTATTAATTATGTGCTGTATCTTCGAAATTATAGACTCCAACTTACCATTCCGTTATCCAATTCGATTTAACAATATAGATGGAGTCGGTTTTATTGTCAGCATCCAAGCCGGACATATTCAGCTCTTCCTCGTTGCTGTGCAAACCCGAAGACTTGCCCATTGTGCGCATTATATATCTCTCCCTCTCGCTTTGTATATTGCTCGTCCTTTTGCACAATTTATGTAAATTTTCAGTTATTGTCTGGTAATTTTTTTCTTCTTCAATCTCTAGGCTCTTACATTGCCTTGCACAATTAGTTGCTAACCGCCAATGACGTCACAAGTTTGATGTTGCTTGTTGCACTGCTTGTCGCCATCGTCCTTGCAGTCCAGGTGCTGCTGCAGCTGCAAGAAAGACGCAAAAAAAGAAAAGAATGATGAAGATGGAAAGTAACAACTTCAGCTGTCTGGTGCACTTGCTTCCGCTACGTTTAAACTAATTCTGTGGCAACTCTGTAGGGAAAATTTGAAATCATGCTCGTTGCCAGTGGCCCAATGCAATTTGCTGGCACCCAGAACTTCCGCCAGCCTTCCATTAGATTCTATCCTAGTACTCATCATGCTCATTATGTTATGCCATGATTTGGTTGGTTGTGCGTCAGCCACTGCCGCTGCCCTGTCCTGCCACTTGCCACTTGTTTTTTAAAGTGGTTTGCGCCCGAGTTGGCCTTCATTGCTGTGATTTCTTTGAGTTGCCACTGATTTTCTGTTATTCTCTTTTAATGCTATTTATTATTTAAAACTATAAAAATATTTGCAAACGGATGTTGAGCAGGACTTGGACCAGAATCGAGAGCAAAAGTTTCTGACTTGTTGCTGTGTTGTTGGCTGCAGTTGACAGTTTTCCGTTGTAGGAAACATTGGCCAGCAACAACAAAAACAAGGGCGGGCAGGTGAATAAAAATGTGCAACATGGAATTGAATTTTAACTTTGAAATATAATTTTAAACAAATCGATAAGTTTCCTTTCGTTGCACAAAATTCTCAACTGAGAATTGAGTTACTTAACAGCGGCCTTTGGGATGCCTTCACTTGGACTGCTTTGCTTGTTGCCATCTAAATATTGACAGGAAGCTGTTGACGTGGCCATCGTTGCATCCTACGACTTTTATGGCATGCTGATTGACGGGAAATTGATTTACCAAAGTCAATTTGTTTTCATTTAATTCGCAAAGCATTTCAGGTAAAATGTTTAGTTATTTTTTGTGAGTTCTTTGTTTTTTGCGGACGTACGCTTTGCGTTCGTAAATATCTTTGTTAGAGAGAGTTTCGCAAATGGGTTTTATTTCTGCTTGGATTTGTAATTATTGTTGAAAGATAGTTAAGTTTATAAATTTATTCTTATCATTTACATAAACTAGTTATGTAATCGAAAATAATACAATTTTATATTTGAAACATATTGCTTTATATCTAAATATGTATATAAAAGAAACTTATGTTTTACGTGTTACGGGTGTTCTCATGAACGCGTTGATGAATTTCATATATAATTTTTGCGTGTGTTAGAGGTTGTCAATGCGGAGGTTTTACTCCTATTGTGATATGTTTGTGTGTATCGGTTCGTGAGATATACGCATTTTTGTGAATATCGTGAATATAGCATAGTAGAAAATTGTTCAATACCGGGTATTGGATATTAAGGATAAGATATTGAAGCTCTATGCTTTATTTAGGAGTCCAGAATAAGTAGTAGTAGTATTGGATGTTAAGTGCAGACAGAAGAGTAGTCGCAAAGGGTTTGAAATGTAGTTTCTCTGGGGCATGAAATTATTGGAAATGCCAGCTCTCTTAAGAATACTTAAGTTCGTCCAAAAGGCTTTTTAGAGCGTCATGAAAGTCAACAAATCCAAAAATCTAATGATTGTCCAGATAAGCTAACTAGTGAATCTTACGATATTTATGCAAGCACTTGTTCAAATCGATATCTTTTAATGTGCAGACCATAATAGTAAACACTTCGGTTGATCTTGCAGATTTTCTTAACTGAATTTACTTTATTTTTATGCTGCATGTCCTATGGTTTTTTTCAAGTGAAGCAAAATAGATTTTAAAATTTAGCCTTGTGAAACACTTTTTAAAATTGCAATTTATTTTTAAGCCAGAAGTTGTTACTAACAGAAGAATTTTATTGTCCCATTAAAACTTCTTTCTGCAAAAAGTTTACTAGACGGATAATGATCAGCTGCCCAATTAATTTGTAAATTAAGGCCGTCATTACATTAATAATTAACTGCGACATAATGCCGAAAGTTAAATATTTTAACAAACAAATAACTAACTGGCTTTTAAAAAAACGATAAATATATATTGTACAAAATTTGTTTAATATAGTTAAGCAAATCCTAACTGATTCGCAGTCTGACTTTTGACACTTTTTTGTTGTCGTTACCTGACTGTCATTTACATTCCCGAGTTTAAGCTTTGAAACATGTCAAATGCTTTTAAATATAATATTTGTTAGCCAAGTTTAATAGCTGCTTTTATATGGAATGATGCAAGTGGTAATTCATTTTAACCGTTTTCAATTTTAACCCACAAAAAAAAGTGTCACATAAAAGTGCACCTCAATCAATGTTAAAAATCAATTTCTATGCAAATTGGAGGGTAGAAAAAGTTAGGCTAACCCAATTGATTTACAAATTCGCATTTTTACATATTTTATACGGAACATTTTCAATTGTGGGCAAAAAAACTTATTACAATGTTAAATGATGTGACAAAATTAATATAATTATTAAAGTGAAGCGTTTATTTTAACCAGTGGCGGATTTAAAAGGTGGGCAAAAGCGCGCTTGCCCACTGGGCCCCCGACGAATGGCTTTCAGGGCCCCTCTTGCTGAAAGTTACACCTTCGATTTCTTTTTTTGTTGAAAAAATGTTGGACAGCACAAGTTCAATTTTCATTCAGGGGCCCCTGTTTTTAGAAAATTGTATTATTAATGAATGCAAAGAAGCAAAATCTTTCATACTGATCGCAGACTCAATAACTGATGTTGCTTACTTGGATCAAATGGCTATATTGGTGCGATACGATATGTTGGAGAGAAGGCCTTCGTTCCTTACATCCATTGTACAGCGTATCAACTCAACCTGGTTCCATCTCATACAGCTGAAAAATTCGCCAGCCCTTCAATCAAACTCTTTTTCGCAACATAACAGCGAATTTTCAACTATTTCTTGCAGTCTCATCGGCGATGGGATAACCTTTTTGGAAGAAAGCAAAAATCTGTCTCAAAATACAAAATCTTTCGGTATCCAAATTCTGGAAGAATTGAAACTTGAACTTTTTGAGACCAACTCTGACTGTCGAAGAGAGACACAAGATGAACAGTGCGCTGTGCCATTGGAAGATATCGGAAGCGAAGCGCTGTCACAGAAACGAAGGCTCCACATCGACTTGCAAAGCTTGCGTGAGGAGAGCAAGCATGATTCTTTCGTTTCGAAAGCTAAATCTCAATGGGAGAAAAAGGAATGGAAGAATCCAGATTTTCCGATCATTAGACATCGGCGAACGAAAAAAATGCCAGGCGAGAAAGCAGAGGACAGTTCTCTGGATATGACACCGAAACATCGCATTGGGTACTTCTGGACAGAATTTGCAGTGAATTACAAGAAAGAGCCAAAGGTTTTGAGATAAACTCACTTTTCGGATTTGTCAAACCTGAATCCTTCAAAAACGTGGAAGAGAAAGAATTTGAAAAAAATGTGTGCAATTTGATGGAGAAATTTCCAACTTTTTTTACAACTGCTCTGAAGTATGAGTTAATCAGTTTAGTGGCTAAAGAAATTTTTAAATTAAAAATTAAATCCGCCACTGATTTTAACGAATAAAATATTAAGTTTCCATTTATGGCAAAATATTTTTCTTACTTAAGTTTCAAATTTTAGGAATTTTTTATTACTTACTTTTTTTTTTATAATTTATACCGTTACTAAAACTTTTAAGCTTTACCTTTTTAAAATTTTGACCATAATGCAAATAAATTTTCTTTAATATAAGAATTTAATAATCTCTAATATAAGAATTACAAGTTAGTTGTTGATCAACATCGTAGAAGTTTTACTCCGGCATATGCTGAATTCCAATTACAATATAAAAACCAAATTTAGTTTAAAAAGCGAATATTAATAAAATAAGGTTCTCATTTTACTTAGTGGGCTTCGATCTTTGCCAGCATCAGTCATCAACCCTGACTATATTTATATAAATTTGTTATTTTATGAAACATTAACTTTAATTATGTTAAAATAATATTTACATTATTGCGAACTAAATAATACAACTTGCTTGCGCCATCTAGCGACAATAACGTGCTTGCGCCATCTATCGGCAATTAAAAACTTTTCGCTACACAAAACGGAAAATATAATGATAATGCACGACGAGCTCGTAAAACTTGTTTATTTGTGTAAATTTTATAAATTTAAACAAATTGAAATGACCATTAACTGAAATTTATTTGAAATAAATTTAAAGTGTGTGAATATGTAAACCGCCATTGTTTTAATGAGCTTAAACAACACTTTTAACCACACATTAAAAAAGCTTTTTTGCTTTTAATTACTAGTTGAAAAAACTATTCTGAAAATTTATTTTTATTAAATTTAAATAAAAGTTAGAATTGCATTACGTCGGCTTAAATTGAGTTTAATAACATTTGAAAAAGTTAAAATTTGTTCACACATATTTCCATTTGAATAAAAACATGCCACAAGAGATTAAGGTTTGATATCTCATGATTTTTTTCTTCTACATATATATCAACCAAAAATTTCAGTCTGTCATGCAAAATCCACCTTCCTCATTTAGCCAGCAAAGCCAAATCATTGTACACCGTTTGACAATCAATGCAAATATAAAAACAGAAAACCGAATAATCCAGATTATCGGACATAAGCTGCTTACCAAACTGAGTGCTGGAAAAGCCAATGTTTTTACCTTCATAATTGCTGCACGTTGCAAAACCGAAAGTCTTTAGGTGTGCTTTTATTTTATATCTGCCACAAAATTGACCACAACATCAAAAGATATAATTTCTTCTATCTGTGCCAGATATTTAGACTCAAGACCAGTCAAGATGCTTAAAAAGATATGCTCATGCTAAAATATTCTTATTTTTAGAAGGTGAAGTTTGTATACTCTTTAAAAGTAAAACCTAATGTGATTTAGACTTCAAAAATCCCCCAAAAAATTAGTTAAACTTGGATAGGCAGGTAACAGTTTAGACATCATATTTACCGATTTTGAAAAAATAAAATTGGATTTGTGCAGATTAGGCCTTCCTCATTTTTATTTCTTTTTTATTTTATTATTATGTTGCATTACAATGGTCCGTCCAGGTGCGACTTACAAATTAGTCGGTCAAGGGAAATTAATAAATTAAATTCCTTGCAAAAATATCAGATTTTAAAATTATTATTTTGAAAGCTTAACAATGAGATAATTTGGTTTTTGATTTAAATGCCTTTGCAGCGATTTTATTTGATTTTTAAATGGGGTTGTTAATTTAAAAAACGGTAAATTTTTAATCACAAAATTAAAATGTTTTGTAATTATTATATCATAATAGTGATTTTTTTAAAGCCAATTACACAAATAGTTATGAATTCTAATTCATATGAATAGGTTAATGATTTTTTGAAGTTTTTATATGGACTTACCAATAAAAAAGTCAGAATAGCATAACGCCCTTTCGCTACAGCTTCTGTCATACTTATAAAAAAAAGAGTCCAAAAAGAAGAACGAAAAAGTTATAACATTCCAAAACTTTAGACATTGTATATTTAAATTTTGGATTAACTATCCTTTGTTTTTCGACATTCAGATGATTGTACGAATTTTTCTTAAGAACCGTTTTCGAGATTTTTGCGAAGAATATTTTTTTGAGCACTTTTTTCATTTATTCGTCAACATCTCGTAAACAAAATTTTGTATCGACGTTAAGATCGAAAGGAATTAATTTGCGCTTTACACTAATAGGGTATGTACAGTAGGGTGTCCCTTATATGACAAAAAACATTTTTTTTTCGAATTTCGAAATGCATACCCTCTATATATATAATAATCACGGTCGTCATCTCTTACAAAACCTTTGTCTAATTCTGCCTTATAAATAGTAACAAAGCTTGAATGTCTGTCTCGGCAATACGTTCTTTTACAAAATTAAGAGATGGTTCAATTTTACTAGAAACAATGTTTTTCCAGTTTTCTCGGAACTTTTTGAAGTAATTTGCTTAATCTTGGTTTCAAAGACATCTTTTAGAAGCAATTCATAAACATGATGCCGGCATGCGAAAAGTAACAATTCTCTTTCTAAAGTTTGCTCCAAAATAGCACAGGCTCCATTGAAACGGCCCGTATTGGAAGCTGTTGTGTCGCAGCACATTATTTGTACTTTATCATAAAGGTTCCTGTCAAAGAGAGCTGTTGGGACAGCCTTAGCTTGATGTTGTCCAGAAGAACTTTCTAGATTCAACACTGCATGAAGCTGTTCTCTATCGTGAAATGAAGCAATAACTGGCTAGCGTTCTTCTTTTGAACTCTGTACATCCAACCCGGGTAGTAGTTTTCCATCCCAATGGACTGTGACTACGTCGGGTACATTGTTTTGCTAGTCAGATTTTATTGCTTCTGCCCTTGATTTTCTAGTTTCAGTACGAATTCGCTGAATCGAGGATTTGTAAATAGAGAAATCATCGCTGCTCAGACCAATCGCTTCTACCACCGCATTAACAATGTAAACGGAATCTCTTATGCTTAACTAGCAACGATCTAGGTGTGGAACTAGTTTAGGTGTTATGACATTCTTTCTACCTCTTTTTGAACTTTGTTCATGGCAGGGAACGTCCGGCAAGCTGAGTTCCGAATTCAAGATCAGTTTTGGCACCATTTATTTGGTAGCTAGGCAATCCGATAAGAGAAATATTTTGTTTATCACTCCGTAATTCCACCGACATGTTTACGCACTAAACAATGGAGCACTAATTGTCTCAAAAATCACGGGTAAAATGGCAAATAAAACAAGTTGTAACAAGTCATAGCGCAGTACTTACCCAACTTGTATGGACAAGTTTAAATAGCAAGTCGGCACGGGTTATCGTTTATAAATTGAAGTAATATTTTTTTGTAGACAATATAGGGTTATTACGAAACTTTTACGAAGGAATGCGTAAAAAAATATCGAACTTGAAATATAAGGGACACCCTAATGTACAGATTAAGAAAAAAAGCTTTCTTTTTATACAAAAGTGTGATTGAGGGAAGATTGGAGCTCCCGTACATGGTTCCATAGCATCTGTAGCTCCTACCCGATTTTAAAGATCTTGGGCTTCAAATGCTCGTAAAAGAATTCCTTTTCCGCCTTGTTGCTTTTTAATAATCTAAAACTTTTCCGTTAATAAAAAAATTATATTTTTTTTTTTGAAAAATTGTCGAAAATTACACTTCTTTTGACTTTGATTGCTTGTAACTTCAATACAAAATTTTGTTTACGATATATTGACGAATAACTGAAAAACGTGCTCAATGTACTCATGTTTTTTGAAAAAATCTGGGAAACGGTGCTTAAGAAAAAAAAGGTTGTGAAGGTTGTTGCGAAGGTTTACTCTTGATCCTTAAATTTCTAAACAATTTGTAATATGCTACTTTGGTGCTCTTAGTAAATCTAGGCTTTTACTCTCTTGGAGATATTTTTTTTAAATATTGAAAAAATTTTGCGATTTTTACCCGACATTAGTTACACCTATCGTAATATTTTTATCTACAGTAGGCTGTGGGAAAACTTTACAAGTGTAAGCTTAAGGGCAAAAATTGGTAATCGATGTTTCAGTTTGATGCCTTTAGTCCAACGGAATAAAGCAGTCTTCCTTCATCCTAACAGGTTTTTTCAAGGCTCTCAAAATCGATAATCCGTTTCTTTAATGAGGACCTCTCTTTTTTGGAAAGAGAAACTAGTTTTTAGGACCAGATTTATAGAGTAATGAATGGACTTGCAATTCGTAGCTGAATTTATAAAGTTTGCCCAAAATGAAATTTTTTTTGCCAAAAATTTACATTACATTTTTTCATATCGCAATCAAACCCTTCACTTTTGTAAAGCAAATAAACCACTTTTTGTGTAAATATAACTAATAACGAAAATATTAGTAGTTCATTATTAGGATAAATGTAAAAACAGAAACTTTTTTCCATTCATTTTTTCGGCACGCGAAGTATTAACGAAAAATATTGTTTTATATATAAAAAATCACAAAATAAAACCGCCTAATAGACAAAAACAATATCCAATGCAAAGCAATACAATATAGCTGAGTTTTTTGCATTTGAATTCATTGTTGCCTATAGGCAACGGTGTGCCTGAAAAAGTTAATCTATATATCAAAAATTTCAGCATTATTAAACTATATACAATTTTATTCATTAATATGTTTTTTGCATCAAATTTTACAGAAGCTTATTAAAGACAGGCACTTAATAGACAGTTTAGCATTCATAGTTATTTCACAGGGCTGACTCAAACAATGACTAATAAAACAGCCCTCGTACCATAATAACTTGCTTTGAACTGTTGTAAAAGCCAAAACAATCCGGTTTGCACAGGCCAAAATTCTGCATAAATCTTAATACTCTTGACTGCAGGTAGGGTATCGTATTAAAAGAAAAATGTGTAGCATATATTTCGGCGCACGCTGTTTCACAATGAACAGCTTAAAGCGCAGGAGCATATTCTTTTCATAACTGCGCGCCATGCTTGGCAGGAATGGAATGGTATGTGAGGCAACACCGAGAGAAGAGAGTGAGAGAGTGTGTGTGTGTGTAACGAATGACAGAAGCTGATGGTTGATGGCGTTCCGTTGTTCTGCTCTAACGCTGACATTGACAGTTGCCGTGTGTATGTGTGTGTGTGTGTGAGAGTGCGTGTGGTATGCGTTTGTGTGCGTTTGTGTGTGTAATGGCTGCAACGCGATGGGCGGCACGCATTGCTTTGGCTGGTTTTTTAATACGTTTTTCTTTGCTGTTTTTCTTCATTTTTATTTTATACATCTTTATTTTTTTTTCTTTAGCTTTGTTTGCGTTTGCCAGAGAAGCGTTCAAGTTGTTGGCATTTTTTGCGTGCGACAAAAAAATAAAAATGAATTATATAAGCAATGTGTTTGCCTGAATGGATCCGTAGCAGTAAGGCAGTAAGAAAACGAAGAGAAGGAGAAGAGAAGGAGAAGAAAGGAAGAAAGCAGCAATGGCAGAGTAGACAGTAGCAAAGTCAAACACGTTGACTTAAATCAGCAATTATGTCGCATAACTTTTGCCTTATTTTTATAGCGCTCTTTTTTGGACACATGTGCTATGAGTATATTTACGTTGCCATTAAGTTTAGATCAGGCATGTCCTGAGAGAATAGGCATAAAATCGTGAGTGTGTTAGTGTTGTTAACAACCTATTAAAATGCGGAATTTTCTACCTTATGTCGAGTGAACTCTTGAGTAGAGCTTAAATGTGCGTACGAACTTATAATGCCTGAAGAATTGATTGATAATTTCTGATGTTAATTGGTTGAAAAAGTTGCGTTTTTAATTATAATAAAAAGTCATGAAACACATAGGTCATATTTTATTTGTTGGAACAGTTTTTAAGAGGTACCATGTGCCCATAAAAAAATGGTTTATTACCCTGAGATATTTAAACTGAACGATTAAAATATTAGCGATCGCATTTTTTTCTAGCTTTTTAGCTACTTTTGACGGCCGTCAGCCAATAGGTATTATAAGGGGATCAACGTGTAACCACTTTGTGTGGTACGCGCCGTAATTGTGATACACTACTGGTAGTGCGACTATACTCTCCCCGTCAGGGCGGTTGGAAGCAGGTCCTTGGCACTGTCATGTCTCTGCCTTGGATACTGACCAATTGTAGTCGGGCGAAGAGAAGAACACTCTTTCAATAATCCCCCCCCCCCCAATCTAAGGTGTAACATCATACGCCGATAGATGCATGATCGAGGGGGTGCTCGGTCTCTAGTATGCGCACTCTGGATACCTGTCAACATTCAGCTTTAATCCTTGACTTCCAACGGCATCTCGGACCATCCCGAGAGCTACATCCCCGCCCCGAGTATTCAATATATCTGTGTGTAAAAGCATCACCACAAGGGGAAGTCTGCACGGCGACCTTTAGTTGTACCTCTACGGCTGATGTGCCGCAACCAGCGACCCTCCCTAGTAGTGCTGTTAGGCATACAGAAGGGACTCGGGTTCAACCACCTGAATCTTTTCAGTTACAACCGGTACTCCTTCAACCGAAAGGACCGTGTCTTCATCAGCAGCTCGAGGTATCGGCTTCCAGTTTGAAGATGAGCTCCTGGTCTCTGACGGAGATGACAATGTGAGTGTAGTCTCGCAGTAGTCCTCTGGCACCGCTATCGGAGCCACCCTCCAGCAGAGCCTTCCTTTGTAAGGCTAAGCTCCCGCAAGAAGAGACTCTTCGCAAAGGACTCTCCAGAGCCGAAGCTCTAGCTTCCGCAAATCGGCACACTGGTCAAGAGAAGCCAATTTGACGATAAGTCGCCACCACATACGGCGACAAAGAATCCCAAACAGACTCGTGTCGAGTCAAACAAGATGCCATATTGAAACCACACGGATCTCTATGTTAAGCTGGTGCTTCTGCCTGCGTCTACTTAGAGCTACACAAGAACAGAAGAAGTGCCCTACTGATTCTTCTTCTTAGCAGATTCTGCAGAAGTCATGTCTCCAGATCATTCATTCTGCTCGCATGTGCTCCGAAAAGCGTGACCTGATCGCTCAGACAACTGCCGAACACTGTTAAGTTTATAGAGCCCGGTAGAGCGTTTTTGGTAAATTATTGGGCATATTTGGCGGTTGATTGTACAGAGGATTGCTTTGTTTCACATCCTTTGTTCATGAGAACCAAATTTTTCAATTGTTTGTGGCTTGAATGGGGCCTTTGGGATTCAAATATCCTCCTTGTTCAGTGTCTGGCCGATTTGTTGCCTGTTATATTTTGGTGCCCTGGCACTCGAATAAGGCTTATAAAAAATTGTTCCATCCCTTGAATAAATTTTGAAATTTGGGGCACTATCTTTGACTATCGTTGAGTTGCATGATAGTGTTCGAAGCTACTTTATCGCTGCCTGCCTATCTGAGTATATATTTATCGCAACGGTTTCCAGGCCAGTATGACGTAAGCAGTTCAAAGCCTCGTTTATGGCAAGGATCTCCGCTTGAAAGACGCTTAAAACGGAAGTCGAAAAGACTGGTGAATATTTAGTTGCTCTCAAAAGATCCCGCCCCCAGACTGGTTGTTGAGTTGAGATCTGTCCGTGAAGAAATTAATTCAGTCTCTTTGACCTGGTTGGATAATATTGAAATACCCTTTTTTTATAGAAACCTGATCCGTTTCGAGGCGCACGAGAGAGATAAAGACCCTTTGTGGGTTACTAAGTTGATTGCTCAGTTTATTACCATATTCATTGGTATGCTTTCAATTCGCTGGAGATAAGGACCGCGTTCGACAGTTAGTAAAGAAAAAGAAAGACTCTAAATAAGCTAGTCATATTGGGATAACCAAGAATTGCAGACAATTTTCCCCATATAGCCTTTGTAGTATGACTCGATAAGGGCATTAACATTTTGTTGCATTTCAACCAGCTTTTCTTTCTTTTCTTTTTTCTTTCTTTTGGTATACCTTGCCACATCGCAGGTGTGAGAGCCGGCGGCACTGGCAATGGCAGCCGCAGCCTCAGCAGCAACAGCATCATCAGCATTGCCGTGCTCAACTTCCGGCTGAAAAAAGGATTTCGTATTCTTTCTTGTTGACACAGCCAACGCTTGTTAGTAGATAAGATTTTCCATTTTTTCTCTCGTTTTTCCTCTTTTTTGTCATTTGGCTCATAATAGCCAACCCAACCCAACCCACAGCAAACCAACAGCGCCACATTCCGCCATTCCGCATTTTCCTTTGGCTTGGTAATACGCGCTGCTTTTAATAAACTTATTAAATGTGTAAGCCAAGAAGCGTTTTGGCCAAGTGCCTTTGGTGCTTGACATTGTCGTCTGCTGCTTTGCTTTCTTAGCCTGCTTTTATTTGGCAAATAATGAAAAATTATTTAATCAGGCAAACAAAAGCAAAAAAGCGCCAACAAAAGGCCAAGGCAGCAGGCTGCGTTTTAATTAAATTCGTCAAGCTTCGACATTTCGAACTGTTTTACATCAATTACAGTATGGCTTGATGGTGGTATCCTTTTGACCTTACCCAAGGCATACTGATGGCCTTTCGGATAAGCAAATAGTAGTAGTATGTAGGCCTTATGCAGCTGCATGAGGGTTCAACTCGCGAAGAGTTATTAGCCAAATTTGATTTATGCATTTTGTGGTTTGCAATCAAGCGGTAATATCAGCGCGCTTCTGACAGTCAGCAGCAGCAGGTTCGGCTCTTTGTCTATAGCCAGCAGCCAGAGCAGCTATGTGGCATGCTGCTGGCATGCCGCTCTTTGAGGCACAACCCATACACACACACACGCACACACATACGTTAAAACTGTCAACAGCTGCGTGGGTTGCGGCAAATTCTTTTGTTTGACAGCCCAAAAGGCTGAAACTATGCGCCAGAGCAGATTATGAATTTGTCAGCGCGCTGAGGTTCTTTTTGCTTTTGTTCTGGCCATAAAGGACATAATGAAGTTTTTTGGTAGCTGAAGCAGGCTTCTCAAGTTTTAATTACAGCAACGCGCGTAGTCATGATGTTGTATAATTCATAAACTTTTGCAGCTGCACGTTTTGTTTATTAGCAGCATTTTGCTTTTTAGCCCGAAATGCCCAGGATGCCAACTAGCTGAAAGCCCTGCACGTGACAAACCGCAATATCTTTAAGTCAGCCAGACACTCAGTCAGAACGTCATTTACTTTTGTCCTTCTAAAGCATAAAACGTTTGCATTTTAATCAAAGTAAAATTTTAAATAAATAATAGAGTCGGGCAATATGTAGCAGCACTTTGCGTGCTTTTTATACCCTGTAGCTCTATGAGATTGGGGGTGTTATAGATTGGTTTACTGTTTGTAACAAGCAGTAGTAGGCAGGGCGGATCGAAATTTTTGTGTGTGTATCGAAGACTATAAAATCTGGGGTCGGCTAAATTTATCAAAGATGAAGCCGTTTGTCGATTCTTTTTGATAATTAATATTGACTTACATCCAAGTTTTAAAAGATTTTTGGTCGAAATTATGTAAAGCATCTTTTTGCATAAAAATCAAATATGACTTTCAACGAATTTTAAATAGCATCTAAAGTTGCAGATTGATTGATAACATAGCCGAACAAAAAAATATTTTTTCGGGTCTGGAGATCAGACCATGCTTACTATACGTTTCGGGGTCGCTGAATCCAATTCCGAGGTCCAAAAAACTCACTTTGGTGTACCTTTTAAAAGTTTTTAGGCGGTAACGTAACATTTACATTATATACCCTTTCAATACATAACAAAAAATGGCGTGAAAAAAACTGTTGCCTATCCGCTAGGCGCAATTGTAAAATATGGAAGACTTCATTTGACAACTGCGCGTCGCGGCCATTTAAGAAAAAGAGATTGTGGGAGGCAGACCTCGGATTTGGATTCAGCGACCAAAAAAATATATAATAAACATGGTCTGACCCCCTGACTCCAATAAACTTTTGTATAAGGTTTTTTGAGGTTATGTCAGAACCCTAACGTGCTGGGGTTTTTTGGACTTCGGATTCGTGTTTAATGGCCCCGAAAACGTATAGTAAACATTGTCCGACCTCTAGACCCGAAAAAATATTTTTTTTTGTGTGGCTGTGTAATTAAACATTTGAAACAAAAATTTGTTAAAACTATTTTAAGTTCCTTAGAAATCGTTTTTTAAATTAAACTGCTGAATGTTTTGGGCCTTTTTAAATGACTCTTTAAAAAAAGTTGTTTCTTCTTTTTTTAACCAACACATTTCGTAGAAAAAAACTTTTTTTTAACCAACACATTTCGTATAAAAAAAAACATTTTTTTAACGTTTGTTCCTTAAGTATTTCAATCCCCATATTCTTAGAAGAATATGTTTTTTAGTTTTTCTTTATATAGTCTAGTCTTATATATAAATTTTTTTTTCGAAAAACTTCTAATATGCAATAAATTTTTATAATATTTTTCAGAACACAAAAAAAATTGGTCAATTTTATAGGTAAGTGCTGAGATAATTTTTTCCAAAATTATTTTTAATTTTTTTCTTTAATTATTTGCATTAATAGTAATGCAATTTGGTTTAGTTACTTAATCATTTTCTTAATTTTTATAAAATATATGTTTTAAAGCTAGTCACTAAAATTTACAGAGTCCAATATATAAAAATAATAATTCCTTGATTGACTATTTTGTCGGTCGGCTTGAAAGGGGTATCTCTATTATTACCCGTACGAAGAGAACTGGGACCTTCAGCTTATAGCCGAATCCGAACGGCGGTATCATGAATTGATTGGGAGTTATCAGTTTACCTTTAAAACAAAAACCAAATTCTTACGTCCTTAAGCTATTCCTAACAATAATATTTTTCCAAAAATTGCATTAAAATGTATATCAAAAGATATTGACATTTTTCAAACTGCATAACCCTGACTGTCCTGTAAATTATTTTCTCTTTTAATTCAGCAATATTCAATTTATAAAATAGACCCACCAAATTCAATATATAGATTATTGTAAGCCTCGTCGAAAATGCAATATTGACTTTTTTCGCTAAATATACTTTATCTCCTTCAAATTATTATCTTGAATAAGCTTAACAGGTGGGCTGAAAAGTTCGTAGGCTAACATATGAAAAAACATTTTTTTTTGCAAAATTCGATTTTTTCTATTCAACGTAGTTGCCTTCGAGGGCGATACACCGATTATAGCGATCTTCCAACTTTTCGATACCATTGTTATAATACGATTCTCACTAGCCTCAAAATGGGACTTCATTTCGACGATACCCTTTTCATTGGAGCTAAATCTCTTTCCAGCGATCATACTCTTGAGGTCTGAGAGCAGGAAAAGATAGCTGGGGACCAGATCTGGAGTATTCGGTGGATGCGGAAGCAATTCGAAGCCAAATTCATTCAATTTTGCTATCGTTACCATTGACTAGTGACACGGTGCATTGTCTTGATGAAACAATACTTATTTCTTCTTTAAATGGAGTCGTTTTATAGCGATTTCGTTCTTCAAAAGCTTCAATAACGCTACATATATAATAACCGGTGTTTATGGTCTTACCCTTTTCGAGGTAATCGATGAAAATTATACCATGTGCATCCCATTATACCATGTGACCTTGCCAGCAGACTGTTGCGACTTTCCACGCTTTGGAGTCGGTTCATCACATGCAGTCCACTCGGCTGACAGACGCTTGGACTCTGAAGTGTAGTGATGGAGCCATGTTTCTTCATCCATTGTGATATATCGACGGAAAAACTTGTTTTTATTACGGTTGAAACTCGCTAAACATTGCTCCTAATCATCAACTCGTTGTTGCTTTTGATCGACTGTGAGCTCGCGCGGCACCCATTTTACACATGTCCAAATATTCATGTACGATGTGTCCAACTCGTTCCTTTGATATCTTTAGAGTCTCAGCTATCTCGAACAACTTCACTTTACGATCACCCAAAATCATTTTGTGGACTTTTTTGATGTTTTCGTCCGTATAAGCCTCTTTTGGGCGTCCACTGCGTGCATCGTATTCGGACCTCATTTCGCTACGCTTAAATTTGGAAAATCATTTTTCAACCGAATATTTAGCTGGAGCGTATTCCGAATAATGTTTATCAAGCCAAACCTTGGCTTTAACAGTATTTTTTTTCCCCAAAAAGCAATGTTTATTCAACACACGAAATTTTTTTTTCCATGTTTTTCACAATAATAAAAGTAGCTTCACTCAGAATGGTATATCTCACGAACCAAGAGTCCGACAGCTGTCAAATTTAATCACGAATCTTTTGAAAGATTGTACTAACTGGAACTCATATGGATTTAATTCTAGTTATGTCATATATTGGTCAACCTACGAACTTTTCAGCCCACCTAGTACGATGCTGCTGAAGAGTATATTATAGGAATACGAGAATTTTTATTATATATATAATATATTTCTTATGACCTATTCTTTATAGTGGTAAAAAGATAATTTTGGAAAGAAAAAAAATCTAGATTTCAATGAATGCAGGACTTATAGTTTAATCGGAAAATTTATTTTGCTTTCCAACAAGGAATTTTTTGCCATTATCGAAAAGTTGTTAAAAATTCATAACTGCCAATCGAAAGCCATAAAAAGGACAAACACAAATCACTTTTTCAGCTTAACTATGCTAACTAAGAATGTTCATTATTTCAATAATGCATCATCAGCCCGCAATATAATAAAAAAATTAATTGCATTACAAAATATGGCGTAGCTAACATTTTTTTAAATAAATTGCTATAGTGTATCCCGCCGTCGGCTTACGCACGCTTCATATTCAAATTTTGCATTTCAACATTTTGCTTGTCTATTTTCTTTTCGACTACTCATGAATAATTTCGTAGCGAAAACTGTGCAAAACGTTACGCATACGCCGCGTTGACGCGTTTCTGTCGATTGTCAGTCAGTCGTTATGCAAACACACACACACACACACACACTCACACATACAGAGCATTTGCATAGTACTCGAGTAGGGCGACAATTTAAAGCCGGTAGTGCTATTGTGGCAGTGGGCGTGGCAGGCATAAGACTTGCCCTTGACACGTTTGTAACAGTCATAATGAAGGTTGGCGACAAGCTAAAGGCAAAGCATAGCAAACGACAAAAAGGACGAAAACGAAAATGAAAACTCTTTCATATTTTCTTTGCTTTCAGGCAAAGACGGAACCGCAATTTACCGTTGCGCGGTGACTACGTAACTGTTGCGCGCATTTAAACTCACACAGGCATACATAAGAAGAAAAAAAAACATTCTACACGCACACATATGTAAATTTAACGAGCGCCAATGGCAAAAAATGGCGCCCCAAGCCACTTAGGCGTTGCTTTGTACCCGCATGCACACACATACACCTTCATGCACACACACACACACACAGGGTAACATGTGCGCTCACACTTAAGCCATATTACAATGCAATCTGTTGTTGCTTTTATGTCCAGCAACGTCAGATAGTTGTACAAAAAATATATAAAAAAAAATAATAAAAATAAAAAATGTACAAGCAGTTGCCGCAAACGGCATTTGGTATTTTCAGTGTGGGAAATTGCACTAAATATAAGTGGCAGAGCCAGACCTGTGCGCTACCTTGACTGGGTCAATGGATTATGCTAGCTTTGAGTGCAGGGATCAAGCTTTAGTTTTGGGTTATGCTGGCTGAGTTTGTTGGGATAAGCCTTAAGCGTTTTATTTTTTATTAAATTTTAAGCTCGCTGTTTCACAGTTTGACTGTGTTGTGATCTTTTGCCTTTAAATTATGAGTTTTTGTATCTAGTATAAAACAGAAAATTTCGTAGTTAAAAATCTATTTTAAAAAGGATTTTGTATTTATTTTTACAGCATTTTTATTTTGAGTCCTTTTTTCTTTAATATTTTTATTTCAACTTCACAATTTAATAAAATTTTAGGCTAAAACTGTACTAAGTCTTTTGTAAATATATTTATTATATAATAATAATATATTCAAAAATAATTAATTTAGTATTAAATTCTTGCTTTATCCAAAAACCTGTCTACAAAAAGAGGGGGACTACTAAAAGGGTTTTGTTTTGTTTACTTCCTATAGTGTGATAAAAAACTAAATTTTTTAAAAAATAGCAGGTACCATATTTTTGTATCGGAAAATCAGCAAATAGTATATTGTATGTACTACTGTGTCCAAAAACTAGTCGGAATTGTTTTATAAATCAAAAAATCTTTATTTATTCTTCGAAATCTATTTTGTTCCCTTCAAAATAGTCCCCTCCCGATATAATACACTTATGCCACCGCTTTTTACAGACCTCCAAGTTAAAAAGTCTTCTTCCGGTATAGCCTTCAGAGCGCGCACCGATTCACGTTGAATGTCTTCAATAGACTTAAAACGGTTTCCTCGGATTGGTCTTTTGAGTTTTGGAAATAGCCAAAAGTAACACGGAGCCAAATCAGCTGAATAAGGTTGTTGCGGAACAATATTGGTTGCATTTTTGGCGAAAAAGTCACGAAGAATCAGTGTAGTGTGAGATGACGCATTATCGTGGCGTAAAAGCCAAGAGTTGTTTTTTCATAAATCCGGCCTCTTTTTACGAATAGCTTCACGCAAACGACGCATGACACTCAAATAGTATTCCTTGTTGACAGTTTGACCAGGCGGAAGGAATTCATAATGCACTACACCACGAAAATCGAAGAAGACAAGCAATATGACCTTGATTTTTGACCGACTTTGTCGCGGTCTTTTCGATCTTGCCTCACCTTTGGCACGATATTCACTCAATTGGTCAGTTGTTTCGGGGTCGTAAACGTAGACCCAAGTCTCATCTCCCGTAATAATGCGTTTATAAACCGCCTGTTTTTCGAGAAAATTCAGTGTTTTTGGTACCAATCGAGACTTGACACGTTTGAGGCCCAAACCATATTTCAAAACTGTATTAATTGATCCTTTTGATACGCCAATTTCATCAACAATGTCTCTTATAGTTAATCGACGGTTTTCAAGCACTAATTCTTGTACTTTTTGGATGTGAGCATCGTCAGTTGAGGTCGACGGTCGTCCAGGGCGCTCTTCGTCTTCAACGTTTTCTCTACCTTCTTTGAACAATTTAGACCAATCATATGTTGTTCATTTTGGTAGAGCTCGGTCCCCGTAAGCCTTCTTCAACATTTTTAACGCTTCTGTAGCATTTATTCTATTCAGGAAACAAAATTTTCTTTGTTGAATAATTTCAGACATTGTAGAAACCTCCAAATTTACTTTTTGTGTACACATTCTAATACAGTCTGTTAAGTAAGAGCGTATACGGCATAACTTATTAAAAAATTTATTTTAACAAAAGTTTCTTTACATCAATTTATTCTACATGTTCCGAAGCATGACGCAATTATATCAGTAACATGTCCAGTCACCACCAGCGTCAATAATCGCCTGGCATCTCCGCGGCATACTTTCCACCAAATTTTTAGCATATTCGACGGGAAGCGCTTTCCAAATGCGTCGAATTTCTCGGAAAAGCTGTTTTAAAGTAAATGTGGTTTTTCCTCGAAGCTTTTGCTTGATGACGGCCCAGAATTTTTCGATGGGATTTGCATCAGGGGACTGTGCAGGCCAATTCAAGGTGACGACGCCTTTTTCCCGCTTCCGGTCGGTACAGAGACGACTGCGGTGTTTGGGGCCATTATCTTCCTGCAGAATCCAATCTTCTTTTTTGTTGATAAATTGACTTTTGGCAGTCGGTAATAAAGCTTTTCGATAAATTTCCACCATCCTGGGAGCATTCAGGTTCTCTGTGAAGAGATGCAAAGTGCCGAAACCCTTTTAGAAGCATCCCCAAAGATTAATTTTTATAGGGTGCGCTGGGCCAAATTACTTAAAGACAAAGACCAGGCCCGTGGTATGACAGAATAACCCCAAACAGAAGATTCGTCGGAGAAAAGTACGTTACTCTAATCGTGATCAATGTTTTCTGTTGCCCAAGCCAGTCGTTTTGCAACGTGTTTTTCGGACAACAGTGGTTTCTTGACTGATTGTATTACATATTTCATCTCTCATCGCAATATCATAAGTTTTCGAAGTTGCTGATTACGATGATGGTTTAGTGAAAAGAAAATGTCGGAGCACTTATCAAAATTTTGTTGATTATAGTAGATGTCCTGGAAACTAATATCAAATTCTTAAGATTAGTTAAAAAAATATATATAAATATTTAATTACGCATGTTTAATTTTTTTTTTACTCTACGAAAGTCCACCAGAGCATGGATAAGTTTTGTATTGGTGTAAAAAGCAAGATTTAAGAAAAATTTTAGTAATTTATTTTGCCATCTTTGAGTTTTTTGATTTGGGTTACCGCGTAATTTTTCCGTAGTGATGATCCGTACATGTTGTAAGCTGATAATCTGGATTTCCGGCTAATAAATGGGTGGAACATGTTGAATCGGACAGAATTTTTGAAACCTTAAAACATCAAAAATTTAATAAAAAAATTTCTGCATCTGCAGCTTCAAAAACTCTGCAAAATCAAAAAAGTTTTTCAAGCATGGGCCGCAATCTTAGAACCACCATTTTTAAAATATGAAAGCAGAATCATACTTAGTTAGCGATTTGAAAATTTCGTAGTCCGCCATCTTAGGGCCACAATGTTCAAAATATGAAAGCAGAAAGTAATTAGCCATTTCAAAATTTCTTGTATACAAATTTTCATGATAAACATTAAAAATTGCTTTAGATTTGTTCCGTCATTTAATATCCTTCATATTGAATTTTGAAATATGTTAAAAATTAATAATCAGAGTTTCACATAAATGCAATTAAATCTGTTTCCAATAAACAATAAAATCGCTCTAGTCGAATTCCAGAAATCGGTCATTCAGTTTTATTGTTTAAGAAATATTTGAAAAATTAAAAATAAGTTGCAGAATGTACAATTCCAAAAACAAAATTGTTTTACAACTTATCAAAGTCATTTTGTGGATTTCTTGATTCAAGAAAAATTTACGAGGTGTGCTCAAAAAGTAAGGCGACTTTTCAAATTTCGCGAGCAACGTATTTTCGATTATCGATTTATTTTATTTTGTTGTGTTGGTACACTCTTCCCGAACATCTGTACCAAATTTCAAGTGAATGGCATTTTTTGTTTGGTTGTGAGAGGCGTAAAGGTTATAAGTGTTTTGCGTGCTCGGCGATTTTTTTTGGGTCTTGGCTCTTCTGGCCGCTTCCATTGGGACGATTGGGCTTTGGTTTCGATATCATAACCATATACCCATGATTCTTCACCAGTTATGACCCTTTTGAGTAAATCTGGGTCGACGTTGACGTCATTCAACCGCTCTTTTCTTTTGGTCAAAATTTAGCAATTTCGGAAAAAACTTCGCTAACCAATTTTTAGAATTTTTTTCGATAAAATATTTGATTTGCAACTTATTTTTGTCAATATGTATATATATACATACATACACCCATTTCTACAATCGGACACTTTAAAACGTCGAATTTAACAACAAAATCCTTTTCTGCAAAAGTAATACGCAAATTATTAGCACTATCGAAAAAAATGGTTTTACAGCTTGGTCCGCCATTTTAGACACGCCATTTGGAAAATATTATAACAAATTCGTAATCTGCGACCAACAATAAATAGTTTTGACTTGCTCCGCCATCTTAAATCCTTTATTATGAATTTTTTAAATATTTAAATAAATTTATTTTTATTTTATTCAGACACCTCAAGTTTCACATAAAGGCAATAAAATCTTTTTCTAATAATTGTTTTTAACGCTCTAGGCAAATGCCACAAAATTGTATTTATTCAACAAATTTTCCATGTGCTTTAGAAATATTTTAAACGTTAAAAATAAATTTCAGGTCAAATGCCATGAAATTGTATTTATTAAACAAATTTTTCATGTGGTTTATAAATGTTTTAAGCACTTAGAATAAATTGTAGAACATGCAATTCTAAAAAAGAAATTGATTTACATTTATATGTTCATTTGGAATATTTCTCGACAGCATTGTTCTATCATTCGTGTCAGTGCATACAATCCAATTACCCTATAAACCTAAATGCCTAAGCCCCTGCTATGAGCCTCACACATAAAGAGTTTTGCCATTCAAGTTAATTGTAGCGTATTTCAAGTGCGAATAGTTCAGCGCATAATACTCAGCCTTTATGTTTGTACTTTTTGTGTGCACTCTGCTCATGTACTTTTATGATTATGAGCAGGATGTTTTTTTTTTATGAATGACTGTGGCAGCTGTTTGTGCAACAACTGCAAAATGCGTTCGAAACACTTGCCACACACACACACAGATACGCACACATACACTAAAATGGCGCACTCATTTTGACGCAAACTACACAAACGATTCGAGCTGAAAATTGCCGCCGTCGCGACCATTTTCGTTGTCATTGTCGTCATTTTGCGCTCATTTCAGGCGAAAAATGAAACGAAATGTAAACAAAAGAGCAAACAGGCGAAAAAAAAGAGTCACAGCTACTTCCGTGTCGCTGCGGCCGCCATGTTCATTCATGTCTCATATGCGAACAACGGTAATGGCAGCGGTAAACGAGCGCAGTACCGCAACGCGACACGGGACATGGCAAAATTACCCCCTCCCGCTGACGTCGCTGCTGCCAAGGCTACCGCTAATGACGTTGATGCGTTTTTGATGATGATGCTGCGGGCTTTGGTTTCCAGACCGAGCAGCTCGGATTGCCGCCAAAAAAAAAAACCCAAAAACTCAGTAATTGAAAGATTTTTTTTCGCCTGCAAGTCCAACGCTGCGTATGCGTAATAAGGCGGGCCACAGATATAGCAAAAAAGAAACAAAAAAAAAAAAACATGGCAAAATGGTCGCCTGAAATTTGACTTTACAACAATTTGATTAGGCAATTACCGTACAAAATTAATAAAGTCATCAATCATAAGCTGGGTACAGCATGCTAATCTTATGGCCATTGAAAACTTGCTCTTTGTTGTCGTCGTTAACAGCAATAACAACAACTTTAATTATATTGTTAGCCTTAACATTGGCTCGTAATATTTTGTCTTACATTTTGGTAAGATGAAGCTCACAAGCTGCGCCCTTATCTGTGCTACAAATTTTTATTTTTGCATACACTTGCAGAGTGTAGGCGTGTTTTATGCTGATCCTTGTTATAGCATTAAAATAAGTGAGGAATAAGTGAGATATTAAATTTATTGGATAATTGCTTTATGTGTGTCATATTTTTATTAATTTGTAGCTCTTTGCATGAGGTATATTAAGTGAACTCTGAAGGTTTTAAATGCAATTTATTGGCAGTCTATATTCTAAATCACATCACCTAATTCCTTGGCAGTAAAAAGAAAAGGCTTACTATTTCGTTTGGGTAGCACTAGTTTTATTTAAGGTTGAACAAGTAGATATAACCAAGTCAATATTTTAGCTCACAATCAAATTATTCATATAATTATCTTAAAGGTATATTGGTATATTCTCAGAAATATCAACCCTCATAAAAATTTAAAAACATATGATTGCTTGTATTTTTGAAGTGAAACATTCAAAAGTTTTCCAATTGAAGAATTTAGAGCTTTTCTCACAAGTAAAATATAACATTATATTTTTAAAAGTTTGGTTCTATTCTAATATCATCTTCTCTTTATAATTTTTTATTATCATCTGAACACGTAAAAAAATAAATAAAATAAATGTATAGGATGGATCCATTTTTTTTTTGATTAAGACTCCTAGCGAAATTGGTTTTTTGGGTCATTCTAAGCAAAAGTCTATGGATCTGAAATATATTTCGAGTCATCTTTTTTTTAAATGAGATTTTTTTTTCTAAATATTCATCGACTTAGACCGTCCATTTACAATGCCAAAAATCATAATGTTTCCTCTAGCCAATTGTGTATTTAGGGGTCAAGAAATCCTTTTTATACATATATTTTTAATTTTTAGTGCCGTCTGAGGGCGCTTTAGTATATTTTGTTTATTTGGTTGGAAAATTTACGTAACGTTACGAAAATTGATGAAAATTTTACTTTTTCATAATTCTTAAGCACTATAACTAATTTCGTCGAAAATCGATTATTTAATATTTTGATAATATTTTCAAATATTTTAAAAAAGTAATGGACTTGAAATTCAATTTATGCCCATTATTATTGGTGTTGATCCATTGTACCCCCTTCATGGCTTAGAGCTCTCCCAAAAGTCTTAAGGCCTACATGTATTGTAGTATTTTATTTGGACTTATAGTAACAACGGTCTCCGTTGGGAGAACGTACATGTCCAGGAGCTTGTTTCTTTTACCGGCGAGTGCCATAAATACACATAATACTTGCGAAGAAGTTTCTTCCTCCATGTTACAGAAGCCATATGGTCCACTATCCACTATGCTAATTTTGTTTCGGAGCCTTCAATGTCCCGTCAGAAGGCCCGTCATGATTCTCACACTGTTCTTTCCGTGCGTTATCGTGACTTTGAACCTCTTACGGTTGTAGTTGAAGAGGAGGGTTTTTGACTGTTTAAGCCCTGGTCTCTGCGCCCAGTGAAGCAATCGTTTTTTATTCTCCTCTATTCTCAGTAGGATCCGCACCACGTGGTTACCAAGCCTACAGTGTGGTTCAGGACAGTTTATCGGTGTTGCTGCACCGGTTCTGGCAAGTTTGTCTGCTAGTTCATTTCCAGGAATATAGTTGTGCCTTGGAACCCATCTAATCGTGAGCTTATTCCTGGATCCTAAATTATCCAGTGATGTTCTCACTTCTTTAACCAGCCTTGATGTAATCTTGGCTTTACTTAATGCCTTTATTGCTGCTGGACTATCAGACAGGATGGAAATATCTTTTCATATTAGTTCTTTTGCAGATTGAATTCTATACATCTTCCAATAGCACAGACTTCAGCTTGGAAAATGCTGGTGTGTCCTAGAGGTTCATAATAGTTGGTCGTGGGTCCTACTATCCCCAGGCCACTTTCTTGATCAGTGAGCGACTTTATTGTATGTGATTTCATAGGGTGAACTGCCGCAAGAGAGGTCCAAGCCTCTTTTGTGCTGCGTTTGGTATCAAAATATTGATTGAACCTGTACTCAGAAAGCATCTCATCCCTTGGCTGTAGAAGCATATGCATATCATTTGCTAAATCTGCAACATCTTTCTTGGTGAGGCTAAAGACATCCCCTACCCTCCCAATTCTTATTAATGTGGCTTTCCGGTGGCTTTTTTCAAAGACCTCAAAAATAATAAAGCATGATCTACCTCACCTCCGAGCACGAACATTTTTTTTGCGTTTAGCTGTAACATAACCTGAAATATCCTACATATTTTTGGGATCGGTGAAGCTGAATCCAAAGTCCAAAAAACTTCAGAATGTCGCAGCTCTGATTTATCTCTCGAATTGTTCGTTTTATGGGGTTTTTTTTGCACAGATTCCACTTATTTTTTGAATCTCTTTAGCTCCTTAACTAACTCTGTTTTGGAAAGAGTTTATGCATATAGGTTTATTAGCTTAGTAACGAATGGTTTTAGTGCAGAAAGGACAACATGCTGTTTTTTTTAATTCTTATTTTCCGATTCTGCGATCTCATAAGAATAAACTAAGCATCTTCCAGATATTTTTTGAAATAAGCTTTAACATAATCTCAAAAATTCTCATAAACAAATTACTTTCGAGTACGGGTGTAAGTATATTTTTTTTGGGATCTGTTAATCCGAATCAGAGATCCAAACAGGTTGTTTTATTGGGTTCTTTGCCAAGTTTCCTCTTTAATGGTCCACAATGCCGTTTGGCCAATTCTTACCACAATAGCCGGTATTGGAAAACTAAGGGCCTAACGTAGACATTCTAAAGTTTTATTAGATGTTTAATATTAGATAAATTTTAACAAAATTCTTATAACGAAGAAGTTTTTTTGCCAAAATCTCCTTTGCAAGCTCAAATTGGACCTGAATGTCTTAATTTTAATCTAATCAAAAAAGAATGAAAAAAAGATTTTCATAATAATTGGTCCTGATAAATCAGTATTTGAAATATTATGAACATATATTACGAATAACCCTGATTCGCAAGGGTATTCAAAATTGTATGACCTCCAGTTAGCTTCAATTTCTTATTATCTTGTACATAATGTTCATATTTTATACAACATTTAATATGCGCATCTTGATATATATAATGGGTAAATAAATATACATAATTCCGAGTAATGATGTTGGCCAACATTGGGCCATAATTTTAAAGCGGAACTGCCATCCATCCACGCTGTTGCCTGACTGGATGGCTGGCTGGCTGTTCAGGGTTGTGGCAGAAGTGTTAATCGATAAGCACTCAATTAACAGGTCCCCCTAAGCTTAACCAAAATATTGCGTGTTCTGTTCGACACGCCAACATAACACAGATACATGCACACACACATACATATACACGCACAGATACACGCATCTAAGCTTGGTCAAGTTAACACGTTTAGATGGTCAGCCAGCTGGCCATGCAGCTGAGCGTAAAGTGATTCAATAAGCATAATTGTGCTGACATTTTCATGTTCAATCAATGAACGTTGAATATATGTATAACGTATAGTCGTATCGAACGACCTTTATGGGGACAACTCTGGCCGGGAATGCGCTTTCAATGCCAAACATACTCTCTACTCAATCATGACACCCACTGTTCCGCCATAAGCCTAATTTATGCCAATGCACGGCACGGCACGGAGCGGCTTGGTGTTAGTTGCCATCTGCGCGGGAATTGAATATGACAACTTTATAGAGTTTAGTTTATTATTATGGCATAAAATATTTGCAACACGCGGCAGATACAAACAGTATGGCCTACAGGACCTCGTCCTGCTGACTGCTCTGTTGTACGAGTATTTATGCGTTACGCCTGGGAATCCCAACTAAGTTGGTCTCATAATCATCTCTGCTTAGCTGAGTTCTGGAGGCTATTGTTAGATGCCCCTTCCTTCAACTCATGCATCTTTCATGGATACAGCGTTGGAGCTGTTAATGTTGTACAGTCTGTCCCCACCTCTGCCCTTGAGAGCAAGTTTATGCAACAGATTTATGGAAGCGCAGCTACGTGGCATAACTAACTAGTAATACATAACTACTACAGACAAACAAATTCATATATAGACAGCAGCAGTTAGCAGCTGGCAGATTTCGCAGTCAACTTGTGTGTGTTTAGTTGTAAAACTTGACTCAACAAATTAGCTTTGCATACTTCTGGGCGCTACAAATAATTGCCAGCCAAAGAGATATAGAAAACTTTTGTGCAAAGCCCAAGTCAAAAGTCAAGCGAGTTTTTGCTTAACTTACTTTGAAGTCAAAAGTTTTTTTTTTCTGTATACTTCTTTATTATTAAGTTTCAAGTTTGTAGACAGCCAATAGAGATGCCAGTTTGATTAGCTATCAGTCTGTTTGTATACATCTACTTATTTAAGCTACGTTCACACTGAGCTAAGTTGTTTGTAAAAACAAAATAAGTTTCTTACTATAGCAGCAGCCAATTTGTTTAGATTCAAATAAGATTAGTAAAAAATCCATTTGTTTTAAACCCAAATAAAGTTTATTTTTTAAACGAAAATTTCTAAATAAGATTTCGAGATATTTTTCAAATAGCGTGCCTTTGTTTCTTTAACCCTATACGTGTGTAAAGCGTATTTAAGGTTTGAACAAATGTGAGAAGACGCCATATAAAAGAAATGGACTTAGCCATGTGTTTGTTGATCTTGGAGGTTTTAAGCGCTAGGACAACCAAACTTGATATTTGTAGTTTCTGTATATGAATCCGAATAATTTTTTTTTTTTTCATATTCACTCCCCAAATAATTTAAAGTGCAATATTTCTAAAAAAACAAACCATTCATATGGGTAAATAAATTTCCGGCGTAATGCATTATTGTATTGTAGAGACGAGTGTTCCAATCGTGTCATTAGCAAAAGCATTTATAAGTTGACTTGGTAGAGTGGCTTTAACTACCTCTACAGGTTTTATTCTTTAGTCTTAAGATCTATTTTATTTATTACGCGGCTTATATGCAAGATTTATCGGCGAAAATAAGTGAAGCGGTCCACTTTTCCCCTTGATCTCTCCGATTTTGATGATTTTTACATATTTGGTACAGCTACTAGAAATAGTAAAATCGTATTGCAAAACTTCGATTATTTATTGAGTTATCGATAATTGAAAATGGGGGTTTTTCATTTTTAGACTTTTTCCCTAAACGAATAAAAACATTGACACAAATTTTTGTTTTCATGATAAATAAAATATTATATTTAAAAAAAGGTAAATCTGTATTTTTTTTTTAAGGTTTTATTATTTTGTTTTTAAATTCAAGTTTCAAAATTTTTTTATTATTATTATTTCTGTTATGGCTATGGTACATTCTGCGTACGGATTAAATACTTATTTTTGTTCTATTAAAAAATTAAAATACAAAAAATTTGTAATTCAGAAGTGATCTCTCACTTTTAAAAAAAGTGTTAATTTAATTTTTTTATAAATTCGCTGAAAAAAATAATAGTAATAAGTACGCTGAAAAATTACAAATAAGCATAACTACTCGGTATTTAAAGATAGTGGATTCAAACTTTTTGAAGATAAAAATAAATTGTAAAGTATCAATGAATGTGTAAATGACCTTGTCTTCAGATATTTAAGGTCAGAGGTTACAAAAATCGATGTTTTGCAAATAAAATTTTACCCCAATTTTAAAGGGTTTCTCAATGTTTTAAATAATTTTATGGCGTAAATTCCTCTACGTTGCTGTATTGAGTGCTGTCAATATAATTTTTATTTCTAATATCAAAAGTTTTTTGTGCCCATTTAAAAAATAAGTAAATGCTGTAAAATAAAGGGAAAATAGAATTTTATTTATATGAAACCAGGAACGATCAATGGTTACACATTCGGTGCTAAACTTTGGGCTTAATGATTTATATGGCAATTTTCGTACCATGTAATATTAAAACGGATACAATTTATTTTAATATTACAATTTTGTTAATATTTTTTTTAAGCATTAGATGTGTAGATAAAAAATTTTCAAAAATTATTCTAGCTTGGGCATTGAAGATTATATTTATTTAAAATTTTCAGTATTTTTTTATTTTATTATAATATATTATAATTAAATTGTGAAGATTACGAAAAAGAGTCTTAAGGGGCACACCTTTCACATGTCAAAATATTCATGCATGGTGTGTTCAAAACGTACCTTTGACATCTTTAGATTCTCAGCTATCTTGAACTACTTCACTTTACGATCACCCAAAATTATTTTGTGGACTTTTTTGATGTTTTCATCCGTAACAGCCTCTTCTGGGCGTCCACTGCGTGCATCGTCTTCGGTCCTCGTTTCGCTACGCTTAAATTTGAAAAACCAGAGTCCGAATGTGTCAGAATAATGTTTATCAAGCCAAACCTTGGCTTCAACAGTATTTATATAATTGATATAGAGTTAAATGGCGATTGTTCGTCCGACCCAAATCAAATTCGGTCCCAAAATATTCGCTATTATTACATTTAAATGGAATAATGATAAATGGCGGATACATATATGACTAAATCCTACTTCGGCTTTTACGGCTGCTATGGTGTATAGTCGTCCCATTCTCACCAAACTTGGCACATATCGAAAATTATTTTTTTAACGTTAAATTTTATAAAGATAGATTAAAGATAGATTATAGATTTTTTTTGGAAGTTATTAATATTCTTCGACTAGATAGACCAAATCAATCAAAAATTAGTGTAGTCAACATAAAATTTTAAAAAGAAAAACATTTTTTTTTTTTTTAGTTCTTAAGAGCTATGCCAATGTTGATGTTGTCGCTCGTTTCATATTTATTAAGGGGCACACCTAGTGTGACAGCCTAAAAAAAAGGCCATTTTTGGGAATTAATAAAAAAAAACTAGTGAATCAATCTATTTAAAATTTTGAGGGTATATTTATACATGTTTTGAGAATACACAGTAAAATTTTTGAAATAAAATATTGAATATTTTTGAAATGACACGCGGTCTCCGGCGGCGCCAAAAAAAAAGTTCCTCCACTGCTGGAGTGATTGCAGCCTTCTCCGTTGGTAAAACGTAAAAAAAAAAATTCTCGTTAAACTAAAACATATTGTCTGTACGATAAACCTCGGGCGAACAAAAAAATCGAAAATTGACAAAATGGCGGCATGTTGAAAAAAAAGTTACATTTTTCCCAAAATTTTGGTCGGTTTTGGCCTGCCAAAATTCGATTTTTGATCAGATAAAAAAACTGGAGGTTCATCGTATGGAGAACTATATAGAGGAGATGCAAAAAAATTTGATAGGGATCGGATCATTTGTCTCCGAGTAATCACTCCAGCAAATTCGAAAAATGCTGTTTCGAGAAAAACGCGTTTAAGGACACACCTAGTGTGACAACCTAAAAAATTCTATTTTTGGGAATTAAAAAAAAAAAACTAGTGAATCCATCTATTTAAAATTTTGAGGGTATATTTAAACATGTTTTGAGAGTGCACAGTAAAAATTTTGAAATAAAATATTGAATATTTTTGAAATGACACGCGATCTCAGGTATATACCAACTATCTAACTGCCGAGCGGCTACTCTTTTAAATGGCTGTAACTCAAAAACTATTTAAGATATCGATTTAAAATTTTAGTATGTTATTTTTAAAGGTATATCTATCGAAATATGGAAAAAAATGAGATTTTTTGAAAATTTCACACTAGGTGTGCCCCTTAAACAGGGGTCAAAATACCAATAGAAGCCCTAATATTTAAAAATATAATATACAATAATTGATCTTTTTTTTTACCAAGCCGTTACCAATTTCTGCAAGAGGTCATGGCAATAATAGTACCGAATTACAAGAAGATAATTCCCAAAAAGTAAACACAATTTTGATATCTAATCTAATCCTTAAGTTCTAAACATATTTTAAAAACATAAACACCTTTGAAAAAATGAAATATTGGAGAGTATAGCAGTAGTATAAGTATAAAGATTTGGAGTGGAACAGTTTCAAAGTAATATGCTATCTTGAAACCTAAAACTAAATCTTTATTCCTTTGCAAAAAAATAGACACGTGTGAACGCAGCTGCTTTATGTTGTTGTAAGCCATGTTCACAAACATAAAGGCAAAAAGACTCGGGCGCCTCTTAACTTGATTGCAGGCTGTCAGCCTCGGTTTAAAGAACTTCTCTTTTCTCTTTCTCATTTTTTGTTGTTGTTGCTGTGCCGCACTTAATTAACTGCAAGGTTACAAGCTTTTGTTGTTGTTATTGTTGTTGTTCTTAGCCTGGTTGCACATAACTCATTTGAGAGAGGCTGTCAGTTGAGCTGTTTGGCACAGCTGTTGCCTTGGTCAGCAGTATATTGCACAAAGGGGCAACATGTGACCATAACAACATGGCTAAGACAAATGTTAATTTGCCCCTTTGCCCTTTTGTTGTTTCACACTCTTTGTGTTGACCCATAACCAAGGCAACGTAGCAGTCCTTGCCGGAATTCGTTAGTCAACTGCAAGTGGCTTTGCGTGAAATTGAATTCAGGAGTTGCTTTTGTTAAAAATTCTACTTGGAATTGCTTTGTTGTCACTTTTATGCGTTGCATTTGCATTTTATTATTATTTAATTATTTACAATTTGCAGCTGTCAACGGCATTAGTTGGCCATATTTATTTATGCAGCCAACTCGAGTCTGGCAAGTTAAAGCCGCTGAATAATTTAAATTGCAAATGGTGTTCATAATGAGCTCCGAGAAATCAGTGGGAAAATGTGGAAATGAGAGAGACTGGCCAGTAAATGTGGCTATTATTATGCGCATTGTGGCACAGGTTTTCCCCTGCCATATTCCCTGTAGTCCAACTCATTTGAATTGAGTAGTTTTTCATGTTTTTTTTATTTTTATTTTTTTGTATCATTTGTTTTTGTTTTTCTTTTGTTTTGGTTACGGCCGCTGCAATTGCCATCAACGATGGCGGCTATATTTTTATACTCTCCATTCTTTAAGTGGCTAAGAGAGTATATTGCGTTGAGGGATTTATCGGCCGAGATGCTTAATGTCTTAATTATTGAGAATGGTAAGGCCAATTCTTAGATTACTGGTGTGTCCAAGTATATTGCCTCTAAGCATAATATGAGCTTTAGAATTTAATTTAATTATTGAAAGTGCAGACGTCAGAATTTTAAAAATTATACCCTTGTTGCAAATTTGAGTCAAAGTAAAATTTAATGTTAAGGAAAGCAGAGTAAAATTTTATATAAAGCTAAATAATTTTTAAAAATTCTAGCACTTGGGTGTACAAATAGAAAACGGTCGCTTTTTCTCATGATTTCAGGCTTTACTGTAAAAAACTTGTTACATACTTATTCTTCAAAATAATTTCCATTGTTAGCCACAACTTTTTCCCATCTTTTTGGCAGCTTCTGAACGCCTCGTCAGAAAAATTGCTCTTCTTTTGAATCGATCCACGAATCGATCCAATTTTTGGCTTCTTCGAAAGAACGAAAGTGCTTTGCGGCCAGGTCATGCGTCATCAATCGAAATAAGTAAAAATCAGAGGGAGTGATGTCAGGAGAGTCCCATTTCAAAGTTTCCAGGTATGTTTTCACTATCTTAGAAACATGTGGCCGAGCGTTGTATGTTGAAGTATGACCTTATCGTGTCTTTACGAGTATTGCGGGCGTTTTTCCTTTAACGCTCGACTCAGGCGTATTAGTTGTGTCCGATACAGGGCTCCTGTAATGGTTTCGCATGGATGCAAGAGTTCATCGTACACAACGCCGAGCTGGTCCCACCAAATACAGAGCATCAGCTTCGAGCCATGAATGTTCGGTTTCGCTTTTGAAGTTGTTGCATGGCCGGGAAGCCCTCACGATTTTTTCCGCTTCGGGTTGTCATAGTGTATTCACTTTTCATCGTCGGTCAGGATTTGATGCAAAAAACTCTTTCTGTTTTGCCGTTGTAGGAGTTGTTCGCACGTGCAAAGGCGCCGTTCGATGTCCCTCGGTTTCAACTCGTATGGCACCCAATGTCCCAGTTTCTGAATCATTTATAAGCTTCTTAGGCGATGAGAAACGGCTTGGTTAGTCACGTCCACTAAAATTGCAAGTTCTTGTTCTACAACCATCTTCATTCAGTAAAGTCTCTAATTCTGTATCCGTGAACTTTTTCACGGGTCCGGGACGATCCTCACAATTTTTAAACTTTTGATACCATTCCCGACACGTTCTTTCACTAATACAACTTTCACCATAAGTTTCTACAATCATTCGACGCGCTTGAGCTCGACCGACTTGCGATACTGGCGCCACCTATGGGAAAACGGCGTTTTTCTATTTGTACACACAATAATTCTTAAAATATTTGCATTTATTAGAATATTATTTTTTCAAGTATAATTTTTAAATTCCATTTGCAATTTATAGGCAACTTATTTTGGGAGGTTTGAACTAATTTTTCTTCCAATGCACTGTTGGCCCGGACTCTCATATTTTGCCCAAAAATCTGGATTTCTATAATAATTTTTGCAGAGTAGTGAAATGTCACAATATGTTCGTAAAAAATTTGTTAATTCCAGTCCAAATTGGATATAATGGATCGTATAAGACTAAGTTCGTATAAGACTATTGCAAGATCCCTCTACTGTCCAAAATCTCTGTAACATTGCTGATTCAGTCAAAAAGTGTGCTAGGTTAGGTTAGGGCGGCGGTTGGGTCTGACGTCCCAACTTACTTAGGCCAAGGATAGGCCCGTTGCAATACCGCTACAGAGAGCTATTTCACCACTCTTCCCCACTTGAGAGGTACCCTATAATAGGTGAGAAAGCCATCTGGCTGCCTGAATAAACCTTAAAAGTCATTTTGGACTATGTTCAGAGAACTGAGAAAAATCGTCGAGAGCAAGTGTCCCGTGATATCACGGATAACAGATGAGCACTGGGCTCTATTCGGAAAGCAAAGTTTTTTGGCAGTATGTCGGCCAAGTTTGCCGCGAGATTCTACACCTGTTCGATGTCCGATTCCACTTTTTATTTGCACAGAGAGCGAAAAAATTTCAAATTCTCAGCTTACAGCTGGCCATGGGTATACCCAGGACCTCCTTGTCTTGAAGGAGGATGCTGGTAGTTCCTTTTCTAGCCAGTTCATGCGCAATGCAGTTTCCCTCAAAGTCTCTATGTCCTGGGACCCATATGAGGTGAATTGAAAACTGCTCAGCCGTCTCCCCTAGAGACAAGCGGCAGTCGTTTACTGACTTCATACACAAAGATTGAAACTAAGGACTTAATAGCCACTTGGCTGTCTGAGTATTATTAAAGCCTTCCGAATTGGAGTGACCTCTGCCTGAAAAACACTGCAGTGGTCCGGGAGTCGAAAAGCAGTTCTAACGTTGAAATCCTCAACGTAGACGCCTCCGCCCTCACGGTCGTCTAGCTTAGAATCGTCCGTGTATACCTTTATCGAGCTCGCTGGGCCTGTTACACCTGTATTTCACTCCTTCCTGGTTTGAAAATAGGCTCTGAATTTGGTTGTGAAATGTTCCTGCGGTATGAAGTAGTCTATGCTTGCGGGTTTGCTAACTTCACCAAGTAGTGTGTTCTGCCGTCTCTACCTCGTAAAATTCTGCTACGACTGTTAAGAAGCGTATAATTCAGTCGGTATTGACCAAACCGTAGTCATTCCATTTGCTTTGTTCTGCAAATATATACAGAATATCATATCGTCGGAATTTATTGAATGCTGAGTTCCGACTGGTGCCGCTTTTATTTAAATTATTTTTATATATTTTTTTTTTGGCGGGGGCCGTGCGAATGGTTTTTTCACTTGCAAAAAAATTCGCGAAAATTTATATAAAATGGTTTCCATTTGTTGTGCTGCATTTCATTGCACAAATTATGCAGAAAATATTTTAATTAAAACCAAAAATAAAGATTCTTGTTCTGACTTTGCGGTTATCTGTTTTTTTTCTCGGTTAGCTGTTGCCAACGCATTATGTAATTATGCACAAATTATGAAAAATGGCGTTGCCAAAAACCAAAACCACAGCCGCAAATACAGACGCACACATAAACGAGTGCCAGCCATTTTTAAGAAAAAAAAACGTGTTGCGGCACATTTTATGGCTGCCGCGGCGACGCCATTGCCATTACATAGGCAACAACAACGACAACAACAATGGCGACATTATATCAACGCCAAGCGAATTATGTGACAAAAACGCTTCAGTAAAGAGCTGGCAAACGGGTAAGGGGGTTAACGTTAACATTAGGGACTGGGCAAGGGTAGCAGATAGACAGTCACGGAGATGGCTACACGAGCATGGCTGACACGTGAGGTTGCACAAACGTTAAAAGATTCATTGCACACACCTATGGGGGGTGCCATAAACCCACACAGTGAAGATAGTACGGATGTGTGTGTGTAAAGTGTGTGTGTGTGGGTAATGGTGGTTATGGTGTGGCAAGCGGTGTGGGGCAGTTTGAAAGATGTGAGCTGCCATGTTGCTTACTTTTATGATAATAATTTTGCAGTTGGTGGCGGCATTAAATAAACGGAAACGGAAATGTAAAAACGTGTTTACAGAGGAAGTCATATTTCAGCTTAGACAAACTGATGCCAACACTGTTAACGTTTGTTGCTGCTGTTTTGGTTGTTGTTGTTGTTGCAAGGACTATGATGCATTAATATGAGATTTTACAGCATGCTGCCAAGCAATGTGTGTGTGTGTATGTGTGTGTGTGTGCTGGTGTTGTGGCATGTATGTGTGTGTGCTTTGCACATAAAAATGAGAAATGTGAAATGACTGAAACACATGCTGTGCTTTTACACTGAGAGATAAACTATGTAAGCTCTAGCTTTAAAAAAGTCTATGATTGTAATATTAATTTTTTAATGAAAATAAAATGGCGATTCGCTTAATTGAAAGCAATTCTCAAGAAGCCACAACTTGCCGTAACCATGGCATAATTTAACTGAACGACTATATAAATCAATATTTTACTTAATCACTACTTTGTGTCAGTTGGTTCGCCACAGGAATATCTTTAAAACTAGTGCTATTTAAATACAAATAGTAGTATTGCCAAAAAATGTGTAACATATACTTTTTAATATTATTCGCATTTGAAATTATCTTTTTGTCGCTTCTATAGCCAGCCCCTATAAACTTAAAATAATGTTAACATATGTTTTTAGCTTGGGCTTTTTATACCCTGTACCGTATGGTACCAAGGGTATATTAGGTTTGTGCAAGCCGAAAATGTATGTAACATATATGTTATAAGGAGACGTCGGAGACACCCCAAAGTTACCTAAAATATGATCAGGGTGAATAGAGAAGTCGATATACACATGTCCGTCTGTCCGTCTGTCCGTGTGAACGCCTAGATCTCAGAGATGGTAAGAGCTAGAGTTACCAAACTTTCACATTAGATCCCATATTATTCCATAGGAGGCAAGTTTATTTTATTTTTTGATATCGGGGATAAATTATATAGCTCCCATGGGGGTGTTTGAGACGACCTCGACAAAAAAAAGCGTTTTAGATGAAAAATTCGTTTGTTTATGAAGATATCGTAACGAAATTTGGTATTCGAAAGTTTTTATAGTTCCCAATCACTGTACTAAATTTGATCGAAATCGGTTGACTATATCATATAGCTCCCATAGGACCGATCGGCCAAAATAACTTTTTTAAAAAAATTCGCTATAGTTCGTTTTATTAAAAAAGATATCCTAACCAGATTTGGCGTTTGGAAATTTTTTAGACCACTTAAGCAATGTGCCAAATTTGAACAAAATCGGTTGACTATATCATATAGCTCCCATAGGTCCGATCTTCCAAAAAATCAATTTTTTAACAAAATTTGTTGTGTTTCGTTTGTTTGTTAAGATATTGGGACCAAATTTGACATTCGTGAGTATTTTATAGTTCCTAAGCACTGTACCAAATTTAATCCAAATCGTTTGACTAGATCATATAGCTCCCATAGGACCAATCGGTCCAAAAACACGTTTTTTATACAAAATTCGATGTGTTTTGTTTGTTTGTAAAGATATTTGAAATAAGTTTGGCATTCATATCTTTTTTAAGGTATTTATGCACTGTGTCAAATTTTATTGAAATCGGTTGACTATATCATATAGCTCCCATAGGAACGATCGGTTAAAAAAAAATTTTTAGCTTAAAAATTCTTCTGTTTTTGGTTTTTTGTGAAGAAATCGGACTTTATTACAAGCTAGTGGTACAGGGTATCCTAAAGTCGTCCGCGCCCGACTTTACGTCCGCCATTTTTTGTACATATATTTTTAAAATGGTCAACATGAAATTTTTAATATTTTTCGATTGGCTTTATTTTGCTTTTCAATATGGTTGTTTTTGCAAGACAAAGTTTTTTCATTCAAATACTTATTCAATATTTGAATTCAATTAAATTTTCCTGAAGTAATAATTGTACAAATTTTCCCTGAGGATATTTTTATTGAAGATAAAACGGATATCTGGTAACTATCCGGTATCCGGCCTATCCGGCGGCCTTAACACTATCCTGCTGAATAGTAGTTATCCGTTAATCGGATATTCGGCCTTATACCGGATAACTACATACTATTCGGCCGAATATGAGGACGAACATCCGAATACCGGATAACTACTATTCGGCCGGATAGATAGAGAGGTAGTAAGCGGTATCGCTTCTCTTCATAAATAAGCCCACCTTCAGAAAAAAGTCTTTCGCTGTACACACTGCTGGAAGGTGCTGAAAGATAGATTTTAGCAAACTTTGTTAAATTTGGGTATTGTTTGGCATTAGCTGCCCATCAAGAATAAAGGTCACGATTGCGATCAATTCGCACTGACTTGAGGTAAAAATCCAGCTCACAGGCTATCGCGTTTTTTTCTTCACGTTGAACCTGGCCGGTATTGTTTTTATTTGCTACCTTATCAAAGCAATCCCAAAACGTGTCATGAGCTTTGCGAGATACAGCTGACTCTATCTCCTTTCCTCTACTCTTTTTAGTCGGCGTTGAAGATGAACTGCTACTTGAGGATTCTTCACAAGACATTTTTAAATATTCCAATAAGATCTTCTGGCGTGCTCTTGCAGCATCAATCACTCCCAAGTAGTTGGTTTTGAAACTCGGTTCTAGGTAAGATACAATCAACTAGTTTGAGTCTTGACTTATGGAGCTGAAACGAGTTTCTAATTCAGCTTTTAACGAGGCTCGCATATGTGATACATCAGGAGCTGTTTGCTCAGTTTCAGCTTTATCTAAGTATTTTTTTTAAAGCAGTTACGTGTGGTGCAACTTCCGACACGCAGGATAGTCCAGAACTTATTGTTTTACCTTTTTCTTCGAAGGGCTTTAATAAATTGATACACTGCTCCATTAAACTCCACTGTTGAGCTGTCAAATTTTTGAGTGTATCGTTGCTTTAGCAAACGTTCAATCATGTATAAAGTGCAATTCCACCTAGTCGAAACGACTCCTTGTCGATACACCAAACGGTTAAATTCCGCCGGATATTCGGATATTCGGGAAGCAAGTTCCCGTATGTGCTCTGAAGTCTGAGGTTCTTGCATAAAATTTATAAGCCGTTTTGCGATTCTATACAGAAATTTTTTAATACGATTTTTTGCACTTCGATTTTCTTACTCCTTCTTTCACTCTGGATATTCTTTAGTATTCATAGAATTTATTAACGGTAATATGAAGTTAGGTCTTAAATAAATTTAATTCCAATATGAGTTGATAGCGAGAACAAAAAAACGAAAACTTCGATTTTAGTTTTTCGCAGCACGTCCTATTATTATATATTACAAATTTTAATTTTTAAAGACGTTAATACGTCAAAGTACCGAATTTTGAATTTTTAACAATATCTTGCTTTACCACTTTGTTCTAATTAAAATTATCTAGTTTAAAAAAATACGATTTTATTTTAAAGAGTCGAACCGAAATACCGAATGGTATATTTCAGCTAAGGTATTATTAAAATTCTTTTTTTTTTGAACGAGTTATGACTTCATTTTTCAGATTTTCTTTCAGTGTAGTTCTGATGTGTATGCGTGATGGTGTGTATATGTTTGATTGCAACGCAATCCAAATGAGACCGGAGACTGTGTCCAACAACAATATATGCTAAATTAGCGCAAAATGAATTATAAATGTTGCTTTAATAAATAAAAAAATATATATATACAAAAAATATAAAACAGCCAAATGAAGCTCACAGCAAAGTTAAGTTAATAAAAAACAACTCCCCCTAGTAAACAGTAAAAAAGTTTATTTGGCAAAGGGACTGGTCAGCATATAAAATTTAAATACGAAGCAGCCCTGGCATACTGCAAGAAGAAAATAAATTAAACAACGAAGTGTTAATTTAAAAAAATGTTGAAAAGTGTGAAAACCAGCTAACAAGGCACTGTGGGAAATTTGAATAAATCTTTTTTTTATTTTAAATTAACTTTAAGAACTTTAAATAATGCTGGGTCAAGCTTTTAAAAAAAGTTATGACTATAAGAAAAGCCCTATGAGACTAAAAGTTGTTTTATGCGCCTTTTATTAGTAATATTTCGCTCAGTATTTTTACCAAATTACGAAAAGTTTCGAAAATTTTTTCTGCTAATTATTAACTTTATTTAGTTTATTTATATGACAAGGTTTGGTGAGTTATGAGAGCGAAAGAAAAGGCAATTTTAATAAATAAATTATATTATAAAACGTTCTTTAATCTTCAGTCTGTTTATTAGGCAGTAGAGCATAACAGATACAGTGCGTTTTGGTATTAATTGGGTGAACTTTCGTTTTGAAATTTTTTAGACCACTTAAGCAATGTGCCAAATTTCAACAAAATCGGTTAACTATATCATATAGCTCCCATAGGAACGATCGGTCAAAAAATCGATTTTTTAACAAAATTTGTTGTATTTCGTTTGTTTCTTGAAATATTGCGACCAAATTTGGCACTTGTAAGTTTTTTATTGTTCTTAAGCATTCCAAATTTGGTTACGATATCTTCATGAACAAACGAATTATCCATCTAAAACTTTTTTTTGTCGATGGAATTTTAATTTCCTTGTTTACAATAAGCGTCGTAACTTAAACATTTATCGACCGATTTTAATAAACCATAACTTTTCTTACTCGGAATTAATATTTCTTTAAATGTAAAAAAGTAAAGGTGTTTTAACAAAATGTTATATAAAAATGTCTTCAAAGTGTGAAAATCGAATAAAAAAAGTGTAAATCTTAGATAACTTTTAAAAAATCTCGTAGTTGCTTTGTATAAAGTATAAACAAGTGTATATCATCTTAAAGCTTGAATCTTCTTCTTTCCAAAGCCGTAAAGCAATCGAAAATCGGTTGAAAAATGGCGACGTTGTGGTAGTGGGAGTGATCGCAGACCCGAAAAACGGTTTTTAAGCAATAACTTCCGATTTTGGGGGTGTTAGACAATTTTGAAAAACACTATCGTGATCTACTCGTCAAGACCTACAACGTACACTAGGTCACTTGAAAAGTTCTTTGATTTTTTTCAATTTTGTAGGACAGTGTAATTAGAATTTTGAACAACAAAAATTTACTTGATTAATATTGGCTAGTACCATGGATCACAATTTACTTACTTTGTTGAAACTATCATTGGAACTTATGTCTCGTCTTTTAAAGTACAAGGTATGGAATGGACAGGAGGAGGCATGGTCCTTTTCACCAAAAGTCTTATCATAACAAATAGGGATTGAGCCATGTCTATATATCCATCTGCATGAACACCTAGATGTTGGAAACTATAAGAGCTAGATATGCAAAGCTGTAGCAGTTGGTGTGCATATTTCCTTAGTATAGCTGTGGGCTTTTTACCTTTTACATATGTTAATCTTAAACTTAAGGGGGGAGACCGGTTTAGGAGGCCGAGACTTTGTTGTTTTTGGTGAATTTTTTACATAGAGAATGAATAAACCGAGTTGTTTTTAAATTTCAAATAGACTTAAGAATTTTTTCAATTTCCGCCGGAAATAGTGTCGTTAGATCGTGCTGCCCATGGACGATTGCCATCGGAGTAATTGGCATGGTAGCAATTTTCATCTGTAATCATCACAATCAATTATATAATCCCAGAGTTGAGTTCATCTAGATGGAGTTGCATAAAGAATGTTCACACCAAATTTTAATAAATTTTCAAGCCAGAATACCCACAAGTTGAAAAAAGTCGTTTCGAAAAAAGGATTTGAAAATACCGCGCGCTGCGACTCCGGCCCGACGGGCGGTCACATAAGTCTTTATAGCATTGGAAATAATACGAATTTTGCTTTTAAATTTTGACCACATATTCTTGAATAAATAGTTATACTAACAATTTATGCAATAAAAAAAAATTTTGATCGGTCTAAATTGGTTTCCCGCTTAACAGAGCTATGCGTCGTGGCAACTTCTATCCGTGTGTTTTAAATCAAATCGGACAAATACAACAAAAGTAATAATCCAAAATGTACTAATTTCACTCTCTCTTCCCAATAAGCTACATTAACATTCGACTTACGCATGAATAAACCAGCATCGAAATTTTATCTCCCCCAACCCAATAAATTGAAGCTTATCCCATATAATACAAATTTATATTGTACACACCGTTTGAGGTGTGGCTAATAAGTTTTACCTCGATAAGTTCAACCATACGAACACAATCAGTACCACACCGACATAAAACATACAAAAACACTAAAATCACAATTAAAAAATGGCGGACGTAAAGTCGGGCGCGGACGACTTTAGGATACCCTGTACCACTAGCTTGTAATAAAGTCCGATTTCTTCACAAAAACCAAAAACAGAAGAATTTTTAAGCAAACATTTTTTTTTTGACCGATTGTTCCTATGGGAGCTATATGATATAGTCAACCGATTTCAATAAAATTTGACACAGTGCTTAAATACCTTAAAAATGATATGAATGTCCAATGTATTTCAAATATCTTTACAAACAAACAAAACACATCGAATTTTGGATCAAAAACGTGTTTTTGGACCGATTGGTCCTATGGGAGCTATATGATCTAGTCAAACGATTTGGATTAAATTTGGTACAGTGCTTAGGAACTATAAAATACACACGAATGTCAAATTTGGTCCCAATATCTTAACAAACAAACGAAACACAACAAATTTTGTTGCCTAATAAAAAAGAGTTTTTTTGGAAGATCGGACCTATGGGAGCTATATGATATAGTCAACCGATTTTGTTCAAATTTGGCACATTGCTTAAGTGGTCTAAAAAATTTCCAAACGCCAAATCTATAGGATATCTTTATTAAAAAAACGAAATATAGCGAATTTTTCTTTAAAAAGTTATTTTGGCCGATCGGTCCTATGGGAGCTATATGATATAGTCAACCGATTTCGATCAAATTTGGTACAGTGATTGGGAACTATAAAAAACTTTCGAATACCAAATTTCGTTACGATATCTTCATAAACAAACGAATTATTCATCTAAACGCTTTTTTTTGTCGAGGTCGTCTCAAACACTCCCATGGGAGCTATATAATTTATCCCCGATATCAAAAAAATAAAATAAACTTGCCTCCTATGGAATAATATGGGATCTAATGGAAAGTTTGGTAACCTAGCTCTTACCATCTCTGAGATCTAGGCGTTCACACGGACGGACGGACAGACGGACATGGGTATATCGACTTCTCTATTCACCCTGATCATATTTTAGGTAACTTTGGGGTGTCTCCGACGTCTCCTTCTATATGTTACATACATTTTCAGTTTGCACAAACTTAATATACCCTTGGTACCATACGGTACAGGGTATAAAAATTTTGGGTGGGAATGGGAAAGTGAAACCTATCTATATAACAAAAATTTGGAGAACCTTAAAAACCGTGACACGAGAAATATACTTTATAATGTAATATATAATATTTAGATAATATAATTATTTAGTTCAGAGAATTTACAATGATAGGATTATGATATCAAGACTGTGGAAAAAATATATAAAAACCAACTGAAGAAAAATATATATTTTAATTAAGATCACAAATTTTTCTGAAAATAAATAAACTAATATTTAAAAGTAGTTTTTTTTTTAATTTACTTAAACAATTCGAAATCTATAACTCGAAAAATTTAAAAATCAAATTTTTAAAAATGGAGACATTTTAATTTTCCTTTTTATCCATTTGAAGGATATAAAGCATATTATATTAGAGCAAACAAATTCTACACCACAAAGTAAGAAATTTTGTTGGAAAATATACGAATAAATTGCATTTAACAAACGTACCAACAGATGCTCCACCCTGTACTTGTGAGAAAGTCCTGACTTACTGTCATAGTTTTTTTTAAGTCACCTTCTTGAATTCGAAACTAGTTCTCTAAATTTTTAACGAGCTTGGAACAACTTTTACAAAAAGTAACATATAATTTGGCTGTCAATAGACTGACTCTTCTTTTTGTTATGTGTCGAAAAAGTTCTACATTTTGTGCTTAACTCTAGTACTCCTTCTTTAATGTTCAAAAAAACTTTTCAAAATTTTTGCAACTTTTTTTTTATTTTGACTAAAAAAAAATTATCTTAAAGTTCCCATTGTGCCAGTCGGAAGCTTTGTTTGGAACTCATAACTTGATTGGCTGCGTAAAACATAGATTAAAAGAACATAAACTAGTTAAGTGTTTTTTGAGTATAAAAACCCACCAGGAGAGTGGTTTCGAAAAACAAACAATAATTTATAGTAGAAAATAATAGCACCAATTTTGCTTTATGTGCCAGAAGTTTATAGTAGCTGCAACTTTAATGCGTAAATAAGACAACGATTTCCAAGTTTATGAACTGGGCTTAATAGCCGTAATTTATCTGAAATTATATTTATTTAATGAAAAATTGAAGCACATGGCGAAACTTTGTACGCAGTCAATTTGTAGCGCGCTTTATTGAGCTTATTAAATTTTAGTTGCATACCACAAGACCAATACATAAACTACGCTTGTTTATGACAGACACACATACTACAACAAACACTAAAGCCATACATAATGTACTTTATGTGCAGCTTAGTTACAAGGATCAGCGAAAACCAGCTGAGACTTAAGAGCTCACAAAATTTAAATGAGAGCAAAGCAGCGGCAGCCATTTTGGAAAATCTTTAAAGTTACGGCAAATGGCAATTGCCTCAAGCTGCAAGCTGACTCATGACAATTATCACATCGTGTACGGCAGTTACAATAATATCCCGACAAAGGAAACAGCGCAGACAAAGCGTGCCCCAAAACACATACACACAAGCACAGTTACATATATATCAATAAAAAAAAAATTTGTGTATTACTCGTGGGCGGTGATCGACTAAGGGATACGCTTTAAGCATATTTTAGCAGGAGAAAAAAGTATTTGTGCCGAATATGCACTCTTTTTTGCCTTGTGCTCCAGCTAGAAGCGGTAGAACTTTCAGTAATTTTTATTTTGTAATTTTTATCAAGGAATTTTTTTTTTTTCTCTGGAAATGGTATAGGAGGGGTATTGGACGATACGTCAAGTTTTTCTTATTTCAGGCTCTCATGAGTGTATAATATTTTAAAGTTAAAGATTGTGCGCTCTGGCTTTATTGTTTGGTTGAAGGATAAAAGGAACTCCCAGTTGAAAACAACAAACATCACTGATATACGAATTCATTGTCAAAATTTTTGATGTGTTTCTTTTATGGTCACTGATATATGGGTGTTCACACAGACAAAGGAATAGCATGCCCGGAGTAAAAAGAAATTATGGGACAGAAAGGAAGATAACAACTTCTTATATACGTATCTTATTTTTGCAGTTTTCTATCAGATCTACCCGATTTTTACTCATAATTATAGTAAAGTTCGCCAAAAATATCTCAAAATTAGCATTACACTTTGTCACATTCTAGTTCTCTAAAATGGACTACAAAACTTTATTTTTGTGAAAGGTTGCCATATATTGATTTCTTGCCCCAACGAATTTTTAAAACTAATGATTCAATTTGATTTTTTAGTAAATAAAATGCTTTTTAAAAATTACAGTTTTAGAAAATTTTTAATTTTTATTAAATTACACTATGCAACAGTTTTTTGATCCCGGCTTCAAAATAGTTGATTCTCTATGTAAAATTTCACGCTGAATTCAAATCTGCTTAGAAATATGTTGAAAGTAGAACGGTTTTTGAGATATCGCCAAATTTGCATTTTTCATGTTTTGAAAAAAGGTTAGTCTACTAAAATACAATTTTCTCTGGTTTTAGTGCACCGATTTTTGTAAACTGAGACAAAAATTAAAGATATCATGTCAATATCTAAAACCGGAGCAATTTTAATGGAAAGATCGATAAAAAACTTACGTAAAAGTCAGCAAAAAATTGAAAAATCATCAAAATTTTTACAAAAATTCAACTTTGAAGTGCCGTAACTTCGTCATTTATGATTGGATTTTAAACAAATGTAATTTTTTTAAGAAATAATTTTGTTATCTTTAATTTTCGTCCCAGTTTACAAAAATCGGTGCACTAAAACCAGAGAAAATTGTATTTTAGTAGACTAACCTTTTTTCAAAACATGAAAAATGCAAATTTGGCGATATCTCAAAAACCGTTCTACTTTCAACATATTTCTAAGCAGATTTGAATTCAGCGTGAAATTTTACATAGGGATCAACTATTTTGAAGCCGGGATCAAAAAAATGTTGAAATTTTGTGACATTGTGTTATGAGTAAGCTACTGATATTTTAGATCCATTTTATTATGGTTGCCATGTTTGGGTTCATTGAAAAATATTTTTTTAATCATCACATTTTTGTAAAAAAAAAGTGTAGTTTTAATTTTTTTTAAATTAGATCATATTTGGGTTCGATTGAAAAAAAAATGTTCTTAATCAAAATGTACACTTGTTGTCAAAAAATTAAATTTTCATATTTTTTTATTTAGATCATATTTATGGGATTTTTATAAAAACACATCTTTTTTTTTCTCTTTGTATATAGAAAATAAGAATTAACGAGATCTCGGTAAATGTTAAAGAAAAAAATGAAACAACTATAAGTATTCTAAAGGCTATTTTGTATAAAGGTGTCAAATTTTTTTTTAAAAAGAATTCTATCGATTCAGTCTTCAAATGACAAAAGTGTCTCTTAGCCTCAGTCAATTAGAATATTTTCATGAAATAAATTGTATTTAAAAGGTTTCAAATCTGTTAGAAGCGATATGTAAAGGCTAAATAATTTGTTGCGAAAAATGCGATTTTGTTGTAGGGATCGTAAAAAATTATTTATTATCTACATCTTGCACAATTTGGTATTGTGTTACGCTTTCACAATGAATAGTGTTGGTCGTGCCTTTAACCCTTAAAGGACCGAATTTATGGGACGATTTAAAAAATATTTTACTATGGACAAAAATTGTCATCTAAAAACTTCAAAGTTCTAGGTACCCTAGTTTGGCCGCAATTATTTTACTATAGTCAAATATGCTCACAGAAAAAAAGATTACGGTCCTAGGTATCATAGCTTGGCCGCACCTAAATGTTTCCTGTTGTATTTTAGAAGAAGTTTTTCGTCAGGACTTTTTTTTACAAAGATTTTTTTATTTATCTATTTATCTTTTCTAAAGCAAACTAACCAGCTTTTGTGTTAAATATAACTTATAACGAAAATATTATTAATTCATTATTAAAATAAACGTAAAAACTGTTTTTGCAGAAATTTTTTGGGCACTCGATGTATTACCTAAAGCATCGGTTAAACTAAATATTAAAAACAAAAAAATTCATTGTATTATATATGGAAATTCTCAAAATAAAACCGCCTACTAGATTAAAACAATACCCACGTCAAAATAATTCGATATAGCGGAGTTTTTCGCATTTGAATCCAATGTTGCCTATAGGCAACAGTGGGCCTAAAAGGGTTAAAGAATAAAAAAGATTAAGCAAAAGTAGAAACGATGTAATTAATTCGATTTTCAAAAATTATTACTTATTCTTCTAAACCATTATAAGAATTATCGTTCCGACTTACAGATTTTTCGCAGAAATTATTTATTTTTGAAAAACTGAAATTTTGAGATTTTACGAATATATTTTCGCAGTACTTTTTTGTTTGTTTTTAGAATACAAAATAGCTTGCCAACTAATTAACTCATTAACCAATTTTAGTTTGAATAGCTTTAAAAAAAAGGTTATAAATACGATTTAAAAAAATATACGAATAATCGATTTCCCATAAGAACCATCTGTCAACCCCATTATAAGAGACAAAAATCGCTCCATAAATTCCATTGAATAACTCTTTCAGAAAAAAAGCTTTTAAATACGATTTTGAAAAATATATGAATAATCGATTTCACATGAGATTCTTCTAGCAACCATTTAAAACCGTCAAAAATTGCTTCACTAATTTCATTCTGCTGCCATGGCCACATCTTTTTCCGACTGCAAAAATCTCTATTACCCTTAGCTCCTCTTTCTATAGTGTATAAAGATATGCTGCAGTGTTAGTGTTCCATTGAACTTTTGGTATAAAAATGCCTGACTCGACTTGCCGGGGTGGCAACTTCATGAATTTTCTTTTATTTTCATTGGGAAACAACAGTAAATTGACATAAAAACCAAATTGTCCATAAAAATGTATTTCCCTTTAGCCAACATCAAAATCCCACTCCTAAACACAAGTCCAAGTCCGCCCCTGTAACATCAAATACCAAACGCACCAGCCCCAATGCCCCACCGCCCCAAAAACCAACTAAGCTTAACCAACCCGCCTCTCCAACCATTTGCTTTGTTGTTGCTTTCGACGCATATCGATAACGTTGCAGAGGCCCGCGGCAAGATGGAGGTTTGTGGCAAAGCATTGGGCAACACTTTGGCTTTGGCTTGCTCGGAATTAGTTTCTTATGCTTTGCTCGGGGACGCGTCTCTTCCGTTAACAATTTAATCAGTCCGCCGAGTCATGGAATGAAGACGTCGCATTGCCGCAAAAAAAATGAAAGAAAATCTTTGCATTGCTTGTTTTTCTTACATTGAAAATGCCTTGTAAGTGTTAACCTAACTGCAGCTGTATTTGTGGTTGTGCTTTTCGCATGTTTGTTGTTTTTGTTGTTCATTTATTTTTTATATGCGCCTGGGTCTATTGACACAAAATAAGTTGGATTTAGTTTTTATTGTTTCCCTGGTTCGACTGGTTTCCTTTTGCGAGCCCCCATTGTAGTTGTTGTTGCTGTTGTTGTTGGTCTTTTGCTATTTTCCTTTTTGCCTTTTGCCGCTGGCAGGAAATTAAAAAACAACATGGCGTATACGTAATATTACAATTTGTTGTAGCTTTCTTGCTGCTATATCTTAATTGGCTGTTATATTGGCCAACAGATAATGGACTGCTCTAATGACCTTAAGCCCTCCTTCAATATTGATGTACATAAACTAATTATATTAATTTTGTAATTATTCAAATAAATTGTTTGCAGTTGGCATAATGTTTGTATGACATTTATAATCAACTTAGAGGAACTTATTGTTGTAATATAATACTGGGCAGATTTTTAATTATGATAAAATATATCCGCAGGGCTAAGCTGATTGAAAAAATATGGGCAATAGGTAATTAATATTAAAAACTAAAGCAAAAACTGAAATTTTGCGAAATAACTTTTAGTTATATTGTTTTTCATGGGTAAATGTACATACAGGTCAGTTCTGGTTATCCAGAAATCAAAAGCTTACGAGTTGCATAGGGTATGAAAAAAAATTATGCATTCAAATAATTTAATATTTGTTAGGTTAGGTTAGGGCGGCAGTTGGGACTGACACCCAACTCACTTGGGCCAAGGATAGGCCCGTTGCGATACCGCTAGAGTGAGCTAGTTCACCACTCTTCCCCACTAGAGAAGTCACCTATAAAAGGTGAGGAAGCCATCTTGCTGCCTGAATAAACCTAAAAAGGCATTTTGGACTCTGTTCAAAAGTAAAGTGTAAAGTGTGACTTTAGGAACCTAAATATTTTACTGCCCAGTACATGGCAGTGACAGAAAAAGTGTTCAACCGTCTCCAGCTCTTCCTCATCGCCACAGCTTCTACAGAAGTCTTGGTGGGGAGCATTTAACCTGTATGCGTAGTTTCCTACCAACCAGTGTCCCGTGATGGCACGGATAACAGATGAGAACTGGGCTCTATTCAGACAGCAAAGTTTTCTGGTTCTTTTACTGTGGTATGTCGGCCAAGTTTGCCGCGAGATTCTACACGTATTCGATGTCCGATTCCACGTCCTTTTGCTCAGAGAGCGAAAAAATTTCTTATTCTCAGTTTACAGCTGGCCATGGGTATACCCAGGCCCTCCTTGTTTTGAAGAAGGATGCTGGTAGTTCCTTATCTAGCCAGTTAATCCGCAGTACAGTTTCCCTTAAAGTCCCTATGTCCTGGGACCCATATGAGGTGAATTAAAACTGCTCAGCCATCTCCCCTAGAGACAAGCGGCAGTTATTCACTGACTTCATACACGAAGTCATCGAACCTGGGGACTTAATAGCCGCTTGACTGTCCGAATTGATACAAATGTTCTTATTTCGAACTTGTAGGTTTCTTATTGTTATTAAAGCCTCCCGGATTGCAGTGACCTCTGCCTGAAAAACACTGCAGTTGTCCGGGAGTCGAAAAGCCGTTCTAATGCTGAAATCCTCAATGTAGATGCCTCCGTCTAGCTTAGAACCGTCCGTGTATACCTTTATCGAGCCCGCTGGGCCTGGTACACATGAATTCCACTCCTCTTTGGTTGGAATATGTAGTCTCTGAATTTAGTTGAAAAATGTTCCTGCGGTATGCTGTGCTTTCGGCGATAAGTGGGTTCCCTTTAAGAATCTTTGCATGACCATGGTCATTCAATATTTTCGCCTTTTTCATGCGTAAAGCTGATAGAATGGCTTGTTGTTACCCCATCTTGTTCAGTGGTAGGAGGTTTAGAATAGCATCCAGTGCATCGCTTGGTGTGGAGCGTAGTGCACCACTAATGGCAAGTTCGATGGTTCGCTGAACCCTACTTAACTTTTTAAGGTTGGTCCCCTTATCTAAGGTAGGCCACCAGATCGCGACTCCATACATGAGTATGGGTTTGACAATGGCAGTGTACAGCCAGTGGACTATGTTTGGGAACATACCCCATTTAAGTCCAATGGCATTCTTACAAGTATATAAAGGGATCGTGGCCTTTTTCCTTCGATCTTCTGTATTTAGATTCCAGTCTAGTTTGCTGTCTAGTACCATTAAGCTTGGGATTTATAAGAGAAGGAAGTTTATACTTCCTGGTGAAGAGCATATATATATATAAGTTCCCCTAACTCCGGGTGGAGCGTAGGGCCAAAGAAGAGCATAAGCTTTGTCTTATTCCAAATCCACTAGCCGTGGTCCATTCTGAGAGCGTACGCAGGGCGTTGGTCATACGCTCGCAGAGAGTTTGGGCATTGTATCATTAGTTTTCAAAAATCGCTGAGAGCAGTTTCCAGTATCTCATCCACCTAGACTTTTTTTAAAATAATTTTTTTGTTTTTAATTTGATGGAGTTTACAATAAAATTCTCAAATTGAAATGGTACTACTTTTGCAAAATCAGGTTAGTTCTGGTTATTCAGAATGGCCGAAATCCGAAGCTTACGAGTTGCGTACGGTATGCCAAAACAATTTTATCAAATCATTTTACATTAAAATAATTAAATATTTGCTAAAAAGACGTTTGATAAATGGTGCCAAGCGTTCAAGAGATCCTTGAGAATATCCTTCGACATCTCCTAACATAAACATAAATAAACTTTAACAGCGAAAAAAAAAAAATATGTACATTACCTTAACATCTTTGACGCTTCAGTTCGTACCGCTCCGACCGTTTATGTAAGAACAAGCTGGAATTCCTAGAAAAAAAACAAAAGAAAAATATTTATTAAAAAATATTTTATTGAGTGTAAAAACTTACAACAATGTGCATAGCATTCTTTTGATAAGTAACACGTTTCCGACATTTGTTTTCTACAATGTGAATGAAATTCGCGGAACATAAAATTCTTTAAAGAATAAAATTTCTGCACTTTTTTCTAAAGCAAGAAACCAGAAAAGTTTTATTAATATGAAAAACGTGTTTGAATTTTATGACGAAACATATAGCGTTGACCAAATGAATGCAGAAAAATAAAGTTTGACAGGGATATCACGTTTTCCATTCTGTCACTTAAATGTCCCTTGTTTAGTTGAAGCTTTTCTACTATGAAAATAGTGAATAAAAAATGAAAAACACGCTTCGTAGTTATTAAAACAACAAAGATTGTTTGGTGAGCAAAATCGAGAAAAAAAGTCTTTGTACATCGAACAATATCAACATGGTAAAGCAAAGTGTGAAAGATGATCAGAAACAATCATCGACTTGTCATTCAAAGGAATTGAGCAGGACCAGTTAGCTGCAAAAAGCCTTGAATGTACAGGCTGACAAATGCCAACTAACAAAAGAGTTCAAGCCAATTCATGCGTTGTCTGTTCTTAGATTGGCTTTTAGTGCAGCATAGAATTTTTGAACAGTTTTTTCGAAAATCAGCTTTATGTACTAGCAATACTGTAGCACTTGGGCTCACGAATATCCTTGTGCATATCAACAGCAGACAGTGCATTCCAAAAGTCACTTTTGGAACTTATTTGTTTTTTAAATTGGTTTTTGAACAGATTGATTTATTAATTAAAAGGATAAACAATTTTTTTTTGATAAATAACGCAATATTTTGCAGTGAGAATAAACTATTTTCTACCTCAGCTTGATTTAAATGAACTTCCGGAATGAGGGTTTCTCTTATAGAGGTAAGACAATTGCGACCAAAGAGTCTTTTTTTCCATATTCTCGAATATTTATTTTGTTGGCAACCAAGCCCATAATTCGTATAATACCCGCTTAGAACAGCAGCTGGAAAGGATATTGCTGGTCTAGACCTGAAACGGAAGGGACCAGTGCATATGCACAGCTGCGCCAAATTTGGAATTCGTCTCAAATATCCTTCCATACCAGAACGATCTTATTCAAGTCACAGACGTCATCTTAGTGCTGCTCTATGGTTGCGAGACCTGGCTTGTAGACCGAGCCTGCTAACATGGAAGAGTCCGATAGTTTGCTGAACAGATGTCTCCGGCGATGATATCTTAAGGTGTGGTGGCCAGAACGTAAGCATAAGCAATGTCCGACCTATATAAAGACGTGTAACCTGGAACCCATGGCCAGCAGCTATCAAGCTAAGGAAATGGAGATGGATAGGCCACAGCACTGCGGAAGGATGCGAAGGAAGTTTGCTCGTCATGCTCTTGATTGGACTCCCCAAGGAAGCCGCACTAAGGGCCACCCTAAGACAACATGGAGGAGATCGCATATAGTTAGAGGTCGATGAATGCGGAAACCCATGGAACGTGCTAGATCGCCAGCGATAAACCGATACCAGGTGGCAGTGCTTTATTGAGGCCCTATGCTCCAACCGGAGATAACAGGACTTGATCCGATGTTGAACCTATGGTTCTAGAGGTGTTTATGGCATTCTTTAACCATTCATGAAAAAGGAGATAGGTAACTTTACACTCAATAGTAGCTTTTTGTGTGGTATGGCGTGAGATTACTCATATGTACTGCTACCCTATTTTCCAAAATCGAGAAGGTTCTATGACTAAGACACGCCTTTTGAGGTCATCTTGGCATGAAGTCGTTTCAGGCGTCTTTTTAATCTACGACGCTGGGCCAGGTGCACATTGCGGAAGAGATTCTGTTGATAGGTCCTTAAGCGACCTAGCGTACCGGTGGCTAAGCTTATTTGACACATCACCCACGTACGGAATCTTTATGAAGGTTGCTATCTCGGGAGTTTACCACAGGGGCATCGCCATTTAGCGCCAAGTCTCCCGACTTGGGAGAAGTTAGATTTCTGTAATATTCTTCAGCTATGAAAACAGTTCCGTGATCTGAATGCCATAGTAGCAAGATTGACACCATCAGACTCTTATAGGGAATATATTTATGATCCAAGGACTTGCTATTTCTACCAAGTATGGAGTAGCTCTGCCAATTTTGGTTCTGCACCTTGCTTTGATGAAAATGTCCAGTGGTGCTGAGTCCAAGGACTGATTCCTATCGACATGACTGCCGAGATACAGGTGCGACGTCTTAATTGGAACTAACCCGCCAGTTAGAGCTAGTGCAGGACTTAGGTCTTTCCTTAACGAAAATAAAACGCTTGACTTGTCATCGTTAAGTTGGATGGTCCACAGTTTTGCCCAAGTTGCGAAAATGTCCAGTTGGTTCTGCAACGTACCAGCAGCCTGGAGGAAGACTGCAAGTATGGCAGTGACGATCAGAGCCGTGCCAGTCGAGCTACGCCATGTCCATAGTCCATATGCTAAATAATAATGACGAAAGAACGCTACCTTGAAGCACTCCAGGTTTGATGGTCTGTAGTTCCGAGAGTTCACCTTGCACCATAACTTCGACAGAGCGACTGTCACGAAAATGGCTCAATGAGTTTCATTAATTGGGAGCAGGAAGAGCAAACTGAAGTTTTTCTTTTTAATAAAGACTGCTTGACATCCAAAAATGCTGCCATGCAGTTGCGACGTTGCTCGAAGGAGTCTAAGATGTGTTGCATCTAGTTTGTAGACATGTCAAGTTTCGGATGCCAATTGATACGCTGAACTAGGATCGCCACTGTGGAAAATGACAAAACTCTGTCTAAAATTCTTAAAATTTTCGATAAGACTCTGAGATTGGATGCGGCGTTTTGATACAGCAATTTCAACATTTCATTTAAGTTTTAATTCATGAAGACAACACCGCTTGTTTTACTTGGACTTTACAGTCACGAGTTTTAAATTCTCTATTGTAAAGATCTTTAAGCTATGTAAAACTTTAGTTAACATAATGCTCGGTGTCTCATTTAAAAAGTTAAAGCTACTACCAAAAGATACTCCCCACAGCTGACGCTTTTTTAAATTACACATTCGTAATTTCGGTGAGCACAGGCACCAACAACAAAAAAAAATATAATGTGCAACATGTTTTTACTGTAAATTTAACACACGCACACTTGGGGCTCACAAACACACACGCACATGTGGGGCACATTGACTTTGAATGGGATTTTAATAACATTGTCACCAACACACAAAAAAGGCGTTAACATGAACGCCCAGTCCTGGCCAACATCCCAACAAATACCAAAAGCGAAAAGGAACTAACAAAAAATATAAAACAGAGTTTGGGGGATACTTTTTTAATACTCTCATAAATAGCACTACAGCTTGGGTAGGAAATTTGTTGCGCATTAGCGAAGTTAATTTTAATCAATAGATTTTATATGGAAGGATATTAGCTTAAAGTATAGCGAAGAAATTTTAATGAGTTAATTCTTCTGCCTCATGACTAAACTGTTTTTAAGTCACTCATAAAATCATATTATTAAATAAATGTCTTAATTGTATCTAGCAACGTTTCTCTGACATTATCGTAATACGTAAGCCTTCGCAAAAAATTATTCGGAAAATTAAACCTTTGAAAGTTCTGTGGCAACTACGGTTATTACATACTAGAGATTTAGCTTCAAACCTATCCATATTGTTGGAGATTTTTGTGGCAGCTTTGCTTAAAACTGTTGATTGTTTATATATAAAAGAAACTTATGTTTAACGTGTTACGGATGTTCTCACGAACGCGTCGATGAGTTTCAAATTTGATTCTTGCGTGTGTTAGAGGTTGTTAATACCGGAGGTTTTAAGCTTAGTGCGATGTGTTTGTACTCGTATTGGTTCGTGAGATCATATCGCTGAGCCCCAGAACGTTTTTTTGAGTCTATCAAGTTGATCCGTGCTAATGTATGCCATGTAGTACTAAAACTTGTATTGTTGTATAATCAATGTTCGAGGTCCAACATCGTTTTAATCAATTGAGAACAGTAAATGGCATATTGTGTGCAACTGTATCGAGAAGTATGCCACAAAATTTGCTTTAGATTTGGTAAAATTATTTGCACTAGGATACAATACTTTCAACAGATGGCTATTGGTCACCATATCAAATGACGTGTTCAATACCTGACTTGAATGCAGTGGATTATAAATAAATTAAGTATTATTTATCAGAAGATATTTATGTTCTGCCAGTATCGTCAAAGCGTAAACGTAATCGCAGTGATGGATTTGCGCCGGAAGTTTACAACTTTGAAAGCTCTGGGGCAACTACTGATATTGCCAGAGATCTATGCTTCAAGCCTATGCATATTATTGGAGACTTTTGTGACAGCTTTGTTTATAACTTAAATTATGGCGACAAAATTTGTAAGGGTCTATTTCTAAATTTCTGAGAAGCTAGATGCTAGAGTAACCAAATTTTCACATTAAATAACTTATTATTCCATAGGAGTCAAGTTTATTTTACTTCTTTGATATAGTGGTTACATTATATAGCTCCCATAGGGATGCTTCAGGCGATCTCGAGTAAATACCAAAAATTTTAGATCGATGACATTCGATTCTTATACAATGATAAAATTCTTTATATTCTGTTTGTTTATAAAGATAGTCGTAGCCAAATTAGGCACTTAGGCATTTTTCGAGAATACCTAAGAACTGTGCCAAATTTGATTTGTTTGACTATTTCATATAATTCACATAGGAACGATCGGTCAAAAAACATTTTGGTTAAAAATTTGTTTATTTTTGCTTGTTTATGAAGGAACCTAACTTTGGCAATCAAATGTCTTATTAGTGTTTCTAAGCAATATACCAGATTTTTTGCAAGCTGTTGGTACAGGGCATCCCTAATTCGTCCGCACCCGACTTTAGGTACGTCACTTTTTATACTATTCTTTTTAAAAATTCAGCGATATATTTTCGAATATCACGTTTACAAATTTAAGTGAATACAAAATTACTTTTTTTCAAAAGAAATATCGTTATTAAAAACATCGAAATTCCGGATAACCCATTATTAATACCATATATGAAATTAATAAAAAAAAAATTAAGTCTGTTAATAAAATTGTACCAAAAAATATTAAAATTATACCAAAAAATCAAGATGGTTTTGTGCCGTTTTGCAACCCTGGCCTTAGAAGTTAGAACAAGTTAGAAACTCGATAGATAAATACAAAAAAATCGAAAAAGGCTTCTTCTGACTAGACCACATTTTTGGGGTGGCTGCATCTGAATTGGATGTGCATTCGACTCACGTTAAGGTTTTGCAATAATTTGTTTTAAATTTAAAGTCATTTCCACGCATTTATGCTTGTATATTTAAATTAATTAAAATTAAATTACCAACATGATTGGTTGGTTACCTTCATAGTAATTATTTTGCTAAAAGCTATTTTTTTTTATGTTCAGGCTCCCGCTGTGATATAATATTTTATTTACATTGTTCATTTTATTTTAATTATGCATAAATACAATATTAGTTTGTTACTTTGTAAATGATTTTTTTTTTCAGCATCTCACCAATTTATTTATTTTTTTCCCCCAATGAAAGGTTATAATAAAAATAATAAAGATTTAATAATTTATAGAAACAATTTTTCGTTTTTCCACTAAAAACCGTTGATTACACAGCCACACAAAAACAAATATTTTTTCGGGTCTGGAGGTCAGACCATATTTACTATATGTTTTTTTTTGATCGCTGAATTCGAATTCGAGTCCCAAAAAACTCACTTTGGTAACATACATAATATACCCTGATATGAAATGTGAAAAAAAAACTGTTGCCTTTCCGCCAGGCGCAATTGTAAAATAAGACTATAACTTCATCTGACAAGCTGCGCGACGGTCATTTAAGAAAAAGCGACCTCGAATTCGGATTTAGCGACCAAAAAACATATAATAAACATGGTCTTATCCCCGGACTCGAATACTGACATGCGGGGTTTTTTGGACCTCGGACTCGGATTTTTATTGTAGCAAACATGGTCTGACCTCCAGATCCGAAAACATTTTTTTTTTGTGTGGCTGTGGTATTTACCCCATATTAACTTATATTTTTATTTAATTAGCTTGGGGTTGTCATCTCTGCTGATTTTTTTACGTACGACCATGTCAGCTTTTTGCTGATCCATGGTAACGATTATTTTTTATTCGACATCATTCTGGGGCATATAGTGATTGTTTATTACTATTAGAATTTTTTTTGTCAAGTTAAAATCTTTATAAAAGATACTTCCCAGACAAGCATATAATGTGCCTAAGAATTTAGAATGCACAAAGAGCGAGTAGTAAATTTCAAGGCAAAATCCAAACCCTAAGATCAATTGACCCTTAAAGAGTATTAAAGTGCCACCAAACAAAACTTTTAATGTTTGTTTATAATGGGAACAAAATGAAGTGTATTTGTGTGTATGCATTGGAGTATCTGTGTCTGTGTGTGTGTGTGTAAATCTGCGCTTGCTTGTGTTGGTCAGTTGGTCACTCAGTCAACGTCAGGCAGCATATTGAAAATGTTGTCGCGCGTTTGTATTGTGGCCAAAGCCAAAAGCAGTGCAAACTTCTAGCCAGAGTCCTTCAGCCTTGAGTGTCTGCCATTTTATTAACATAGCTGTAACAAAAAAGAACAAAAACAAGAACAAAAAAAAAAAACAAAAACCAAACTGCTGGCCAACAAATCCAAGTGATGGCAACATTAATTTCTGTTATGGGAATGTTGACAATAATGATGATGATGATGATGGGGCATGACAACAACTGTTGTGTCCAAACGTGCGTGGCTTTTGATTTGATAGATTGTCGCTGTAGCCAGCTGGATTTAGTGCTACTAGTTGTTGCTTGTAAACCTTTTGTGCAACACATTATGAATTCATATTTTATGGTATTAAAAGTGAACTGAGTTTAGCCTTTGCTGTAGCAGCTGCATGATTTATGTACCAAAGACGTTTAATATGCCGCCAAGCATTTTCATACTACATTTCATGCTCATAACTTTGGCAATTTCCATAACTGGACGCTGACATTAAACTCATATATAAAATATAGCTTTGTTTTGGGGGATAATCATGCATGAAACGGCAGGATGCTGCAGATGCAGGTCATGCTCAGCTGCTTCAGGACTAGAGCTCTTGTATGTGCTCGTACGAAACTTCTTTGCTATCCATTGTATAAGGACCTTCAATGTTTCATTTCATTTACGCGCAAGTAGGCAATATGACTGCGGATTACATGTGTGCTTGTACGAGGGCTGTTTTTAATGTTTCTACCGTATAAAGGAAAAAATAGCCTTTTTTATACTATCCATGATGCTTACAACAATGATGGCATTAATTATTATTAAATGAAGTCTTAAACTAATTCAAGGCTATAAGTACGAAGCCTGTGGGCTGGATTCTCAATTCTCTGTCAAAATATTCATCTTTATATTAACGGTTTTACGTGTGACGGTTGTTCTCATGAACGCGTTGAAGAATTTCAAATACGATTCTTGCGTGTGTTAGAAATTGTCAATATGGAGGTTTTAAGTGATTGTATGTATTGGCTCGTGAGATATACGCATTTTTGTGAATATCGTGAATATAGCATAGTAGAAAATTGTTCAACCCCGGGTATTAGACATTAAGTGTAGACAGAAGCGTAGTCACAAAGGGGTTGAAATGTAGTTTCTGTGGGGCATGAATTTATTAGAGATGCGAGCTTTCTTAAGAATACTTAAGTTCGTCCAAAAGGCTTTTTAGATAGTCCTGAAAGTCAACTAATTCAAAAATCTTATGATTGTCTAGATAAGAAAACTAAAGTATCTTACGATGTATTCAAAAAATTTGGGCAGGACGACGTCTGCCGGGCTCACTAGTCTGATATTAAAAATAAAAAATTCAGACGGTTCTATTCACCCTGTTTCATGCGAGGATGGACAGGAAAAAAATCACTAGCTCTCTAAGGCTGAAATGGAAAGCAAATTTCTATAATAGTTGCTATTCTACAAAAACCTCTCAATGAACTAACTTTCATTTAAATTTGAATATATTACCACGCCAAATATCAAAAAATAAGCTATACTTTTAGCCGAAGATCTTCGTTGTCAGCACTTAGTCCAAGCTTCCTTTAAAGCTAAACTATAACTATTTATAAATAAGTAAACAAATAAGCTATACTACTACATCTTGACGGCTCGCTATCTGGACCCTCTCTTTAAGGAGATTTGGCGTGACGAGAAACTACCAGATGAATGAATGACGGGTATCCTGGTCAAAGTTCCCAAGAAAGGAGACCCCTCGTTATGCAAAAATTACAGAGGCATTACTCTCATCAGCATCCCATCGAAAATTTTGTCCAGACTGCTACTAAATAGGATGCAAGCACATCTAGAACGATCTTTACGTAAGCAACAAGCAGGTTTCCGATCAAATAGATCTTGTGTTGACCATATTGTCTCCTTCCGTATCATCATGGAGCAACTAAATGAATGGCAGTCCAATGGTCATGCCTGCTTTGTTGATTTCAGCACCGTGTTTGACAGCATAGGCAGAGTTTGTATCTGGAACTCGCTCTACGCCAGAGGTGTCCCGAGAAAACTTGTTAACATCATTAAAGCTCACTATAATGGGTTTGAATGCAGAGTTTTACCCGCCCGCGGTGCCTTCGCACTACTAAACAACATCTGGGCATCTAACGCAATATAGGTCAAGACGAAACTTCGGATTTTTAAATCCAACGTAAAATGCGTCCTGTTATATGCTTGCGAGTCCTGGTCGCTTACATCGGTTCTGATCCGGAAACTGCAAACCTTTGTCAACTCCAGCTTACGTAAAATCTTAAGGATTTTCGGGTGGATCGGGCACACCCTTCGCAAAGACACCTGCGAAATCTGTAGAGCTGCGCTTTCATGGAACCCGCAAGGCGCAAGAAGCCGTGGAAGACCAACAACCTCTTTGCGTCGCATGGTGGATGCAGACCTTCGGGACTACCATACAGATTGGAATAGCCTCTTACAACTTGCAAAAAATCGGTCGGCCTTCAATTCTTTTGTTTTGGCCCTACGCTCCACCCGGAGTTAGAGGAACTTATATACATATATATAAAAGCTCAACATCAGTCTTAGAATTACAATAAAAAATTATCAATTAAAAAAATAGTTAGTTTTTAATACAACTACCAATTCAATCCTGAATAATTTTGCACCAAAACGTTTACGTTTTAAAAAGTATTTTTTTACGAAGTATTTAAAATACTTTTTCTCGTGGTGGTACTTATAATTCACTTTTGTTCAAGCAGTAATTGTACTAAAACGTAAATTTAGCCTTTTTTTTTAAATATTTTGTTTATTATTTAATTTTGTTATTTTAGCTATTTTTTTTTGTTTTCGTAATGTTTTGTGTTAACTTTAGTGTAACTAAGCGATAATTTACGTAGCTTGGTATGTTTTTAACCAAAGAGACGGTGATTGCTAAAATGTTCATACATGAGAAAGCGAGCCATTATTTATAATATAAATAAAAAATGCACTTTGTAGGAAATGAGCTTATTGTAATAATGTATCTAATTTTAAGATAAATAAGTTTGAATTTTTTTTTTTTTTTTTCTTGATTATTGATTTCCTGATGGGCGCTTATAAATTTAACTAGTTCAAAAGTAATTGTAAGTTTTAATTTTATTTTTAGGGTTATTGTACGAATGGTTTTGTGGGAACCTCGTTCTGCAGCGATTGTTGGCCATAATTAAAATGATTGCCCCAGTTTTTCATACTGATTAAGTCGGAGGTCAATATATTTCTCTTGCAATATATTTTTTACAATACAAAGTAAGCAAAAACAGTGTCACCATGCAACAAAAAGTTATAAGTGACCTAGTCTAGTTAGTAGTTTAAATATTAATAGCAACCCTCGTATGTATATTTGTGTGCTTATATGTGTGTGTACATAAGGCCACAACGAGTAAACAAAAGCTGCCGAAAACAAATAATCCGTTTGCTGTTTGTTTTTCTTCTTTTCTTTCAGTTGTCTTTTCCTCTTCTTTTACGCGCCATCATTGCCTGTTTGTCTTACATTTTGTTGTTTTGTTTTTGTTGCTTACATTCTGCCGCAACATGTTAAGAGGAAAGAGTAACAAACGGACGGAAAAAAAAAACAGAGACAACAAAATTTATTTATTTGTCAATTGTCGAATATTGCATACACTTTAGGCTAGTTGGCCTATCTGGAAATATATTCTATTTGAATATATTCCGTATTTATCAGCACCGCTAACATTGCTCCTAAAAGTAGGCTTTAAATATAAATTAGTTGCACCGAAATAGGCACAGGAAATGACTTTGTTGAACTTAGTTGTTTTTATACCACATTCAATATTTCATTCAATTTCATTTAAATTTGTGCACTCAATTTATTTTTAAAACCACATTCATTGAATATTTAATTCTCCTTCCTAAAGGTAGCCATTGTTTACTGTGTAGCTTCTTGGAACATGGCACAAGCTGACAGTTGCCTTAACCTTGACTACTGTTTGTCAATGTCTATTTTAAATTAAGGCTTGTTAGGATAGAAGTTCTTTTAAGTAGACAGCCCAATCTTGGCCTTGGTCTTGAAATTAATTATAGGCTGACACTGCTAATAAAAAGCATTGGGTGATATAAAACGGAATTCAATCACTTAAGCTTCTACTTTAATATAAATAGAACAAAAAAAAAAAAAATCAGATTTGGTGCCACGAATCCCTTTTGCTTGCAATGATAAACGCGACTTAGGGCACTAAGAATCCTTATATACGGAGTGTTCAAAAAGTAAGGTGACTTTGTATTCTTAAGAAAAAATATTTATTTATTCATCAATATTTGTGTTGCCCCTTCAAAGTAATCCCCCTCAGATGCAATACACTTATGCCAACGGTTTTTCCAATCCTTCCAATCTTCTCATAAGCACTTTTCGGTATAGCCGTCTCTTCCAGCGATGCAGTATTTATCTCTTAATCGTTGCAAATCTCCGTCCTTTCATAGGTCTCTTTAGTTTTGGGAACAAGAAAAAGTCACATGGCGCCAAATCCGGTGAATATGGTGGCTGAGGCATGATTGTGGTGTTGTTTTTGGCCAAAAAATCTCTCACAAGTAAAGATGAGTGAGCAGGGGCATTATCGTGATGCAAAAGCCATGAATTGTTTTTCCACAATTCTGGACGTCTTCTCGCAAATGGCGCATAACTTCCAGATAATACTGTTTATTGACAGTACGATCATATGGTAAGAACTCCTGATGCACCACCTTCGATGGTAATCGAAGAAAACAGTGAGCAAAAATTTGACATTTGATCGAACTTGGCGTGCTTTTTTCAGTCTTGGCTCTTCTGGCCGCTTCCATTGGGACGATTGGGCTTTGGTTTCGATATCATAACCATAGTATATTTACTAAATTTTATAAACCCAACGGTTCACTAAAATATAGTTTCTCGATTTTTTACTTAAGACTTGACTTATTGCGATTTAAATTTGTGCGAAAGCATCTGGCCCAGCGTCTTTCAAGCGGAGATTCATGCCATAGAGATCGGTGCCCCTAGTATCCTTCTCAAGGCAACTAGGGGAGCAAACATATGCATTTTTTCAGATAGCCAAGCTGCTATTACGGCATTGTCATCCTGGAGCATCTTCTCCAGGATGGTTAAAGAATGCCATAACTACCTCCAAACCCTGTCCGCCCGGAACAAAGTCGTGTTATGTTGTGTGCCTGGACACTCGGGAGTACATGATAACAAAATCGCTGACGATGTAGCATGACTGGTTGCCTCCACCCTGACTACATCTCCTGCGCCGTTTTGTGGTTATGGTTGGTCCACAATCAAAACCATATTAAACAAATGTCCTGCAGTAGAACATTGTAGGAGATACTGGTTCTCGCTTCCAGGGCTTCGTCAAGCAAAATTGCTTGTCAAACCTCTGGATGCGATCACCACACTCTTAAATATCATCTAAAGAAAATTGGCCTATCGGACTCTTGAGAGTGCACGCTCTGTCTAGAAGACGATGAAACCACCAGAAATATTCTCTGTGACTGCCAAGCGCTGGTATGGGACAGAGACTGTCACATGGGAATGGAACGGATTAGTCCCTTCCATCTCAGGTCAAAACCAACAAAAGACCTACTGCTATTCATGCGGAAAGCGGAAAGTCTTTTGCTTTAACTTAAGGGTATGGTACAAAAGACCTTTTGGTCGCAGTGCCCCACCTCTCTGTGAAGAACCCTTTTACGGAAAAAGAAAAAGAAGGACTAAGAACATAAAGAAATTTTATTTACAGTGTGTTTTTTGACTGAAACGTTTAAAAATACTGGAGCTTTGTGGCTGTGGCCAGAACACCTATATCCGCTCCTGTACTGAAAAATAACCATAGACTAAGTGACTGCAAGTTTTCCAGCAAAGTTTTAGTTTCGAAAAATATTGTATTGAAATCACGAAATTTTTAAAAGGTCAACAAAAGGCCAAACGACTCCAAATATGTATTGCAATTTTTTTAATTAAAAACAACTGAAGGAAAAAGTCCTACGAAATGCAAAAACTTCTGGGACTTCACATCAGCTCTAGCTTGATAATATATTTACGGCAGAGTTATAAAGGACCTCTATACCTGTCGCTTTATATCCCTATAATAAGCTTTAAGATCTAAGATCGTTATATTTTTATTTTATACTATTTAAAAGCACGTACAGCATTTCAAAATCACTGTACTCTGCTCAAATAGAGTATAAATAGCTGAGAGGCACGCAGCACTCTCATGTAAGCCGGGTATTCATTCAGTCAGTCCGTCAAGCGCAAAGTAAAGCTTAAAAACTCATTGACACGTTCGTGTTGCAGTCCTTCCAGACTACAGACAGTTATGGGATGCCGCATCGGAGCGAGGGACTAAGAAAATAGAGGCAACACTTATAGTTTTTCTAAGCCATTTCTTTAGGCACGTTGTGCGTATTTGCTTGTCCCCTGTCGCTTTTCCTCAGCTGGCCTTTTCGCTTGGACAGATGTCAATACAAATAGACGAAGGCAACATGCACGAGTGAGTTTTTTTTCTTTGGCTTATATTCATGCCTGAATGTGTAATGTATGTCTATTGAAATATAGCATACATGTCGTATGCGTGATGTGGCACAAGTTTTCTTTCTATACGCTTTCATTTTCATATTAAAGCAAAACTTGCATTAAGTTGTTCAAGCGAGTGTGTCAAACTAAACATGAGCCAAAGTGCGCAACAGTGCGTATGAGTAATTTTGAATAAGCCAACATTGGCAGGTTACAGTTGTCGTCGTCGTCGTCGTCATCATTGGCAACGTGGCTGACCAGCAAACTGGCAAACCCAACAAACATTCAATTAAATGTGGCAGCTACTCACAGAACTTTTTGCCCCTTACGGGCAGTGCTTAACTATGTGGTCAAGAGAGGGGAGAGGGAGAGATAGGGAGAGTGTGGTACAAACACGTTTGAGGTTGCAATTTTATTTGCAACGGGTCAAGCGCATGCAACTTGATGTGGTTGCAGCATTAGTGGTGGCAACTCTTCAGGTACGTGTATATATGACTGTATTTGTGTGGCTGCTAACTTTTAAACATCACTGTATGTGTGCTTTTGTGCTGTATGCATATGTGTGTGTATCTGTGTGCAGTTTGTTAACTTTTGTAGCAAAGTTCAGGCAACTGTCGCTTGCTACGCCTGAGGCAGAGATATTGTGCAACTCGTCGTTGTCGTCGTACTCAGCAGGAGAAAAACCCACCAGGCGACATTTACAATATTCAAATCCGCTTTAAACGTATATATATGAGCATATGGGCAAAAATACCCGAAGCGGGCTATACTTGGTAGTTGGAAATTTGTATCTGTGCTACTGGCCAGTATCTATATATACTTTTTTGTTTTAATAAAATTTATATTATATTGAGAGATATCATAATTGCGTAATATTGTAAATGTATAAAAATGTTTTTTGAATATAAAAATTTTAATTTCAACGATTTTTTTTTATAAAAATTTTAATTTCAACGATTTTTTTTTATAAAAAAAAAAGTACATATAAAAGTTAAAATCGAGCAACAAGGAAATTAAATATATATTTAAAGATCTATAAAACTCCATCATCAATGATTACCATAAATAACAAATTTTTTTTTGTTATTTGTTTAAAAATTTATTTATTTATTTATTTTTGGACCATTATTTTTTTTTGACCAAGGTTTTCGAATTTACTTTTCTTGAAACTAGCTAACTATTATATTTAATTATTTTGTGATTCTTTTATATATCTATATATTAAAAATTATTATAATATTAAATTTTCCTACTCTCGACAATTTGGCAAAGATTATAAATAAAATACGAAGAAAAAAAACTTTCCTTGAAAATATTTAAAAAAAATATTTATTTAAAATTTTTCTGTCTCAGCTAAAAAATTTGTTAACTTACTCTGTAATTTTTTTAATAGCTAGCTTTCAGCAGAACACATATTATAAAAACAAATAACAATTATTATAATTATAAAAAATTTTGATTAATTTTTTTTTTTAACTAAGCATTGAAATTTTCACAAAATTGTACATTTTGTAGAAAACTTTACGTCCTACAATTTTTTATAACATTGGGAAATATTTAAAAGCACTGGTAAATGTTATTTGCAAAAAACCGATTTTTGTGACATTTGGTCCTTAATATCTGGAGACGGGGTCATGATACTCATTGGTTCTTTTATAGTTGATTTTTGAATTTTGAACTTTTTATTTTTCAATTCCGAGGAGTTAGGCTTATTTGTCATTTTTCGAGATACTGTTTACTATGGCCAACATGCGAGGTACCATAATAAAAATAAGCAAAACTCCTACAGTTTTAAGAGTTACCGCCTTTTTTCCATCTTTTTCAGGGAATTTCCACTCATAAAATGATATAAGCACTTTATTTTTAAAGTGGGAGATCACTTTTGAAATCCTAAATTAAAAACTAAATCTTAAGTAAAAAATCAAATTTTTTTTTAAATTTAGTTTTTTACCTGTCATAGTAAAAAAAAATTCGCGTCCATATCTTTATGCGTTTAGAAGATATTGCTTATCGAAAAATAGTCTAAAAATGAAAAACCCAATATTCAGTTATCGATAACTGGACAAATAATCGGAATTTTTAAATAAAATTTAACCTGGTTACTACTGGCTAGTAGCTCTACCAAATATGTAAAAATCATCAAAATCGAAGAAGGTCGGGAAAAAAGTACCTATGTAATAATATATTTATACCCTGTACCGTATGGTACCAAGGGTATATTAAGTTTGTGCAAGCCGAAAATGTATGTAACATATAGAAGGAGACGTCGGAGACACCCCAAAGTTACCTAAAATATGATCAGGGTGAATAGAGAAGTCGATATACCCATGTCCGTCTGTCCGTGTGAACGCCTAGATCTCAGAGATGGTAAGAGCTAGAGTTACCAAACTTTCACATTAGATCCCATATTATTCCATAGGAGGCAAGTTTATTTTATTTTTTTATATCGGGGATAAATTATATAGCTCCCATGGGGGTGTTTGAGACGACCTCGACAAAAAAAAAGCGTTTTAGATGAATAATTCGTTTGTTTATGAAGATATCGTAACGAAATTTGGTATTCGAAAGTTTTTTATAGTTTCCAATCACTGTACCAAATTTGATCGAAATCGGTTGACTATATCATATAGCTCCCATAGGACCGATCGGCCAAAATAACTTTTTAAAAAAAAATTCGCTATATTTCGTTTTTTAATAAAGATATCGTAACCAGATTTGGCGGTTGGAAATTTTTTAGACCACTTAAGCAATATGCCAAATTTGAACAAAATCGGTTGACTATATCATATAGCTCCCATAGGTCCGATCTTCCAAAAAATCGATTTTTTAACAAAATTTGTTGTGTTTCGTTTGTTTGTTAAGATATTGGGACCAAATTTGACATTCGTTAGTATTTTATAGTTCTAAGCACTGTACTAAATTTAATCCAAATCGTTTGACTAGATCATATAGCTCCCATAGGACCAATCGGTCCAAAAACACGTTTTTTATACAAAATTCGATGTGTTTTGTTTGTTTGTAAAGATATTTGAAATAAATTTGGCATTCAGATCTTTTTTAATGTATTTAAGCATTGTGTCAAACTTTATTGAAATCGGTTGACTATATCATATGGCTCCCATAGGAATGATCGGTCAAAAAAAAAATGTTGCTTAAAAATTCTTCTGTTTTTGGTTTTTTGTGAAGAAATCGGACTTTATTACAAGCTAGTGGTACAGGGTATCCTAAAGTCGTCCGCGCCCGACTTTACGTCCGCCATTTTTTTTATATATAACTTTTTTTTTCAATTTCCAATTAAAATGTGCTGCTTTGCTTACGAATAATCACATTTATTATTACTATTATGCCATGGAAAAAACTTATTCGTAAAAAATATTTAAATTGAAAGCATTAAAATATGAAACAAAGTCTTTTTTAAGCAGAATGTATTTATTGACTATTTTTTGGATTGCTGTTTTTGACATACTATGGTTAAAAAAAATAATACAATTAATTTTGATCTGAAGATTTTTTTTCACTACAGAACTTCACCTCACTTTAATAACGTCTGCAGTTTATTGGATAAAATACAATAAAGTAATATACTATAATGTCAGTTTCACATATTTTCGCCCAAAAACTTCTATATATGTTATATCTACGTATATTTTACATATTTTATTTCCATTTTATTGTAACAAAAGCTGCCAGGTAAATGTAACTGTTGCCTTTTGAACCTTTGACAGCAACTACAGAATGCAAATAGTTGAAATATTTTACTTTAAAAGCTAAAAAGCAATCACATTAAATTGCAACTTAAAATATTTCTATAATAAATTAATTTATTTATAATTCATACAAAATGCATAAATATTTTATATAAATTAATTAAATGATTATAGAAATAATGCAATTGTTTTAGAAAATGTTGAATATTCAAATAGTTGAGTTTAATTGGCATAAATTATTAAAAAGGCTTAAATTTGTATAGCCTGGTTTTTATTTTTTTGTTATTTGATTTTTGCACGCAAGTTGGTAAGGCTTTTGCATTGGTATAGGTGTGTCTGTGGGCGTGTATAGCTTTGTAGGCGTTGAGGTCATTGCGGTCATAAATAATAAACCCAAAGTTGATTTGGCCTACTGTTGTATTATTTGTTTGAGGTTTATTTGTTTTCCAACTATTTAAATTGTAATTAATTTTTTAATCATAATCCAATAATATTTATTTATATATTTATCAAGTAGAAATTAATTCTAAGCTATAAAGGTTTATAGCCAGAGCAACGTAGGCCTTTAGGCTGCAATCCAATAACATATAATGTTAGGAATAATAGCACAGCTTGAGTTTTTTGGTTAATAATTTATTAAGAACTAAAAACGATATACATTATGTACCACTGCAGAAGGTAATAGGCAATATCTAACAGCAGAGTCAGAATATAATTAATAGCGGTAGCGATATCCCTCAACTCTGTTATGTTACATTCTATTATTACATTAATGCAGATCATATGTAGCTTACATCTTCTTCTTCTATATACATAAAAGAAACTAATGTTTTACGTGTTACGGATGTTCTCATGAACGCGTCGATGAATTTCAAATCTGATTTTTGCGTGTGTTAGAACTTGTCAATACGGGGGTTTTAAGCCTATTGCTTAAAATATCATGATTATTTATCAAAATATATTTTGTTTCGAATACGTCAAGCAAAACGTAATCCAGTGATGGAATTTACGCCGGAAGTTTACAATGAAACTCTTATTCATATTGAAGATCTATGCTTGGCGATGGGTAATAAAGCATTAGGACAACTATGAATGCCGTCTTCTATTCGATCAATGCACCATGTATTTCAATTGGAAGAAATGCAACGAATCAAATTAATTGTCAATCTAATCGTACTGCCCAGGAACGTAAAGATCGCAATGAACGTGAAAGAATCCGGTTAAAACAGACCCGTGAAGCACGAAATTCAACTGATAATTGAATCGAGCTGCAAACTAATCTAAAAATCTTATATTTTTCCTGATAAGCTATCTAGATAATCTTATGATGCTTATTTACTTTAAGAGTATTTAAAAAGGTTGGGCAGGACAACGTCGTACTTCATATATACATAATCTATGGCAGCATACGAATTCGGGACTGCCATCCCCAACGAAATTAGAGTTAAAATGTTATTTATTATAAACAAATGGTAGCTTAAGAATCAGAGCTTCTTCTTCTTCTTATGTGGCCATAACAACCCGATTAACGGATTACGGCCAGCCTTAAAACATCTCTCCAGGCGCCTCTGCATTGCGCGCGCCTTTTCCAGTTGGTCTCATCGAGCAAAGACTGGGCCCAACACGGTCGTCCTCGCCGCCGACGGCCGCTGAATACCGCATCGCACACATGTCTAGCATCCTCGTCCATCCTAACGACATGCCCGAGCCAGCGAAGCCGCTGGATGTTGATACGCTGAGCAACGTTCATGTCGTTGAAGAGCTCATACAGCTCCTGGTTGGTACGGATGCGGTAGTCGTCGCCAACTCGAATAGAACCAAAGATCTTGCGCAGTACTTTCCTCTCGAAAAAAAAATGATGGAAAAACGAAGTATATGCTGTCGATAAGTAGGGACGTGCGGCGGCTTGTGTCCCAGCTTACGGCCGACAGCTATACTTTCGATGTTGTCAAGGAATTCATCTACCTTGGCACCGCCGTTACCACCGACAACGATGTCAGCCTGGAGATCAAGCGCAGAATCACTCTTGCAACAGGAGCTATTTCGGTCTCAATAGGCAATTGAGTAGTAGAGACCTCTCTCGCGCGTCAAAAATCAGAGCTAGTTTTATATAATTTCAACATACCATATAATGTAATTTAACGTATTGAGAAAACTTTAAACAAATTTTGGAAGGGTCTTAATGGCTAACAAATCCTTATTGCAGCTCCTTGTTAGGCCCTTTGTGTTTCGACGCGAAATTTATTTTTGAGGTAGACGTGGAGGATGTGCTAATTTGTTAAAGAGTTTCATCCAAAAATTTTTAAATTTCTTGTTTAGAAATGCAGATTTAAAAGAAATGTGATTGATTTTGATTGTAGAAAATCTCTTGTCCGTTTCCTTCCGATTTTCAAATTCTATTTGTTTAAAAAAACATTTTGCAGAACAGCTGTATATTATTGAAAGAGTACGCTTCAGAATTTTAGTATTCGCAATAACCTTAAAATGACACCAAAAACATTCATCAAAATGAGGATTAGGCTTACAACTGTTGCAGCTCGCACACTTAAGCCAAGTGATTTATCAAAGCTGCAACAACATAACAACAACAATAAAAACAACAACAAATCCATTCTACACCGCGTCCTCTATAAAATGTTGCATGTAATTATAGACAAAAGCAGCACAGTTCATAACGTTTTTGCAATTAGCAACGTATACGTAATATTGTACATATAACGCATACGACATGTAGGCAAAAGTTGCCAATGGAATTTCAGCGTCTCAGCCTGGAAATCTTGCAGCTGTTTTGTACAACCTTATAGCATATAATAATCTTTAGATAAGTACCAAGTTACTTGTACCAATTTCAAAGTCGAGTGATTTTTCGTTGAGACTTTTCATTTCAGCCACTGCAATTAAGTTAATATAATTGAAATGCAAGAAATCATTAATTACATAGATATACATACTTTATATAATCTTGTAATTAAAGTTTCGAAAGCATTTGTACTTTGCTTGTTTAGCTAGACAGCCCACAATTGAGGTCTTTTATTACCCTTGCTAGGGGTATATTTATTTTGCTGCAAGACAGTAGAGCTTAAAGAAAAGTTTAAATTTCATGAATCAAAATAATCGAACTAAATGTACTTACACAATAGGTTTTGTTTTAACTTGAATTTTTGTGGTTTTAATTTTTGTATGATTTTTGAAAGCAGTATTTCATAAAATTAAAAATTATATACATAAAACCCTTATATTAGTATATAGCCTTTGTATTTTTTAACAAATTCTCTGTTGCCTAGAAAAAAATACAATTCGATTCGCAAATAATATTTTATCTTTACATTTAAATTTTTTATTGCTTTTTTGTTCTCGAATATTTATTTTATTGGCAATCAACCCATAATTCTAAGAGTTATGATCGGACATTTATAAAAAAAGTAAATTTTGTAAATATGTTATAATATAACTCAACACTTAATATACAACAACTTTTGTAGACTCTATGATATGACACGCCTTCTGAGATCGTTTGGATGAAGGCGTTTTAGGCGTCTTCTTGGTCTATGACCGGCCAGAGCGCATGTAAGCGAATTTGGATGGTTCCTTAAGCGATCAGCGTAACGGTCGCTAAGTTTATTTAACACATCACCCACATAGGGAATGTCTAGATCCTTGTGAAGATTTCGATTTCGGATATACCACGGGGCATCGGCAATTTTGCGCAAGGCTATGTTTTGTAAAGTTTGAATTTTCTTAATATTTGACTTGGCAGCTGTTCCCCAGACTTGAATACCCTAATACCAAGTTTGCATTATTAAACTCTTATAGAGAATACTTTTATTTTTCAAGGATAGCTTGCTATTTCTACCAAGAGATGCTCCATTTTGCCAATTTTGGTTCTACATCTTGCTGTTATATTTTAATGTGCTCTCTTAAGGGGGCGATGTTTTAATTTAAATTAACTCTCCATATAAAGTGAGCGCAGGGCTTGGGTCTTTTCTTAAAATAAAACACTGGATGATTTGTCACCGTTAAGTTGGATGTTCCAGCGTTTCACCCAAGATGCGATAATGTCCAGTTGGTTTGCAATGTATCAGCAGCTATTTCAACGCTGGAGGAAGACGAAAGTATGACAGTGTCGGCAGAACTGCCAGTCGAGCTCGGCATGTCCATAGTAAAAATGGTAAATAAAAATGGCGAAAGAACGCTACCTTGCGGCACTTTAGCTTTAATGGTTCGTCGTTCCGAGAGTTCACCTTTCACCATATCTTTCAAAGATCGATTGTCAAGAAATGATTTTATGATTTTATAATGGGGAGCAGGAAGTGCAGATTTAAGTTTTTTTTTGGTAACCCTTCGTGTCAAAAGCCTGCTTGACATCCAAAAATGCTGCCATGCAGTAGCGACGATGCTCGAAGGAGTCTAAAATGTGTTGCACCACTCTGCGAGTTTGCTCAGGCGCGCCATGTTTCGGACGCAAACCGAAACGATGCGCTTGAACTAGGGTCGCTGGAAAATGACAGAACGCTGATTTTTTCAAAAATTTTCGCGAATACCGGCAGCAAACTAATCGGGCGATAAGACACAATGGAGATGTAAGGCTGGCAGCGCTTTAGAATCATAACTATTTGATAACATTTACACTCCTTTGGAAAATATGCCAAACGCATATTTACATTGAATATCTTGGCTAGAGCCAGTAGCTCGCCATTGGAAGAGCCTTAGCTACTATGGCGTCAATTTTATCATGACCCGGACCTTTTTTGGATTTGAGTGCGTTTATTTGATCTACAATTTCGTTAGATCGCACGGGGCGTACTGGCAGGTCCATTTGAAGCGGTGTAGATAATGCTTCCAAAGTTTCCTCGATCTGCGAACCTGCGTTCAGATTGAAGGGAGCAAGACGATCCCCCAGGTGATGTGCGAAAGCTTCAGCACGGGCTCGACACCAGATCCCATTGGCGGTTTGAATAGGAGCGCTTTTAGTGGCTGGTTTTTTTAAGTACCGAGTCAGAAGCCAAAGTCTGCGGCTTCCATCATTATTTGGACTCACATTAGTAAGAAAAAAATGTATCCTTCTTTGATTTAAGTTATTTAAAGCTTCTTTAAGTCTGTTACCAATATTACGATAGAGAGCCTTGTCAGCTGGATCATGCGTTCGAAGATAATTTTTTCGCTGGCGATGCTTCATCCTCAGAAGCAATTAATTAAAGCATCAACATTTTTTGAAAATCGTTAACAATTTGAATTTTGAACAAAGAATATTTGAAACAAATACAGAAAAATATTTTTTTTCTTTTATGTATTTAATTTGTTGGATGTAGTAATAATTATATATATTAATTTTCTAGATCTGGCATTTCGATTTTTATTATAAAATGGAGAAATTAGATAGGCTATTTTTGAAACATTTTAGGATTTTAATATCGTTACAGCCTAAAAAGTATTTGAGGGATAATTTGCACTTTTTATTTATTTATTTGACTGTATTGCTTTTACCTTTAATAACTTGTTTCCAAGCAAAATATTTCTCATGGCTCTTTAAAAATAATGTTGAAACTTTCCAAATTTTTTTCTAAGTCCTACGACATATACTCAATATATATAGCTTTTTATTTTAAAAGCTGCTCCAAAAATATCTAGTTTTTAACTTCCTTCGCTATATTAAATACAGCATACAAAATTCAGTTGCTAAAACATTGCCAACTCATCCTACACTTTTTAAGGACCAAGTCTGTGCCAGGCCAAGTCAAGCAGCGCGCACAAATGCAAAAGCCAACCAAATGTCGCTTTTAATTATGTGCTTTATAGGGATTGAGCGCAGGTAAAAAAGAAGAAGAAAATGGAACCCACATAGCAAAATAGAGGTTTGTAGTTATATACTATGTTATACATATAGCTATATATACATATACAGAGACATAGACATACATATATAGAGACACATGAAGCATTATACAATGTCAGCCAATAAATGTCAATGGCATTGGCGGAAAAGGAAATCGCTGTTCTGCTGTGCAAATGTGCGACTCTATTAGTGTCTGTGTGTGTGTGCGAGTGTGTGTTTGTTTAGATATACTCTACATAGACATATTTAGCACCTAGACGCACGCCACAACAAGGAACCACAGCCAGGAGCCACAGTCGCAGCCAGAACCACAGCCGCACCCAATGTCAAAGTGAAGACTGTCTTGCGCTGTCAGTGGCATTAGGGTGTGCTCAAGGCTATGGCAAAATGGTTTCAAGTTCTAACGACTGACTAACCGACTGACAGAATGACTGACTGACTGATCGACAGGCTGTCAGTTGGCACTACTGTCCTTGGGATTGCGGTTGAACTTGTGCCTTGTAGCCGTGTTTTCTTTATTGTTGTTGGCTTATTTTTAAATGACCTTCGCCGTTTTGGCCAGTTCAACACATCTCACCTACGCCAGCCTTGCCACATCGCGCCACGCAAATCGAATGCAAAAACTTTGGTGTCTTGTACTCTTTAAGTGGCGAATTGTGTTATAAGTTTGGCAAGAAGTTTGTAACGCATTTTAAGCAAATCAAAGCAAGTCCTTAGAAGTTTGAGTTGGAGTAAGAGATAACACATCGACCCCCTAGAGTTTGATCTTTAGCTGTGCTTAGTTTTGTTAAAATTCTGTGTTGATTTTTTGAAGTATGATTTTGAAATTCTTGAATGCTTTGGAGTTCATTTAGGTTGGCTTACTATAATCCTAAGGTTTCATATTTTTTGAAATATCCTTAACTCTTTCAGTTACTTGATTTAGCTGATAGAGATACAAATCTTAGAACTGGTATGTTATCAAATTTTGGTTAGCTTCATATTTCAGAAAAAAAGTTTGGTTTCAACTCGTACGATTTTTGCGAACTTAATGTTTAATACTATCTAAGACAAGTTTATGCTACAGGGCAAAGAGATCGAGCAAGTTGAAGACTTCACATACCTAGGCAGTATAATATCCGCTGAGAATAGTGTTGGAAAGGATATTCTGGCCAGAATAAAAAAAACAACCGGTGCATATGCGCAACTGCGCCAAATCTGGAATTTGTCAGCGAATATCCTTCCTAACCAAAATGAGTTTGTCTTAGGGCAAATGCCCACTTTGTGCGGCTTCTTTGGATGCGAGTCCAACTTGCAACCGAGCTTCTGACAGGCAAAATCCAAAGTTCCGTGAATCGCATGCCTTCGCCGTATTCTTAAGGTGTGGTGGCCTATCCATCATCAGCAATGTCGACTTAGCTATAGATAGTGCTAACCATGGAACCCATGGCTGCAACTCTTTATCATAGGTACGGCATTGCTGATGACGTTTGGCCACCACATCGCTTAAGAATACGCCGGAGACATCTGTTCATCAAAACTCTTGGATTGGTTTCCCGTTAGGAAGATCGGTTACAAGGGGCCAGGTCTCAGACATCCATAAAGCAGGTCACTATAAAAGAGATCGATGATTGCGGAAAATCATGGAACAAGCTCATATTGCTGGTTTGGAAGCGATATTATGTGACGAAGTTCCAGATTTAGGCCGCATGTTGCAGCCATATGACACCGGAATTGCTGTTGTTGTATGTGCTGGCAACATGTTCAATATTTAACACTATTCCAGCACTGTTCTCATGCGATACATATTTTGATCTGCATGAGGTATCGTCGTTAAAAGTCTTCAACTTGCTCAATACTCTTAATGCCCTGTAAGACCTATGATAACTTGTTTTCGTTATGGCGGTATCTCAGATGCATACATTTTATTCTCTGTAAGTGTGCTATTGCTTAAGTTATAATAATTCAAGAAAAGTCGAATTCCGCTTTAAAAAGCCGGAAAACTCAAATTGTAATACTACATGAGTCAAAAAATGGCACACTCCAAGCTACTTTTGTCCAATCTATGGGACGACATGTTTTGAAGTCTGCCACGCCTCAGAATTTCAGATATCCTTTTTAAAAATGTTTTTAATCGTTAAGCTCATTTTATACTCTAAAATTTTTAATTTCGTTGTATTAGTTTGAAATACTTTCCTTTTATTGGCACTGGATTTTACAATTTCGCGGACCAAAGTTTGGAATTTAAGTAAGTGCTCCGGTATAATTTTATTAGAAAAAAACAATGAATTTCCATTTTTATTTTATTTTGGACAATTCTGAAAGAATGTTCATTAACTGTTTATTCAATTCCCGTGATTTCCATTAGAACTAATCGAAATAATAAAAATTTACAATATATTGGACGCAATCATTGAAAGGGTTAAACGAATGGAAGCAGCTGTGGTAAGATTATTTCTCGACTTCTTTTTTCAGTTCTTAAAGTTCAAAAAATTGGCACAAGGATTGAATTGAACAATTGAAAGATAACTAATTTCAAGGCCTGTATCCAGCAGTCAGAACTCTACAAAAACGAACTTCTTTAAAAAAATTAGTTTTCGAATATGTTCTCAAAATGTTTTGATGCATTATGCTGATACCTAAACGAAATAACAAAACAGTGTGTCCCCATAATTTTGTTGGACAAATATGAACAGCTGTTTAGTTTTATCAGTAAAAATTAGGGAGCATGGATAAAGATTTTTGTCTTGACTGTTTTTTAGATGCTGCGTACTGGCCTTCAATCTAAATTGTGCTATTTTTTATTATTAAGTTTCAGTATTATTTATGAAATATATTATATAATGTATAATAGAAAAATTAATTTTGCTGCGTTGTAGAAAATTTCAAAAATTATGGTAATTCAAAAAACGGTTAAGGTGCTTTAAGCCAAATCATTCATTCATTCCACAATAGGGCTAAACTTTGTGGTACAATATTCTATTTTTCGTGACTTTCGTGAGTTCATAAAAAAATCTTACCAAATTTTTACATAATTTGATGTTTAAAGCCTAGAAAGTGTATGACAGTGTCAATATTCCAAATTAAATTTGTCCTTATTTCATCATTGTATATATTTTGCTTTTGTTTTTGTATTTTTGCGTTTCTACAGGGCGTGCGTAAGGCAGTTTGGGGCACGCAGCACTCATTAAAGGTCAAAGCCGATTTACGCGTTAGGTGTGGTATATGCTCCGCCAATTGGGAAATACCTAATACATATATACAGACAGGCTCACACTTGTATACATATTCCTTCCTTATATATGTATATAGCAAACAAATTTGTTTTCATCCTACTGCCTATATTTTCTTTTGGCTTTGTGTGCGTGCCACAGACCAAAAACAACATAAACACCAAACCAAACCAAAAAAAAAAAAAGACATCCTGAAGTGTTTTGTGGAACTGTGCGCTCAATAAACATAATTAGCATTTTGTCACATTACGCGACACTGACGACAATGGCAGCCAGCCTACTAATGAACAAGTCAAGTAAGTCCTCGTAATTGCCAGACACATAGACAAAACCTGGTCTACATTTCATATACCAAATTGTTGCCTGGAATCAGACTCGAGGCACTTTAAAGCAGGGTTGCAACATGGTTTTGAGTTGGTGCTGTAACGCCTGTGGCAGCTGCCACAAAGAGTTCAGATTGAGTTATTTGAGCTTTTGGGCGGAATTATATTTGAAATTTTTATTTGATATATATTTATATTTTGATATAAATACCAATATTGCAACCTAGTAATGGATATAACGTTTGCAGTGATATGAATTTAAAAATTGTTTTTTTTTCCATTAGGCCGAAATTAATTAAATAAATATTTTTTGTCAGAATATTGCGTAAACAGTTTGGCTCAGAAATAAATAAAATATTTCTCCAAATATATATACATGCCAATTAATTACATTTCCAACCTTTTGCGTAGCATAAATCCCTTAGTTTATAATTTCGTTATTCCAGGTTTTATGAGCTTGGTTTTGGATACTGTTTGCAAAAAAGTTAATAATCGCTTAACATACAATATATTTTGGTATAATTTACTGCAAGTACGAGCTTGGATAACGTATCCATTATTAAATTTTGACATATGACCAATTTTTAAATCAAAGTCAATTTGCAAGCAATGGTGGGGCAAACCCGACAGCTTATTTTTATACCCTATACCGTATGGTACCAAGGGTATATTAAGTTTTGTGCAAGCCGAAAATGTATGTAACATATAGAAGGAGAACACGTCGGAGACACCCACAAGAGTTATAAAAAAAAATGAAAGTGCAATTAGAGCAAGTCGATGATACCCATGTCCGTACTGTCCGCCTGTCCGTGTGAACGCCTTCATCATACACTAGAGATGCTGTTAAGAGCAAGAGTGGACCAAACTATTCACATTATGGTCCCGAGGACTATGCCACAGGAGACAAGTTCACCGTAGTCGGTAACGATATCAAACAGCAAGCATTATATGGCTCCTATGGGGGTGTTTGAAGACGAACAACTCGTCAACATCCAGCGTTTTAGCCTGACAGAATTCGTCTGATTCTATAGAAAGGAGTGATAGTGAAGAACCTGTAAATTTGATACTCGAAAGTTTTTATAGTTCAAGAAGCACTGTACTAACTTGCAACATAAATCAGGTCGACCATTTCGTCATAAATGATCCCATAGGACCGATCGAGCCAGCACAACTTTTCCAAGTGAGCTAAATTCGCTGTATGGCTCGTTTAACAAAGATATCGTAACCAAGATTTGGCAGAATTGGAAATTCTTAACGGCCACTTAAGCAATGTTCAAAATTATCCAACGATGATCGGTTGAGCGTATACGCGTTAAAGCAAGCGCATGCGAATCACGATGATGACAGCAATTAAATTATATTGCTGTATTTATGATTATCACTTATATTTATTTTATTTTGTCTGTTTCGTTCACAACATAGTTGTTTAGTACCTGAACTTGCCATACATGATTAATTTATATTTTTTTTAAGCATTAGAGTGCATATCTTTTAATCTTTAATAACTATGCTTGACTAAAACATAAGCATTATATATGTGATTTAATCAGTACAATAAACATGAATTCTTGTTCTTAAAAAATTCTATGTTTTTCACTAATTTTAATAGATATTTAGAGATTAGGAACTAATGGCATCCATATCTTTGTATACGATCAAGGTATTTATTTAGCACTGTGTCAAATTTTATTGACATCGGCCTCTTCTGGATACCAATAGCTACCGTGTAAAAACAGACTTAGGTGTAATGCCAATTAATTACTTTCCAACCTTTTGCGTAACATAAATCCCTTAGTTTATAATTTCGTTATTCCAGGTTTTATGAGCTTGGTTTTGTGATAGTGATAGCTTGGATAACGTATCCATTATTAAATTTGTGACATATGAACAATTTTTAAAAAGTCAATTTGCAACAATGACTGGGGCAAACCCGACAGCCTATTTTTTTGGCTAATTTAGTACAGATATGGTCAAAATTGAGTATTTTTACAGTGGAGGTCGTGTTTAACTACACTGTCGGGTTTGCTCCACCTTAGGCTATATTAATAGTACAATTTTCTACATGTTTTTTATAAAGACAGCATAATTCGAAAATGTCTCAATCTTTATCTTAATCTTAACAAAACTTCTGGCATTCATAGATCTAAAAATCTATTTTTTTTGTTTTAATCTTAAAATTCAAATAAAAATATCTTATCACAGTACTCATTAAAGGGAAATTAATGGGAGCCTGTTTTTCGCGTGATTTTTTATATTATATATATTATTATATTTACATCTACAAAAATTATGCATGATATTTAAAATGAATGGCTTTACTCTATTTTTATTTTTTTTATAAAATGTATAAACTTAATTGTTCACATATAAACATTGTAGAGTCTTTGAACCTTAACAAACACCAATAAAACCTACGTATTAAAAACTGTTTCTTTAAATAAAAATTCTCAAGAAAATACAATATGTAAATGGTGTTTTCGGAAGGATCTTTGAAAATGAAAAAGTTTCATTTGATTTTAGGCAACGTAATAAAAAATGTAATCTGTAAGTAATTAAAATTGTGAAAATAGCACAGAAAAGGTATAAAAAGATGAAATTAGTCTGTCTTTGTATATGGTTCGGTGAACTTCTTAACAATTACAAAAATAAAGGTTGCCAAATTAAGATGATTAAAGATACAAAGTTTATATATATAAACTTTATATAAGGGACACATTGAATTAAAATAGAAACAGATAGGCCAAGGCATAGAAACTTAAGGCAAAGAAAAATTCATACAAAAATAAATACGATTAAAATATAATAGATATAAAAAATAATCTTAAGTCAACTTACTTGCTAAGTATCATAATACTGATGGATAGAACTTTTTAGGCAAATTGTAGTCAATATATCTCCCAACAAATTGCAAATAAAAGTACTTGTAAATGATTTGAAACATTTTAAAATTTTTTTGGTCAAAAAATAAATTATTTGGCATTTAGAAGATTTTTAATAGCTGCCAAAAAAATTACTCTTTATCAATCCCAGATATAATAAGAATTAGATAGTTCAAGCGTTATCGTGTTGTAAATATTCCGGATAGAAATTTTTCGAGATTCGGTTTTAAGAATTAAAAAAGAAGAGCTGTACAAATTCGAGCAATAAATAATTTTTTTTTCAATTTATTTGCTTTTAATAGAACAAAGCTTCCGGATAGATTTTTTTTTTCAAAAATTAGTTTTTTTAAATTAAAAAAGCAGAAGTAGGCAATCTTCTTAAAATAGATTAATTTTTTTTAAATGTATTTACTATTAAGCGATCCCAGCTATAAATATAACTAGACGGTTGAAGCGCTGTCATATTCTAGATCATCTATATATTTATTTTTTTGAGCGTCTTCTTCTTTTAGCTTTTTTTGCTTTTAACTTCACAAATATTAACTAAAATAAAAATGAAATTATCCTTTAAGACTTTGATCTCAATATATTAAAATAATTCTCACTTTTTTTTGAATCGTTTTACATCTTTGGCTCTAAACTTCCTTTGATCGCAAAAATTACATAATTTTTTTTTTTTTTTGTAATGACAAAAGTTCTGTTTCCTTCCGATTTTAGTTTTCGACTTGTTTGACATTATTGTTGGCATCAAAATAGGCTGCTTTAAATTCATTTTTTATTTTACCGCTAAACAAAATAGCTGAAGTTACTGCTAGCGCCATCTAGCTATCTATTGTTGCTGCTGGCGCCATCTATTGTTCAATTGGTTGTTCATTCACAATATAAGTAGCAGGTTTTTTGTCTAGATGCTTCAATATGTGTTTTTTTTTATTATTAAGTTTAATATTAACAAAGAGTTTTCAAGTATGTATCTTGATCTTTGGTATCTGAATTAAGATGTTCCTGATTTTTTTGCTCTTAATAAATTTTGATGTTGAAAATTTATTATTGCTTTAAAGTAAACGGCAAAAATTATAAACGCTAAATATTAATCCTTTTTCTCTACGTGCTGGAAGGAAATGGTAACATTTTTAAGGTATAAGGATTGATGGATGATTTTTGTAATTGCTAATTTTGTAATTGGCTTTGAAAGCTAAAACTTAACCTAAAAATTACATTATTATTTTGTAACGATAAAAGTTCTGAATTCATCTCGCTTCTAGTTTTTTACCTTACCTACCCGACATTATTGTTACCATTTTATTTAAGCGCTAAACAAATTAGCTGAAGTTACTGCTAGCGCCATCTAGCTATATATTATTACTACTAGCGCCACCTAGCTACCTTTTATTCAATTGGTTGCTCGCTCACAATATAAGTTGTATTCGCTCACAATTATATATAGATTATATAGTTTTTTGTCGACGCTTTTAAAAATGCTGCGAACTGGTCCTTAATCTGAATTCTTTTTATTATTAAGTTTAATATTAACGAATAGTTTTCTACTCCGTATCTTGATACTTAACATCAAAATCTAGTTGTTCCTAAATCTTTTTTTTACTTTCTAACTCTTCATCAAATTTTTACGTTGTAAATTGTATTATATTCTTTGAAACTAAGCGTCCAAAATTGCAAAAAGTAAAAATGAATCCATTTATTCTACGTGCTTTAAAAAGAATGGTTACTTTTTAAAAGTATTGGATGATTTTTTAAATTACAATTTTTGTAATTGGCTTCGAAAGCTAAAACCTTAAACCATTTTTTTACACCTATATGAAATTTATTCCGCCATTGGGCTGATTTTTTTTTTAGATTTTACCACTTTTTTAGATTAGGGTCTGGATTAACTAACTATGTATCTTAAACATTTTGGGCAGCTTAATTTCAACCTTTCATCAGTATGTGTGAAAAATTTCAACTTGCTCAAAAATTTTATAGAAACGCCCAAGTCTATGTACACAGTTTTCAACTGTTATAAATATGCCTTAAAATTCCGTTCACAGCTGCGGTGCGTCTTAAAACCTGTTGGCAGCCCTGTTTTTAAAGAAACAGCTACAATGAGAGAGAGTCTTAGAGATATGGGCTACAGCTCATTGTGCATGCAGCGCAGCATGTGACCAAACGGAATGAGGGTAGTAATAACGGCATGGGGATGCCAAGTTTATTAAAAATGCAAAAATAACTTAACAATTTTAGCCAGTATAGTTGAAAATGTGTGCGTTAGTGTGCGCCCTGTGAGCCACGTGTCGGCAATCTCGACGGCAAATAAATAAACAACAAATTGTATGAAGGCAAAAAAACATGGATACACCAACACTAATATACACAGGTCGACACAGATACAGATACAAATATTGTAGAGTGTACTGTGTAGAGGCCACAACGACATGCATAGAAGTGACACTTGTGTCAAGCACACTCAAAGGCAACACTTTGAAATTGCCAAGTGAACAAGGAAGGTTACACACACACATACATAAACAAACATGCCGCCACACTAGTATCTGTGTGAGGGAAAGTGTATATGTGTGTGGGCCTGCCCTATGCGTTATGCGTACTGTGTGGCCTGGCATGCTGTGCCTGTAATTAAATATTTTACAGGCAATCTACATTCTTAAGATAAACTTTGCTTTCTATGTGACCAACAACAACAACAACAGCAACAACTTTAAAAACAACAACCACATCTATGCAAAAATGTTGAAAACTGTAGACACTTTGACTATATAGCTATATAAAGACAACACTATAAAATTCCAAATTAATGTGGCGAGGTCACAATTCTAATAGCCAAGGGAACTCCGCAACGTAAGCAAAGTCTGTATTTAACTCAGCACTATCCCCGCCCTTTTGACCGGCTGCATTGTGCTTGGGCTGCATTATTTTTGAACCAAAAAATGGGACAGTTTGTATAGGGTTGGGTCAACGGTTCTGAATTAGAGATGGGAGCGTAAGAAATAACTGCCAAGTGCACGCGATGACTGAGCGACCAAAAATTCATTTCTCTAAGCCTCAAAACACAATATATAGATGGTTTTTAAAAAATATTATAATATATTAATTATATTATGAGACAATTACTGAACTAGTAAGAATTTACATTATGAAATGAATCTGCTCTCAAATTATTTCCATTTTTAACGGTATGGTATAACGTAATTCTTTTTTTACGGAAAAGATACATTCACAGAAAATACGCGATATATAGATACTGTATCCATATTTTGTTTTAATTTTAAGAAATTTATCAGCTTTAGGTTGTTTCCAATATTTCTAACGGATTTTAAAGTCTGTTAAGTAAGAGCGTGTACGGCACAACTTGTTAAAAATTGATTTAAACAAAAGTTTCTTTACATAAATTCATTCCACATGTTCCGAAGCCATGACGCAATTATATCAATAACATGTCCAGTCACCACCAGCGTCAATAATCACCTGGCATCTCCGCGACATACTTTCCACCAAATTTTGCAGCATATTCGACGGGAAGCGCTCTCCAAATGCTTCAAACTTCTCGGGAAAAGCTGTTTCAAAGTAAATGTGTAAATGTAAATCAAATCGAAGCTTTTGCTTGATGACGGCCCAGAAGTTTTCGATAGGATTTGCATCAGGGGATTGTGCAGGCCAATCCAATATGACGATGCCTTTTTTCGCGCTTGCAGTCGGTACAGAGACGACTGCAGAGTTTGGGGTCATTATCTTCCTGCAGAATCCAATCTTCTTTTTTGTTGATAAATTGACTTTTGGCAGTCGGTAATAAATCTTTTCGATAAATTTCGACCATCATGGGAGCATTCAGGTTCTCTGTTAAGAGATGCAAAGTGCCGAAACCCTTTTTTGAGAATCATCCCCAAAGTTGAATTTTTATAGGGTGTTTAACGGGCTGGACAAAATTTCTTGAAGACAAAGATCAGGCCCGTGATATAATAGAATAACCCCAAACAGAAGAATCGTCGGAAAAAGGTACGTTACTCCAATATCGATCAATGTATTCTGTTGCCCAAGCCAGTCGTTTTGCAAAGTGTTTTTCGGACAACAGTGGTTTCTCCAATGTGCTTCGCCATTTCAAATTATTTGCTTGCAAATAATTTCGAATCGTTATGTGCGATATATCTATACTCTTTTTTTCAATTTTGATTACCCTACTCGCAAACTTAAGCCAGGATTCCGCGAAAACAAACTCACGATCATTTTTTCATCCTTCTTAATCACGCTTCCTGTTGAGCCTCGTTCGGAGGTCATCGACGTTTTCCGACTCCTTGTAGCGTTCTGAACAAAAGTCTTCGACTTTTAAAAATATTTTGCCTCCGCTGCATAGGACATGGATGGGTGCAGAGAAAAACTGCCGTGAAGCGTTCTGCATATGCAGTACTCATTCTGCGTAACGTATTTTTCTTACAAAGTTTTGACTTCCAATCGAACTTTACAAGTACGTCAAACAAAAAGGCTATGTCTACTCTTAAACGAATTTTTAGAGATCTACTGCTTACCGACTGCGGATAATGCCGTACACGCTCTTACTTAACAGACTGTAATATTGTTATTGTAAACTTAATTTAATACATATTTTAAATAAATAACCCATCAGTTTATAAGCTGAGTCAGCTAAATTCTGTATATATTTTTGTATCTGTTAAAGCTAAATACTAACACATGGAATAAAAATTTAAAAAGTGTATCCATATAAAATTAGGGGATTGGTTCTCCGTTTGAAAATCCAACTAAAATATTTTCAGTTTATGATATAAAATAATCGATTTTACATGGGAGTTAGGGTTTTTATTAAAAATTATATTTTGTAGCTAGGAAAATTTATAAATTTTTATTATTTTAGATTCAATGAAATGACCTTGATATTTTATATGATTTTATATATTTACAAACGCAATTATTGTTGTTACATTACAAGCCAAAAGAGTAATATTAATAAAAAAAATATCGATTATATTCGCGCAATTAATAAAATTTTCTGTTATCAGCTGATTTCAAACTGTACAAATATCTATCTATATCTATTTTAAGTTTATTATTGCCTTCACATTTTTTACTAAAAATAGTTTAGTTTTTTTTTGAAATCACGTTAAATCCAATTAAATCACATAAAAAATTAGCGGAATGATTTTTATGAATCACGTTAAATCAAATTCGCGCAAACAACAGAATTAGGCGCATATTAAAATATTGTAAACATTAAGTAAATTTTTTTTTGTATGTCCATTATAAAATTCTAGTTTAGTTAGTCCTTTATTATTGTCTTTATACAATATTAGTCACCATGAAACACGGTGCGCATGAGTAATTTTTGAGTTGGTGCCTAAAAGCATGCTACAATTTTTTTAAAATAGTGATCAGCTTTTGTTTCAGTTATACTGTTTGTTTTAATTGTACATTGTTCCAAAAAATACATATATAAATTAAATAAATTATTTATAAATGTCATCGCCAAACCAGAGTTTAAGCTGGAAAGATTTTATGCCTCTACCCCTCCTCCAAGGGGTCTAACAGAGAATTATTTCTATAAGCTTTTATAACCTTTATTTATTGTTACCTACTCATCAGAAAAGCAAATTTTTAACTATCATCTAATTTTTTATGAAAGTGCGTCACAGTTGACCTTAAAACCTTTTTAAATATTCTTCATTAGTAGGGTTGCCTTTAAAAAGGACTTCCGCCAGCCAATTACGGTGTCTTATTTCTCGTTTCAGCAAAAACGACTGTGTAAGCCAAATCATCGCTTATGGGACCATTTTGAGCCCAATATAAAATTGCGATTATCCCGCTCCCTACAATTCGACTTTCCACTTATTTTATTCTATTCTTTAACGTATTATAAAATTTCGAGTTCTAGGGATTTTATTTATTTTCTTCTAAACATTTTCCATTAAGGCTTATTACCGTTTTCATTATGAATCTGTGCGTTTGATAATATATATACAAATTTTTAACAACAAATAATGTGGAATGCACAGATTAGTGGCGCTAGTGGCTTTTTAATATGAAGAAAGATCGAAGAATCTTAAGGGGTTAGGCCACCTTCACGACCAAAAATCAATGCATATAAGAATGTTGAGCAAATTGATAACAATAGCTTCAATACTTATTCATTAATGTGTTTATCAAATATTTATCGAACTTTTTAAGGGGCACACCTAGTGTGACAACCTAAAAAAAAGCCATTTTTGGGAATTAAAAAAAAAATAGTGAATCCATCTATTTAAAATTTTAAGGGTATATTTATACATGTTTTGAGAATACACAGTAAAATTTTTGAAATAAAATATTAAATATTTTTGAAATTACACGCGATCTCAGGTATATACCAACTATCTAACTGCCGAGCGCCTACTCTTTTAAATGGCTGTAACTCAAAAACTATTTAAGATATCGATTTAAAATTTTAGTATGTTATTTTTAAAGGTATAACCTATCGAAATATGGAAAAAAAAATCAATTTTTTGAAAATTTCACACTAGATGTGCCACTTAATAAAAAAATAACGTTAGTATAGTCATTTGAACGAAGCCTCTCTAACAGGTCAAGTACAACTGGTACGCAGTGTAGTGGGCACAATTCTCGTCTGATTGCCATGAACAAATTTTTTTTATTAAAAATAGGCAATTAGCTATAGCCTAACGTACGATTTTGTTGAAATTCTGAACTGTCTGAAAAATGCGAAGAATTCCGCCAAAAATCTCGTTTTCATCTATGTTTCTAATTGTTATAAAAAAAAAGTATTCCTTCTAACGTGAAAATTCTTTGTGAGGCACAAACTGATAGATTTACGAAAATGTTGGTTTAAAAAACATTCGAATCAGTCAAGAATTGTAAGAGTAGCACTACGCACCGTTTTAAAAAACGTCGTTTCGAGAAAAGCCGATTTAAAGTTTTTGTGCACGACTCCAACCGCTTGGGAGCGCATAGCTTCAAGTGTCAAAAAATCATTTTTCCGATCGAATTGTTGTAAATTAATGTACTTCGTGTATTCTTAAGACTATAAGGTAGCATTTCGAGGAAACAAAAACGATTTGCCAAAAGTTCAAAGGTTGCGTAACCCCTTAATTGTGGAAAACTGCGTTTAATATTTTTTTAGAATAACTTTTTAGGTCTTATCCAATTGTAATGATGCTTGTTGAGTCAGCGCTTGTTTGCTGAATAGATAGATTCAATAAACGGTTCACTTTTCAAAATTACTGATTTAATTAAAAAAAAATGTATTTAAAAATAATATTAAAAAATGTACCATGGCTACAAATATTACTTGTGAGTTTTTCGATTGTTCAACTTTTGTAAAGTTACTGTTCATCTTAATTAAAGATTTGATTTTTTATTCATTCCAAAAAACCTATTTTATATGGACCTATTACTTCGTGTGCAGAAAGTGGTACCTTAACCGACTTTTGTCGTGCTCGTGACAATTTGTAACTCACGCTCATCTCTAATCTAAGCCACACACGTGTGGCCTAAAGTATTTTTGAATATTTTTGCAGCGCTCTTGGAATTCAGATTAGTGTCATTTGACTTTTTTCCATTCTTTTTGTTTTGTTTAAGAGATACAAATGTAGCATGAAAAGATAATCGGCTTGAGGTTGGCATTGAGTATGTAAGTATGTATTTGTGTGATAATGTGTGTGTGTGAGTGTGTTCAAGCCTGTGTAGGAATTGTGGCACTGTAACGGTTTTCGTTTTTGTGGCTTTTTAAACAAACGACACTGCCACAAAAAAACCCCATTCCTAACCAAGCTCAAAACCCAAATTGGATTGTGTGTATAGCTGTGCGCCTGTCCACACGTGTCCCTGGTATCCTTTGTGTGTGGGTTCGTGTAGGGACGTGACAAACGTGTCGTCAAGGGGGTGCATTTAATGTATACATATTGATGCATACAATGAAAGTGTAACTATTCTCTAAAGGAAATTTGAAATTGACAATTTGAAGTGAAGTTTGGAAAATAGTTTATAATACTGATCGATCTGCCTTATGGACTTTGAAGATTAAGGAACATGTTTTGTGGCACATTTGGGTTAAATTATAAGACGTTTGGATAAAATACAAAAACTTAATTCTTTCTTAAAACCTTTTAAGTGAAGGAAGCTTGTCTTCAAAATAAGTCGTATGCATCTCTAAAAAGCAGAGAAGAGAAGCGGCTTCTTGGGAGGAAAGCATTAAAGATGAATTTGGAAAAATATATCGGAAATCTCTCTTAAACGATGAAAAGTTACTAGGCAGTTATAGGTTTATATTTTGTATCTTCCAGATCATTTTTGACTCTTAGCAAATATTATAATTTCTTTAAAGAGCAGAGAAGAGAAGCTGCTTCTTGGGACGAAAGCCATTTGATTAAATTTCTCGAAAATTTCTCTTTAACGTTGAAAACTTACTGGGCAGTTATGTATCTTCCAGAGCATTCCATTTTCATGACTCTTAGCAAATATTATAATTTCATTCATTCATTCATTGTGTGGCCATGACAACCCGTTCTCGGGTTACGGCCGACCTCAACAGCTCTCGTTAGGCGCCTCTGTTTTGCGCGTACCTTCTCCAATAAGAAATACCAAGGGAAGATTGGTTCTCTCCTCCATTTGATCTTTCCATCGGAGTCGTGGTTGTCCCCTTCGTCTGCTGCAGCATCGTTAGTCTTACGCATGACATGCCCGAGCCAACGCAGACGTTGTATTGTGATACGCTGGACAACATTTATGTCATCGTAGATCTCGTACAGTTCCTGGTTCGCATACGGATAGTCGTCCTCAAAACAAACAGGACCGAAGACTTTACGAAGAATTTTTTCTCAAACACCCCAAGAACAGATGCATCTGTCCGTGACACAACCCATGCTTCTGCACCGTATAAAAGCACGGGCAAGATGAGCGTAGATTGTAGAGTGTCGAGAGAGGTCTCTACTACACATCTGCCTACTGAGACCATAGTAACACCTTTTAGCACCCCATTTTCATTTTCTTTACTACGCCTCTGTGTATATGTGTGCGTTTGTATCTGTGTCGGATTTAAAAATGTTGAACACATGCAAACGCGTGTTTGTAATTGTGCTTTGAGGTTGTAATTTGTGAATTGAAATTGTCAGCAATATAATTTTGTGTAGATTTTATAAGCAAATTAAAATTGTTGACAATTCCTGCCTGTCCACAAAGCTCAATCTTACTCTATCTTCTGCGAATCCTCTGTTGATTGCGTCAGTAACTCGGTCTGGACACCTGAAGTAGCCCGTTAAGTTATTGCATTTTCTTTGAGATGGCAACAGCGGCAATTACCATTTTAATTAACAATTAACTGGAAATTTAATTTTTAACCATTTTATTAGCCACTTCACTTAAGGCAAAGGCATCTTAGCCAGCTGCAGCGCACAGAAACAGCTGGCCAGCTTTTCATTTATAAAAATTTTTAATTTAATCAAAAATTTTTTTGCATTGGCAGTACTTGACTTTTGTGTGTAGGGGAAGTACTTTGGCACTTGGGAAACACAAAGAGAAATATTTGGCCCGTTTACAATAAGACATCTTGACAAAAGTAATTCCTGTATCCAACTACGCACAGTTTTTATGTTGTTATATTTAATAATACTTTGGGATATAGGTTTCGCATCAACCTTGAACTTTCTGGGAAAGATTAAGTGTTGCTGGACTAAAAAACATGATTCGATTTTGGTAACAATGAAATAGGTTGGCTCAAATTTCGAGATTTTTTTCAACTAACTTTTACTTTAACCAATCCAAGATTAATGTCAATGGCGACATCTATTTTTGGAGTCCGGAAATTAATTCAAGGTCCCACAAAATATTAATGACACATACGTCGTTTGAAAGGTACATTTAATAGCTTTCAGAATCCGTTAAAATTATTTCGTTTGTGCATATCAAATGTTTTTTAATGATGGAAAATTGGCGAAAAAAACAGCATTTGCATTTGGAACGTTTTTTGCATAGTATTGTTAATGGCGATAAAAAGTGGGTCCCTTACGACAATCCCAAGCGCAAAAAGTCATTGGGTAAGCCCGGCCAGCCAGTTGAACGGCAGCGAAACTGCAGTCAACAAGTGCCTAAGGATTATGCGCGGGATATTCTGGCCCAACAGAACATCAAACGCGGAACTATGGCACTAGTGAAGTTCCTATCTGTAACCAGATAAGAACACGCAAGTGGCGTTGGATTGGCCATGTACTGAGAAAGGACAGAAGCAGCATCGTCAGGACGGCCTTGGAATGGAACCTCCAAGGAAGCATACACTCGTAAGCCAAAGGCAACCTGACGTCGTACAACACTTAACGAGTTATCCCAACACATCAGCTGGGACACAGCAAAGCAAACTGCGCCAAACAGAGTTCGGTGGAGAGTTCTTGTTGAAGCCCTAAGCTCACTGCAGGAATACTAAATGGGGAAAAAAAAGTCCGGCCAGCCATCAACATCCACGGCGAAGCCTAATATTCATGGATCTAAGCTCATGCTCTGTGTTTGGTGGGACCAGTGTGGTGTTATCTATTTTGCATTGTTGAAACCGAATGAAACGATCACAGGGGATCGTTACCGACTCCAATTGATGCGTTTGATGCATGCACTCAGAGAAAATCGGTCAGAATATGAGCAAAGACATAATAAAGTTATTTGCAACATGACAATACTCGGCCCATGTCGCGAATGCCGTGAAAACATACTTGGACACGTTAAAATGGGAGGTGCTACCTCACGCGCCGTACTCTCCGGACATCGTCCCATCCGATTACCACCTATTTCGATAGATGGCATTTGCATTGACTGACCAGCGGTTCACTTCTTATAAAAGCACCAAGAATTGGGTCGATTCATGGATAGCCTCAAAAACCGAGTCGTTCCTCCGAGCCGGAAACATACTTGGAAACGTTAAAATGGGGGATGCTATCGCACCCGCCGTACGATCCGGACATCGTCCCATCCGATTACCACCTATTTCGTTAGATGGCATTTGCATTGACTGACCAGCGGTTCACTTCTTATAAAAGCACCAAGAATTGGGTCGATTCATGGATAGCTGCAAAAGCCAAGTCGTTCTTCCGAATCGGAATCCGAAAATTACCAAAAAGATGGGGAAAAGTAGTGGCTGGCGATGGACAATACTTTGAACAATAAATTTCGTATCCATTTTTTCAGAATAAATAGTTAAAAATTGAAAAAACAATTCAAGGTATGAGTAAAAAATAAATTTCTGGTAGTGTGTGACTTAGCCAATGCGGCAGTAAGTCCCCAAATTCTTTTTGAGGAAAATCGGTTTCAAATGAAGAAACTGAGATAAAAGACGCATCTTATTGTAAATTTTCAAGATCACAATTTTTCATAATTTTTTTGGTCTGCGAAAAACTGGCATAGTGGATAATCAAAAAGATAGACAAAAAGACAAACAGAAAGACGAGATTGACTGACAGAAAGACAGGCAGAAAGGCAAGCAGAAAGACAGACGGAAAGGCAGACACAAAGACAGACAGAAAGGCAAAAAGACAGAAAGCAAGAATGATAGAAAGATAGACAAAAAGACAGACAGAAAGACCACTAGAGAGATAGACAGACAGACAGAAAGACCACCAGAAAGTTGGACGGGAAGTCATACAGAAAAACAGACAGAAAGACAGACAAAAAGACAGAAAGAATGACAGACAGAAAGACATACACAAAGACAGACAGAAAGACATACACAAAGACAGACAGAAACGCTGAAAGACAGACAGACACAGGCAGAAAGACAGGCAGAAATACAGACAGAAAGACAGACAGAACGACAGGCAGAAAGACAGATAGAAAGACAAACAGAAAGACAGGCAGAAAGCCAGAATGACAGGCAGAAAACCAGAATGACAGAAAGACAGGCAGAAAGACAGAAAGTCAGAATGACAGAAATACAGGCAGAAAAATAAACAGAAATACAGACAGAAAGACTAACAGAAAGACAGGCAGAAAGACAGATAGAAAGACAAACAGAAAGACAGGCAGAAAGCCAGAATGACAGGCAGAAAACCAGAATGACAGAAAGACAGGCAGAAAGACAGAAAGTCAGAATGACAGAAATACAGGCAGAAAAATAAACAGAAATAGAGACAGATAGAAAGACTAACAGAAAGACAGACAGAAATACAGACAGAAAGATAGACAGAAAGACAGACAGACAGAAAGAAAAACAGATAAACAGGCAGAATGGCAGGAGGAAAGAGAGGCAGAAAGACAGGCAGAAAGACAGAAAGAAAGAAAGACAGACAAAAAGACAAACAGAAAGACAGAAAGAAAAACCACCAGAAAGATAGACAGAAAGATATGAATAAAGACATACAGAAAAACAGACAGATAGAAAGACCAAAAAACAGAAACACAGAAGGATAGACAGAGAGGCAAACACAAAGACAGACTAACAGAAAACAATCTTCCAGCGATATATATTTTTTTTTGCACTGATTTTATAAATCCCCCTTATGTACAGTGTATATAAAAGTTAAACAAATTAATGGTAAAGCACAAAAATGTCAAAACAGTTTTTTAATTGGTCTTAAAAAGGGTTAGGGTTGCCTTGTTAAAGCCAAATAAGCTGGTTAGACATGCAAAGCAGACACACACACACACACACACACATAGTCACAACAACACAAAAAAACACACTTACATACACACACACTAAAACACATGTACTGGAAGCACTTGAGTTGGCCTAATTGGCTGACCAAGTGTATGGCACTTGGTTTTATGGGTTTATGCTTAGCGGTTAAACTAAATGAAGAACCCAATTGCCAAGGCTAAGGCTAATGAATGACCACAAGTACTGCTTATATAATACTTAGGCATGTACAAATGTGTTAATGTTATATAAACAGGGAGTTTGTAAGGATTAATGGTTGGAGTTGAACTAACTTGGAGGCCTTAATGGAAAAGTCTGCTTAAGTTTTTATAGCTTGCTAGTATAGCAATTTGTGTGGTTTTAAACTAATGACGCTTTATTTGAAGCAATAAATTTTTTAAAAGAACCTTGGATAAGCAAATTAAACCTGTCAAATGTTAAGCCCGGTCCTATGTCAAATTTGTGCATATTAGTTAATAATATAAGTTTAATTGATACAGGCTGAGGGGATGCACAAATTGCTGACTCGAGTTGAATTCAAATATAATAAATTAGCTAACATCCATCGATAAGGGGAACAAAAATTCCAGAGATCCATAACTAAAAGATATGCAGAACATTAGCCGCGCTACCGAAGTTAAATTATAATTTTTGTAATCAGGTGCATTAGAAAGTTGTTGTTGGACAGAGTAAATAAGAAAAAATAATAACGTGGGAGTAGGTCCCAAGACCTTCAATTTGATGAAGGCATTTCATTCGTGTTAAAGTAAATAACAACCTAGCTAATTTTCATAAATTACATTACGGCATCCCCTAAGGGTCGCCCCTCTTGGTGGTATTGTTCCTGATTGCCTACGAATCCCTAAACAACATTAATTTAAAATACAAGAAAATTGATTTCTCAGTTTACGCTGACGATGCATTTATATTTAGTAAAATGAAAGTTACAAATTCCCTCTTCTGTTCTATTAGGAATATACTTAGCGATATTGAAGAATGGGGCAAATACTCGCGAGCTAAGCTAGCTTTTGAAAATTTTTAATTATTTCACTTATGTAAAAAACATCGTTGCCCATACCCTACATTATCTGTAAATAATATAGAAATAGAATATGTACATAACATATTTAAAAGTGCTTGACCTTACTTTCAACCAACGACTTACTTTTAAGCAACACTCTAAAAACCTTAGAGATAATGCAAATATGCGCCTTAATATTATAAAACTCCTAACTTCTAAATGATCTCATATCCATCCAACCTCTCTTATAGTACATACTACTAGGGCCTTACTTTTGACAAAAATTGAGTATGGGTTGCCAATATATGGTTGGTGCACCTCCAGCAATATGAAGATAGGCGCCTTCCCAACGGCACCAACCAAATATTGACTTGCCGAATCAGGACTTCCAGATATTCAAACGCGAGTTGCTCAAACGACTTTTAAGATAATCCCTACAATTTTATGTTCTACCAACTCAATACTGCTCAACGACTTCCAGACCGCTTTTAATCATCGAAGAAAATTTTAGGTTATATCCACTATTTGGAAATGAGTGACTTTCAGCAAAAAACATGGAGTAAAAACACCCTACCGCTGGAATAGAGTCAGCCATCACCTTCTTGGCGGATACAGAATGACGTCGTAAACACATCTCTACACACATTCAATAAAGCCGTTACAAACAAAACAGTTTTCCAGCAATTGTTCGCCGCCGAATTAGAGAATTGCCCCAACTGGAGATGTCCTTATACCGACGGGTCCAAAACCGACTAAGCAACTAGTTTTGCGTTGGTGGACCCTGAAGTTTCTATTGTTTCTTGGGGACTTCTTCCTGTTTACTTCTCTATTTTTACCGCTGAAGCCACAGCTATTTTAAAAGCTATAAGGTACGATTTAAAAGTTAAAGGAAAACATGTCATCTGCAGCGATAATTTATGCACCCTGAAAGTGGTCAAAAATCCCTACAACTGCAACAACTTGATATGCAAAATCCGACATCTGTGCCTTCAATATGCTACAAAAATAAAGCTACTTTGGATACCGGGACACATGGACATAAACGGAAACGAACTCGCAGATTCGCTGCCAAACATGCAGGGCGATCCCCTTGCATAACGATTATCCCCACCGTCAAACAAGACTTTTGGCGAAATATCAAAAATATTTTGAAAACAACTGAACTGTCAGAATGGCTTTCGTTTTCCCACTGGTATAAGCAATTCAACCCAAACAAATATGCAATACTGCACCCAGCCTCTCGCCATAGAAGTTTATGCGTCATAATTACTTGTTTTAGGACTGGCCACTCAACTCTGACCCATAACTGCACGCAACTCCAAAACATTAGATTTTCTCTCTTTTGTTAATTTCAACCATCTCAACTACTTATAGACCAAACTCTTAGTAATACTAATCTAATATTTCAGTTCCTTGAAAAAATAAACTTTTTAATCTATATTTAATATGAAACAGCCGATTCTCTATACTCCACATTTTTAAAATAAATTCGCAAGATTATTATAAAATCTTACACGGCTAAGATGTCACAAGTAAATAGCTTTACAACCCAGTTGGAAATTTGACTAAACTTCCTTTAATAAAACATTAGACAAATCATTTGAAGTTATGTTTTAAATAAAAAATATGACAAAAGATTAGAAAAAAAATTACAAGTTAAGAAATTTAAAGATTCTAAATAATTTTTTCGCTGCGCCTACTATTTAAATTCACTATAAATTTTCAACTAGTCGAATTGGTAAAAAAGAAATATAAGGTTGTCAAAAAAGTCTTGCGGTATTTCCGCAAGCTTGTCTTTGCAAGCGCGTAGTTCTAGTTGTATTCGTCGCATCGGTTCAGGCTAGAGCTTTTGGAAAGCTCTTTTCACGTGCTAACACGTGTTTGATTAATTGTTGTTTGCTTTTAGTCGTTCGTGAGTTATAGCGTCGCAAACATGGAGCAAAATAAAGAGAAAATACGGCATATTTTACAGTACTACTACGATAAAGGCAAAAATGCATCTCATGCTGCCAATAAAATTTGTGCAGATTATGGACCCGATACAGTTTCCATTTCCACCGCACAACGATGGTTTCAACGTTTTCGTTCTGGTGCAGAGGTGATCGAAGATGCGCCACGGTCCGGAAGGCTTGTTGTCGAAAATTGCGATAAAATCGCTGAATTGATCGAAAGAGACCGGCATAGTAGCAGCCGTAGCATCGGCCAAGAGCTGGGCATGAGTCATCAAACCGTTATAAACCATTTGAAGAAGCTTGGATTGAAAAAGAAGCTCGATGTATGGGTGCCACACGACTTGACGCAAAAAAACATTTTTGACCGTATGGATGCGAATCGCTTCTGAATCGCAACAAAATCGACCCGTTTTTGAAGCGGATGGTGACTGGCGATGAAAAGTGGGTCACTTACGACAACGTGAAGCGTAAACGGTCGTGGTCGAAAAGCGGGGAAGCTGCCCAGACGGTGGCCAAGCCTGGATTGACGGCCAGGAAGGTTCTTCTGTGTGTTTGGTGGGATTGGCAGGGAATCATCCACTATGAGCTGCTCCCCTATGGCCAAACGCTCAATTCGGACCTGTACTGCCAACAACTGGACCGCTTGAATGCAGCACTCATGCAGAAGAGGCCATCTTTGACCAACAGAGGCCGAATTGTCTTCCATCAGGACAACGCCAGGCCACACACATCTTTGGTGACGCGCCAGAAGCTCCGGGAGCTCGGATGGGAGGTTCTTTTGCATCCACCGTATAGTCCGGATCTCGCACCAAGTGATTACCACCTATTTCTGTCCATGACGAACGCGCTTGGTAATCGGAAGTTGTCCACAAGAGAGTCCTGTGAAAATTGGCTCTCCGAGTTTTTTGACAATAGGGAAGCGAGCTTCTATAAGAGGGGCATTATGAAGTTGGCATCTCGTTGGGAACTCGTCATCGAACAAAACGGCGCATATTTGACTTAAATCGCATTATTATAACCAATTTTATGAACAATTGAAAATTCAATAAAAATACCGCAAGACTTTTTTGACAACCTAATAAATAAGGATAAGAAAACAATCTTGTGTATTTCCTCTAATGCAACCATTCTTAATATATTTCGGTTTTCAGAAAGCTTTCATCAAACTGAAAATTGCTTAAAATTGAAAATTGACTTATAATTATAAAAATTATAAATATATTATTATAAAGTAAAAAATTTAATCAGATATATTTGCAAGTTTCAGCTGTTAATATATACATGTGAGCGCTTGAACAAGTTGTGAATTATAAGGTTTACAAATTGAAATAATCGTCAAAATATTTATGCCCTGTACCGTATGGTACAAAGGGTATATTAAGTTTGTGCAAGCCGAAAATGTATGTAACATATAGAAGGAGTCGTCGGATACACCCCAAAGTTACCTAAAATATAATCAGGGTGAATAGAGAAGTCGATATACCCATGTCCGTCTGTCCGTTTGAACGCCTAGATCTCAGAGATAGTATTATAAGAGCTAGTAAAGAGTAACCAAACTTTCACATTTGATACCATATTATTCCAAAGGCGACAAGTTTATTTTATTTTTTTGATATCGGGGATAAATTATATAGCTCCCATATGCGTGTTTGAGACGACCTCGACAAAAAAAAGTTTTAGATGGATTATTCGTTTGTTTATGAAGATATCGTAACCAAATTTGATATTCGAAAGTAGAATTGTTATTTATAATTAATTTAATATATATTTTGAACTAGTTAAAATGTTAAAAAACAAAAAGACAACGATCCAAGGATAAGAATACAGGCTCTGCGGCAAAAACATCAAAAATATTTTTGATAGAAACATATATTTTGAAGAGGGCGTAAGAATTTTTGCATTTTCTTTTAATGCAAACTTTCATAATAATCGAACTGAAGTCAAATAACTAGTTGAAATTGACTTATGATTATTAAAATTATAAATATATTATTGTAAAGTAAAAAATTAAATTATATCTAATAAAAAATTAAATCACATATATTTGCAAGTTTCAGCATGTGAGCGCTTGAACAGGTTGTGAATTATAAGGTTTACAAATTGAAATCATCGTCAAAATATTTTAATATGCAGCAAGTATATTAATTAATAATTTTTACAGATATACCCAAGCTCACAATGAAATTTAAATATGCATTTATTGGGATGACATAGGTAAAAGAAATTTTTTTTCAATAGCGATTTTCGTGTGGATTACGCGTGATGCCAGACAGCTGTCAAAGGCAAAGTTGTTCAGTATTCATTAGCAAATCATCATGGACTTACTCCCGAACAACGTTTACAAGTTGTACATTTGTACTACGAAAATCAGCGTTCTGCAAAGAATGTTTTTCTTGCGCTGAGATCGACTTATGGCCAACATAATCGACCCACCGAACCCACAATTCGTAACACCATCACCGAAATTGAAACCCAGTATTCATTGTTTGATGATACACGACCAAATCGACCACATCCAGCACGTAGTGAAGAGAATATAGCGGCGGTAGCTGACAGTGTTCATGATGACCGCGAGGAATCGATTCGGCGCCGATCGCAACAACTTGGCCTGTCGCATTCAACCACCTGACGCATTTTACATTTGGATCTCGGCTTGAAAGCATACAAAATTCAACTCAGGCAAGAATTGAAGCCGAATGACCTTCCTGCACGTCGCCGTTGGTAAGATCGATGAAGATTCGTTGTTTTCGACCAAAATTTTGTTCAGTGATGAGGCCCACTTTTGGGGAGAAGATCAACCCGAAGAGGTTCACCAGCTGCCATGACATCCAAGAAAAACGGTTTGGTGCGGTCTGTGGGCTGGTGGAATTCTTGGTCCTTATTTTTTTAAAAATGAGCAAGGTGCTAACGTTACCATCAATGGCGCACGCTATCGGACTATGTTAATGAACTTTTTGCTGCCTGAAATTGTTGCCCGTGATCTCGACGACATTTGGTTCCAACAGGATGACGCTCCGGTCCACATTGCCAATGAAACAATGGCTCTATTGCGAGGTCAATTTGGTGAACGATTTATTTCATGTACGGGACCCGTACCTTGGCCGCCAAGATCGTGCGATATCACACTGCTCGACTTTTTTCTTTGGGGTTACGCAAAGTCAAAAGTTTACGTGGACAAACCAGCAACGATTGAAGCCTTGGAAGCCAACATTACTCGTGTTATTGGCCAAATACCAGTGGAAATGCTTGAACGAGTCATGGAAAATTGGATCTTCAGGATGGACCATTTAAAACGCAGTTGCGGCCAAAATTTGAACGAGATTATTTTTAAAAAATGCCATAAAATATCCTTTCGAAATCATAGATAAAGATCCCATCATTCCTTTGAAATTTGCATTTGCCAAATCATTAAAAAAAGGGCTTATACTTTCCCCGTTCCCCACCATCATTACTTAATTGCCTTTATTTTCATTTTAATAGGCTTTCATGGATTTTAAAATTTTTGCCGAATTTATGAATTTATAAAAAAAAATGTTTTCTTCAACTGTGCCGCATATTTTAAAAATTAGCTTTGAAATAGTTTTCAATAAACCCAGCCCGTTTGTGCCTATGAGTAAAAGTAGTAGTCCGGAATCGTCTGCGCTAAAATTTATTCCTTTTGCTCTGCTTTATTAAATTCAATGCAGACAGAAAGTGGTTTTTAAAATCGAATAGTAACAGAGCAATCGTTGTGCACAGAAGTAATTTTATGCAACCATTCTTGTTGCCTAATCCCTAAACCAGATAGAAACAATTAAAAATTCGTTGTATCTAGGGAATGTTTAAATCTGTATAACCACGCTTTATTTAAAATGTATCTATCATTGTTCACATTAAGTGGCTTTGGTAAAATAACGAACTGTGTAATTTTTATGGTAAAAATATATAGATTTCGGGAAAACATTTCCGCGTATTATTAGAACTCGTCGAACACGGTAAAGACTGCTTCTGGATTGGAGTAAGGCAAAGGTTCTCCCTCCAGCTCGTGTAACTTGTTGATTAGCATTGTAAATAAATCAGGTGCTAAGGAAACATGCAGGTCTTGGATCAATTTCTCAGGCAGAGGACTGAGACCAACGGCGCGAGCCAAATGCTCAACCCCACTCTCGAAACGTCCATCGTTCATATCGATCTCTGCAAGATTAATTCGACGCAGAAAATATTTTTCGATATTCACCGGATCGGATGAATTAGGGCTGCTCATGTTGACAGTCTCTTTTTCACGGCTTTCACTTAATTGTCTTTCACGTAATCTCCGCATATGTACGTTCCTCTTATAATCTGGATCGTGGAGACGTTGCCAGTCTAAGTAGATGCAATATCCTATGAGTGCGATGGAAATAGTGAGTACAATTTTTCCAAACATTTTTTATTTTGTTTTAAGTTTATTTTTAATTAATTTTTAGTTTTTCCCGAAATATGTATGTCTTGACTGTGTTAAAACGTATCGTAGAATAATTTTTAAACTGTGTAGATAGTGCTAGTCTTATGTAAAATTGTTAGGGTAAATTTCATGGCACACTAAATAAAAAGAAAAATATGTAGCTTAAGTTGTCTTAGGGAACTTTATAGCAAGTTTTTGTGTTAAAACGAAACCAAGAAAAGGGTTATATAATACGAAACTTTGGCGACATAGCATCATCGTGGACGACATAAAAGAGGAAGTCGCGCCAGAACTCGTCGATAAAATCTAGAAAATGATTTTGTTTCTCTAAGGTAGTCGTTTATACAAACTGAGTGAAAACAATGACTTGATTGGTCTTATCTATATATATAAAAGAAACTTATTGTTTTACGTGTTACGGGTGTTCTCATGAATGCGTTGAAGAATTTCAAATATGATTTTTACGTGTGTTAGAAGTTGTCAATACGGAGGTTTTAAGTGATTGTGTGTATTGGTTCGTGAGATATACGCATTTTTATGAATATCGTGAATATAGCATAGTAGAAAATTGTTCAACACAGGGTATAGGGCATAAAGTGCAGACAGAATCGTAGTCGCAAAGGGGTTGAAATGTAGTTTCTGCGGGGCATGAATTTATTAGAGATGCCAGCTGTTTTAAGAATGCTTAAGTTCGTCCATACGGCTTTTTAGAGAGTCATAAAAGTCACCTAATCCAAAAATCTTATAATTGTCTACATAAGCTTACGATGTTTATCCACTTTAAGAGTATTCAAACAGTTTGGGCAGGACCACGTCTTTCGGGCTCACTAGTATATTTATATTGATGACATATATGAAGTCTATTCACAAGTGGGCAAAGTTCGTAAAGTCTTGAATTTTCAAAGATAAGCCAAAGGTTTTACACTCAGAGTGACCTTAAGCCAGAAGTTAGTTTTCATTGTCTAATTCAGTTTAGCAAAGAGGAGATCGATTTTCATTTCTGAAATTAAAAAACGATTAAAAATTAAACCTAAAAAAATCTTTAAATATTTCAGAAAAAAATTGTAGCTAATTATTGTGTTATCGATAACTTATTATTTGGAATTTTGTAAAAAAAATATAATAATTCTAATTGCGCTATCTTTACAAAGTAGGTTTGTCACTTGTCTCTTTAATTTTCATAAAATGCTAAAATGAATATTAAAAGTGTTGCCATAAGAATGTCAACTTTTTATGTATTTTCAAATTTTTATTCAAGGCCACAGCCTCTATGGTATGCGCTGAATGGGAGTGTAAACCGACATTTTCGCTTTATCTTCACGTTTTCTATTGTGCTCGAAATTGTGAATTCGATTTGCGTATGCATACATACTCTACTTATAAATGTGAAATCGCTTGTGTCATCCACTTCCAGTTGAAAAGCTGCGCGTCAAATATGGCTAAGCAACAATCTACTCAATATTTGAAAGTCAAAGAAAAATATGTGGCGTATACGTAACGAAAAAAAACAGACATGCTGATGACAGTGATATGTGTGCTGCTGTTGTGTGTCTGTGTGTGTGGGGGTAAGTGTATGTGTGTTGTGCGGAAACGGAAATGTTAAAGCGTGTTTGAGCAGAAAGCCATAATTCCACATTGCAGCGTAATAACAGCAACAAAATGGCCGCATTTAAAGGTAACTAACATACAAAAATGCGCTCAAATTGAAACGAATGTGCAAAACGTGATAAAAGTTTAGATGCACAAACAACAATAACACAGTTACACACAATCAATACTTTTTGTTTTAGCCTTAATTTTGTTCTACCTTCTGTTATTTTAGTTTGATTAAATTCGAGTTGCTTTTTTCGCAAATAACGCATGACTTGTCAAATGTAATTGATGACAGCTTCGTGTATAAATAATAGCTTTAATACCACAAAAACCGACTGAAAAGCCACAACAATTTGGCAACACGCTGCTGCTTTTGCCATAATTAGTTTTATACTAACTGTTGCAAAAAGCAAATACATACTCGATTATACAAATCGAAGACATGCCTCAACTTTGGCCAAATCATTAAAAATATTTGCCATCCAATCAGCCCTACTGCCATTCAATAAGCCAACCAAACCAAGCCAATTTCATGGCATCAAAATTGTTGCTTACTTTGCAAAGATCTCTATCGGAACAACAACAACGACAACCGCACTAAAACAGCCAGCAAAAAGCGTTAACCATCAAAAGTGGGTCCAAAAATGGCTGAAACCAAACCACATATCTGCGCACCCCCCCAAAAACCAACCAACAACAACAAAACTGAGCGCAAAACTCTGTTGAAGGAATTTTATGCGGTTCCTGCGGTTGTCAGTTACCAGTCTAAATATTTTTTTTTTTTTCGTTTTGTGTTGGTTCTGAGCTTTCTTTTGGATTAGTTTCATTTATTTCATCATTTGCGCGCACTAACTACATGCATTTCTAGGGGTCTGTCTTTGAGTCAGTCTGTCTGTTCGTCGGTCTGTATTTTGGTCTGCGTCTCGCTGCGGTCGTTGGCCATTTTGTTTTTTTTTGGTGGGGGAGTGGGGGATAAGAATTTAATCAGGCCGCTGGGGACTGTAAAGCGTTGGCCGCAGCTTGGCATAAAAAATATACACACTTATAAATATGTATGAAACAAGCGCGCATCGGCAGAGTTCTTAAATACCGACTATGCTATACCCTATAGCAATATGTATAAAAATAAGGCACATTTATAGATTTTTATGAGACGAAGAGTATTCGGACTGCATATTTATATTTAACACTAGTGTACCCTGCAGACGTTGTCCTGCCGGAAGTTTAGCTTTGCGGTTATAGGAATTTTTTTTGGATATGAGCATTTTCAGAACTCACCCTTTTCACACACAATTGACTTCTCCCGCATATATTATGGAAATTGTAGAGCTTTTAGCAAAGTCGTGAAAACTTAAAAAACAATTAAATAGTGCGAATCTCTAAAGTAAAACTCAAGAATGCCTTTTATTGCTCTAAGATCATAAAGCAAAAATTTTTATAAGGTGACGCAAAGAGTGCGCGAGCTTGTTTTGCGTTGAAAATTAATTCAAATTTTATATGGTAGCTTTATAAAATAGTGAACCAATTTGGATCAAACTTTACACAAATGCTTAAAAGAAAACCAAAATGTTGTACAACTAGAATAAATTTGGTCACAATAAATATAAAAATAAGTTTTCATTTTATGTACATATTTCATATTAGGATTAACATTTCTCTGTGAGGTTTAATCGAAAGTAATCTAAAAAATAAAAATTTGATCAAAATATAAAAAAAAATTTCCATTTTATGTGAAAGTAAATTAAGACTGACTACATAAATAATCTTGTGAACTGTTTATTATTTATTTTTATTTCAATATTGGATTATAACCTTTTGAATTTATCGATTAATTTCCAAAAATTCTGTGTTTTATATTGGCTGTCATTTCTCTGAAGTTTGATTAAAATAAATCTGTTAATCTATATTGTTGGATCATGCTCTAAAATTTTTGAAATCCGTATTCTCATTTTGTACAATAAGTTCAAAATTAAAAAACGAAGTCTCTGACGATACTGACTGGCTTACTTACAGGAGACTGTATACGAAAGAAACATTTGATTGATGCGTATCCGAGAATTTTAGGCGGAAATCTTTCAATACATGTGACAAGTATATTTGACAAACATTGACATTAATATTTATACCATTCTAACGTCACTCAATTGTTTTGCCTTTCCCGAACCCCTCCACTAACACTTCAACTTTATGGTATGGTGTTAAAGTTCAAATTGAGTTTTAATTATTATGACGAATCTTTTGTATGGAAATTTACGAAACGTTTTTCAGACTTTTCAGGTTATTTTTAAAATTTTTCTCTCCGTAAGAACCATCCTCGTACTTCAAGGAATATTATAAAGAAAAGAATTGGCGAAATCGGTTAAGCTGATTTCGAGATTTGCGCTTACCAAACACATTCAGCGATTCATTTTTATATTATACGAGTGTGTTCAAAAAATAATGTGACTTCGCAGGCAACGTATTTTCGATTTATCGATTTTCTTTGTTTTGCTGTGTTGGCGCACTCTTCCCGAACATCTGTACCAAATTTGTGAGAGGCGTAAAGGTTATAAGTGTAAAATAAGTAAAATATGGATCAACGGATTTGCAGCAAATTTTGTGTAAAAAATAAAATTAAGTGCTCCATAACACTTGAAATGTTGACAGTAGCATACGGTGAAACTGTTCTGAGTAAAAAAAATGTTTATAAGTGGTACAAACTCTTCCAAGATGGCCGGGAAGATGCCAATGACGAGCCTCGCTCTGGACGCCCAAGCACGTTAACAACTGATGAAAACGTTCAAGCAGTGAAGAAAATTGTTTTGGAAAATCGTCGAATCACTATAAGAGAAGTTGCTGAGGATATCGGTATATCGCTTGGCCCGTGCCATGAAATTTTTTCTAACGTTTTGGGCATGAGATGTGTGTCAGCGAAGCTTGTTCCGAAATTGCTAAATTTTGACCAAAAGAACCGTCGCATGAGCATCGCTCAAGAGCTGTTGAATGACGTCAACGTCGACCCAGATTTACTCAAAAGGGTCATAACTGGTGACGAATCATAGGTGATGGTTATGATATCGAAACCAAAGCCCAATTGTCCCAATGGAAGCGGCCAGAAGAGCCAAGACCGAAAAAAAGTCGCCGAGCACGCAAAACACTTATAACCTTTACGCCTCTCACAACCAAACAAAAGATGCCATTCACTTGAAATTTGGTACAGATGTTCGGGAAAAGTGTACCAACACAACAAAACAAAAATAAATCGATAATCGAAAAAACGTTGTCCGCGAAATTTGAAAAGTCACATTATTTTTTGAACACACCTCGTAGATAGTATTAGGTAATAACTTGAAAATAGATAAAGTGGGGAAACCGAAAATATAAGGGCCCGATCCAAAGCTCGGTAGTTAAAATATCAGAGGCTTAAATGATGCTTTTTTTCAGTACACGCTTTTGATGTAACAATGTCTAGAAAAAATATTTTATACACAATATTATTCGATTTAGCTATTCGACTGAAATTTTAAAGAAAAATATCTTATATAAATTTACTCAAAAACTTTTTTGTTTCATTTTACTCAAAATTAGTTATTAAATGCTGTTGAAAATTAAAAAAAACAATCCAAACAATTTATTAACCTTGGCATTTTTTTCTGACTATTTGTGGCTATATTAAAATAATTCTAAGGTCAAATATTTTTTAAGTCATCCTATTTTAATTCAGTCCTGAAAGTGTTAATTTAATCTTTTAGAAATTTTATTAGGGAACTCCCCTTTCTAAATTATTTTCTTACACTTCTGCCAATGATATCATGTGTAAAAAAGAAGTTCAGTTCTGGTATCTAGTACCAAATTTTGTGGTTTTCGGAGTACTTACTCATATTAGAGGAAGTTTATGAAAATGGTTTATCATGATCGCACACATAGATTACAAAAGAGGGTGCAGATCTGTTGTTCGTGTCTTTCAATAAAAAAAAATGCAGCTTCAAATTTGTGTGGTAGCTATATGAAAAAATGGACCAATTTTAAAAAACATTTTTCTTAAATACATGAAATTTCGTTTTATTTCTTTTTACGAATCATGACCAAATTTATGTTGCTTGTATTGTCCCTTTAAGGCGGCTTAAACAGCAAGGTTTTGCGAAAACGTTGGGTCACTAAGACTACCTTCAATTAAAATCCTTATACGGCGTTATGGGGTTTGGATTATGGTACAAAATTGATGTACAAATTATTCACTTATTAAAATAAAAAAAAATAAATAAAAACTTGTATTGTGTTTTAAATTTAAGGCTTCAGTGGATGTTATACTTTTATTTAATCAATTATTGTTTGAAGGAAGATTGTTATTAAGTTTGATCAAAATTGGTCTTCTATTTTGTATAGCTACCAAACAAAAATTGAACAAGTTTTCGGCGCAGCATAATCTTTACGCACTTCTGTCTTATAAAATTTATTGCATTGTGGGGACTTATCGTCACCACTGAGTTTTGCTATGTACACTAATTTCATTACTTTTGCTTTCATTTATCTATAGAAAGAGTATTCCGCCATAGTTTAAAGACTGATACCCTAATTGTTACTTCAGCCATAAGTTTCGTGTAGACAGCATATTCGATATCCTCCATATATAACCAGTAGATAGCATATTCGTTACCGCCGAGATACCATTACACGTAAAGATCATATTCGTCACCTATTACAGTAGATATATGGATTTATCTGGAGCAGTATATAAATTATAATATTATTGTATTGTATATAAATAAATTTAAAAATTTGAGGGCCTGATCCAACAAGAATCCAGAATTTTTTTCTAGTTAAATAAAATCAACCTCATTTAAAGCTGCATTAACGATTATTAATTATTTTTTTATATGTTACATGGTTTTTATCTTAATGTTATCACCATTTTACAAGTATTTCCAACTTATCTTATGCATAAGAACTTGTTTTTAAGTTGAAAAAATGATCCTGACACATTTTAGGTACTATCATTACCTTAATTTTAAGCTCAGCCATTACTATGAACTAAAGCAATTAGTCGCGTTCCGTAGATTTTCGTTTCAAGCAGATGCTTGATAATTGCAAACTGCATTTTTAGGGTAAATGAGGCGCCTCTCATTTTTGTCAAAGTGTGGCAGCTTTATAATTATGCAAGGCTCAAATTTTGCGAATAGGGCAACATCATTACATCGCATCAGTATTTAATCAGAGGCACACTGATGGGGGCATTATGGTGGATACTTAAAAATCAATGCAACTGACAAAGAGACTTTTTCTTTTTCAATGGGGCGACAGGTTTAAAAAACTCCTCAACATTTGGCAAAGTTTTGCGATATTTTTTGAAAAATTATTTAGTTTTTACAAATGATGTATGGTTACATATATGTTTATTTTTGTTAGGCTTAGGCAATATAGGTATGTTAAATACCTAATGTGGCCAACTCACTTTTGAGCCAAACAGCAACATTTCCTGAAAAAAGTACCAACATCCAGAACACTTCAACTCGAAACCGGGTGTTAGAGAAAAAACTATACCATTCAATTTAAATTTGTTAGACGATTACAGTGCTGTAAAAAATTTTTCCGTTCCTTTTTGTTCAAAATAGTATTTATCTTGCGATGATATTTTCTTAAGCAACATTTAGCGTTCTTTCAAAAAATGGTAAAATTCAACAATTCGCAATGTGAAAATCCGGGTCGTGCTTCTCAGACCGAGATATGTCCCGGTTTTTCAGGGCCAGTTGGCCACACACTATTAATAGGCTTTGATGAACAAATATAAAATAATTGAAGACAATATTAAATAAATAAAATTTTATAAATAAATTAGAGACAAAAAATAAATAAATACAGTGTTTCTCAAAACTATAGGACACCTTGATTCAATTGTTATTAACTTTTTTGGTGGAGGTTTTTGCCATAATAATTGTCTATTATTGGCCCATTCGATTTACTTTAGACCTTTGCACTATTCCTTCGCACGATTTTTCGTAAAAGGTTATTTATTGACATGCGACTTTTTCTGCAATTAAGAGTAATTGATAATTATAGGAAATACTATTTTATTATTTATTATATATATTATTTTAGGAAATTTATTGTGGGTTAAAGCATAATTTGTGATAGCAATTGCTTAGTTGGAAGTTCTGATGAAGGCTATAATTTTTAGGACTGCTCAGTCTTATGGGGGTTGTTTGTGATATCTTCATAAACAAATGAATTATCCATCTACAAGTTTTTTCTTTTTTAAGGTTCTCTGAAACTCTCCCATGGGAGTTAAATCATTTAACACCGATATAAAAAAATTGAAATAACATAAACTTGTCTCCCCCGACAAAAAGGCATCTAATCTGTTAGATTTGGGTGCTCTAGCTTTTACCATCTCTGGATATGGAGATGGGTATATCGAATTCTATAGTCTCTCTGATCATACTTAGGTTACATTGGGGGTCTTCGTCATCTATCGTCTTGCAAATGGTGAAATATAAAATTTGGTTATTCCTAGCTTTTATCATCTTTAGGAGTCGCAAATATCTCCTTTTCTACGTGCCATATGTATATCGACTTGAACATGCTTAATATACATATTATTTTAACTAACAGGTGCCGTGTATAAATATGCACATATTGATGAGTATTTTGCTTACATGCTACTATCTTGTTTGCAAAATAATATCTTGTTTAATATTCTCTATAGTATCTATATAGAGCTTGAACAATCTACACTCCCCATATTAATCAGTCAAAAGCTCTTTACCAATATCGTTTAAACTATTTGTTAAACGTAAAACTCTAATGGTTATCGTAAATTTTGTATATTTATTTTATTATCTATATACATATATAAAAGAAAGTGTTGATAGTTACGCTATATAACTCAATAACGGATGAACCGATTTGGCTGAAAATTGGTGGAGAGGTAGCTTAGAACCAGGAGAAGGACATAGGATACTTTTTTATCCCATTCGACCGCATTTTCGTGAAGTCACTATAAAACGTGGTATAACAAGAACGCATCTGACATGGAATTGGGTTCAAAATCAAGATAGGCCAGGACAATGTCTGCCGGGCTTACTAGTTAATAATTCATTAAATTTTTTAAAAATTTTATTTTGTAGAAAATACTTCTTTGGCACATTTTGGAATACCAGCGTTTTCTTTTAATTTTTAGTTCTTTTTTTTGGTGATTTTTTATTTTCTAGTTATTTAAATTACCACAAATATTTATTTAAGCAACAACTTAAAATTTTGAAAAAATAACTATCGATTATATAATAAAATTTTCTACTATTTGTCTGCACTAAAAATTTATATAAGCATAAATGTAAGAAAATCGAAGATTTTTTTAAGTAAGGATTTACGTTACATGTAAATTTGTAAACTTTAATTTATTGTTTTTAACTGACTTATTTTATGTATAAAAACCAACAATTTATTCTTCTATAATCGATTACATACAAATAGTTAGCTCTTATTTTTATATATAATTGCATTAGTTTTAATATACATCAAAAACTCTGAAAATTTATCAGATCTATTCATGCATTAAAGTCAAAGTTTTTATGCTAATATCTTTTTTTTTATTATTGATTTTACTTTTGATTTATTTGCTTGAGCGATACAATATTTTTTTATAAAAGATAAATTAAAATATATGAAATTATTGGAATTCATAAATATATTCAAATTTTTTGCTTACCAATTTTTATATAAAAATAACTTTGTTTCGTTATGCAATGCATTCTTGGTTTTAAAATAAATAAAAATTTTAAATTTAGCAGCAAAAAATTGAATGCAGAACAATAATATTTGGTATGCGCCATGCTGAAATATTTTTCGATATAATTTATTTTCCATAAAAATAATATTTAATTGTTAGAAAAACCTATGTTGACTTTGAGCGGCAAATATTCATGATGAGAAAGAAATTTGTGGACATTCGTTTTAACGAAGAATTAGCATAAAAAAATATGTTTAAAAGAATACCAGATTTTGTGTCAGTTTTATGACCAGTGTCTATTAAATTTGACCAACATTTTTATTAGTACTGATTTTTTTTATCACAATTTATTGTCGGATTCAATTAAAAACCTTACAGTATATGAAAGAAATTATTATGATAATTTGATTTTTCTATAGATTTGTTTTTTTTTTTCAATATCAGCTAGAACCATGTAATTTTTGACTTACGCGTTGTTTTGAATATTACATTTTATTACATATTCTTTATATATTTTTCTATACGTATTTTTGTTCAATAATAACAAAAAAAATTTTTTTTTTATAAATTTAACTGATGCTTTGTATTAAAGACTTCGTAAATAAAATAAATAAATAAAAAATAAAATTATTTGAGAAAAAATGTCTTAATTTTTTTATGTGGATTGTCAACTTCAGTTCTATCTATTTAAATTATTGCAAACTTAAAAAATTATGTACGTATAGTCGGCCACGGACGACTGTATCCCAAAGACGTCCTGTTACACTAGCTTGCAATAAAATCCGGTTCCTTAATAAAAACCCAAAAGAAGAAGATTTTTTAAGCAAACAATTTTTTTTTGACCGATCGTTTCTATGGGAGCTATATGATATAGTTAATCGATTTTGATCAAATTTGACACAGTGCTGTAATACCTTAAAAAAGATCTGAATTTAGTTCAAATATCTTTACAAACAAACGAAACACAACGAATTTTGTAAAAAAAACGTTTATTTTTGGACCGATATGGTCCTATGGAAGCTATATGATATAGTCAACCGATTTGGATTAAATTTAGTACAGTGCTTAGGAACCATAAAAAACTTACGAATACCAAATTTGGTCCCAATATCTTAACAAACAAACGAAACACAACAAATTTTGTTAAAAAATCGATTTTTTGGTAGATCGGCCCTATGGGAGCTGTATGCTATAGTCAACCGATTTTGTTCAAATTTGGCATATTGCTTAAGTGCTCTTAAAAACTTCCAAACGCCAAATCTAGTTGCGATTTCTTTATTAAAACACATAATATTGCGAATTTTGATTTAAAAACGTTTTTTTTTGACCGATTGGTCCTATGGAAGCTATATGATATAGTCTACCCATTTTAATATTTAATACAATACTTAAGACCTATTAAAAACTTAGAAATGCCAAATTTAATTCCAATATCGTACAAACAAACGAAACACAATAAATTATGTTCAAAAATCGATTTTTTGCCGATTGGTCCTATGGGAGCTATATGATATAGTCAACCGATTTTGATTAAATTTGGTACTGTGCTTGGGAATTATAAAAAACTCTTGAATGCCAAATTTGGTTACGATGTCTTCATAAACAATCAAATTATTCATCTAGAACTTTATTTTTTCCGAGGTCGTCTGAAACACCCCTATGGGAGCTATATAATGTAACCCTGATATTAAAAAAAATGAAGTAAACTTGTCTCCTATGGCATAATATGGGACCTAATGTGAAAGTTTGGTTAATCTGGCTCTTACCATCTCTGAGATCTAGGCGTTCAAACGGATAGACGCACGGACGTGGGTATATTGACTTCTCTAGTCCCCCTGATCAAATTTTAGGTAACGTTCGGGTGTCTTCGACGACTCCTTCTATATGTTACATACATTTTCGGCTTGCACAATCTTAATATACCCTTTGTACCATGTGGTACAGGGTATAAATATAATTTCATTTTTATAAATAATACTTCGCAGTGCAATAAAAAGTAAAATTATTTCAGAAAAAATGTTTTATTTTTTCATGTGGATTGTCAATTTCAGCTCTATCTATTTACATTATTGCAAACTTAAAAAATTGCTATTCATTAAACACAATTTCCATTGTGCCTGAAAAATAACCTAATTAATTATATTTTTTATAACCAATTAAATCTAGTAATGAATAGCAACTGGTTCGTTCGACTCAAAAAAATTATCCTCTCATTTTACAAGTTTAAACTACTAAATATCTAAATAACTGAATTTATTAAAAGTTCTTTATAGCACCACAAAAAGTAAAACTATCCGGAGTCCCCAATCTATATTATTGAATATATTATATTGCTTTTTTATGAATACATCCGACTCTGTTCTCTATTTTTTATATAATTTTATATTTTTTAGTTTAATCAATTGGACAGAGATATTTATTTCTTATGTTATGTATTATTCATTCTTTCTGCTAAAAATAGTTTTAAAAAAACTTAAAACTTTCTTTATGGTTTGCTTTCAAGCAGCAGAGAATAAATGTCTTCTTAAATATTTTTTTTAAATACTGGGGTGTGTTATCGAAGTACATATTTTTTTTTTCTTGTTACTGTTAAAAGTGATTTTAATCAGCATCTTCCTACCAAAATATTTCGTAAAAATTTAATACGTTTTAAGAAAAGTTTGCAGCAGTCTCGAATTTATCTTTTATGATATGAAAAATCATTGAAACATGATTATTTCTAATAGCAAAAACAATGTAAGACAGAAGTTAAATAAAAAAAGTATATTTTGATTGATCGTCTTACCAATATGCATGAATGATGTTTATATTTTCTTTAGAACTGCTTTGCATGTATTTTTTTAATAAAAAATTAAGTGGATTTTGTTGTTCGAGAGTTTTCAACACTGTTCAAAATCAATTACCAGCTGCCAAGTAAATTTGTATTTAAATTTTAGAATGTTTACCTCATATGTTAACACAATGGTTAAAAAATTTGTTGTATGAGTTTCAACTTTGTGTTCTCGTAGTTAATGACTGGATCTGCTTATGGATTGAAGGAATAAGTTGACAAAAATTGACAGTAGCTTATGTAGCCTACAAGTTCAAGAAGTTTTCACGCAGAAACGATATTTCTCACAAACTTGGCATACCCTTTTTAACCATTATATGAATAGAGGGTATAATCAAAAAAGAGGCAAGCAAAGGCAAAAACAAATTTCCTTAAGCGAAAAAGCAACAAAAAAAAAACAAAGAATATAAAAAAAGTTGCCCCAGGATGATGATGACGCGCATTGACGATGACGAGGTTCGGTTTTTGACTTCCTCTTTTCCTGCCTTCATAATAATATTGCTGCGCCTTGGTTGCTCTTGTTTGATTTCCTTTTGTTTATGTGTATGGGTATGTTTCTTTATATAAGAATGTGTTCTTGTGTTGTTTTTATTATATGTTACAAGTGTGTGAAGTAGTAATTTAAGTATGGGGCGTGGAAACGCCTTCTGAGGCATTTCGTGTGCATTAAATGCCAGCATTAAGGAATAGTTGAAGTTGCACGGGGCGTGTTTTTGCCATACTACATGTATGTGTTTGTGTGTGAGTGTGTGTGTGTGTATGTGTAACGGTATTCGCATTTGGCATTGATTTCTTTTTGCCTTTTGCCTTCTTCCTTTTTGTTGAAATTTCTTTAAAGCAGGGCTGCAAAAGAAACTTGAGTCGAACCGGTTCAAATGCGATTGTCTTGATTTTTCGACTTCATTTCTTACCAATAAAGATTTCACTTAAAAAAATGTATATTTATTTTTTTTAAGGCAAATTGTGTTCTTTTAAATTAATCCCAGTTGAGCACATAAAATTGTTATTAACTTAGTACTAACCAGCAAGTGAACAAATTATTTTCAAAAATAATATCGTTTTGAATAGTTTAAAAAAAATACGAGGTGTGTTCAAAAAGTAAGGTCAAGGTTTCAAATTTCGCGGGCATCGTATTTTCGATTTTCGATTTTTATGTTTTGTTGTGTTGGTATACTCTTCCCGAACTTCTGTACAAAATTTCAAGTGAATGACATTTTTTGTTTGGTTGTGAGAGGCGTAAATTTTTTACTATCGAAATATATGGATCAACGGATTTGCATCAAATTTTGTGTAAAATATAAAATTAAGTGCTCCGTAACACTTGAAATGTTGAAAGTAGCATACGGTGAAACTGTTCTGAGTAAAAAAAATGTTTATAAGTGGTACAAACTCTTCCAAGATGGCCGGGAAGATTCCAATGACGAGCCTCGCTCTGGACGCCCAAGCACGTCAACAACTGATGAAAACGTTCAAGTAGTGAAGAAAATTGTTTTGGGAAATCGTCGAATCACTATCAGAGAAGTTGCTGAGAATGTTGGTATATCGCTTGGCTCGTGCCATGAAAGTTTTTCTAACGTTTTGGGCATGAGACGTGTGTCAGCGAAGTTTGTTCCGAAATTGAAAAATTTTGACCAAAAGAACCGTCGCATGAGCATCGTTCAAGAGCTGTTGAATGACGTCAACGTCGACCCAGATTTACTCAAAAGGGTCGTAACTGCTGGCGAATCATGGGTATATGGGGAAACCAAAGCCCAATCGTCCCAATGAAAGCGGCCAGAAGAGCCAAGAACGAAAAAAAAGCACGCATTGATTTTGGAGGAGTTTCAGTGTATAAATTAGAGTGGCCAATTTTTATAAAATTTCACAATAATAATAGTCCCACCACCTGAAAAATTCCTTTTTACCTTCATTTAGCGCCTGTAAAATCTTTAAAAGATCCGAGAGTATTTGATGCACCCCAGATAGGTAAAAAATTTACGAAAAATTTCATATGAATGGAAAAATAGCGACCAAACCGTAAGTTTGACAAAAGTACGTTCCAAAAATAATCGATGGTCAATTCAATTATCTACAGTTCAGTTATGATTATCGAGTTAAGTTATCGAAATCAGTATAGTACAACCAGAAAAACTTGCTCTTAAGTAGAGGATTCATTTTTTTGTTTCGAAAAAAGAGTTTTTCCAATATCCCAAAATTCGTTTCTTCAAAAAAAATTGTTGACTCTTGGAATTGCTGAATTATGTAAACTGTTACTACATGTCGAGGTTACTAAGATTTTAAAAATTAGAAATTGTTTGGAATTAGTCTATTTTATTTTATTCAGGTCGACTAAAAAATAGCAAAACTTGTATCCTAGCAAAACTGAGCAAATATCTGTTAAAATTGTATTGTATTTTTTAAAAACGATTCTTGTCGCTACTTTTCACTAGTTCCTTTTTAAAAACCAAATCGCAATTAACACTTTGGAATTTTGTTGCGCTGTAATTTATTATTTTAAAAAAGGTTAGGTTAGGTTAGGTTAGGGCGGCAGTTGGGACCAACATCCCAACTCACTTAGGCCAAGGATAGGCCCTTTGTGGTATAAAAAAGGCTAAGAGAGAATAATTTTTAAATATTTAAGGATTTTACATGAACTATTTTTATCTTTAAGTATTTTCTGTTCTACTTTTTCGATTTAGTTAACAAACAAATTTTAAGAGTAAAAAAAATACAAGCTAAACTTTCTTTAAGTGATATTAACTGAAAAAGAATTTAAATTGAAATTTTTAGTTTTGGAGTACAGCTGGTCTCAGCTGGAAAAATTATACATTTTTTTCTTCGAACTTAATTTTTTTAAACTTACCGCGTTTTGATAACTAAAAAAAAATTATTGTATATTTTTTAACCAATTTTTTTTAATCCTAGTTGTTTAAAGAAAATGGTTAATTTTTCATTTTTATGAAGGAACCTTAAAATATTTCAAAATATAACAAAAGCGCTTATCTCAATTTCAGAAAAAAATCAGCTTTCTCGATTTGGATGTTTATCAAACTGGTGTTAAAAGTGCATGCGTCAGGGTGAAGGCAAATAATTTGAACCTGTTCTTGAGATTGAACTCGGCATCCACAGGTAAGAAAGTGAAAATCAAATTAAAAAAAATTATAATAGCTTGAAGCCCTGTTATCAAACAAATTTTTTGTAGCACAATTTCAGAAAAACTTTCTCGAATTAGTTGTTCTTCAAAGTGGTGTTAAAAGCACATGCGTCACTGTGAAGACATGGAAACAAAATAGTTCATTTGAACTGGTTCTTTAGCTTGAATTCGGCTTTTCACAGGTAAGAAAGCGCAAATCAAATTAAAAACAATTTTTGCAAAAGCTCGCAGCCCTGCTATAAAACAAATTTCATTTCTTTTTTTTTTTTCGAAATTCACGTGTTTCGTGCGAATTCAATTCGTCTAATTGCACTTTGAACTGAATTCGCTTCAGTTGTCAAGTGTCAGTGATAGCCCTTGCCATCGATTGATATAGATTAGGCATGTTACAGGAAGCACACAAGCCACAGACCTGTACTTACTTTCATTTTACCTTTAACATCATTGCTTATTGCTTTTGCCCAGGAGTCACCCGGAATGTGCTACAGGTGCACAGTGGGACGGGTCGTATGGCAGGGCGGCAATGGCCGTAAAAGTTTTTCAGTTAGTTTTCATGTAATTGTGGAGACCCTTCAAAAGGCATCGGTAACTGGGGAAGGCGTAGAAATGACAGGAAATGTGTGTATTAGGTGTGGAAATGTGTATTGGCAGCTGTTGCTGACTTCTCGAGTGAAGTTTCTATGTAGGAGGTATAGTTGTATAAGTGCCTTTTAATAAGACTGCTTCGAACATGGGGCAAGGTGCGAAATACATTATATGAAATCATGCAATTAAAGCGTAAATTATCAAAGGTCGAACCGAATGCGAGTGTTTGAGTTGAGCAACTCAAAAATGCAATTATTGCAAATGGCATACAAAATTTAACCTCAAATTATGCAATGAAAAAGTGCTTTTGTCAGCTGCAATGAACATTTTCTTTGCAAAAAGTGTGCAAAAAATGTTTCTTTTGTGGAAAGCTAAATAATTTCTAATGAAATCTGGCAATTAGAGCAAAGTTAGTTCTTTCTTTAAAGTTTAAAGCTGGTTTGGAACAACTACACTGTATTTATGCGCAAATTTATAATTGCATTAGAACATCAAATATGATAAGATATTCTCTTTGCCCTCTAATTAGAATACGTGAGTTTTGGTTTTAATAAGGCAAGTTGATATGCATTTAAAATTAATGAGAACTTACTTTCCTGCGAAATTTATATAAAGTTATTTTGTTAGTGCGCTTGTTAGAAATCTAATTTGATTTGGCTTCCACAGAACTCTAGCTAACCTCTAAATAAGTTATAATGTGAATATATAGTGACATTCCTCTAGTTGAGATGGGTGTAAAACTAAAACTATCTACAAAATGTATATTGTAGTAGAAATAGTTATTTCGCGAAGTTATAAATTAATTAAAACATTACAACATTGGATTAGATAGAAATTAGAAAACATGTTGGATGGACAATCTAGTGAGGGCGTTAAATTCACTCTATAGAAATGAGTTTCCTTGAAGTAAGTTAGTTATAAGTTTTTCACTAGCCTCTTTATGCCTTGCTCATATAATAAAAGCTCATAATATATAATATATTACCAACCTCAATCTATTATTTTCCAGTTGTAAATATGATTTAAAATCTAATCTCGGTTTTTTTTTGGAAATGCTATCTTAAAGCAGATCTGTGCTATACTGGCAATAAAGCAAACCTATGAAAATGCAATTAAAAATTTTTTAAGCTTATATGGAACTACGTATATACGTATAAAAAAAATCTCAAATTAGTTCTGTGGGTAAAATTAAGCAATTGAATTATTTCACCTCGCAACTACACTAAGAAAAAAATGGCGGACGAAAGTCGGGCGCGGACGACTTTAGGATACCCTGTACCACTAGCTTGTAATAAAAGTCCGATTTCTTCACAAAAAACCAAAAACAGAAGAATTTTTAAGCAAAAAATTTTTTTTTGACCGATCGTTCCTATGGGAGCTATATGATATAGTCAACCGATATTAATAAAATTTGACACAGTGCTTAAATACCTTAAAAAAGATATGAATGACAAATTTATTTCAAATATCTTTACAAACAAACAAAACACATCGAATTTTGCATAAAAAACGTGTTTTTGGACCGATTGGTCCTATGGGAGCTATATGATATAGTCAAACGATTTTGTTCAAATTTGGCACATTGCTTAAGTGGTCTAAAAAATTTCCAAACGCCAAATCTGGTTAAATTTAGTACAGTGCTTAGGAACTATAAAATACTCACGAATGTCAAATTTGGTCCCAATATCTTAACAAACAAACGAAACACAACAAATTTTGTTAAGAAATCGATTTTTTGGAAGATCGGACCCTATGGGAGCTATATGATATAGTCAACCGATTTTGTTCAAATTTGGCACATTGCTTAAGTGGTCTAAAAAATTTCCAAACGTCAAATCTGGTTACGATATCTTTATTAAAAAACGAAATATAGCGAATTTTTCTTTAAAAAAGTTATTTTGGCCGATCGGTCCTATGGGAGCTATATGATATAATCAACCGATTTTGATGAAATTTGATACAGTGATTGGAAACTATAAAAAACTTTCGAATACCAAATTTGGTTACGATATCTTCATAAATAAACGAATTATTCATCTAAAACGCTTTTTTTTGTCGAGGTCGTCTTAAACACCCCCATGGGAGCTATATAATTTATCCCCGATATCAAAAAAATAAAATAAACTTGCCTCCTATGGAATAATATGGGATCTAATGTGAATGTTTGGTAACTCTAGCTCTTACCATCTCTGAGATCTAGGCGTTCACACGGACGGACGGACAGACGGACAGACGGACATGGGTATATCGACTTCTCTATTCACCCTGATCATATTTTAGGTAACTTTGGGGTGTCTCCGACGTCTCCTTCTATATGTTACATACATTTTCGGCTTGCACAAACTTAATATACCCTTGGTACCATACGGTACAGGGTATAAAAAAAAATTTTTACACCGTATGTCTGCAGGTTTTTTTTTTAGTATTTGATTTTGTGTAGTTACATTATTAATGCACCCATTTTTATCGATCAATATAATAGACTCAAGCGCCCAAAAAAGGATTTTAAATTACAACTTCATTCGAAAACTCTGCATACATTCCAATTTTTTCGTTATTTAAGACTAAACTAGTGATGGTGTATCCACCTTCATTAGGAATAACTACGGTTTTTGTACGACTTTAAGTAGTTTGGTGATAACTCACTTCAGGCAAGTTTGATGGCATTTTTTAATGATTCGACATCTTCAAATTGTCGTCCTCCTTCATAAACCTTTCTCGAGAGCCATCCCCATACACTCTCAATAATATTGAGATCAGGAGAGTAAGGCGGCCACTCTATTAAAGGCACATTTTGATCGCCAATCTACTGCTTTAGTACTCTAGCAGTATGTATTGGGGCATTATCTTGATAAGAAGTCCAGGATAATATCCCAAAAATGTTGGTAAATTGGACAAATGCCTTTTCGAGAAGTTCTTTGTAGCGAGTGGCATTCATTTTGGAAAAAACAACACTCGATATCGACTGGTCATTATGTCACTCTCACGACTATGGTGACGAGTCAAATGGTGTTCTTCCTTTCTTATATCATAGAAGTTATAATTAAATCTGGTTCATCCAAATTAAAGCGTTTTTCGTCATGAAATAACAATATTGTACCATTCTGTCTTCCATGTCATATGTTTCCGAACAAAATCAGAACGAGCTTTCTTACGAGCGTTTGTTCGTTTGGTGTTTTTTTTTTAATTTTAATATTTTTAGATGCTTGGCGGTTCTAATCATTCGGCGTACGGTAGGTATACTGTATTGAACTCCCAATTTTTACCGGATATTTTTTATATTATTTCCATAATTTGATGGATTTTTTAGGAAATGACACACAACTGACTGATTTCCTGCGATTTTTTCTGCTATTTGTCTGGTTGACAGGTTGCTGCCTCGATACGCCAATATTTTGCCTCTTTCCTCAGCTCTTAAAATTCTTCCGCGACCCATTTTATATTTAAAAAATGCAACAATTAACAATGTAATTAAACTTGCAACTAAAATAACACCCTCTGAGTCTATTTTAAAGGAGAGAATCTAGAAAGAACAGAAAAAATACCGTTGAGTCTATTTCATTGATCGGGAGTGCATATCTCTTGTGTTAATTATTTTTAAAGAATATTATAATAAATATGTGGGAAGGAAGAAAATAAAGTTCTTTAAAAAAAAATTGCTTAGTTAATTACAAAGCCATTTTAGTTTGGATCTTGTGTTTTACTTCTTTCACAATATTGTTCAATCGTTTGTTTTCAAGCCATACAGCTTATGTATGGGGTATATAGTATACATAGAGAAAAAGTTAAGGGAAGTCTCTCTATGATTGCTTCCAATATATATCTATATCCGTCAATCCGTTTATCTGTTTCTACACCCGTATGAGTGACCATAATCTTTGAGGTTATAAACCAATCATACATTGGTACAATTTATCCAGATACGATGCAATCAATAGTATTGTGATATATGTATATATTATTTAAAAAAATACCACAACCAAATTTGGCAAAGATACATCGTTTGGAGTTTGTAAGCAATATAACGAATTTGCAATGTTATAACATAGGGTATCCCAAAGTCGACCGTGACTTTGAGTTTATTCTTATGATAAGGCACAGGAAATCTACCGTAGTCTTAGAAGTTTTGATTATATTTTTATCTAAACCTTTTGACACAGTAATTTAATTAAATATTTTTCCTTTGATTAGCTTGCAGTGACCAGACAATAATTTTTGGGTTAACCAACGAATCTTAGCCTTGCGAGATAATTAATTAGTTTTGACTTTATAAAGGTTTTTAAGGATTTGTAAGGCAGCCCTTGAAAGTATGCTATGATTTTGACAAATCTCTTTGTAGCTGCTACTTTGTGAGGGCACACCCTTTTTTTTAGCCCCTTCCAAAGATATGTAATATTTTTTTTAACTTCCTATGCGAATGAGAGGTCGTAATTGATGTAAGCCTGGTTTTTTAGTTGTAACTCGGCCAATGCATGTAGGTTCTAATCCCTACAAGAACTTTTTTCCAATTCGTTATAGTTTTCCTGGAAAAAAAAAATCGCGCCAACGAACCACGTATACGAATTGAGAGACAAAAAAATACAAAATTTAAAATATGTTCCGGTCTAGGAAGCTTAACAAGGATTTTTTTTAGGAGCTGTAGAGCACTGCCAAACACTATCAAATAAATCTGCTACGGTGAACTTAGCGCTTTAACGCTGTTCGTAATTTTTTTTTATATTTTGTTTTTGGGGTAGAGTTTTTTTGTTTTTTGAAATAACTTCTTTTGCTGCTTTAAAAAGTTTGCCATAGCCGAACACAAACAAGTTTCTCACTAATTTTCAAAGTTTTACCTCAAATTATGCAAGGAATGCCTTGCATATTCGCTTGCAGCTTCACCAAATAATGAATTGCTTGCATAGTAATATATCAAATCCAAAGTTCATTGCACATTTTAAGCAGAAATCTATCTATACATATAAATTAAGCACTTTATTTGAAGAACTTCAGTGATGGATACCAAGAACTTCAAAGATTGATTGCTTGCCTTATAAGTTATACACTTGAATAACTTCGATATAAAAATAAACCAAATAATAAATTGTTATATTTTGACAGTTGCCTAACGCCTGTCGTTAGGTAAATATTAAATACATATCCATACATCATTAAATTTTTGGCCAACAAGAAAAAAAGTTACAATACTATTTATAAACTTTTTGGTTAATATGTGGCCAAAAGAAAAGAGCAAACTGTTGAAACTTATTTGAATTTTGGTTGACATTAGAACAAAAAGTGGCTGAAACTTGTGGCTTTAAACAGATTCCGTCATCATACATACATTTAAGTATGTATGAAAGTATGTACAATGTATGGTTGTAAATAGAATATGTGTGTTGTCAGCTGCTCATTTAGCTGCTTGTCACTTGTTTGTGAACCTTTTATTTATAGCACTTTGTGTGTATTTGCCTTATCGTTGAGGGCCTCTAGTATGTATGTGTGTGTGTTTGTGGGTTTCAAATAATTTGCTTAGCCATATTTTTGCGCTAATCAATAAAAACACTTAAAATCAATAAGCTGATATGGTAGCAGTTTTTGCGCTGACCACGCTGCGTATGATTGATCTAAATACCTGTCATAAATTATTCAAAGCAATATGAGGCAAGAGATTGATCACAAAATCTTTGCTTTATTTAGGAATTAATAAATTTCATGCTTTTTGTACAACTTACACAAACAATTGGCGCAACAGTTGAGAAAAGGCGACGCGACACAAGCGCAACGCAGCCATAAAGCTGCAACGTCTCTGCCACAAAACTCTAAGCGCACTGTCTTGTTTTTTTTTAAGCCACACTTTTGAGAGTATTTTACGTTTTTTCAAAAAATTTCAATTCTTTAGATTTTTCCACGCACTCGCAAAATTTAGACACACATCAAATCAGCGACAATTTTCGCGCAATCCGTGCTTAAATTCGACTACACACACAAATACGCACACACACACTGAGTTGCAAGTTTCAACAAAATGTTGCATACAGTATTTCGGTTTATTCAGTGGCGCCTCCAACGGTTGCGTGTGTGCAGTCCAACGGACGAGCGTGGACTGTTGCTTGGCTGTGCACGTTTAAGCGAGTTATCCTGCTGACAAGCAACTGTTGGTCGCCAGCGAATATCGTAATATCGTATACGATATACATCGGCGCCCTTCGGCTGCCTTAATGCAGTCGTGCAGTCTCGTCGTGTTCTTCGTATTCGATTTGTTAGATTCGTTTGGCACGTGCTTCGTGCTGCACGTTTGAACTGCTTAAGCTGCTTGTGGCGCTTTGCCTTCTCACATTTGCTTCACTTGGCGGCTATGCCACAAACAGCAGCTGTTTAACTATTTTTCGGTAATATATACATACATATATATATGTACCTTATGTATAAAATACATGTATGTATATATACTATAAGCTAGAACACAATTTGTTTCATGTGCTTGCATTTCAATGACAAATTGTTGCATCTTTTAGGGGCACGTCGTTTGGGCGGGTATTTGTGTTTGTGGATAAAAGACTTGGCTACGACGTCAGAGAAACTCTTGTTAGCGATGCTTTTTGTTTTACTTTTGGCCCTGGGCATGCCTCTTTTAAGGGGATTTTATTTGGAAAAGTTTATTTTTAAAGCATTTATTTATTTTAAAAATAGATATTTTTTTAGTTGTTTTTTAAGTGTACGGCTACGGTAGGAGACAACTTATTATTTCTATTCTACTTTGTACCGAAAATTTCAAATAAATAATACTGTCTATGACGCTCGTTTTGTTCATTTTATACGCGAACTGTTTTCTTATAAAAGTGTAATTTTTGAAGTCTACGGAAATTAAGTGAACAAAAATAAAGATTTAAGGTATTTCTTTGTTTGATGAAAAAGCATAATTTCAAAAATATAGTTTTAAATTCTTGCCACTTGAACAAGATAGTTGGGTTACAAAAAAATGGCAGTACTTTTTTAAGCCCTGACGCAAATAAGAGCGAGTGTTGGGATACAGTTTGACGTGTCTGTCTGTCTGTCTTATGGCATACATTACACTCCTGAACGCAAAGTGGATTTCAATTTAGTATTTTTTGTATTAAAGGTGACTTATGTGCGAGTGTTCCTAGACATGTTTGATGAAAATCGGTTGAGCCGTTTGAAAAGTTGTGGGGAGTGAAAGTGGGGAGAATAACCGAATGTCTGCAAATATACTCGGATGGGGTCTCAAATAAGTATATTATAATAGTAACTAAAAGTCTAACTTAACCTAACCTACCTATAAAAAAGTATGAAATAATAAAAATCTTGAAAGTTAAAAATTTTAAAGAACCTCCGACACAAGAACTTAAGTAATGGTTCCTCTTTCAAAAACGTCAAAAATAATCATATAAGAAACTTCAATGTTAAAGTACCTAAGAATCTATTATTAATTTAACTAAAATATTTCGTCGCGTTGGGGAAAGAATGCCACATTCTCCTCTCCATTCGGCGCCACAACGCGTTGCAACATCTGAATTCTCCGGAACGGCCTTTTTTTGTACTTGAAATTTTGTAGTTATGTCCTTTAAGCAGTGTTTGACCAACTGAATTAGCTCCTTCTCATTTTCGATTTGCTGCAGTGCATCCAAGCCTTGGAATTTCTACTTTATTAATCATGGCACATTTTGAAACTATCTCCCGTAATTCTACTCGCATATTATATCGAGTTACTTTTAGATCATCCGATTCATTACGCATTTGTACCATCTCTTTTTCGCGTGCTTGATAATGAAATGACGAGTCAAGTTCCTCCGTTTTGCTTTTGTCATTATTTTCGAGTAAAGACGGTACTTTATTTGGCTCATCATTATTTTCCTATATTACCGAGTCGAGATCTTCCCCGTTGCTTACGTCATTACTTTGCGGCAAACCAACATTGAGAACATTAGAAGAAGCCGGTCTATTTGTTGTTCCGATTGGCTTTGGCGCAGTACTCGACTCCGCCATTTCCTCCGAATTCTCGTTATTCTCTGGTAATTTAATATTCTGCCCGGATCATATCAGCATTCAAGAAGATTTCACGACCCAATTGTAATTGCAAAATAACACTAAGAAACAATACAAATACAAAAATTTTACAAAATATATGCTTGAAAAATCTGGTCTTATGCCAAATGCTGCTTTAACTTGTTGTGAATTATAAGCAGCTATCGGCAAAAGTTTGACCGAGCCAAAATGGTTATAGCCATAACAAATTGCTATAATTTACCAATTGCTCCTGAACTAAAATATTTCCCAGCCAAGCTTTTTCCCAATGTGGCCCAAAATTATCGAAACAAATTGCAAGTGCTTTTTATAAATAGTTGGGTACATAATATTATAATAAAGATAACTACCAATTATGTATTATATATAACAAAAATAAATTCTATTTTATATTATAATAATCTGCGCATTATGGAGCAATCGAAGGAAGTAAATGTGGCATTGGAAGCTTCCAGCACTAGTCGATCGGATAAAATTCGCAAAACTTCGTAAAATAAACGCAGAAGCTTTTTGCGAATTCTATAAAAATCGAATTGAACTAAATTTGGACGATGAAAAAGATTTTTACCATTATTGGAGCGATAATTTGTCTATTTGTGGTTAATACGTGGTTTCTACATTCAAGACTATTCATATTATTTTAAAAATTGTTGGGTTTACTTCATCATTTTGAAAGTTTTTCGACTTATTTAATAATAATCTTTTTAAGTTGAAAATTTTACTATGCTAAACTAATATTTTAAAAATTATTGCTCTTAGTGTGATCAACCAGAATTTTTGAAACTATAATTTTTTATTTTTAATTCAATAATTTTAATTTTATTTCAAGATTAATTGATTTTTGGAAGAGCTATGGATTTTTCTTTGCGAATTTTGGTGCTCACTTTAAAATTATTAAATATCATTAAATATATTATAAATATTAAATATACAGGGGTGCCACAGAAAACCAATTCGATTTCAATTCCAATTCTTGGTGCCACAGACATGGCTAACAAGGGTTTTAAAAAAACCAATTCGATTTAATTTCGATACAATTCCAATTCTTGGTGCCACATACATGACTATGAGCGGTTTTAAAACCGTTGTTAGCCATGTCTGTGGCACCAAGAATTGCAATTGCATCGAAATTGAATCGAATTGGTTTTCTGTGGCACCCCTGATAAGTTTTCTTTTTTTTATCTGTGTACTAAAACAATAGAAATCAAAAATTTTATTTGAAATTGCAATTGGCTTTCGTCTCATTATCGTATAAATAATAAAAAAATAGTTAAATAGCTACGAATTTTTAAAAGTTAAATAACAATTGTCCGTATCCTTCAAAAATTAATTTTTCCATTACCATAATACAGTTCTTTTGTTCTTTGACATGGAAAATCTAGAGTTTCATCATAAGCACTAAAATTATTTTTTAACTAAAAATTGCATATTTGATTTTTCATAGGAGCTGCAAAATATAAAACAAACTTTAGTTTCTAAAGTTCACTTTTAATTCACTCAAATACGAAATTTAACTCTTTTTTCCGGAATACTCATTTTTAAAGCGTGTTTTTCAATTTGTATTAAATTCGTAGCCATTATCATACCAATGCTTTTTCTTGTTGGTGTTCCTTTTAACTTTTTAGTTTGTTTTTTCCTTCTTATCAAGAGTGTAGATAATTCGGCGAAACGGAAATTGTTTTTCGCCATTGTTTTTGCACTCTGTGTGTGTGTGTGTGTCTGTGTGTGTGTATGTGTGCCTGATGCCAAGTTGAATCAATATTTTGCAAACAGTTGCATTTTTTGCTTGATGTTTTGTATTTTTTTTCTATTCACTTTTGTTTCAAAAATTTTTTGCAACTGATTTTGGTTGTTTTGCTTTGTCACAGCTTATGCCAGTTTTGGAATTTTTTCCATTGCATACTTTTGTGCGCTGTCACATATTTTTATGCATAGAAGAATTTTTCACCCACTTCTGCCGCTTACCAATCAAGTTGATGTATGGTGACACCGTCAACAAATCCATTCCAATGTGCAGGCATTGTCAATCTGGCATAGCGATAATGCCAATTTTTAAGATTTGCATGTTTTACATTCATAGATACATATGTAGCTATATATGTATGGTACATATTTTATGCAAATAGCTGGGAAAAACATTTAAATTTATTACACAACGTTGGTTAACAATGGCAGACAGTGTGCATAAAACTGATAGCGAAAAGTTTAATGGGAAATGTAAATGTAACGCCATTGTATGACATACGACAATAATATAAAATAAAACAAAACAATAAACCGTTGGTGGCAGAGCTCGAGCTTGGGTTCCAGCTCCAGCTTCAGCTCGAGACCTAAGCAGTTTGGGGCATATACCTGTTGGGAGTTATTGTATCCAAGTTGAAGCTAGACAGACACAGGCACAGTTTGTTGGAGACGCCGCCGCCGCCATAGTCACTTTTTATTTGCCGTTATTTTCTGCGGCTGTGTGGAAATATTTTACAACAACAAAAGGCAAGCGAAGAAAAAGTTGTGCAACAACAACGAAAGAATAGTACGTATGTGTGTATGTGAATACATACGTACATAGCTATGTATAGATAGAGAGCTAAAAATGAAAGAGTCTAACAAAAGGCCTGTTGGCCTGGCCTGGATGCTGTTTGCATAAGGTAAAATGGCGGCAACGTTGACAATACCAGCTGCAGACCGTGTCGTTTACCGTTACAGCTACAGTTGCGCTGCTCCATGTAATGTAAGAAAAAAAAGCTACAAGTGGAGGCGGAAAGTTGAATACCCTGCATTAACTTGTCCCAACAAAGTATTTGTTGCAAGATTTTAAAATTGTGAAATTTTTGGATGGAAATATGAATATGTATTTAATTTTTGATTTGATAAAATATTTATTTAGCGTGGATCTTTTTTACATTCCTTTATGTAGAGTGAAAAGTACGCTTGAATAAAAATAAATATTAAAATTTCTGATTTTTTTAAGTATGTTCCTCAGTGGCGTCAGAAGGTAAATTTTGATCGGTGGTCTCGGATAAATCATGTTTTAATAGTATAAAAGTAATAAAAAAGCTTTATTTGGATATAAGATTTGAAAAAAAAAAACAAGTCTACACTCGACCAAAAACATGTTTTCTTTCGTCATTTCTAGAAAAAAATGCACGCATTATTTCTTGTATATTGAGTCCGCCTGTTAAGTTTTCATGTAATATCATAACGTGATTAAGTCGTTTTTGGGTCATCGTACTGCGAAGGTATGTCTCTAAACGTCGCAAAGCTCTGAGCTCTCAGCTGATGTCGGAACAGTCAACACGATGATAAGGAGCTGAACGACTTGCTGAAGCATTGACTTGATAGTTTTGGATTCTTTGGCGAGGAATTCAGCAAAATCTTGACAACAGATGGGGGTCCATTGGTAGATTTGATAACGTTTTTAGATCTGTTCTAAGGAAATCTGCATCAAAGTCATTCGAGAAAGGTTTCAATAATTCTCGGATATTATCCGAGCTCGGAATGTCTTTTGCATTAAGATCATCCAGAATCAGGCTTTCAAGTCGAATCAGGGTCTTTAGTCCTTCTTGATTGAAACGATATTTTAATTCTGTGATCATCAAATCAAGAACTTCAAAACAATTTTTTCTGAAAGCATCGAGTTCTGGGGTTGGAATTGTATTTGTCGTGTATTCCAATCTTTTGGGTACTTTTTTTGATTTGAAAGTGGTTGGAGAACTCAAACCAAGTGCCGTTCCTTCGTCTGTTGTGGCTTGATGAATCTGCTAAAAAATTTCATGAATTTTGATGGAAAATTCTTAGGGGGGCTCAAAGCCACCCAGCCCTCCGGTTCCGGCGCCACTGATGTTCCGTAAAAATGTCAACCAACAATTTTTTTTTTACACCTGAGTTCTTAAACTTTCAGTGAGTATAAATCAAATCGAACTTTTTTTGTTTTTGAAAATGTTTTCGTACATTTTTTTAAATTTGAAAAACATTAAAATTGGCAATCAAAACATGGAAGCATCATAAGCATCATTTTTTCATAAATACGAACAACTTTATTAGAATAAGGTTGATTTTAATTACGAAATGTGTATATTGTATTACACTTTTTTCCACTTTCAAAAATGCCAATACTTAAATATTTTCTTCAACTCCACTTATTACAAAAATACGAGTGACTTTTATATAATTTCTTCGATTTGGATAAACAATCAAGCTTCAATTGTTCTATATTTCCTCCCATGCTCCTTTTTTAAAAAATATGCATAATTTCTACATCATCATATTACATTTTTATTGTACATTTATAAAAAATCTCGTACTAATATAAAAAAATACAAATATGTTTCAGATCAGGCAGATGAGAACTTACATAGTGCGTACCATTAATATGGTTAGCAAATTAAATTCGCAGATAAACAACTTATGCTTTACCAGGTTTCCTTATACCTGTTATGTATATTGCCAAAATCTAACATACCCTCAAACCTTAGGCTATAGAGTATCATCGACAAGAAAAAAAACTATTCCTAGCTCTAGCATCATGTTATATAGTCAGATATTTCATTACAATCCGCTCGATATGTCAATGCGCCGCCTCTATGCTCTATGTAAATATTTGCATGTGTGTATGTGTATGTTCTTATATACATGTGTGTGTGTGTGCGGTGCGCGTTTGTTTGTATGCCTGTGTATGTGTGTGATATTGCCATAATTCAATTTGAGCATAAGCGCCTTACATACAGCTTTATGTGTTATATGTAGTATAACAGTTTAACGAGGCATAAACAAAACATAGCTCCATTGTCAATCTCTGACGTGTTTGTTGTTCCTAACGCGGTTACTGCTTTTGAATGCCTAGAAATCAAAGTTTAAGCTTATTAAGTATAAGTTTAAATATTAAAGCTCAAAAACGAAAAAGACCTTAAATTTAACGAGAAATTTTAAAGTACTTAGATATATTTTTTGGCGTTAATATTTTAAAGAAAGTAAAACGAAGTGTTCTGAATATAATCTGAAGAGCTAACAAGATAAGCATGAAATGCATATATCAATCAAGTTTAATGTTAGCCACGTCTATATATTTTTATCAGCTCTTCTTAATCAATATTTGCTCCGATTTTTTTAAAAAATCTAGCTACCAAAAAAACTTAAATCCGCAAATGTGTAGGGGTAGCCACTTTTGAATTGAGTCTCATTCCTAAACTAAACTGCCAACGATGAAAAAAGAAAAGTCTGGAACTCTGAAACAGCAGCGACATGGAACTGGAACTGCAATGTTGACTTTGGCTCCTTTGATACTGCTCCGGTGAAATATATTTTTTTATTCACTCTCAAAAATTTGTTTCACTATACCTTAAATTCGCACTGCACAAAGGCCTTAGTTTAAACAATAGATATTTGGGATTTATTCAAAATTTTAAGCTATTCTTTTTTTTATTTAACTTTGCTTTAAATATTAAATCTTCTTCTTAGAAAAAAAACTAATATTTAATATATTTATTTTTTGCGTGTAAGTTTGAAATTAAAGATATCTGGTCCAAATCGGAAAGAAAATTTAAAATTTATGCGTATTTACAAAAAAAAAGGAAATTTTATCAGTTTCAGAATAAAATCGATTTTTATTTATTCTTAGTCATGAGTAATAAATTAATATTCTTAGTCATAAATAACCATTTTCTTTAATCACATATATTAAAATATTTTAAATTGCTAGAACAATAAAAAAAATTATTAATACAATTTTTCTGTTTCATACTTTAGAACAACGAGCTTCGCCCACCCCGGTAGACGTATATATTTCGGGACTACACGACATGGTATCTCCAGTACATACCACAATTTCCAAAGCCTTCATCGGATTGAGAATGGCACAGTCGAGCCTACCCGACTCTTAAATACTCTATACAAGCGATGGTCAAATTCGCTACTAATGCAACGTCTAAGCGGCATCTTGGGATTTTTTTGTAGGAAATGTAAATGTAGTAAAATTTTACTTTATTATTTTATTTCAATTTATGAAATTTTTAGATTTAACTCTATAATTTTTAATGGCTAGCTTTAAGAAAAAAACACATATTTTAAAAATAAAGCAAATTGTTAAACTAACTAAATTTGTATCAAATAATAAAAATAAACAGGCAAAAATTGTAAATTATGATTTTTTAATATAATTTTTATAATTGTGAATGTTATCTTTAAATATTACAAAAATAAAGCAAATTGTTAAACTGAATAAATTTATAAACTAAAAAAATAAGCAAGCTAAAATTGTAAGTTAAAATATTTTATTATCAATTTTATAGTTATTATTATTTTTGTAATATTATACAAATAAAGCAAATTGTTAAATGGAATAAATTTATTAAATAAAAAAAAATAAAAAAGGCTAAAATTGTAAGTTACAATATTTTATTATAGTTTTATATTATTATTATTGTTGTCCAAATATTAAAAAAAAAAGCAAATTGTTAAAATAACTAAATTTATCAATTAATAAAAATAAACATGCTGAAATTGTAAGTAAAAATAATTTTTTATATTATTATTATTGTTTAAATATTATAAAAATAAAGCAAATTGTTAAGCTAAATAAATTTATAAAATAAAAAAAATAAACAAGCTCAAATTATAAGTTACAATATGTCAATAATCTTATTAATATTATTGCTATTGTTTTAATATTATAAAAGTAAAGCAAATTATTAAGCTGACTAAATTTATCAAATAAAAGAAATACACAAATAAGTTACAATATTTTATAATTTTTTAAAATAAAAATTAAGCAAGTTTTTATACAAACTAAATTTATCAAATAATAAAAATAAACAATCTAAAATTGTAAGTAACAATATTTTATTATAATATTATAATTTTTATTACTATTGTTAAAATATTATAAAAATAAAACAAACTGTAAAACTAAGAAAATTAACTTATCTTATCAAATAATAAAAATAAAATCTAATTGTTAATCTAACTAAATTAATTAAATAATAAAAATAAACAAGCTAATATTGTATGTTACAATTTTCTATTATAATTTTATAATTATTAATATTATTGTTGAAATATTATAAAATTAAAGCAAATTGTTAAACTGAATAAATTTATAAAATAAAAAAAAATAAGAAAGCTAAAATTGTTAGTTACAATTTTGTATTATAATTTAATAATTATTATTATTGTTGTTCAAATATTATAAAAATAAAGCAAATTGTTTAACTAACTAAATTTATCATATTATAATAAAAACTAACAAGCTAAAATTATAAGTTACTATATTTTATTATAATATTTATAATTATTATTATAGTTGAAATATTATAAAAATAAAGCAAATTGTTAAACTAACCAAATTTGTATCAAATAATAAAAATAAACAAGCTAAAATTGTAAGTTAAAATATTTAATTATAAATTTTATAATTATTATTATTTTTGTAATATTATAAAAATAAAGCACATTGTTAAACTGTATAAATTTATAAAATAAAAAAAAAATAAATGAACTAAAATTGTAAGTGACCATATTTTATTATAATTTTATAATTATTATTATTGTTGTTATAATACTATAAAAATAAAGCAAATTGTTAAACTAACTAAATTTATCAAATAATAAAAATAAACAAGCTAATATTGTAAATAACAATATTTTTTTATAATTTATATAAATTTCATTATTATTTTTAAAATAAAAATCAACTGAAAAACTTTAAAAAACATGTTTTTTTTATTTAAAAAAGGATATTTTGTTTCAGTTGCTAAAAAGGCTCTAAAAATATATCAAATACTCTGGATGGAGGAATCTATGGAAAAAAACATTTTGTAGTTCAAAACCTATTGAAATGCCTAATACCGTTACTCAAATTCAAATATTCAATTTTGTTTACCAAGCATTTGGCAAAAAAAAAATTAAAAATTTGGTTCGATTTTCGCTAAATTTTGACTCTGAACCGATTTCAGCTACCAGGCGAACAGAAATCATCAGCAAGTGGCTGCAGAATAAAATTTTTTCGGGAAGTGTCACTAAAAGTATGCCACACTTTTTTTTCAAAAATAATTTTTTTGACAAATTTTTGTAGCATACTTTAAGTTGCTAATTTAAAGTTGCCTACTGAATTTTCTGCATTTCTGTTCGCCTGGTAGTTCAGATGCTTTGAAGACCATTTTGTATGGAGAAATTGCGAAAATTATTTTTTTTTTAATTTTTAGTTGTTTTCAGATTGAAGCAGTACATATACATATGAATTTTTTTTGCGTATGTATTGAACGTTCTGTTGTGCTGTAATGCTTTAGTTGCTAATTTAAGTTGCCTGCTGATTTTTAGCCATTTTTTTTTTTATTTAAAGTTTTATTGATTTTTTTCGTACAGCTGTTTCTAAACTGCCCAATCTCAAGGTCATTCGATTTAAAAAGCTCTCCTGCAATTTCTACAACCCATCTGAAAACTTTCAAATATGAAAAACAAATTTATTTTCGTTTTAATTATTTATTATTTCAAATAAACTTAAATAGCTATTACAAATTGTAATTTACAATATGTCTATAACCTTATAATTATTATTGCTATTGTTCCAATATTATAAAAGTAAAGCAAATTGTTAAACAAACTAAATTTATCATATTATATAAAAATAAAAATAAACAAGCTAAAATTATAATTTACTATATTTTATTATAATTCGTATAATTATTGTTATTATTGTTAAAAATTTATATTATAAAAATAAGACAATTGTTAAACTAAATTTATCAAATAATAAAAATAAACAAGCTAAAATTATAAGTTATTATATTTTATTATAATATTTATAATTATTATTGTTAAAATATAATAAAAATAAATAAATTGTTAAACTAACTAAATTAATCAAATAATATAAATAAACAAGCTAAAATTGTAAATAACAATATTTTATTATAAATTGTTTAAATTATAATTATTTTTGAAATAAAAATATACTGAAAAACTTAAAAAACCATGCTTTTTGTTCTTAAAAAAGGATATTTTGTTTCAGTTGCTTTGCTCTAAAAATACATCAAATATTCTGGCTGAAAGAATCTATGAAAAGAAACATTTTGTAGTTCAAAACCTATTGAACAGCTTAAAACCGTTAATGAAATTCAAATATTTAAATTTACAGCGGACGATTTGGCAAAAAAAACAAAAAATTTGAATCGATTTTCGCTAAATTTTGGCTCTGAACGGATTTCAGCTACCAGGCGAACAGAAATCATAAGCAAGCGGCTGCAGAATAAAATTTTTTCTAAAAGTGTCACTAAAAGTATGCCACACTTTTTTTCCAAAAATAATTTTTTGTCAAAATTTTGTAGCATACTTTAAGTTGCTAATTTAAAGTTGCCTACTGAATTTTCTGCATTTCTGTTCGCCTGGTAGTTCAGATGCTTTGAAGACCATTTTGTATGGAAAAATTGCAAAAAAAATTTTTTTTTTAATTTTTAGTTGTTTTCAGATTGAAGCAGTACCTATACATTTACAATTTTTTTTGCGTATGTATTGAATATTCTGTTGTGCTGTAATGCTTCAGTTGCTAATTTAAGTTGCCTGCTGAATTTTTGCCATTTTTTTTTTGTTTTAATTTAAGTTTTTATTGATTTTTTTCGTACAGCTGTTTCTAAGCTGCCCAATCTCAAGGTCATTCGGTTTAGCAAGCTCTCCTGCAATTTCTACAACCCATCTGAAAACTTTCAAATATAAAAAACCAATTTATTTTCGCTTTAATTATTTATTAATTCAAATAAACTTAAATAGCTATTACAATCCTTTTAATTTACCTTCTTAGTTTCTATATATAACTAACGCTTATATATTTAAACAATGTTTTGTTGTTTTATTTTTTTATAGATTATGTTCAAAGCATTTATTTGTATGAATTGCCTTAGACTTGTTGAATAAAATCGCCAAGCCAGCTGGAGGCATATTCCTTCGGGTTCCCGGAATTAAAATATCTCACAACTGAGTTTTGTTACTCTTCAAATCGGAATTTTTGTGTTGTTTAGTTGTGTATCATTTCGCAAGGTGAGTTTGGTTTTTGTAGCTGCTCTTTTTGTTATCAAAATTTTTCAGTTAGGTCTTGGAGGGACATTCCTAATTTTTCTCCAAGCTTGGGGACCCGCTTATAAGTAGTGATTTCATAACATTTTCCTAATTTTATTTAAAAATATACAAAATAATGTTTAAAAATAAAAATTATTTAATAGGAAAAAATATTAATTAAAATAATTCAATTAAAACTATTACTATAACTAGCATATAATTGTATAGTAAATTTAAATTAATAAATCAATAATAATTTTTATATAAATCTTTGAATACATAAATTCTATAAAAGCATAAATTATTTATTTATTTATTTAATACAGTTAAGTAAATTTAAAACTAACTTAACTAAATTCTAGGCACTGGCAGCAAAAGGCCTTCGGCACAAAAGCATAAATTAATTTTGTTTTCATAAACAAATCATATAGAGCTTGACATGTGTCCATGTGTCATGGATTGAAAAAAATGTAAAAACAATATTAATTTAAAAATTTTATTATTAATTTTTAAATTTAAAAATATATTAAACCTATCCGATCGCTGCTGACAAGCCTGCAAATGGAAATTGTAATCATAGAATACTAATTTTTTTTTTTTTAATTATAACGATGATGATAGGGATCGTTAGGGATCTTGATCTAAGTCCAAAACCGAGTTTTCGTATTTGTGGGTAGGAGGCGTGGCATTGACACCATCGCTTTCTCATGATAAGTAGATTTCAAGCAATTATATAAAAATTTTCTAAATACGAAAACTCGGTTTTAGACTTAGCCTAGCGATCCTTAAATATTCATCCATTAAATATTTTATATTAGAATCTGTTACAGCAGCTTAAAGAATTATATATGTATAAAAGTAAAATATATAAGGTCATATTGTTGCAAACTGTGCGAAATGCTGGAGCATCCAGCTAAATAGTGATTCATCTCCCTTAATTTTATATGGCTTAAGGAGACAACCAAGTCTTCATCTCAAACTTGGAGATAGTTCCTATTGAAACAAAGCACCCCTAATCGTCATTCAACTAGACTGTAGTGCAGCCACAAGACTCACAGCAAGATGTAGAGCGAACCTTGCCAAATAAGGAGTAGCTACCATGCACAACAATTATGCTATCCTTAGCGAATAATAATGGTTTCTATAATATACCCAAATCTAGGAGACCGCATCCAAAGCCAACTTTAGAAGAATTAAATTTCCAAAAGTTGCAAATGCCTCTTAATACCAATACCTCTACAAATATCTCAGAATTTGTTTTGTTGGTGACATAAGAGTTGAACTAAGCGGCCGCCAGAGGTTCGCATGGGATTTCCCCGCAATTCATAAGCCTGTCTTATGCTTCCTGGCCTCAAAAGACGACTGAGATGCCTTCACCCATGTGACCTTAGACGTCAAAGTCGCTGGAGTACCTCCAAAACCCTTATTTATTTTTGAAAACCAATCAGTTTCCTTTCCACACTTTTTAAAGCTTGAAATGATGGTGTTAAAGTCTGGACATGGAGGAACGTAGCAAAATCGACCTGATTCTATCAATTTCAAACCAAATATTACAGGTGTTTAATGATAAGAAATACTGCAACGGCGTCTTCGTTGATGTCAACCAGTGTTTCATCGAGTCTGAATCCTGTTCCCAGCATCGTTACCAACCTGCTTGACGACCTTTTCGTGAGAGATGGTGTGCCACAGGAAAGTGTCCTTGCTGTGTTTTTATTCAATCTGTATATGGATATCCCAATTCCGAGTGCTAAAAGAAGAATCAGAGAAAAAAAGATGTTACTATTATTGTTTTTTTAAATATTTTTGCGTCAAATTGATATACTTTATGGGGCCTGGTACGACTCCTTATGACGGTTACATAAATTTGCACGAACTTATTATATTATTATATTTCTGTTTATATTCATTGTGTGCTAATCGCATAGATATTAAACAAGGTTTATAATTAAGATTCCTTTTTTTAATTTTTTTTTAGTTCGGGGGCCATCTGTAGTGGAACAGGGTATTTAAAAGGTATATCGATATAATGTCATACACTCCCAATCCTCACTACATTAACCGATTTTCTTCCTTCTTTGAAACACATCCTGTCAAACATATATCAAGCGTAAACTGTAAACTCAAAATTACAAAGTATAAATTTATATATTTTTAAGTTTAAAATAGTTTTAATTCATTCTTAAATAAACGATCATAAATCATAAAATTCTTTACTCATCGTAGACAAATGAGCCAACGTTGCGTATACGTAACATGATGCCACGGCCTTCCTAGGTGCCGCCAAATTATAAAATTTTGCAAATAGCTCACAGAAGGCAAACTTAACGCCTCTCATTTAATTTTTTTTCTCCCGTAAAAGGGTTCCTTATAGAGAGGTGGGGCACTGCGACTAAAAGGTCCCTTAAGTTAAAGCAATAGACTTGCCGTAAGCTACCAGGAGCTTTAGGTCCGCTCTGCCAAGACCTTTTGTCTTAATCGCATCCAGAGGTTTGACAAGCACTTTTGCTTGACGAAGCCCCGGAAGGGAGAACCAGTATCTCCTAAGTTCCCCTGCAACTCATTTGTTTATCATGGTTTTAATTGTGGATCAACCAAAAAACGGCGCTGGATATGTAGTCAGGGTGGAGGCACCCTGTCGTGCTAGATCGTCAGCGATCGTGTTACCATCCACTCCCGAGTATCGAGTCACCCAACATAGCACGACTTTGTTCCAGGAGGACAGCGTTTGTGGGTAGTTATGGCATTCTTTAACCATCATGAAGGAGATGCTCCAGTTTGCTCCCCTAGTTCCCTTGAGAAGGATACTAAGCACGCAGATCATTTAAATAAAAAATGGGTTAATGAAACGAAAACTGCTTGTATACTGCTATATATAAGGAGTCTTGAATTTAAAGTTACGTGGAATATCATTTTTATTGACCGTGACTAAGGTTAACTAGTAAATATTTTTTGAATTGTAAATACTGCTGCTGAATTATTTCTATATGGGCACCAAACTGTTAACGTTTTATCAATTGTGATAATAAGCTAAATAAAGTGTTCCCTACCCTATTTCCCTTCGGTATCATAAAACTAAGACTAAGCTCCTTCGATAAAATACCTAACTATTTTAACACTTTGTATTGAAAAAAAAAAAACAAATGCGGCGGGTAAATATGCTTTGATTGAAATTCTCTTTGACTAAAAAACTTTAAACAAAGATTATTTATCGAAGTTTATCTATATCCCATCGTCTACTTCGTCTACCCATCTCCAACTAACCAGCTAACTGTCAACATCTTCAAGTACACAGTCAAATTGCCATATAAACCAATTAGCGTTGTAAGCTCACACTCGCTGACACATCGAGCTTGCAACGAGTATATCCCTGTGCCACATATCGTATATACCTCCATGCAATTTTCAAAGCAATTAACCTGACTGCTGCTGCTGCTGTTGCTGTTGCTGCCGCTGATGATGATGCAACACGGGGAACTGAGCTCACATCCATATGGTCTGGCTAAGTATGGGTACACACACCTCTACCCGCCACGCTTCGCCTGTTGCACGATGCTAGTTTTGCTTGTGGCAGCAGTTTGCGTAAACGAATTTGAGTTTGTCGCCAGCCACTAAGCGCATTGAACTAATTTCCAAATGTAATCAAAGACCAAGCAATTCAAAACGAACGGGAACCAGTTTTGTTTGCATCCTTTTACATATACTATAAACAGTCGGAACGAAAATTATTCGGACACATTTCATATCAAACCTTGATGGGCAAGTTTAATTTATTTGCATTATTTTATTACATATAATTACAAAGGTGCCCGATAGAACTTCTATAAAAAAATGATTAATTATTGGTTTATAGGGTGATTTTTTTTGAAATGGTCAACATTTCGTTGCTGTAGCCCATTTTTTTTTTTTTAAGTTCCGGTTTGTTTGTTAATGGAAAGTAAAATATTACATCAGTTTATGGACAATTGACAACTTTTCGATGGAGTAGTATCAATATATGTATGTACTTAGCTATTTATTAAAAATACATAGTTTGGAAAATCATAGAGGTTTTAAGAGATTAAGATGCTAGTTTCGGTGTTCAACTAAAGAAATAAAAATAAGAACATTATTATTATAATCGTTGGTAAGACAACCCTGTTTGTGTCTTTGCCGGTTGTAGTTTTCGCCTCCATTCGTCGCAGTCTCTTGCTTGTGCTCTCCTACATCTCAGTCCTCTGCATCCAATCATTTCAACATCGGTCGATCTCTTCTTATTTGAAGAAGATTAGATAAAATGCTGTAAGTCCATTAAAAATAAATTGGAACGAAAAATAAATAAAGAATACAAAAAATAAAAAACAAAAAACTTTGTTTAGAAATCTAAAAATAAATAACCTCAACAATAAGTTTTTTTCCTTAAAAGGGTTCCTCACACAGAGGTGCTATAGTGCGACCAAAGGTCTTTTGTACCGTTCCCTTAAGTCAAAGCCAAAGACTTTCCGCTTTCCGTATGAATAGCAGTAGGTCTTTTGTTGGTATTGACCTGAGATGGAAGGGACTAATCCGTTCCTTTCCCATGTAACAGGCTCTGTCCCATGCCAGCGCTGGGCAGTCACTGAGAATATGTCTGGTGGTTTCATCGTTTTCTAGACAGAGCCTGCACTCTGAAGAGTCCAATATGCTAATTTTCTGTAGATGGTACCTAACAGTGTGGTGGCCAGATAGTTAAGCTAGCAGGAGCTTTACGTCCGCTCTGCCAAGACCTTTTGTTTTGATCGCATCCAGAGGTTTGACAAGCACTTTTGCTTGACGAAGCCCCGGAAGAGAGAATCAGTATCTCCTATGTTCTCCTGCGGCCCATTTGATTTTCATGGTTTTGATTGTGGACCAACCAATACCACAAAACGGCAGAGGAGATGTAGTCAGGGTGGAGGCATCCTGTCATGCTAGATCGTCAGCGATCGTATTACCATCAAGTCCCGAATGTCCAGGCACCCAACATATTAGAACTTTGTTCCGGGCGGACAGCGTTTGGGGGTAGTTATGGCATTCTTTAACCGTCGTGGAGGAGATGCTCCAGGACGACAATGCCCTAATAACAGCTTGGCTATCTGAAAAAATTCATATGTTTCCTCTTCTAGTTACCTTGAGAAAGATACTAAGGACGCAGACCTCTATAGCATGAATCTCCGCTTGAAAAACGCTGGGCCAAATGCCCATTACGGTAGAGATTTTGGGGTTGGGTCCAACGATTCCAACACCTATACCCTGCTCAGTTTTGGACCCAACCGTGAACCATTGTTGTCACCGGAGGTTTCCACAGGGCCTGCTATCAGCCCAAGTCTCCCGACTTGGGAGAAGAGATCTAAATTTCTTGTTATGAAAAAGTTCCGTGATCATATGATCTGATATAGAGCAGATCGATACGTAAGGAAGGTAATATATAAGTACGGCATGACCAGTGTTATTATTCTTGCAACTAACAAATTTTCACAATTTTACAGACCTCATGTAGGAAAAAGAAAGAAATCCTTGAAAAAAGACCGCCCAAGTGTCAAAGTATTTTTGTAGATGATTTTTGAACTATTAACAAGACACTTTTTTTCCGAAATTCTTTCATTGATTGATAAAACAATTAACACTTAAAATGAATTAATATTTCTAACGAAATTCTTTAGGAAAACTTAACCTTGGTTCTCAATTTCAATTGTTAATTTAGTAGTTTCTGCTTGAAGAATATATAAATATTGTTTTTTCTATTGTTTTCCATTAAAAACTCGTCCTAGCTTAAAGGTTTCCCAATACTATTCACTTTGTCTGTATATTTACACATACATATGTACGTTGCTATGTAGAAGCAGTCCTTATATACTCAATATTGCTTAATTGATTTTGCTTGTTTTGGTCAGCTGCTTGTTGTCATGTACAGAAATTTGATGACAAGAATTGGCCTAATTGAAATCTATGTAATAAACTTGAGACGCATTGTTTTCTAGCTGCCTTAGGGCCAAACTCAATCCTTGAGCTAAATTGCGCATACGCAACGTACACCAGTTTATTAACACTAATGAGCCAATTCTATACACAAAAATATCAAATTAACAGGTAGCTGAGCATATGCTCAACATAATCAATTATGCAACAATATTGTTTTATGTTTAGTATTATATTAAATAATCTCTTATTTATAATAATTCCATTTAAAAACTCGTTATATGTTGATGCAATCAGCTGATGTTGCTGCTGCTAACGTTTCAGTTACTTCATAAATATATACATTGTAAATTACTTAAATTGCAATCAATGAGAGTTGTATCTGTGTGTGTGTGTACCCGTGAGTATCTGTGTGTGCGAGTGTATCTGTGCATTCTCGTTATTGGCACAAATTTAAAAGCTCTTAAATGAAAAATAATTGCGCGATATATGAGCGCAATATGCGCTCTTTACCTGCTCTGGAACCATCCCTCTGCACGTACACTTTACCCGCTCCCCGCTATGCGTCCTGTTGCTTTTGTTCTCCTTGCTTTGTATAAAGGTAATAAAGTCAGATCCTGCCTGGCGAAAATTGAATAAAAACGTTCCATGTACGTGCCCATGTATGCACACACACGCAAATCCGCACTCTTACACACACAAATCTAGAACCAAAAGGTTTGGTTGAAAGAGACATCACCCTTTTGTTTGTTTTTTTTTTTCGTGTGTTTTTTTATATTTTAGTGAATATTCTTTTTTTAATTTTTTGAAACTTGAAGAGAGCATTTGCAATTTGCAATACAGTTTGACTGGAAAGAATTTACTATTATTATTTAATCTTTAAGATGGGAGTAGTATCTTGTCTGTAAGCTTAGATTGCAAAAATTAAATATTATTTTTGATATGTTCGAGCCGCCTCAGATTTTGACGGATTTTGATAGACCAAATCCGACTTTTATTGGAAATAAACATTTTGGACTCTATCTAGCTATATGGGTCAGTATGCAATTTTTGATTAAAACTAGACTGCAAGCTGCATGCTATTTCAGCTTCTTCGCTAAATTCCAGAGATCCCTCCGCCGATAAGGAGTTTCGCGTGAAATCGAATAAAAATTTCAAGGACATAACCACAAATGACTTTAAAAGCTATTTCGTTAGTTTCAGTTAAATTTTGTAGACAGCAAAAATAAAGATTTCATGAGCTATCACCAATTGTCTGGTATTTTTTAATATAGCAATAATCATTTTAATGATATTATGGGTTAAAACAGCATGAGTGCCCATGATAAATTAATTTTTCAATAAACCAACCACAACAAATACGGGCACCTTAAAATCCATTACATATCGTTCAAAAGTTCACCCGTCGGGCTATCTTCTATTTAAATAAAAACTGTAGGTAAAGATACTTTTTTCTTGAAAGATCATCGTAATCGTTGTTGAGGGTTAGTCAAATGCCTATATGCACTGCGACCAGTTTGATATATTGTGCATCCCTTTTTTTTTGAGACGTACATTATGTCGAGGAAACTGACTATATCCTTCACAGGGAGCTTTTGAAGGTTTTCATCTTCTAGTAGGTGTGCACCTAGAATTTTTTGTCTTCTGCGGCATAGCGCCTCACAGTTTGTGATCAGGTGTTCCATTGACTCTTCCTCATCACAGCAGAATCTGCATGTGTTCGAATCCGATATACCTATTCTGCGCAGGTGTTTTTTGAAGGCGAAGTGGCCTGTTAGTGCTCCAGAGAGTGTCTTTGGACCTTTTCTGTTTAGGGTGAGCGTAATGTTCGCTCTTTTGGCGCTAAAGTTTAGGACATTTTTGGAGGGGTTGAGGCCGTCAAGGGAGATGTGTCTATAAATAACTTTTCCGCCACTTTTTTGGCTTAAAGGTCTGCCTTTTTGTTATCTTCATGTCCTTTATGGCCAGGCACCCATATCAGGAAGACTTGTCTGTGGGTGACCAGTTGGTTGAGTGCATTGCTACATTCTATAAGAACTTTGAAAGTAAATGTGTAGCTCTTTAGTGCTTTTGGGACTGATTGACTATCTGAGAATATTTTTTAAAAACTTGAGTAGTCTTGAAAGATACAATAACAACAAAAAATTTAAAAGATATTTTAATTTGTTTCCAAAATATAATTAAAAAAAGTAGCAAACATTAATTTATCAAAAACTCAATATAATACCGGAATTAGCCAAAATGATGGAGTAGGTTAAAAAAGTAGGTACATCGATCATCTATTTAAAAAATCACAAAAAAAGAGAAGATCGAATTAAAAGACTCCAGCATATTTTGACAGCTTAAGGATTTATTGAACAAATTTATTATCCTTTTTGATATTACCTGTCTTAAATGAGAAATGCGTTCAAAATATGAAAAGTACTTAAAAGGACATCATATACGAAAAAACAATATATTGTTTCTTTCAAAAAATATAAGAACCAGAAAATGGAATAAATCTCCCATCTCGCACTATACTTCATTTGATTAAAAAAAAAAATTACAAATTGTCATAATCAAATCAAATCAAATTTTGTGGTAGAAAAATAATCTTTACCATTCTCCGTTTGAATTTTTTCTTAGTAAGTTGTAATTTAATTTCATAACGAGGCAAAAAAAAAATTTTTCGGGGCACTCCTTAAATTTAAATAATGTTGCAGAAAAGAAAAAATAAAAAACTAAAATTTTTATTGTTATTTATTGAAACTGAACAGTAGTTTTTCAGAGTGGTGCCCTTAGCTAGTAAGGTCTTTAGTTAAATAAAGGTTTAATTTTTTTTGTCATATTCAGCTTGTTTTGTTTAAATTACCACCGAATTTTCTCAATAATTTTAAGGGTTATCCCAACTCCAGTTGACGTCATATTGACCGCTAACTGAAACGTCTGGCCAAGATCCAAGGTCAATACCGCGAAATTTTGCCTTATTGCGATTAAACATCGTGAAACACTTCTTTGATATATTAATGAGCACGACCAATCGATTTTAAGATTTTTGAAGTAGCAAGCTTTTCTCAACAATTTCCTTAGTGATACCCTTAATCGTTTTAAATAGTGAAACCTACCGAAATTTTAAAGAAAATTTTACTATAAACAATCTCTGTCTTTTTTTATGAAGTAGCCGCTTACATGAAAATTTAATTTGAAAAATTAATTATTTCATAGATTGAAGGAATTTATCTATTTGGTTTTTCTGAGTACAAACCTTATCTAGCTTGGTTTCAGCTTTTCAAAGATTTTTAATTACATTTTTATCTAGCTTAGATACTAAGTAGTACCATCAATATAAAGATAAAAGAATTCTCTTGGACACTGGAGACCACCTTTAATGGAATGGCAAGTGTATGCAAGCTTTGATGCATCAAGGTTAGCTTTACTTTCCGGTTTGTTTTTTCTGGCTTTAATTGATGTGCCTCAGACCCACCCATTGATTGATTTTTTCGTGCAGTTCTATGGCCTTGCCGTGCCACCTTAACTGACTGTCAGGCAGATTGATGAACTGACTGATTGACTCACTGCTGGATTAAGTGTACCATTTTAATTTGAAAAATCCGAAAAAGTGTACGGAATAATGAAATCATGGCAGTTACACGCCGTGCACAAATGGAACAATTCTGGAAAGAATATATTGGCTGCGTCAACATGCAACTAGTTAGTGAGTTGGTTAGGCTGTCAGTGCACTTCTCAGAGATAATAATTCGAACAAAAAATTGATTCAAACTTCAATGAAATTGAAAGGCGACAAACTCTGCTCAACTGCTGCGTTGACAAAAAAAAAAAAGCTTCTGGTCAGGCTTTGGACCAATTTTTATTATGTTACTTTGGCGTTCCAGTTTTGGGTAGTATATCTTTGCTTTTTTTTTTTTGCGCCCATTTTTTTTATGATGCTTTTCTTTTGTGACAGTGGCAAACATTGCCTGTGGCACGTAGTGGCTGTCTAGTCATATCAAAACAAGACGGGTGTCAGGACATAGCGTACGTTGAAAGCATACATCATCATCGTCTTCCTCGTCACCGCCATCTTCATCAGCTTCATCATGATCAGGCAGAGCAACAGCGGCGGCAAAGAGCCGCATAGCAACATGGCCAGCTCTTGCACGTGTTAGTCGGTCGTCCCTTAAGTCCTGCTCCTCTACAGTTGCCGCCATTGTGTTCGTCCGCGTCGTCGTTGTCACTTTGAAAATATAATTAAAGTTTATGACAGTTATCTTTTGCCTCTGCCAACAATGAATGCCACTTACAAGTATGAGTGAGTCCTTCTCTTGTCGTGAGTATCTGTGTGTTTTGTGTTGATATTGCAAGTGATTAATGGCAACGGATTTACAAATATTTTCCACGGCTTCAAGAAAATGTAACACAAGGACATCGCCAGGCAAATTGAGCTACTGCTTGGCAATTATCTTCTAGCGTAAGTTTGCTTTTGTTTCCAACGAACTAAACTAAAAGAGCTTAGATATTTTTTAAGTTTTTAATGCTTTAAACTTCTTAACTTAATAACCATAAACTAATGCCGTATGACCAAAATCCTTCAACTACATTTGGCGCAATTAGTTGCAGACAAAAGCTGATTGCCGGAACATGTTCATTGTTAGTTTGGGTGACCACAAAGTGCATTTAAAATGTTTATTCCAAATCAACACATCTATAATTATATATATCTCTATTGTTGGCTATAATGTGTTTGGTTAGAGGCGATAATTCAGGCCTTTGCAAAAACTGCTTGTGGTTTGCAAATTGGTTGCAGCGTTTTGATGTCCGAAATTTAAATAAAATTAAGTTAAAAATTAATCTAGCATTTCGCAAATTACCAAATGGCATTAAACCTGCTAGTTGGAATATGTCAAACAATTTTTAAAGTTAATCGGAACTGTAAAGTATTTTACTAACCATACTCCTCCGAAACGGCTGGACCGATTCTCATGAAATTTTGAGTGCCTATTGGGAGGTCTAAGAATCGGCCAACATATATTTTTCATTCCCCTAAGTGATAAGGGCTGCCACCCCTAACATTTGTTTTCTAGTTAATAAAGAATTGCAGTGCTTATGATGAAATTCTAGATTTTCCATATCAAAGAACGAAAGAACTGTATTATTGTAAAAGAAAAATTAATTTAAGAAGAAAAATCAAGTAGATTCTATGATATGACAAGCCTTCTGAGGTCATTTGGATGAAGGCGTTTTAGGCGTCTTCTTGGTCTATAACCGGCCAGGGCACATGCAAGCGAGTTCGGATGGTTCCTTAAGCGATCAGCGTAACGGTCGCTAAGTTTATTCAATACATCACCCACATAGGGAATGCCTAGATCCTTGTGAAGGTTTCGATTTCGGATATACCACGGGGCAAATTGTCATATTTTGATTTTTTTCATATTTGACTTGGCAGCTGTTCCCCAGATTTGAATGCTATAATACCAAGTTGGCATTATTAAATATATATATATCTTATATAGAATTCTTTTATTATCCAAAGATAACTTGCTATTTCTACCAAGTAGCCACTCCATTTTGCCAAGTTTGGTTCTACATCTTGCTGTTATTATTTTAATGTGGTCCCTCCAACACAATTTTTTATCAAGGTGAATTCCGAGATACGGGTGCGATGTTTTAATTGGAATTATCTCTCCATTTAAAGTAAGCACAGGACCTGGGTCTTTCCTTAACGAAAATAAAATGCTGGAAGATTTGTCACCATTAAGCTGGATGTTCCAGCGATTCGCCCAAGTTGCTATAATGTCCAGTTGGTTCTGTAAGGTATCAGCAGCCATTTGAACGCTGAAGGAAGACGAAAGAATGGCAGTGTCGTCAGCATACGTTGCCGCTATAAGCTCAGAACTGCCCGTCGAGCTCGGCATGTCCGTAGTAAAAATGGTGAATAAAAATGGAGTTAGAACGCTACCTTGCGGAACTCCAGGTTTAATGGTCCGTCGCTCCGAGAATTCACCTCTCACCATAACTTTGAAAGATCGATTTTCAAGAAATGATTTTATGATTTCATAATGAGGAGCAGGAAGGGCAGATTTAAGTTTTTGTAGTGACCCTGCGTGCCACACTCTGTCAAAAGTAGAGTGTAGCGACGATTCTCGAAGGAGTCTAAGATGTGTTGCACCACTCTGTGAGTTTGCTCAGGTGTGCCATGTTTTGGACGAAAGCCGAATTGATGCGCTGGAAAACTCTGTTCAAAAAGATTCTTTCAAAAATTTTCGCGAATACCGGCAGCAAACTAATCGGGCGATAAGACGCAATGGAGAAGGGATTTTTAAAATATTTTTTTAGCATAGTAAAACTTTCAACATTAAAAAAGTATTATTAAATAAGTCGAAAAATTCTGAAAATGGTTAAGTAAGACCAACAATGTTTAAAATAATATGAATAGTCTTGAATGTGTGGTATCTACATTCAAGACTATTCATATTATATTATTAGCCACAAATAGACAAATTATCGCTTCAGTAATGGTAATAATCTTTATCATCGTCCACATTTAGTTCAATTCGATTTTTATAGAATTCGCAAAAAGCTTCTACGTTAATTTTACGTAGTTTTGCGAATTGTATCTGATCGACTAGTGCTGGGAGCTTTTTGAAAATGTCCAAAGGCAGATTTACTTCTTTGGATTGCTCCATAATGCGCAGATTATTACAATATGAAATATGATTTATTTTTGTTATATGCCAAAACATAATTGGTAGTTATCTTTATTATAATATTATGTACCCAAATATCTATTTATAATAAGCATTTGCAATTTGTTTCGATAATTTTGGGCCACATTGGGGAAAAGCTTGGCTGGGAAATATTTAAGCTCAGCAGCAATTGGTAAATTATAGCAATTTGTTATAGTTGTAACAATTTTAGCTTGGACAAATTTTTTGCCGATAGCTGCTTATAATTCACAACAAGTTAAAGCAGCATATGGCATAAGACGAGATTTTTCAAGTATATATATTGTAAAACTTTTTGTATTTGTATTGTGTCTTAGTTTTATTTTGCAGTTTTTCTATTGTGTAACGATGTCAGTAACAGTTGGGTCGTGCATTCTCTTTTGGCAGCTCCACCGAATCGTTATTTTCGTTATTGGGCTCGGGCTCCTCTCCATTCGGCGCCTCAACGTCTGAATTCTCCGGAACGGCCTCTGGCGCAGCTTCCTCCCGCGAAACGAAATTCGTTAATCTGCGAAACCAGTTCCACGTTTTTGCTATCTAAAAACAAAAGAATGATTGAAAGATTAAAAAAAAATTTTTTTTTTTATTTTTTGTTTAACACTTTATACTAGAACTTCACACAGGGTATGTGCCTTAATAGAACACCCAAATGACCTCAGAAGGCGTGTCATATCATTACGACTACATGATTTTTGAAAATATTGTATATATAGAGTAACTTAAATATACCACACAAAAAATTATTTTGAGTGTAAAGTGACTTACTTTATTTTTTATAAATGTTGGATTATAACCCAATCATGGGTTGATTGCCAGTAATAAATATTCGTGAGAGAAGTTTTTGGACAAATAAAATAAGATAAACTAATATTTTTTAGTTAATTGTTTTTGACATATATAAAAGAAACTTTTGTTTCACGTGTGAGAATACCTGTATCTCATGAACGCGTCGATGAATTTCAAATCTGATTTTTTTGTGCAGGACAACGTCTGCCGGGCCCATTAGTTATATTAGAACTTAGGTGATTAAAAAAGAAATATTATGTAGATACAAATGATCGTTTATGTGATTCGGTCAAACTTAAGGACTGTATTGGGAAGCTTAAAACGACTTCAAACAAAGCAATATCCATATCAAAACTAGTGGGTTCTGGCTCCAGTTTGCCTTGCTCGCAAATCCTCGTAGAGCTTTGTCCTATTCATCTTCAATCTTTCCGAGTATGGTGCGCTCCTGCACGTTTCCTATATCCCACAGAGCTAACTTGGGATGTTTCAAAAAAAAGAAGGGACTTACCAATTACACTTCAGGTCCACACAAGTGTTCTTTGGGACCGATCAAATCCTTGCTACCCATAAGAGCAGAACTTCGGGGAACAAAAGTAAAAAAATTAAATCATTGATTTAGTTAACGATATAGTCATTTCCGTCGAATGAGTAAACCTAGCACCAAGTTTTTCAAATAAATTCACATCTGTTCGACTTTTTGACGGATCTGAATTATAAGAGCGTCACACACCGCAAGTACGTGCTGGTAGTATTCCTATAATCTCATAAAGTTTTTAGGTATAAGCATCCGCGATGCCTATTTTGCTCAAGTTTTTACCATCAGTATTAACAAAGGAAATTCTTTAATATAGAAAACTTCTTCAATATAGAAAACAAGGAAAGCGCGGTCGTGAGGGTTTAGTTCGATTTTTCTTATCCTCTAGATCTTTACTCTTTTCGTATTAGCTGTTAGGTGTGTCTGCCAATGCCACAGAAGAGGTTACGCCCTATAAGTAACTTCCTGTCAATCTTTGACTCAGCTACTTCGTTTCCGTTGATATTCTTGAGTCCTTGGTTACTTTTATTGGAAAATTTATAACATTGTCAACATCCCTATAGTTGCTTCAATGAGTATTACTCAATTCCAACTAATTTACTGTGCTCTTTTAAGGATGTTTCTATCAAAGTAGTCCCACATTTCCAATTTCCTCAACCCTTTTATCTTAGACATAGGCAGAGCCTTTTGAAACAAAAATTAACACATATAACACTGCCTCGAACTGATTAAGTTTTAAGTTTTCATCAATCCACGAAATTTCTAAACAACAAAGAAACGTTGCCTTTTTCACAAAACAGATGCCCTTGAACCGGGGGGTCGCCTAAGCACCTACTATCGCCATTATTTCTTGCAAATCATACTTAAATTTAAAACTGCCTTTTAAACTAATTAAATACTTTAAAAAAAAAACTGCCAAGTTGTTTAGAACAAATTAAATTTTTAATTTGTACCTTGTTCTTCTTCATTTACTTAGTCATGCTGGTCATTTGCCATAAGCATGGTTTATTTGACTCTTAGTTTGTTTTTCCAATTTTTTTAGCTGGTTTGTAAAGAAAGACGAGGCCATCTAACTACCTTGTATTAAAGGCTTTAATAGAGTCTGGATTGGCAGCTGCAACGGATTTGTTAATTAAACAATCTCTTGAAAATTAGACAAGCCAGACGAGTAATTAGAAAGCGAAGCAAATCAACAGACACATATATGCATCCTTTAACATAGTTGCATACATCTCTAGTGAGGTAATGTACACTGAGAAAAATTGAAAAAAGTTTAATAATGATAAAGAAATTACACTGGTGAATCGCAAGTTTATTAAATCCTGGGTTTTGCATCATCTATAACATACCATATTGTACCATCTATAAAGGAAATCGTGAACAAAATACAAAATTAAAGGTTATAGTTTAATTATTGTCAGGATATACTCGCGCACCCATAAAGACAATTGTTTGGAAAATCGATTGGTACAGAAAAAATTTTCCGTGGTTAAACGAGAGTTTCTGTTGACGAATGGATATAACGTTCGGACTGTAATGTGTAGCTTTCTATTGACATTACTAATGTGGTCGGGGATTTTTTTATCTAATATAATTCCAAGATATTTTACATTTGGTTACCATTTTTTGTCTACCCCTTCTAATTTAATGTACTCCCTTGGTATACAAACTCTCCGTTTAAACGTAAAATAAGTAGCTTGTTTTTCTCCGTATTGACAAAAAATTTTCACTTACGAAAGTAAGTGCTGAGTGAATGGAATATCCCTGAACATAAGATAGACTATCATCTAAAATTACTGAATTATCACAGTCAAACAGTTTCGGAAAGTCAGTTGTTAATATATTATACAACATAGGTGAAAGGCATGATCGTTGCGAATACCTTGCTGGTATACGAGCTAAATGTCCGATAAAAATCTAAATTTTTATTAAGTTTATAAAGATATTTATCCAGATTACATAAGATTTTTTAAAAGCTTGCTCGATTAAATAAAATTCAGTATAGCCAAAGACATAAATAATTTTACGAATTTGCTCTCAAGCTTACTTAGTCTATCTATAAAGGAATTCAATGGATCGTTTTTACTCTTTCATACCTTGCATGTATGCTAATGTATTTAAACCATATAATCAAAAGATGGGCGTGGATCTCGAAATACCCACCACAAACTGTTTCTTTAAAATACACACAAGCTTTATAGATATCCACAAAAAAAAATTTAAATTCTTACTTTCAATCAGGGTGTCATCCTCGACTCATTTATAAATTTTGTAACAAATTGCGATGCCCATAAATACCTTAATTATTATTTATTAGGTTACACCGCTTGACTCCTGGGTGGAAGTCATACATAGACTGCAGTCCTTAGTGGAATATCATTTATTATTATAAACAAAAAATACCCGAAAATAGTTTACATATACCGATAATTTTAGTTTCTACATATAAAATATAATTTTCCGGCATGGTCTTGGAAATATGGGTATAAATTCCAACACTGAAATTTTTTGTATATAAGTAAGGGCATTGTCATCCTACAGGATGGTTAAAGAATGCCATAACTACCTCCAAACCCTGTCCGCCCGGAACAAAGTCGTGGTATGTTGGGTGCCTGGACACTCGGGAGTGGATCTTGGTAACACGATCGCTGACGATCTAGCACGACAGGGTGCCTCCATCCTAACTACATTTCCTGCGAGTAGTACCTTCTATCTCAGGTCAATACCAACAAAAGACCTACTGCTATTCATGAGGAAAGCGGAAAGTCTTTTGCTTTAACCTTAGGGTATGGTACAAAGACCCTTTGGTCGCAGTGCCGCACCTATCTGTGAGATACCCTTTTAATAGGTATCGCATTTCCAAAAGGGGTATTTCTAGAATCAGCTGCCACTTTTGACAACTGTCAAATCCAAAATTTATCCATCAACGTTTTACGGTCAGTGACGATCGATACAGATCGATGATCAATTCGGTAAGAAGGTTAAGAACTTTGGAGCCAAACAATAGTTTCAAATCCTTATTTATTCCGGCTAAAATCTTTTTCTCTACTTTCAACTCTCAGTGTATGGGAATAGACCAAGTGCAGATGTTTTTGCTTCTCGATTACGGCATGGGCGATTTGTTGCCGTTAATTGCGTGGTAGTTACGTAGGCGACTGTGACAACTGCATTAAAGCGCTAGCGCCACAAAGAGGCGGAGAGTGACTGAAGGCGTAGTAGCTCGAGAGAGACAGGTTGGCAGCCTGGTGCAGTTGCCATGTGGATAACTTAGCAAGGCTGCTGCTGCGTTGAGGTTTAAAGCAAAAGCTCTACAAGCTCAGCCTCGACAACGTTGACACGGTGCATACACACAGGTGACTTATTGACTGAGCTGAGCGGCTTAGTCTGCTCGTGTGTGTGTGTGTGAGCATGTGTGTGTATGAATATGTGTGTGTAGCCAGCGGGTTGTCAGAGATGATATAAGAAGCGCAAGGCTTCAAGTTTAAAGTTGAAAAGTTTTGCATTGCTTGGGGGCGGAATAAAAACTTTGTAAAATGTTGCTGCTGTTGTTGTTTTTGCCAGCTAATATATTTTATGGATGCAAAAATTGATACAAAATTGAATTACCTACAAAGAAAATCATATTAAGAGTGCTTGGCAAAGCAGCTTAAAATTTAAACTCACATATTTGTTTGTTTTTTTGGTCAAACTGTGAGAAATAATTTCATTAAAATGAGGACACTCGACATCAAGTCCAACGTCCCACAGTCCATCCACAACGATGTGTGACATATAAAGCTGCCTTAAAGCAATGGGAAAACTGTCTCTGCATGTTTGAGCAAGCATTTAACAAGCACAAGCTTGTCACAGCATTCATAACTGCCGCTGATGCTCTTTGACTTTGTTTGCCTTTGACAAGGAAATCCTTTTACGCCATATTGAGTTTTGTTGCCGCTGTTCTTGTTGTTGTGGCCATTGTTGCCGCATACTCATTACAAAGAACGTTGGTAACCATGATTTGTGCCACTGCGGTTGCACGTACGTCGCACACAGCAATTAAGCGTGAATATTAATGCCAAAGCAAAACAAAATACAAAGCAAACAACAAGACCAGAGAAAATATGGCCAAGAGCAGGCAACAAAGCAAAAAAACATTTGTTTGCACTTCATCAGCATTTGAAAAGTCAACAGAAAAAACAGCGGTTAGATCGACTGCAAAAAACAGTGCGAGAATCAATAAAAAATGTATATGCAAACATGGCATGGCTCATACGCCATTTTGCAGCCCGGAAACAGTGTGTGAACCAACGAAACGGAAGGCGAAAGCGTAAAAAACAGCAAACTGAAATTAGTAACAAAATAAAATCAAAATAAAAATCACAAAGTTACAGGGGAATGACAAACTGAGTGAAAGTTTAGGGAAATTGCAAAGTTTTGACGCTCGGCTTGTTGACAATAAAAATGCCGGCCTAAAAGTATGCTGCGAAAATATAAATAAATGCAACTCAGCTAAACTACGGCAACAAACATATATATATTTGAAAGTACAGTGAACACTCTAACAGTTTATTCTAGGTACCCATTGAGTGGGAAAACAAAAACTTTTCAATAAAAGTAACTAGTTCTATTCCAACCACACAGAGTACAACTTATTTACCAGTTTTCTCACTATGTCAGACTTTTAGTAAAATTAATTAGCTAGATTTCAGCATCAAAATTTTAAACTAAGTTCGTTAAAATTTTGCGCAACAAATGTAGTTGTATCGGATATTAACAAAATAAACTATATTTAGCAATATTTCATTTTAGCTCGCAGAATTTTAATTAATGAAGTATATAGGAGTTTTTCTTTTGGCTCTGATTATATCTAGGAATAATTCTGTCAGCTTCGACAAAGTGATGAAAGGTATTTTATGAGCTTAAACAGCTTATAAGCTTGAGATAGTACCAATTTTTGTATATAATAGCTATACAGCAAATTAGAAATTGAAAAAAGACTTTCTGCGACCAAACAATATTTATTTAGTGTTGTACGGGTCGCTAAACCCGAATTCATAAAAGGGTTTTGAGATAATTGAATGAAATAATATGCACATTCTGAAGCATTTATAATCTTTACAATCTTATCTGCTATTTTAGCTAATGCTGACTTTCGGCAGTCCCTAACCGCATTTGCATATTTTCAATACTAAACCAAGTCGTAAATATCATTCCAACATATTTTAGTAAGTAAGAAAACTATACTAAAACAAAAATATTTCGCATTTTCTTCAAAATAAAATTATTTGTATTTTGATTTTTTTTTGGAAATGGGTCTTAAGCTTGATTTGCTTGTGTCAAATGGACTGTTCAATCTATCTAAAGAATCAAAAGTCTTGTTATATTTCTTCTTGTTTTTGCAATCCTCTTCAACCAGGTTTCTTTATCGATAGATAACGATACAACTAGAGAGTAGACTTGTCTTTATTTTTGTAATTTAGAACTCTCGTATTGTGTACTAGGTAGTAAGAGTATTAAAATAAAGTTTTTTTTTACTTCGACTTATAATAATCCCATAGGATCTATTGTGCTCCCTACCAGCTCTAGAGCTCTGTGGCCAGTCCAATTATAAAGATAAGTTTAATGATCTGCGATTACGTCGTGCATCAATATTCTGTAACCGCCGAAAGGGGATGCCCTTCTTCTGGAGAGAGCGTCACTCTCTGTAAGTATGTGTTGGGAGTATTACTCCCTTATTTCACAGAACCAACAAGTGTTCGATTCTACGATGCTCAACTTGCTAACACCTCCTTCGACTGCATTATACCGTAAGTAACATGCTGCCCAGACTCTTTAATCTATTCAGATCATAGGAGCCGAATAGCAGCTTGGACTGTCGTAAACCAGTCGTGCCAATCCAAGTTGAGTGTCATCTAGATCACTCCTCTTCTCGTAGCAGCTGTTTAATGGTATGTCTGCGGCCTGACTGACAGAATAGCGATTTCTCAGCCCTTATACCTCCTAGATAGGTTTATGTCCACACACCTACCTATAGCACATACTTCTGTCTGAAATATCCTGGTATACTTTCCCAATGATTCTGACAATCGCGTTCTTATTTCCGCAACTCCCAAGCCGGTGCCTTCTTTTGTTAAAGACACGTCGGCATACCACACTATGGTGTGTTTTTTCATAATTATGTATATCCTCTAGGGTGGTCCACTTGCTTTTCTTCTCATACTAGTGCTAAAGTTCTTTTGAAGATTCTTTCGGATGCCATTCTAAGCAATGTCGCTTTCATCTGGAGTTTTATTATTATATGGAGTGGTGCCTAAAAAAGTATTACAGGCCGGTATAATAACACCGAAGCCTCAATTAACGAAAACTGTTCCATGGGAGTAGACCCCGCCAATATTATCTCCTTGCCTACGAAAGACCTATGGGATTTTGTCACGGTATTTCATGTGAAACCTTTACAGGATATGCTTGACCACAATCACTTTTATCAGTTTGATGGTTTTCTTGACGTTGTGTAAGGGCGTTCAGGATTTTTCGAAAATTCGAGACAAAGAGTAAAGACAATGATGCTAGAACAGGAGGGCCCCCAAAATGGTATTAATTCACAATATTTCATAAACTTATATTTTTATGAAGCACTTAGATTTAATGTTTTCTAAAATTTGTACAAGAACTTAGAGGGTTTCTAAGTAAATGGCTCTAAACTATTTTCACGGCCTAGTTGAATGAAATTACGATTTTCTTCATATCGAAAATGTCTCAAAAATTTGAAATCTTATCTTTATTTATGCTACTTCCTTTTCTACACATATCAGATTTATCTTTATAGAAATAAGATCAAATAAAAAAAGGTGCTGAGCTATTGTCGCAGTAAACATCTCAACTCCCCAAACCAAATTTTGTTTTAGAGATTACTTAAGCTTGTTAAAGGGAATTTCACTTCAGGGCACTGTTCCAAGTTTTTTAAATCTATTTCCTTAAAAATCTTTAACGTAGTTCCCTTTTGTAGGTGTTCACTGTACAGTACCAAGAGCATCGGTCCAGCCGGAATGTAACACAAAACTAAAAATGAAATGTGTTGTTTTTGTTAGTTTTTGTTGTGCTTTTATTTTGAGTCCCGACCATTTTGTGACCCAAACAAATTCCCAAAGGTCAAACAAATTTTCGTTCTTGAAACTCGGCAAAACTGAGTGAAATGTTTACGACAGGCGCAGAAAATAGAAAGTTATAAATGTTGCTGTTGCTGTTGTTGTTTCCTTATCCGTGTTCATAATGATGTCGACAATGACGTTGATAATTCACATTTGAATGAGTGAGCGATGCACGCACTCGCATGGACACACTGGAAAAGTGGGGCTTGTGCGACAAACTAGTAAATCACTTGAAGGCTGCTTCAATTTGTTAAAGTCAGCAGCTTATTTTTTTGTTTGTTTGGCACACGTTGCGTATGAATAACAAAAAGAGCAGAGTTTTAACGCCACTTGACATTGTTTTGTTGGGCTATAAGTTGTGTCCCGGCTCATGCCACTCATGCCACTTGGTGGCCACTTGGCAGTCCCTTGAGCCAGGACTAATACAAAAGCCTTGTTCGTGTACACGTTGTCTCGGTGACATTTTGTTAATTCAATTAACACAAAAACTACTCGAAAGCGCTTCGGGAACTTTTGGCTTTTAATGGCACAAAATCGACAACTTGACTGAGCCGCTAGTATTTAATAGCGCATTAAAATTTATGTGGCGCTTAATGAGCTTTTAGCCAGGCTTATACCTTTGGAGTTGCCTGCTCATCGCACTCATACATATGCAAATTTATGCCCTGTGCCGTCAAGTGTTCGACTAGATAAAGATTTTCATGCATTTTAAGTGGCGTGTGTTTTGAGTTAAGCCAAACCGAAATCCAATTAAAACTGTGCTACACTCAAATTGCATTAAATTCTAGCACGATTCTATCTATCTAGCTTTAAATTGTTTCAAACTTGGTAGTTACAATTGCAACAACAACAAGAACAAGAACAACAGAAATTACCAACAACCTACTGACCAGGCTATAAAAAGTTGTTGTATGCTTTGAAAGTGCCATAAATTGTTTACATTGAAAGCATTTAAACGCCCCACAGTCAGAATGACATGTATCTGTGGGTGTATTTGTTTTGCTATACATGAGTGTGTTTTGGGTGTGTGAGTGTGTGAGTGTTGGCCTCTTTTTTTTTATTTTATATGCAAATTTTAAAAGCCGTTATTAATTTTTCACAGCAACATAAACACTGAGCAGCTTACAGTTTTTTTGATCCATACATAGGACCGATCGGCCAAAATAACTTTTTTAAAGAAAAATTGGCTATATTTCGTTTTTTAATAAAGATATCCTAACCAGATTTGGCGTTTGGAAATTTTTTAGACCACTTAAGCAATGTGCCAAATTTGAACAAAATCGGTGGACTATATCATATAGCTCCCATATGTCCGATCTTCCAAAACATCGATTTTTTAACAAAATTTGTTGTGTTTCGTTTGTTTGTTAAGATATTGGGACCAAATTTGACATTCGTGAGTATTTTATAGTTCCTAAGCACTGTACCAAATTTAATCCAAATCGTTTGACTAGATCATATAGCTCCCATAGGACCAATCGGTCCAAAAACACGTTTTTTATACAAAATTCGATGTGTTTTGTTTGTTTGTAAAGATATTTGAAATAACTTTGGCGTTCATATCTTTTTTAAGGTATTTAAGCACCGTGTCAAATTTTATTGAAATCAGTTGACTATATCATATAGCTCCCATAGGAACGATCGGTCAAAAAAAATTTTTGCTTAAAAATTCTTCTGTTTTTGGTTTTTTGTGAAGAAATCGGACTTTATTACAAGCTAGTGGTACAGGGTATCCTAAAGTCGTCCGCGCCCGACTTTACGTCCGCCATTTTTTTTTATTGAATGACTGATACTACTTATGTGCTCGGTACTAGGCATCAAAAGCGCTCCCAGGAGAATGTATTAGAAAAAATATTATTCCAAGCATACGAAGTTTGAATACTCTATATTTTACGTTAAATTTCAATAATTTTTTTATATTTCATATTTGATAGAGGAGGAGGCCCTATGCTCCAGTGGGAGATAAATGATGATGATAATACTCGATAAACTGTATGGCAGTTAAATAATTTTTTTCGTTATTCCAACTATTTATAAGTATATATTTAAGTATATCTCTTTATTACATATAAAAGTTTATTGTTCTCATGTTTTTGACGGCCGATATATCTATATTCGTCTGTAGAATGTTTTACCAGAAGTGTGTGTAGTCTCGGTTGACGAACTAGAGTCGGTGTTTGGAGCCATTCCAGCGTACGTATATACCATTGAACTTCAGAAACGTGGATTGCCGCACATGCATTATGTTGTGTGATACTAAATAATAAAATTGAAGCGTGAAGATGATCCCAACTAATGTGGAACATAAGTCATAAGGCACATGTCTCACGGCCCGCATTTATAGAAGCAACAGCATCGATGTGCTAGGACCCGGAGAAGAAGACCTGCACCAAGAAGTTTCCGAAACAGTTTCAAGTAACTACAGATATGAAAAACCCGGGCTATCCTTTAGTACCGACGAAGAGACAACCACAAAGACGATCACACCTATCACGGGAAAAAAGACGTCAAAATCGGGTCTATGGAAGAAGAAACTCGATTGCTGTATGAACAACGTTTATTGCATCTTGGTGATGAGCATAAAGTACATCTACAAGTACATTCACAAGGGCCATTATCGAGCCCGAATAACTATCGAAGGACGAAGCCCGGGCGAGATTCAACAGATAGATACAAGATATGTGAGCGCGATGAAGAGTGCCTGGCATACCATGGAGCTGTCGATGCACGCATGAAGTCATGCCGTTTAATTAATGCCGATATATTTGCCTGCCAGATCATGTTTGGGGAAGGGGCAGAATTAGACGCTGCGGCCAAAAAAAAAAACAAATTTGTTGGCATACTTTGACTTGAATAAAAAAGACGAACAAGCTCAAAAATATTCATATGTTCAGATCCCACTGCATTACACATGGGACAAGCCGAACTTTGAGTGGAAGCCACGAAAGAACAACTGTAAAATTGTAACCCGAGCCAACATCGTGTCAACACGAGACTTTGAAAAATTTAATCTAAAGTTAATACTGCGTGAGTCGAAGAGCACTACATCACTCGATGATTTATTGATGTCGATGGAGAAAGATATCCGACATTTCAAGAGGCAGCCAGAGCTGCGGGTTTGACTAAGTACTCAGTATGATGATGCTCTATAAATTGAGACATTTCTTTGTACATTTGTCGGTTTGTGGAGATGTAGACGCTTTTAGCGTGAAAATTCGGGAAGGAGAAGACTCGAATGGAGCAACAGCACTTTCGATTATTCAATATTTATTAGAAGAAGAAGCGCATTGAATCACTCGAGAGACAAGATTATTCAAGATACTGTATGGTAGGAGGATCTTGCAGATATGGTGACATTAACGCCTGCTTACCAGCATGTCCGAGTAGATGAACGAAGACCAGAAACATGCTCTCGACATTATAGGAAGATCGATATTGGGTTAATCCGCTCAGAAGTTATTCTTTATGAACGACCTCGGTAAGACTTTTCTCTACAAAGCGTTAGTTCATAGTGTGCAATGCCTTAAAGGGAAAAATCGCACAATATTGCCTGGACTGGGATCGCTGCTATACTTCTTCCATACGGGCGAACGGCTCACAAGACTTTCAATTTGCCATTACACATTGGTAATGAACACGGAACGTTGAATTGGAGTAGAAAAATGAAGCAACAACTACAGGACGTAGACGTGATTATTTGGGATGAGGCTTCGATCATACCTCAAGCCATACTGAGTATGATAGACGGCACGTTCCGCAATATATACGCAAGTGAAGAGCCGCTCGACGGGAAGATCGTTGTGTTGGGTCCAGATTTTAGGCAAGTGTTGCCTGTAGTGAAGAAAGGCGATAAGCGCCAAATACTAGACGCGAGTTTGAAGACATCGCCTTTGTGGGATAAATTCCACCAACTAAAACTGAACAAAAATATGAGAGCTCAAGGAGACTCTGTAGAATATGCCAATTGGCTGTTAGATGTAGGTGACTATAAAATAGAAGAATTAGATATACCAGAGGACATGCTCTGTGAAGACGTATTCGACGATATGTATCCGTTCGATATTAATGTTTAAGAAATGACAACGAGAGCAATTTTAGCCGCAAGAAATGAAGAAGTGAAAAAACTAAATCTATCTATTCTTGATAGAGAATACACATCCGGGAGATGTGAAGTGTCATTCGATTGATATAGCCAACTCTGTGGGAACTGATGAAGCTAATCAAGAGAGTGCCGCTCTACAATATCAACCCGAATATTCGAATTCCCTAACACCGTTTGGCCTTCCGCCAGCAAACCGACAGCTAAAGACAGCATGTTGCTCAGAAATCTCTGCATCATAGATGGACTATGCAAAGGGACTAGATTAGTAATACGAAGAATTACAAAGAACATATTGATATGCAAAATTCTGACTGGCGACAAAGCCGAAGAAATGGTTCACATACCGAGAATAAGGGCGACATTGATATGCCGTTTGTGCTCGAATGGTTGAAATTCCCTGTGAGGTTGGAGTTTGCCATGACCATTAACGAATCAAAGGGTCAGATTTTCGATACAGTACGATTAATAGTGAATAAAGAAGACACGATATTCACACATGGGCAGTTGTATGTAGCCCTATCCAGGTGTAAAAGTAGAAATGGAATTAAAACACAATGAAGCCTAGAAGCGAAAAAAATCAAAAATATTGTATTACAGGGAGTTCTCTCATAAGCTATGAGTTTACCTCTTTAAGACCATTGGAAGAAATTTTGCAGATTGAGTTCGGCGGAGAAAAAGTCGTCCGCCAACCAAAGCAAGAACTACGGATACCTGGCACTGACTACTGATATTGACGGGTAGGATGTCATCATGGTTCTGAATCCGTACAACGTGGAGCAAAAAGGCGATACCGTATACGAGAAAAAGAATGGAAAATTGTATACAAAATATTTTTTTTCAATGGATATGAATTTAATTTCAAGTGGGCACCCCTGAGCTGCTTGTGGCGATGGAGGGGGCGAGTTGGTAAGCTATGCGAACAGGGGGCAAAGCCCCCTAGTAAATTTGTTGTTCTGTTTCAAACTTAATATAAGATTATTTAATCTCAATTCAAGTAAAAAATGTATTTATTTTAAATTTATGGCCAATTTTTTCTTAATTTAAGAGCATTCGTACTTATTATTAAATTTCGAACTTAAATTTAGAATTGACATTCTCATTTTAATTAAAACAAGGTTTTTCTGGTTTTGAATACATTTTTTCTTAATTTTTTCAGTTAATATCACAAGAATGAAAATTCTTAATTCAAGTAGAAACAATTTTAATTAAAAAACATTTTTTCCTATTTATATGTTTTGGCACTATGACAAATCTTAAAAAATACCTATAAATGACTAATCGACTGCCATTAACACTTTGTCATCATTTCAACGAAGAAAAGGCATGACCGTCTCCTATGACGTCATCAATATTGTGAAGTAAGTATAAAAAAACTGCATCGGAACTCTAATTCGAATTAAAGCTGGCTTATAGCCAGAGCCAAGAACTAAGAAAAGCAATTTAAAAAAATTGATCAATTATCGGTATATAGATACAAATAAAAAGGGTTGAAGGATTTGCTAAGAGGCTTATCGTATGGAAAATTGTATATATCTTCACGTCTTGAACACATCAAATCAAAATGAGTATGGTATGCTCTTAGTTTAGGGTATGCATACATACATATATCTTTTTTTCACATAGTTGGAGATGGATGCAAATGTAAAACAAAGTAGCATTAAAGCCAAGTTGTTCCATATGTCCGTGTGTCTATGTATGGAAGGTCGTTGTGTTGTCTGAGGCGCGTCCTCAATTGGGTAGAAAGAAAATGAAAAAAAAAGACAGGCAAGCAGAAAAAAAAATAATGAGTTTTGTCCAACATGCTGGGAATTGACAAATGCCCTGAAAGTGTCGCTGCAATGTTGGTAACCATTTTCAGGCCTTAGCAACAAGGCGTTCGTTTGATGTTGTCAGGACCAAGCCGGCAAGGGCTGTACCAGCTTTGGTAGATCCACCATATAGAGTCACACCCAGACCGACACAGATACACCCAGATAGGACGCTGTCTCGGCATTCCCTGCAGATTTGAGGGCTACGCTTGAAATTCTCATAATGTTGATGGACATTCACTTTGATTTGTTGCTGCTGATGTCGCCTGGCCGTTGTTTGTTTGTTTAAGGATACACATAGATACACTTGCACACACACACACAATGGAGTCTAAACCGACACACACGTGTTTACACGCACACATGGACACGCTAACGACCTGTCATAGCTGCGGTTGGACTTGTTGTTTGACTGGGGCTTGGCTTGGCTTGATGTAAAAGCTGTGTGTCATCCTGGTAAGTTGTGCTCATAAAAACTCATTGACACCGCTTTTGGTCACGTTACATTTAAAATCAATTTCAGGGCAGCAAAAAAAAAAAAGCAAACCAAATCCAAAGCCAAACACACAAAAAGTCTAGAAAATCCTGCAATTTTTCGTCATCGTCAGTATTGTTGTATTTATACACTTTATTTCATAATTCTCAGAAAGCTTATTATCTGTTGAAACCATAATAGACCGAATAGAAACCATTATTAAATAGAACGAATTCGATTCAAAAACTTTAAGCTTTTTTATACAGATTTGTCTTTTAAAGCACAATAGTTACGGTTCTTAAATTTTACTTAAAACATCTCATTGTTTTTGTATAAAGACTTCAAGAGTCCTACCACATAATAGCGGCATTTACTAGAAGTATTTCGATAAAAAAAAATTTCGTAATTCTTAAACTTGATTTAAAAAAGAGAATTTAAAAATTGTTTTCCAAAAACTTTCACATAAAAAATTTTTAAGAATTGCGGTAAGATGTTTGGGTAATAATTTTCGTCAAAAATAAATATTTTTTTTGATTAAATTCAAATTTCAAATGGTGCCTGGAAGAAGAGCAATTGGATCTCAAGATCTTTGGGACTGAATTTTGTGGAACCGAGTGCCAAGACAGCTACATCACCTCTTAAGGGAACTCAGAAGTGATTTCGTCGAACAAAAACTGGCTTCCATGGACTACACCGTCGATGCGAGCTACTCTCGCCTAAACGACAACCCTTCATACAGGTTCCAGTCCGATGTCCTGGTGGCGAACTTGCTAAAAGCAAAAAGGACAGGCTAATGCTTACGGATACCATCTAGTGGAACGTTTCAGTCCTTATGAAATTGCTACGATACAGCAGACTAGGGAGACCATCCAGAACTTTCAGACCCCACTGCAGATGTCCCCGCATATTAACCCTATAAGGATTGAAGAATTAACTGAAGCGATCCAATTATTGCCGAAAAATAAAGCTCTGGGTATTGATAGGATTTGAAATGCTACGTTGAAGGCCTTGCCTACAAGGGCGCTCCTTTATATAGTATTGATTTTTAATGCTATTATCAGTCTCCAAGTCTTCCCAAAGCAATGGAAACTAGCTGTGATTCTTATGATTCACTAGCCAGGCAAACCATAGGCTGATACTGAGTCTTTTACCCTCCCTGTCTAAATGATGGGATAGGACTATTGCCAATCGGATTTCTGCCATTATAAATGAATGCAATATCTTGCCGGATCACCAATTCGGCTTTCGAGAGGGAAACGGCACTGTGGAACAGGTCCACAGATTGGTGAAGCACATTATGCAGGCTTTTGACGACCTGGAGTTCTCCAACGCTGTCTTCAACGTGAATACATGATTTTTATTTTTAAAATTATAGAATATACGTAAAAAAACGTTTTTTACATTTTTTTTTCAAAAACAAATATCTCAAAAGTTTATTTTTTTATTTTTTTAATTTTATCATAGTAAAGTAGACCGAAAATACGTGTCTAATGAAAGAGACCAAGGAACAACATATTTCAGTTTTATTGAAATCTAAAATCATGTCCTGCGCGGACCGGTTGTTTTGAAATGGAAAGGGCCAATAAAAGTTTCCAAATTTTACCCGAAAGTTCTATAACCACATTACAAATTTTAGTTAAGTATATGGGTTCAGGTATCTATCAACTGGAAAAATCCTCTCTGAATACACAGAATAGCTTTAATTAGTATTTATTAGAGTATTTATTATTCGTTCTAGTTTCAGCTTTGTCCTGCTGGTTTTCTTTTTTTTAAGTGGTTGTTGGCAGGCCGGGCCAAATGAGACACATCAGCTTAGACATATTCAAATATAAATATATGAGGCATATAAGAGCAGATGTTGCATATACTTACATATAAATATGTGTGTGTATGTGGCTTTTATATTGGTCTTTAAACACACTCATACTCAAACAAACACACAGTCACACACACACGTGAAAATCTCTTTGAGCACTTTTTCGTTTATTTTTCTTTGCTGTTTGGTTTGTTGTGTTTGGCTTTTGTGGCTTCCAAAGCAAATTTTTTTCACATTAACAGATTTCCACTTTATTTTTTATTTTAGTTTTTCCTTGCTTCTCAACATGCTGCATGCAAATGAAGGTCATTACTGATAAGGCAGTCAAGCATTTAAAATTAGTTGCTACGCTGCGTATACGTGATGACCATATGCACACATTGTACATACGCCCTGTGTGCCATTGAAGGCAATGCACTGCAAACATCGTACAAAAGCGAACAGCTTCCTGGTTGTTTGTTTGGTTGGTGGTTTTGGCTTTTTTGCAACCAAGCGGAAGTAGAGTTGTTGTTATTGTTGACTTTACATGAAAGCAAACAGCGCAAATATTGCTAGATAGAGTGGCATCGTATGGCATAGGTAAACATATATATAATTTAAATTATATTTCAAGCCAGCCGAGCTCTGCCTCAATTAAATGCATTGCCAGATAAAACGCATAGCAAGTGAAATTAAGAAACTTCAACGTCAGGTGGCGCAACAGCAACAGCTCGAGACTCGAGCACCTGGCGGCGTCAATAATAAAAGTTTTGACTAAGCCGCAAGGTACTTTCAGCTGCTGTGTTGCCAATGTGCGTGTGAGCGTGTGAAATTATTCATTCGCCACTTAAGTGGCACACACACACATACACACACACACACAGAGGTGTGCCACGTGCAGCATAAAAGTTTAGCACGGCTTTAGATATAAACCACAAATCGTTTTCTTATTCCTTTGCTGCTGTTACCTCTTTTATGCGCCTCAAAGGCTGTAAGGACTTCAACTAATACGTACGCGAAAAGCCATGACAAATTACAAATTGCCTGCATGAGTTTTAGCATTTCATATGTGAATGTTGAAAATGTGCTTTTTCACGGCATACTTTTAGGCGATTGGATGGTTAACAAGCTGCAAAGAAGCTTGGAGCGTGATTCGTGATAGTTGAAAGCGAAACATGCTTAAAAAATCAATAGCAACGTGACCATAAGCAATTGTTTAATCTCTCGGGAAGCTCTTAAATCACGTTTTTTTTAAGGGTGCACAGACTTTACAACGCAAAATTAGCTTTAAATTGCAGTATAGTATCTTTTTAGAAGGTTTAGATAGGACTTATTTTTTTCCAACACCTCGTGGACTTAAAAAGAAGAATGAAGAAGAATGTTTCAATATTATTTTAATTTTATTGTTCATAATTGAAAAAAAGAAAAATATCAATATTTTAGCTTCACAAGGCCCGAACATATTTAAAACACAATATTAAATATTATTATTATTATATTTGAATTAAATCTGTGGGTACTTATAATAAAATACGAAAATTTGTAGAAGTTTAAAATAATATATCATTTTTAATATTGAATTAAAATAGAAAGAAATTAATCTAAGTCCATATTACTTAGTTTTTTTGTTTTGCTTCTACAATTTTGCTTAATCCATCAATTGAATGGGTATGCTTTGTCCTTTTGACTTAAAAATCGGTTGAATTCCTTCTTAAATAAATCATCATGAAAGATAAAATTCTTTAATTATGCTTTACCTATCCGAGACTATTCCAATTGTAGAGCAAAGCACCAAGGCCTTCCTAGGTGCTAGAATTTTTCGATAAACAGCGAAATTGGGCTAATAATGGACTTGCGATTCATCCAGTATTCTATGGCATGCTTAAAATCCTCTCACTGCTAACAGATGACGATACCTTATTTTCAAAATTGAAAGTATTTTGTAATTCTTTTAGCTCATCAAAATTTGAGGTTATTTTTTAAAGCTATCAAAGAGTTTTCATTGTAAAATATGTAAGTAGGGGAACGCCGCAAGTCATAGTCCTGTCCCCCTCCCTTTGGAACGTCGCCATAAATGGGCTTATGCGTACCCAGGAGGAGGATGGGCACTGTCATTGTGAGATCTATACTGATGTATGGAGTCTCGATCTGGTGGCCTACCACAGATAAGGGGACCAACCTTAAAAAGTTAAGTAGAGTTCAGCAAACCACCGAACTTACCATAAGTGGTGCTCTACGCTCCACACCAAACAAAGCACTAGATGCTATTCGAAACCTTCTACCACTGAGAGAGGCGAAAAAAATTGAATGACCAAGATGTTGGTCATGCAAAAATTCTTAAGGGGAACCCACTTATCCCCAAAAGCACAGACTACTTCATACCGCAGGAACATTTCACAACTAAATTCAGAGCCTATATTCCAACCAGGGAGGAGTGGAATACAGGTGTACCAGACCCAGCGGGCTCGATAAAGGTATACACGGCGGAGGCGTCCACGATGAGGTTTTCAACATTAGAACTGCTTTTCGACTCCCGGACCACTGCACTGTTTTTCAGCAGAGGTCACTGCAACCCAGGAGGCTTTAATAACAATAAGAAACCTACAAGTTCAAAATAAGAACATTTGTATCTAATCGGGCAGACAAGCGGCTATTAACGCTAGTCTCGATTACTTTCTGTATGAAGTCAGTGAATAACTGCCGCTTGTCTCTAGGGGAGATGGCTGAGCAGTTTTCCATTCACCTCATATGGGACCCAGGACATAGGGACTTTGAGGGAAACTGTATTGCGGATGAACTGGCAAGACTAACTCCTCCTTCAAGACAAGGTGGGTCTGGGTATACCTATGGCCAGCTGTAAACTGAGAGTTCGAAATTTTTTCGATCTCTGTGCAAATAAAAAGTGGATTCGGACATCGAACACGTATAGAATCTCGCGGCAAACTTGGCCGATATACTGCAGCAAAAGAACCAAAAAACTTTGCTGTCTGAATAGAGCCCAGTGCTCATCTATTATCCGTGGTATCACGGGACACTGGCGGGTGGCAAACCACACATCCAGGTTGAATGCTCCTCACCATGACTTCTGTAAAAGCTGTGGCGATGAAGCGGAGCTGGAGACGGTGAAACACTTTTTCTGTCATTGCCCTGGGCTGGGCAGTAAAAGATTTAGGTTCCTAAAGTCGCACTTTTTAGACGATTTAGCTCAGCTCTCTGAACAGAGTCCAAAATGCCTTTTAAGGTTTATCCAGGCAGCCGGATGGCTTCCTCACCATTCGTAGGCTACCTCCCAAGTGGGGAAGAGTGGTGAAATAGCTCACTGTAGCGGTATCGCAACGGGCCTATCCTTGGCCTAAGTGAGTTGGGACCTCAGTCCCAACTGCCGCCCTAACTTAACCTAAAGAGTCTTCATTTGTTTTTTTATTACACATTAGAGCTTTTGGAACTCTTAATGTTTTTAAGTAAGGGCCCTAATATGACTTGCAGATTAAAAGGTAAGTGCATAAAATTGACATTTTAAAGAAAATGTCAAAAAAGATTTCTTTACCTTGATTTAAAAGCTTATAACACACTCTAGATTAATTGCCAAAATTCCAGAACTCAAAATATATTAATTTAATCAAAAAGTGACCAAAAAATATATAGTATTCTCAAAAATATATCTTTATTTCAACAATCTTGCACTTTTATTTATTTTGCGCACAAGCCCATCTTTAATCAGTAGGCAAAAAAAAGTGTTTTCTTGGCTACATTGATGCATTTTTAGCCAGCCCGCCTCAATTGCAAAATAAAAGAAAAAGTTGAAGATTCAGTAGGGTACAGTCACAAAGCACCACCATATAACTCATATTTTGCTCCTACAATACCACCCGTCAAAGCTGTGTGAAAAATTGTGACAGGCCTAAGAGCGATATACAGATTTCATGATTTTCACTTTCGTGACAACTTGACTTGTCACGCTAGCAGCACTTACTGAAAATAAGTTCCACACTTTCATTCATTAAGAAACTTGCATATGACTTTTGATGGCAATCGCAATCGATTTCCAACGAAAGCCATAAACCGCACAAAACCCTCTAACCACAAGGGCCACTAACCCGGACCCAGCCACAAACGCCAGAAAAACGTTCGCACAGAGCGCACTCAATTTTTGGCAACGAAAGTGATTTCCTGAATTGACAGCTTTCGTACAATTTCTCTCCAACCAGGCAAAATTCAAATGTCGCTGACATGAGCAACAAAACTGCCAACTGTATCAAATGTTCATCTTGGGGCAATATGTGGCGCGTGTGCCGCCAAAAGGTCGATGGCAGAGTTTTATCGGTCTAATGTATAAGGCAGGATGAAAGTTTTGCGCGAAAGACATTTGAAATATTGAATGCCTCGAATATCTTCCGCTTCCGCAGTTTTGATGTCTTCCTTTTCGCAGACAAGGAATATGCGCAAAATATGCAGACTGGCTGGGTTTCGGACTAATAGACTTATCCATGCCAAGTGCAGGACAGTCAAGCTGCAGCAAATGGTTGCTCCTGAATGCCAAAATCTATTGGAGCTAGCTTTGGACTCACAATGGAAACATGTGCAGCACGTGTTCGAGTTAGAAATCATGGCGTTGATTCGGTTATACGGCTACACAAACAAATCGCCAGGTATTTGCACAATCCACAGCAGGCACATCTTTTATTTACCATTGTACTTTTGCTGAGGCTACCAAAAGATAGTTGTCCCAAATCTTTGGGTAAACAGAAAGACGACACAAGCACAGATGAGCGCGCATATCCCAATCGACATAGAAGCACGTCAAACTGAAATTGTCAAAACCATTATAAAATATTTCAGTCCACTGGCAAATGAATATATCTCACAAATTTAAATATTCATCAAAGCAAAAATTGCGTGTCACTTTTAATACATCATTTTATTTGTTTACGAACGAAGGACGAAAAAAATCGAAACAGCAATTGTTTCATGATGGAACGAACCTTCATTTACACTTGGCTAAATTTTTAAACGTTTTAAATAATCGAATTAATTTTTCATCTATCTGGCTACGATGGAAGTAAGCACCTATATATCGTATAAGTAATTTTATGTAGAAGGTACGGCTAATTAGCATATACTTTTGAGATCCTTTATACTAATCTAGATACTAAACTAGATCGAAAAAAGAATGGAAGACGGATGAGAGCTGGAAGGCTATACTAGAAAGGAATAACGTAAAATCTAGACAATTAGCTGAAAATAATCCACAGCGTAGAGAAGAGTTGGCTATTAAATATACTCTAATGAACAGTCTCATAAGGAAACAAATCAAAAAAAAGACAAGAAATTTTACTATGATGATCTGGCGAAGAATGTGCAGATAGTGGCTGAAAAAGGGGATATGGAAATCCCCTGTCTGGGAAAAACTATTAGAGGTAGGATGCTCGTTGCAACGACTTACCCTATAGAAGACGAAAGTGGCAACATGGTTACTGCTCAGAATAAACAGTTGGCACGTTTGGAAGAGATACTTCGAAGCTACACTAAATTCCTACAACAGCTTCAATGATAATCTCCCAATCCGAAGGAGACATAATGTAAACAGGCAAATAAAAACTAGCCCTACCACACCAGAGGAAATTAGGAGTGCAATTAACACCTTGAAAAAAGGCAAAGCTCCGGGAGCAGCTAAAATCGCCGATGAATGCTTCTAAGCGAATGCTCACATAATGGCACAAAACCTAACTCCGATCTTGGTAGCCATTTGGACCGCTGAAAATGTACCTAAATCGTGGAAGGAATCGGTAATCATCAAGATTCCGAAGAAGGGAAACCGACAAATATGCTCTAACTGGAGGGATATCTCTCTCCTGCCAACCATCATGAAAATCCTCAACCAGATCATACTGAGCCGCATTTCCGAGCCACTTAACAGCGGTCTACGTAGAAATTTAGCTGGCTTTCGACCTCAAAGATGTTGTATAGATCTAATAAACACTGTACGTATTATCGTAGAGCAATCCGAGGAATTGAACTCTACGTTATATTTAGGTTTCATAGATTTTCGTAAAGCGTTTGACACCATTGATAGGGAAACCATTTGGGTAGCACTTCGAGCTAGAGGGATTCCAGACAAAATTATCAATATCAATACTGGATCTTCAAGCCGAGTTTCGCACGGCGAACAACTAAGCTATCCTTTTGAATGCAATAGCAGAGTGAAACAAGGATGCACATTGTCGTCCTTGCTCTTTATCAACGTTCTTGATTGGGTATTTGAAGTATCTGAATTAAATAGTTTTGGAATCAATTGGAAATTGAACCGTAAACTAGGAGATCTAGAATATGCCGATGATGTTGTTCTATTTTCTTTCGTCATTCGGACCTTCAAACCCAATAGACTCGCTACAGAAGCCTCAAAAATTAGTTTTAAAATTAACTGCGCAAAAACGAAAAGTTTGCGGGTAAACCCCACTAATATATACAAGCGCCTTTAGTATCGATAAGTTACACATTGAAAAAGTAGACAAATTCGAGTATCTTGGAAGCCAAATTACATCATCCGGAGCAGCATTGGACGATGTAGACTGCAGAATACGTAAAGCCAGAGCTGCCTTTTGACAAGTAAATAGATTCTGGCGAGAACCCAATATACGAATCTTCACCGCATGCATAAAGTCGGTGCTGTTATATGGTTGTGAGACATGGTTCATTACCAGTATTATTGTCAAGAAGCTCCAAACATTTGTCAATCGATGTCTTAGAGTTGGAGTACTTATATGGTGGCCCCGAACCATTAGCAATGTGCGCCTTTGGGAACTTTTCGAACAAAAACCAATCGAAATTGAAATTCGCAAGCGCAAATACGGTTGGTTAGATCACACGCTGCGCAAAGATTACGATACCGCATGCAGTTCTGGAATGGAACCCACAAGGCAATCGATCCAGAGCCAGACCTAAAATCACTTGGCGCTGGACGCTCATTCGGGAAACCGGGAAATCCATCATCGAGCTATAAGCAATGGCGCGAAACAAAGATCATTGGAAATTATTAAATTATGCATTTGTCCTTAATAATAATTATACTAGTCTTTCAAGGACATTTTGGGCATAGATGGAAAGGTGTTGACGTTTGCATCACAAATATACTTTAACCATTGTTCTACATCCCTTGGTTCAAAAGATATTTAAATTCAATTTTTATTTTAGTTTTCAAAATAAAATTTTGCTAAGTAACTTTTATTTCCAATTTATATGATAAAAATCGCGGAAATTTTAGGACAAAAAATAAGACTTAAGCTTGACTTTTTGAACAAAAATTAAGAATAAATATTTATTTTTATTGCGGCTAGTCCTTTCAAAAATATAATATGCAGTGGTTTGACTTTTATCAAAAAAGCTTTTTTAAAAATGAAGTTAATCTTTAATGCTGGCATTAGGAGTATTTTATTTTATTTTTTTTTAAATAAAAACGATTGTTGACTGTTGGTCCTAAAACATAAAGTTGAGAAGAATCCCAGTATTAAATCGCAAATATTTTGACTTTTTGTACAAGTATTCTTTTGAGTATATTTCTTCAGAAATGAGTTTCTGGATAACATTTTCAAATCCAATTATCCTCAAAAAAAGTTTGAGAAAAAAGGGTCCGGCACTCGAAGTGTAACCAAATTCAGACCGCTCGCGCAGCTGACGCACGGGCATCAGGTGTCTGTAAGTTAGCTAAATGACAGTTTAGAATATTGTTTACAAGCGCACGAAAGCATTTTACCGTGAGTAAACGCGAAAAAAAAATCAGTAATGGATTTCAAACGTAATAGTGTAGTTGCATTATATTTAGCTGGAAAATCACAACCAGCGATTGTTCGTGAGCTCGAACACCTTAAAGTAAATAAAGAGTTCTTTTATGGCACCATAACTCGTTACAATGATACTGGTAGCATCCCAAAACGTCATGGAGGTGGTCATCAAAAGACTGCAACGTCACGTGAGATGGTTCAAAAAGTGAAGAAGCGACTTGAGCGAAATCCCCGACGAAGTGCCAATCAAATGGCGAAAGAACTGAAAATATCTGACCGTAGCATCCGTCGCATACTGAAAAATGATCTCAAGGTCAAGCCTTACAAGATCCAAAAGGCACATGATCTCACACCGAAGCAGCAACAAGACAGACTTGAGAGAGCGAAGGAGTTGCTTCGCTTGGCCGAAAGCGGTCAATTGCCAAACATTGTGTTTTCTGACGAGAAAATTTTTACAATTGAGCAATTCGTAAACTCTCAAAACGATAGGGTTTACTTGAGGGACCGTTCATACGAGAATTTGAGTCATCGATTGGCCACTAGGAGGCAGCACCCGCCACAGATAATGGTTTGGGCCGCTGTAACCGCAGATGGGCGCTCTCCAATCGTTTTCATCGAGCCTGGCGTCAAGGTTAATGCGCAATATTATCGGGAAAGTATTCTGGAGGTTGCTTTGAAGCCGTGGGCAGACAAACATTTCGGTGGCAGACCATGGACGTTTCAACAGGACTCGGCACCGTCTCACAAAGCTCGAGTGAACCGAACTTCATAACGTCCACACAATGGCTCTTGAATTCACCAGACGCGAATCCGATGGATTATTCTCTTTGGGCCATTTTGGAGAGCAAGGTCCGAACTAAAAGATACAACAGTCTCGAGGCGCTGAAAAAAGCCATTGTCCACGAGTGGGCCAAAATACCTGCAAGTCACATTCGGGCAGCTTGCGATTCATTTTTGGACCGTCTCAAGGCCATAGTGAAGGCAAAAGGTGGCCATATTGAGCGAAAGTAAATTGTTTCTAAATTTCGTATTATTTTTACACATTTTGTACCTTGAATTGAGTAAAGGTAATTTTCCAAAATGAATTTATGGCCTTTTTAATTGGTTACACTTCGAGTGCCGGACCCTGTACATGTTTGTGTAATGAAAACTTTATGTGCCAGAAGTAAACTATTTTTGATACCTTTCCTCGATTTTAACAAATTTAGTTTGATTCTTTAAAGGTCTATATGAGTCTACCAACAAAATTTTGCAATGCTCTTATTGGCTATAACTTGGTTTCTTTAAGCTTAATTCCATAACTTGCGTCATTTTATCATATTTAAAAAAAAATACTTTTTTGTCATTGTTAGTCTTAATTATATACATTTTTTGTGTTTACCCTATTTTATTTATTGCTGCTGTAATTATTTTTATATTATTATTATCTCTTATACTATTATGCTCAATTTAACAAATCTATTTATATGTACAAATGGTCTAATCGACATGGCTCAATACGTACCAAGGTTATAATAATCGTTTTTGTAAAACCAACATGTCTAACTATACCTTTTTAAACTTTAATCCTTTTGTAGTTGAATTTATGTCAGCTTATGACATCATTTTCCGAATATTGGTCTACTGGGATTCCACAGTAGACCAAAGGACCAACAAGTTCAACTACGGTTGCGATTTTTATTGCTATGTGCCAAGCACGTACGCCAAAATATTTTCAAATTCTGTGGATGGCAGCTAGAAACACACAGCAAAAAAGAAACCACAACAACCGTTGTAACAACTACAGCTACAATTCCAAAATGAAATTGCCGTTAAACAAGACACAATATTATTGTAGCTGCTGTAAAAAGAATAAACATGTATGCAAATCAGAGAGCAAGTAAAAGAGAAAATGCGAGTAAGAGAGAGAGAGAGAGAGCAAGGAGAGCCAGCAGCTGGCACAATATAGTAAATGCAAAGCACAGTGAGAGTTTTCATTAGTGCTGGCAGGTGTTGCAGTGGGTAAGTGTTGCAAACACGAGCTCCTGAACACCCTTTGTTTTAACACACTGTTGCAAACTAGTGTGGTTACATCTTTTCAGCAAACGAGCATAAAGAAGAGAGAGATATCGACAACAAAAAACGTCAAATTGTGAAATGCGAAGCACGACTGAATATAATTTTGTTGGTACTTGTTACCATATTAAACAACTGTTTCGCTTATACATTTATAAAAAGATCTGAATGAAAAAACTGCAACTTAGCGTTTGGGAGAAAACAGTGCACGTAGAACAGCCAGCACAGCAGCTGCGTACCAAAAGTCCAGTACTCGTAAAGAGTCGTGAAAAAAATGCTACTTATTTTGTGCGCAAAACAAATTGTAAGCGTAGAGTTTGTGACGAAACAATGCTGCCCATATCCGTATAATTGACTAGTAAATGGCGTTACTAACAATAGATGGCGCCAACAATAACAAATAAAAGCTTAAAATAAAAATCGGCTATTGGTTCTAAATTGAAATTTGAGAAAAAGACTCGAAAACAAAAAACTTTACTTGGTATACAGGGTGTTCCATCTTTTATGTCGGTATGTAAATACTGAATAACTTTGAGAAAAAACAAACTATTTCTATAAGTGATGCATTTTTATTCAGGCGGACAGTCTGTCGGAAATATTCTTGGTGTTAATTGCACTTTATACGGAAACAAACTAAAATCATTTTTAAAAATGGCGGACGTAAAGTCGGGCGCGGACGACTTTAGGATACCCTGTACCACTAGCTTGTAATAAAGTCCGATTTCTTCACAAAAAACCAAAAACAGAAGAATTTTTAAGCAAAAATTTTTTTTGTTGACCGATCGTTTTTATGGTAGCTATATGATATAGTCAACCGATTTCAATAAAATTTGACACAGTGCCTTAATACCTTAAAAAAGATATGAATGCCAAATTTATTTCAAATATCTTTACAAACAAACAAAACACATCGAATTTTGTATAAAAAGCGTGTTTTTGGACCGATTGGTCCTATGGGAGCTATATGATCTAGTCAAACGATTTGGATTAAATTTAGTACAGTGCTTAGGAACTATAAAATACTCACGAATGTCAAATTTGGTTCCAATATCTTAACAAACAAACGAAACACAACAAATTTTTAAAAAAATCGATTTTTTGGAAGATCGGACCTATGGGAGCTATATGATATAGTCAACCGATTTTGTTCAAATTTGGCACATTGCTTAAGTGGTCTAAAAAATGTCTAAACGCCAAATCTGGTAACGATATCTTTATTAAGAAACGAAATATAGCGAATTTTTCTTTAAAAAAGTTATTTTGGCCGATCGGTCCTATGGGAGCTATATGATATAGTCAACCGATTTCGATCAAATTTGGTACAGTGATTGGGAACTATAAAAAACTTTCGAATACCAAATTTGGTTACGATATCTTCATAAACAAACGAATTATTTATCTAAAACGTTTTTTTTTGTCGAGGTCGTCTCAAACACCCCCTCGAGAGCTATATAATTTATCCCCGATATAAAAAAATAAAATAAACTTACCTCCTATGGAATAATATGGGATCTAATGTGAAAGTTTGGTAACTCTAGCTCTTACCATCTCTGAGATCTAGGCGTTCAAACGGACAGACGGACATGGGTATATCGACTTCTCTATTCACCCTGATCATATTTTAGGTAACTTTGGGGTGTCTCCGACGTCTCCTTCTATATGTTACATACATTTTCGGCTTGCACAAACTTAATATACCCTTGGTACCATACGGTACAGGGTATAAAAATGCGCCACATAGTGGTTTTACTGACGCGAAAATGCTGAGCGCGGCGACGATACGACACTGTCGGGTCCTGAGCAACACTCTCTCTCACTGCTTTAACCAGTTCATTGCAACGTCTTGGTCTTTGATGAACGGCATGTAGACGATCTCCTAGTATCCCGTTCTCAAAAAAATTCCTTTTTGAGGCGATATTTTTACCGATATGCACGTTGAGTTAAAACAATGGAACGACTGCTTTCGATGTAAAATGTCACTATTTCAGCGCGTTGTTTCGGTGTAAAGCGATCAATGGCAAAAATTTTACTGAATTGACTTTTCCAAAACATATCTGATGCAATCAATCGGTTGGTAAATGTGAAAGTTATTCAGCGTTATTCACCGACATAAAAGATGGAGCACCCTGTATATTTCGCAAATATTATTACTTACTTATTTGGAGCAGCATAACTCAAGGAAAACCTCAGTATACGTCTAAACTCATATTCAACACGCAGAGCTGAGTCTGGAAGATTTTGAAAAAAACGTACAAATCGTAATATAAAATAAAATTGCAATTAAATAACTCAATTTTCGCGGAACATTTTCAGTCTGAAGCCATGATACAAAATCTGGCAGCATTTTCGTAAAATTTTCAATGCTTTCAATACAAATACCCTAAATGATAATTTTCTGGTCTTTAGTAAAATTTGTGCATCTATTGTTTCTGCTTTCAAATTAATTTAAATTGCATAAATGTTTTATTTTTAGCGCTGGAACAAAAGAGCTGTTGTCTTTGCTGGCGCCATCTACATGTCAATCGGCAGCACTGCAGCTGCGAACCAAAGAATACAATTCTTAGCGCTAACAATTTTGTTGGTGTTCTTATTTCAATTGGAGTTTTGTTTTCTTTCAAGGCAATACAAATTAAATCATATATGATTTTTAAGCTATAATCGTCTAACAATGCAAAATTATGGTACAATGATTTTTGACCAATTCCATAAGGCGTGTCTCATTTGTTATACCCTATGTATGAGAAATCTTTTGCATATCTTTTGTTTTATTACATACTAGTGCGCCCGTCACCCGGTTGTTCTACCCAAACTTTTTGAATACTCTTAAAGTGAATAAACATCGTAAGATTTTCTAGTTGGCATATCTGGAAAAATATAAGATTTTTAGATAAGTTCGCAGCTCGATTCAAACATCCACCATTATTAGTCAAATGTCGCGCTTTCGGGTCTGTCTCGACCGAATTCTTTCACGTTCATTGCCATTTTCGCGTTCCTGGGCAGTATGATTAGATTGATAATTAATTTGATTTTTGCATTTCTTCCAATTGAAATACATCATGCATTGATCAATTAGGAGACGGCATTGCCAATTGTTCTAATGCTTTATTAGCCATCGCCAAGCATGGATCTTCAATATGAATTAAAGCTTCATTGTAAACTTACGGCGTAAATTCCATCACTGGATTACGTTTAGCTTGACGTACTCGAAACAAAATAGCTTCTGATAAATAATCTTGATATTTTATCCACAATTCAGGTGGACGTTTAGCTATGTTTGCGTTTTGTTATTCCATGTCAGATGCGTTTTAATTATACCAAGTTTTATAGTGAATTCACGAAAGCGCAGTCGAACGGGATAAAAAGTATCTTGGTCTCCGTCTCCTGGTTCTAAGCTACCTCTCCACCAATTTTCAGCCAAATCGGTTCATCCGTTCTTGAGTTATAAATAGTGTAACTAGCACCACTTTCTTTTATATATGTAGATAATAATACACCTTGTTGGTGCTTAAAGTAAGAAAAATAAATGACAAAGTGTTAATTACACATTATTTACAAAAATATTTATTTACAAAGTTCATATATTAATTTAATTTTACTATTATTCATTTAAATTCGAGCGTTTTGATAGGGACAACAAAAAGATTCTGCTTCCAACATATGTAATTAGGTAAATTGTGGTTAATTTGAAGAAAGAAATAGAATAGAATTGGTCGGATCCAGGCTGAAGGCCTTGTTGCTCTGGCTTCATACATTATACATATTTTAGAATTAAATTCTAATTTATAAATACATATATAAATAAATAAATAAATAATTTGTCGAAATGATTTCAACGAATGTAAGAATTTATGGGATACAAAAAATGTCAAATTGTGAGCATGTAAAAACGAAAGAGAATAAAATTTATTCCTTCTTGTGCTGAGAAATGCGAAGCACGGCTGAAAATAATTTTTTGGATACTCGTTGCAATTTTAAACGCTGGCGCCATCTAGATGTGAATTGGCCAAATAAATAGGCAGCACTGTTTGTTTAAAAAGCTGCGCAAGAAAAGAGAAGCTAAGAATCTTGCAATCTTGGCCTTTAAGCTTGAATGTTTTCAAAAATGAACTTTTAAATTCTTACCACAACGAATTTTTTCCCAATTCTCTGCTAAGCTAACCTCCTTCCATGTTGCAGTATTAACTTAAAATTGTTGTTTAACCCTGAATGTCAATTTCAATTGTTTTGGTTTTACTCAGGTTAGGAGCCTAAAAATCCAATGCGCCTAAGTGTTAGGCTGTAGTCATATAAAGCTAGAAAGAGTGCAAGCTACTTGCCATTGTGTTAAGGATAATTGTAACAAAAATATTGTCATATTGCATGAACAGAGCAAACAAAGCCATGTTTATAGCTTCAAGTCATGGTGCAACAACAACAACAACAACAGCAGCAACAACCACAACAAAAGCAACTACAACCAACAATTGTTGTCTAAATTCATTGTCTGTGCTTTGTTTGGGTGAAAAAAAGGATCACTTGAGATAAATGTAAAATTGTGTGTGTGTGCATGAGGACACGTGTAAGTATTTATGCACATATATACTACAATATGAGATATGTATTTATGCATATGTATGTATATGTGTCAATTCTTGTCTATGAATATAAAAATTTACATATGTCGTCTATAAGCATTGTCTGCAATTGCGGAAATATTGTTTGCAGCTGACTGTATGGATATGTAGGCGAGTGTAGGCATATGTGAGTGTGTGATTTGTGTGTATGTATGCGTATCTGTGTGCACAAATACAAACAGATGTCAGTTGATTGTACGGCAGCAACACTTCACTTCACATTACGGGCGTCGATTGCTGCACGGCTTGTTTAAATGAGGGTTATATGTGTATGTGTGTGTATCAGAGAGTGTATGGGTTTGTTTGAAAGTGTGTGCGTGTATGTGTGGGGCGTGTCATTTGATACAGTTTATTATTGCCAGGCGAGTGACTGACGACGACGTCGACGGCGACGCCGACGTCTGTGCCAACGACAAGGCTATACATATCTCATTATCTAGCAAATCAAGTATACGTCAAGCTGGCAGAATCATCAAAAGTACGACATGCAACAGTTGCGGCAATTACGGTAGCATATTTACTACATGTATTAAATTATATAACAAAACATATATTTAATATATGAAATCTGCCGTGCTTCGGATTTTTGATACTCCCAATTTCACCAAAGCAAATTTGATGTAAGGTTTGAACCTGGGTAGTAGATAAATTAAAACGAATTAGCGAATTAGGTACAAAAGTGTATGCATTTTAAACTATAATAATTTGTTTAACCCTTTCTAATTTGATATTCCTAGATTATACGAGTATGTAATAAATGCCAATTTTAAAGTAAATATTTTTTGATATTTATTTTTAATTGTTTCTTATATACTTTAACTCAATGGCAATTATTGCCACTCTGCCTTTGAACAAGCAGAAACATTTGCCAATCACCTTGAACAGCGCTTCACTCATTTCAGCCTAGCCCCAGATAAGGATATGGAAAATAACAAATTCTAAAGTCTCTGGTTAATTTGTTTTTTACACCTCTGAAGAGCACTTAATAAACAAATTTGTGTCCGAAATTTTGAGTATCCTAATTTGGAAAAACGCATAATTTCCGCATTTATGGATGGATTTGGAAAAATCCTGGTGTTCTACGCTCGTATTATGAATCGCAAATATTCTGCATTAAAATTTGGAAAAGTTGGAAAATTGAAATTTTTTCCCATTTTTTTGGTAAGGGGTTAGTTACATCACAATTTTTTATGGCCATAAATCCGAAAGTGTAGAATATTGGAAACCTGTATGCCATTCGAAAGGGCTGCCTAGAGCAATTTAAAACACCAAGACTTTTCGGCCTTGGGCCAGTATTTTACAAGTTATGTCTAAAATTTAGACTAAAATTGTGTATAAAAAATCGATCGTTTTACATACCTTTGCATTAAAGGAAAGTTTCCAAGCAGCACGCTTATACTTCAAAACTCCACTATATCCTTTAAAATAACAAATTCTAAAGTCTCTGGTTAATTTGTTTTTTACACCTCTGAAGAGCACTTAATAAACAAATTTGTGTCCGAAATTTTGAGTATCCTCATTTAGAAAAACGCATAATTTCCGCATTTATGGATGGATTTGGAAAAATCCTGGTGTTCTACGCTCGTATTATGAATCGCTATTATTCTGCATTAAAATTTGGAAAAGTTGGAAAATTGCAATTTTTTGCCATTTTTTTGGTAAGGGGTTTTGTGTCCGAAATTTTGAGTATCCTAATTTAGAAAAACGCATAATTTCCGCATTTATGGATGGATTTGGAAAAATCCTGGTGTTCTACGCTCGTATTATGAATCGCTATTATTCTGCATTAAAATTTGGAAAAGTTGGAAAATTGCAATTTTTTGCCATTTTTTTGGTAAGGGGTTACATCACAATTTTTTATGGCCATAAATCCGAAAGTCTAGAATATTGGAAACCTGTATGCCATTCGAAAGGGGCTGCCTAGAGCAATTTAAAACACCAAGACTTTTCGGCCTTGGGCCAGTATTTTACAAGTTATGTCTAAAATTTAGACTAAAATTGTGTATAAAAAATCGATCGTTTTACATACCTTTGCATTAAAGGAAAGTTTCCAAGCAGCACGCTTATACTTCCAAACTCCACTATATCCTTTAAAATGACAAATTATAAAGTCTCTGGTTAATTTGTTTTTTACACCTCTGAAGAGCACTTAATAAACAAATTTGTGTCCGAAATTTTGAGTATCCTAATTTAGAAAAACGCATAATTTCCGCATTTATAGATGGATTTGGAAAAATCCTGGTGTTCTACGCTCGTATTATGAATCGCTATTATTCTGCATTAAAATTTGGAAAAGTTGGAAAATTTCAATTTTTTGCCATTTTTTTGGTAAGGGGTGTTACATCACAATTTTTTATGGCCATAAATCCGAAAGTCTAGAATATTGGAAACCTGTATGCCATTCGAAAGGGGCTGCCTGGAGCAATTTAAAACACCAAGACTTTTCGGCCTTGGGCCAGTATTTTACAAGTTATGTCTAAAATTTAGACTAAAATTGTGTATAAAAAATCGATCGTTTTACATACCTTTGCATTAAAGGAAAGTTTCCAAGCAGCACGCTTATACTTCCAAACTCCACTATATCCTTTAAAATGACAAATTCTAAAGTCTCTGGTTAATTTGTTTTTTACACCTCTGAAGAGCACTTAATAAACAAATTTTTGTCCGAAATTTTGAGTATCCTAATTTAGAAAATCGCATAATTTCCGCATTTATGGATGGATTTGGAAAAATCCTGGTGTTCTACGCTCGTATTATGAATCGCTATTATTCTGCATTAAAATTTGGTAAAGTTGGATAATTGCAATTTTTTTAATTTAGAAAAACGCATAATTTCCGCATTTATGGATGGATTTGGAAAAATATTATTATATTATTCAGTTGCGCTCACTCAAAACTAAAAATAGCCACCGCTTTGAGCAGTGCCAGTTTGGTGCTGAGCGCTAAGCGGTGCGGCTGACGCTGTGCGTTGCTTGTTGCTGCGATTCACAAAAAGTCGCTGGTTCGTTTATAGATAAGAGCAGAGCGCAAACCAAAAATAAAAATGCCACTTATCGTTACGATTATTTATCGCTAGACTTATCGTTACGGTTATCGTTAGATTTTTTCAATGGTGCCTCCCATACAAACCTAATTTAAGACGTTGTCACGTCAATATCTTTACAAATAAGAAATTATAAGAAAACAATTTATAAATATAAAGGAGTTTGACTCGAATATTAAATATTAAGGAAAACAATGGCAAGAAAAAAAACTTGATTTGGCTTTAACAATTTAATAATGTACTAATTTAATATTTTTTTATTTTTTATTTTAGATGAGAACTCGAATTAGAACTGCGACTTCAGACTGGAGACCCCTAGATAAACGAACACATCAGCAGATACAAACGCCAAATAAATTAAAATACTAAAGATATAAAGGGGTTTTCAATAAGAGCGCTACAAAAGATTTTTTAAATAAAACATAAACGGTTTTGGATATCAATGAAATTCTTTATTCCTGTGAAAGTACATTCGACGCCATTATGTATGGAACTCGATTTCTTTTGCATGGTCACGGGCACGCTTGCAGAAGTCCAGACGCTAAACCCAATTTTCGACGGTCTTCAATCATAAATCGGCCTATGACCTATGTATATATTTTACTTTTATACATATATAATTTTTAAGCTTAATGGATGAATATTTTAAGGATCGCTAGGGCTAAGTCTAAAAACAAATTTTCGTATTTTAGAATTTTTTTGTATAATTGCTTGAAATCTACTTATTATGAGAAAGCGATGGAGTCATTGCCACGCCTCCTACCCACAAATACGAAAACTCGGTTTTGGACTTAGATCAAGATGCCTAACGATCCCTATCATCATCGTAATAATTAAAAAAAAAAATGTATTCTATGATTACAATTTCCATTTGCAGGCTTGTCAGCAGCGATCGGATAGGCTTAATATTTTTTTTTAATTTAAAAATTAATAATAAAATCAATTTTTTTAATTAATATTGTTCTAACATTTTTTTCAATCCATGACTGTGGACACATGCCAAGCTCTATATGATTTGTTTATGAAAACAAAATTAATTTATGCTTTTATAGAATTTATGTATTCAAAGATTTATATAAAAATTATTATTGATTTATTAATTTAAATTTATTATACAATAATATACTAATAGTTTTAATTGAATTATTTTAATAAATATTTTTTCCTATTAAATAATTTTTATTTTTAAAAATTAATTTGTATATTTTTTAATAAAATTAGGAAAATGTAATGCAATCACTACTTATAAGCGGGTCCTCAAGTTTGGAGAAAAATTTGGAATGTCCCTCCAAGACCTAACTGAAAAATTTAGAGAACAAAAAGAGCAGCTACAAAAACCAAACTCACCTTGCGAAATGATGCACAACTAAACAACACAAAAATTCAGAAGGAATATGCCTCCAGCTGGTTGGCGATTTTTTCAACAAGTCTAAGGCAATACATACAAATAAATGCTTTGAACATAATCTATAAAAAAGAAAACAAACAAGAAATAGTTTAAATATGTAAACGTTAGTTATATATAGAAACTAAGAAGCAAAATTAAAAGGATTGTAATAGCTATTTAATTTTATTTGAATAAATAAATAATTAAAACGTAAACAAAATTTGTTTTTTATATTTGAAAGTTTCCAGATGGGTTGTAGAAATTGCAGGAGAGCTTTTTAAATCGAATGACCTTGAGATTGGGCAGTTTAGAAACAGCTGTACGAAAAAAATCAATAAAATTTTAAATTAAAAAAAAAATGTTCAAAAAATGCTCCTAAACTAACAATTTAAATACAAATAGTCTAATTAAGCAACAAAGATTAACTTAAAAACAAAATTAAGAAAATACTTCAAAAACTTTCATAGAATTACTTCAAAAAATTTGCATGTAAGACACGACCGTCAACGACGTCTGCCTTCGCGTGTCCCCCAACGCGACGTATTTTTTTTAGAATTATTAATAGATTCTTAGGTACTTTAACATTAAGTTTCTTTTATTATTTTTTACTTTTTAAATGAAAATTACTTAAGTTCGGGGGTTTTTTAAATTTTTAATTTAATTTTTTTTTATTTTTTTATTAAATAAATTTATTCCATTTAACAATTTGCTTTATTTTTATAATATTACCAAAATAATAATAATTATAAAATTGATAATAAAATATTTTAACTTACAATTTTAGCTTGCTTATTTTTTTTTAGTTTATAAATTTATTCAGTTTAACAATTTGCTTTATTTTTGTAATATTTAAAGAATAACTTTCATAATTATAAAAATTATATTAAAAAATCATTATTTACAATTTTAGCGTGTTTATTTTTATTATTTGATACAAATTTAGTTAGTTTAACAATTTGCTTTATTTTTAAAATTATAGAGTTAAATCTAAAAATTTGATAAATTTAAATAAAATAATAAAGTAAAATTTTACTACATTTACATTTCCTACAAAAAAAAATCCAAAGATACCGGTTAGACGTTGCATTAGTAGCGAATTTGATCGTCGCTTGTATAGAGTATTTAAGAGTCGGGTAGGCTCGACTGTGCCATTCTCAATCCGATGAAGGCTTTGGAAATTGTGGTATGTACTGGAGATACCATGTCGAGTAGTCCCGAAATATATACGTCTACCGGGGTGGGCGAAGATCGTTGTTCTAAAGTATGAAACAGAAAAATTCTATTAGTAATTTGTATTATTGTTTTAGCAATTTAAAATATTTTAATATATGGAATTAAAGAAAATGGTTATTCTTCCAAATTTATTGTTTATGACTAAGAATAACTTAAAATCGATTTTATTCTGAAACTGATAAAATTAGATTTTTTTGTAAATACGCATAAATTTTAAATTTTCTTTCCGATTTTGACCAGATATCTTTCATTTAAAACTTATAAATATTATTTTTTTTTCTATACCTTAAGATCAAAAAGTTTCCGCGCAAAATGAATCGGTATATTTCTATTTTTATTAGGTTGGTAGGACTGTTTTTGCCATCTTGCCATAATTTGAGCTTGATCCAATCATCCATACACTTGTGGTAGGCCCGGACAGTGATTGCTTTGAGTTCCTTCTTCGAATTTTGTTTGATTATTTCAATGGTGTCAAAACGCTTCCCTCTTAATGGCAATTTGAGTTTGCAGAACAGGAAAAAGTCACACGGTGCCTCAAACAATGTTTTAGATTATCCCAGCTAAATTCAAATTCCTTAGGGATTGTATCTATACCGTAGCTAGGATAGCAGGCGAGCATAAACAGCAGGTCTAAGCGCATGGTGCTTCGTAACTTAATTTCCTAACCCAACAGCAGTTGTTCTTTTCTTTTCAGAGTGTGTAGTTCTGCTCTGCATTTAGATTGATTTAGAGTATGGATGCATTCCTGTATCCCACGTGATGTTGTATTCTTGCAAGCTGAGGAGTATTAAAGAAACATATTACTCTCCGGCGATCGTCTTGGGTCCGCCATTTTGAAATACTCGGCACAGATTCGTGATCAGTGACCCCGAAAAAAAGATTTGCCGGGACTCAGTGCACAATTCCTAACTATATTAGAACAAAATCTCTGCTTCTAGATTTTTTGGTCCTCGCAAAACAGATAGTCCTGATGTTTTTAGGACAAATTTGTTGGAGCTTCCTAATTTCAGATAAGGGGCTCATGCAGTCTTCTTTTTTTCGAAGAGTCATCTTATATATCTTGATTAGAGTACCTCTTTCTTCCAATCCTGAAATGGAAAAATAGATTTCGTTAATATAAATTTCAAATATTTGAAAAACTAAATGCATGTTAAGAACAATACCTTGCTCCTAGATTTATTGGTCCTCGGGAAACAGACATTAGGACAAAAGTAATTGGAGCATCCTAATTTCAGCTTAGAGGTTGTAACAACATTTTTTTAACTAACATAATAATGGCTGTTTGCATTTGGCTTAGCATTTATAAGCCAAATTAAACTGGGTCTAAATAAAAAAAGTATTTACTCTCGATTTTCCCATTTTCAGTTGGATTTATTGTAATTAAACGTTATATTGCAAAATATAAAGTAAAGCAATCAAAAATTTTACGATTCTACGGCAAATATACGCCTGCTGAAATCTGCAATGACTGGACTTTTCCAAATGCTCTGCACTGCATCGGCAGCAACTATATTACGCATATCTGATATACCCTTAAATAAATTCAGAAAAAGATTTGTAAACAAGGTAATATCCTCGGAGTTGAGGGTAGGCAAATTATTGGACGGGGAGATTCCTGTAGGTGGCATCAGTGGCACCTTAGCCACAGCACTGTCTATCAAGTTTGTGGGCTTGGTCTGGACACCCTGTCAACAAAGAATCGGATAGAGTGAAACTTGCTAATGAAACGTCACTTACAGCCATAACTAAGAAAAGCAGCAGCAGCAGCTGCCCCAAAAATGTGGTAAAAAACATTTCAGAATATTTCTAATAGTAGCTCTCTTGAATTGTAACTGAACGGGGCAATATGCTGCTGTTTGGCTTTTAAGGTAACTCTATTGCTAACCGTTTGCCAATTTGGCCAACTGACCTCAGGCACTAATTAATTGCCAACTTGTAATGTTTGCACATTTCAAGAAGTTGGCTACATTTGTGTCAATGTCGAGCTACTTTCAATTAGGGTAAATATTTAATTACCAAGATAAAGCTGCGCGAAAGATAATATTCAACAATATAAGATATTAATTATGTCATTGCAAAACCTTTCAGTTTGTCTTGAACTACTTAAGCTTTGTTTGTCGCAAAGGGCTGTAGATTATTTGACTTTTGAAGTTTTCCAGTGCAACTAACAAGGTAATAATTATAATTTCAATGGTGTACCAATACTACCAAAAATTGGACTTCAATTCCTAGAAACGCACAATTAATTTAAAAACATTTTTTACTGGTAATTATTACCCAGAAATGGTGCTAGAAAAATTTATAAATATGATGCAAATATTATGTAAAAAAATGTGCTACAGTCGAGGCGGTGCCCGACAGTGGAATACCCTGTACTTTTTTTCTCGAAAACATTTCTTCTGCATACTAAGAACTTTCCAATGGCAATTAAATTTTTTTTTGTGAAATTCGATATTTATATGTACCTAAAAGTTCCGTAAATTTTTACTGATTGGGATGAAACTCGAAAGTTCCGTCAAAGAAGTATATGTGGTAAGTTTCAAGTTGATATGTTGAGGGCTGGGGCGAAAACATCAAAATATTAACGGGTTAAGATATTGAAATAATACGAATCAAAATCGTAGAATTAAATCAAATGAAGGATTAGTTAGATTAGATCATCTAATAATTCCAAGATTTGGTTTAAAAATAACATTTTAAGACGGCTTTGTTTTGTAAATCAAATTTTATTTTGTCCCTTTTTTTGTGGTGTTTGAAATCCTAAGTTGGACAACATGGTTAGTGTTTTAGGAATAACCTTATATTAAAAAAAATAAGCAAATATTACAAATATTTAATTGTGATAAAAATTACTATATTTTATATTATTATCTGAATCTTGAACTATATTGAAGGTAATTGATATTACACATGTTACCCTTAGGTAAGGAGTTAATTATAAGCAATATTTGTGGGGAAGGTAAAACAGCTAGTTCCAGTTCCACCTAATCCGATGAAAAAAAAACCTAGAATGTTATGGACAAATTTACAAAACTGCCCAGATCTCCAAAGAAGGGTTTTCCCAGATACTGGATGCGTTGTCTAAGAAGTAAAGAGCAGATGCACTACAGGTGTTGAATGCTTTCTATCTTCTTGCCGTCTAGTTGTTAAAATAGAATTAATTAAATTTTTGGAAATTTTAAATCAGAGCTATATGGAAAGTGCTCTAGGAAATTCATGTAAAAGGCAATGAAAAACTCTCCAAACTAGAAAAAATCTCGGATGAACTGTTCAAACTATGACCAAACAAAAGCGGAATAATTGGCAGACTGAAGAATCTAAGGATGATGGGGAATAGATTGCTTTTAGGTGACGACGGTCAATCTATTTCATGCTTTTTACAAAATGGATTTCAAAAAGAAATAGCAAGATATCAACTTATCATAAATAAGTATACATATGTATGGTAATTATTATTATTTATAGATCTTTAAGCATTAGCTACATATTATAAATTGTATAATGTATGTCCTCGGGGGAGGCTGTAACCCCTAGAGGACGCGTCGCAGGTGGCGGATAGCGAACGCCTCCCAAATGGGTGGTAGGAGAGATCTCAAATATCTCCCGCGGACCAAACACGCCCAGAGAAGGTAAACTCTGTCAAAAAATCACATGGCAGGACTGGATGCCAAGTCCCAGTACGTCCCACAGACGTGTTGCGGTTCGCGAAAGGCTGGTAACCTTTCCGATAAAAACACCCCTACCCAAGAAACGGTTCCGCCCTATGCTCTGTATAAGAGCGACAGTTACAGTTATATTGTTCTTGTCAAGGAAATAATAATAATAATACATATTATAAATTGTATATGATTTAATCAATCATCAATAATCTTAAACTCACAAATAAAAATTTGTATTTTTAGCAATTTAAAATATAAAAAGTTATTTCATTCGTAAGGTAAATATCCATTTAAAAGCTGACACATTGCATCCCTTAGAACTGCAGAACAACACCACGCGGTCCAACACAGTCTGATATTTTGTGCATCTGCAATTTAACAGTATATAGAGTTATGAATCTCATGCGGTGAAAGGAATGATCTCTTGTTTCGCGTCGGTATAGAAATCGGCTAAAAACACACGCCAGGGTTAGTTCCCATCAGGTGTTTAAAGAGAAGGCATGTAAGGAATTTTGTGACTTACAATTTTGTATAGCATTGGGAAACATTTTATAGTGCTGGAAAGCAACGTTTTTTGTGGCATTTGACCAAAAATATTTAAAGATAAGGTTATGATAGTCATAATTTCTGGTAAAGTTGATATTAAAATGTCAAAATTATTAATCTTGTCAAATTTAAACTTTTTATCTTTCAATTTCGAGGAGTTATGCTTATTTGTAATTTTTCGATGTATTGGGACCATGTGAGGTGCCATTACAAAAATAATAATAGCTTATATTTACAATTTTAGAAGTTGAAAGCTTTTTTGTTTTTCTGAGTGTATTTATATGAATAAATATAATAATATAATAAATAAATTAAAAAGCAAAAATAATAAAAAAAAATATAATAACAATTAATTATAGTAAATGTTAATGTTTTATCTGTCATTGTCCAAAAATTTGCGTCTTAGGAGATATGGCTTGTCAAAAAAAAGACCAAAAATGAAAAACCTAATTTTCAGTTATCGATAACTCGATAAATAATCACAATTTTACAATAAAATTTGACGTGGTTGGCTAGTAGCTCTACCGAATATGTAAAAATCATCATCGGTTAAGTTTCGAGGAAAAGTGGCCCACTTCACTAGTTTTGGCCGATATATTATATATATGTATGTATATAATGAACAGGATTTCTGAAGCATGCAACAGTTTTTTAATTAAAATGGAAGGGTAAAGGATGTTAAACTCGTGAACGACTTGGAGATAGCCTGTACCATCACACTCGAATAAAATTCGGTATATTACTTAATTACTCCAAAACACTGTTGATTGCTAAGAATCGGTTCCATTCATTGACAAACAAAAAAAGCGAATTTGACACAAAATCATTTATTGGACGGATCGGCCTATCATATCCGTATGATGTAGTCAGGCCCGATGATAGGGGGGATCGAGTACATTTTTTCCCGGTCCTGGAGCTCCCGGAGCGTCCCGCACTCGAGAGTTTTTTTATAGCTGGATTGGAGTTTTATCAAATGCATTATTATGATTTTATCAAATTTATCATCAATTCTCTCAAAAATCCTTTCTATACTTTTTTTTATGTTGATCTCACACTTTTCAACAATTATACGTATTTTTATGAATTAAGAAAAATTGATAGGGGCCCGGATCCGAGATTTCCCCGGGACCGGATATTTTCTCTACGGCCCTGGATGTACTCAAGTGAGTTTGATTAAATTATTTACAATGCTTAGAGCCTTAAAAAACTCCCTATTGCCAATTTTGATTTTTCGAAAACTTCTAAAAACAAACATATTATGCGATAAAAACAATATGGGGCTAAATGAATTTAATAAGCAAATTTGGTCTAAGTTGATATGAGCTAAAGCTACAGAGGTGGTATAGGGTTTCACAAAATCATCCACGCTTAACTTGAACGTACGCCGTCTTTGAGAATATTCTTAGGCACTCACAAATTGTTTCTTCTCTCGAATGCAGTTCATTCTTAAGCACGTTTCTTTTATTGTCAAACAATCATTGAATATTCCTTATGAACTTAATAAGCTTGTTAAAATTGTTTTAGATTTTAAATTATTTTTTAAAGATTATGATAAAGCACAAAACAGATTAAAGCAAAAAACTGTTCTTGAATAATTTAACAAATAACGTCATACAATTTTCTTATATTATATTCTCCAGTTTGCAGTTTGTGCAATTCCAAAATGATTTTAACATAAAGAAGAAAAAATCGGAGTACCCAAAAATGCCTTATGTACGATAAGAATGATTTAGTCCGTCAGTATGAACTTCTAATGTTTAAAAAATTTAAGAAAAACTATCTTCTAAAAGGCGCTCTTATATTTTCATATTCAATATTCATAAATTTCTGTGATTATAGAAATAGTTATGGCAAAACTTTTTTCATAACTTTAGACATTTCCTACATTAGCTGCATAAGATACTCTGCACCTTACAGGTATTGTTGTTTACTCTAACAATACAGTTCTTATCCGCAAAGTAGGTCTCCGACTTTTTATGTTCTACTAAAAAAAATCGTTGTCTTTCCTTTTTTAAGCCACAAACCTATTAAAGCGATAACTTTTATTGTTTTACAACGCTAAACTTTAACACCAAAACAAGCCCGCTTAATTTTAAAAAACCACAAAACCAATTATAGAAATAGACATATGATAAATAGTTTTATTTGCAACTTTTTTAATACATATTAAAGTAATGATTAAGTATACGCAATTTATAAAGTGGCCTTTATGTCACACACTGGTGTAGATAACCATGACAACGCATGGTGCAGCATTCCTCATTCCGGAAGCACTGTCGAAAATATAGTGTCAGTGTCAGTATACTTAAAAGATTCCAATTATACTTACTTTCGAGCCAATTTCTTTGCACTGCTTCCGATTATCGTTACTCCCCTCAGACTCTGCTTCAGTTCTTTCAGTTTCGGATCCGCTGCTGCTTGTCTCCGTTGTGGGTGTCTTTTCAGTCACAATCTCATATAGCTCAGATGCTTTCCCCGCTGACTCACTGGCACTTTCTTTTGTATCATTGATGCGTACAAGTCTCAACTGCTCTTCGAACGATCTGGCTTTACGTATTGTTCGTGCTGGAGCTGCTGCAGTATCGGCATTACCAAAGTTACTGCCCAGTATATCCTCCAAGGTGGTATAGCCTTTCGTTTCGTATTGTGGGCTCAAAAATGGATATGGATAAATCGCTTGATAGTTGCGCGTACAACGATACATATAGCTCATACAGCTATTGGAGCAGCAGTCCCAATGGTTTTGACACTAAAAAATATGGAGCAGCAAATGTTTACCTAACATTTCACTAGATCATCCGGGTTTTACATACGTATTCGCCAAACTGGGCACACTTAGTATTGGCAGCTTGACCCGCTTGAGTCTTTTGCGTGCTCAAACAGATGATTACAAACAATAATAGACTTAGGCCTAGAACCGTCTTGACTTGGTGCTGGAACAACATCTTTTCGCTGGGAGTGCAAAGTTTCAACTGAGGCGTCTTTGCGCGTCACTTGGTATTAAATACTAAGTTGACATGCAGCTGATATTCAGCACTGAGCGCGTAAGAGAAAGGCGCTTGAAGAGAGTCGGAGAGCGTGCCAAAGATTAGCATTAAGAGAAAGAAAAAGTGAGTAACTCGGTTGTGTTCCAAAGTTCTTGCTGTAAATGATTATATCATGTCTTTTTGAAAGCTTGTTGATCGAATGCTTTCATGATGCATTTATAGTGCTAACAGTGCTGTTTCTAAGAATTCTTCAAGGGATTTTAAGCTCAACGGGAGGAAATTTGTGAGTAAAAGATTGCAGAAATCTACCTCAAAATTTAAGCGCGTTTTTCTCGGAACAATGTTTTTCATCAGAAGAAGGCAGTTTAAACAAGGTCAAATCACATTTTTTCACTATTTTTTCGAACTTCCACATTTCAGTTAATTTTTCATCAAAACTCATTCTGATTTAGAATTAGCCATAGAGAAATTTATTAATTTCAATAAACAAAAATAATTTTTAATTTCAGTTCATTAGAAGAGGCTAAGAAAGGTAAATGCAAATGCCGGAATTGTCAATTGCGTCGTGATAAAAATGTCCAATTATTATAGAAGGTTTTCCAATAAGAGGTGTTATTTTGGTATTCAAAGAAAAATACCATTTTTTGAGATAAATTATCGGATGTTTATTTCATAATAAAGAGGAAGGTATGCCGGTAATAATGAAAAACAACATCAGCCAAATGGCCACCCCAACCATGCTTACAGGATCATATCCTTTATATGAAATTTTACATAACCAAATCGCAAAGTGGCTGCCCTATGTCCGCGATAGCCTCATAACTTCTGTCTTTGAGGTCTTGAATCGACGCTAGGCTGTTCGCGTAGACCTTATCTTTCACGTGGCCCCAAAGGAAGAAGTCGCAAGGTATTAAATCACAAGATCTCGGTGGCCAATTGTGATCACCTTTACGAGAGATAACACCTTCCGGAAACTTTTTCTGTAAAAGAGCAATGGTTTCGTTGCTTGTGTGGCACGTAGCGCCGTTGTTTAAAGTAAACGTCGTCCAGATCAATACCATCGAACTCCGACCATAAAAAATCAGTAATCATCTCCATTCACCGTAGCTGTGGATCCAACTTCATTTTCGAAAAAGTAAAGTCCAATGACCCCACCGGACCACAAACCGCACCGAACAGTCACACGTTGAGGATTGAGAGGCTTCTCAACAATAACTCTTTGGAAATGGGTCTCCATCAGTCAAGATGATTTTTCGATGGAATTCCGTATCATTTTTATGCTTTTCAAGGATTCAATCAGCAAAGACACGACGTTGTTGGTGATCGGCCGGCTTGAGTTCTTGTGTTAACTGAACATTATAAGCCTTAAGACCCAAGTCTTTATGCAAAATACGGTACAATGACGTTTGTGGAATGCTCAATTCCAAAGAACGGCGAGGAATGGACACACCTGGGGTTTCTTCAACACTTTGGGAGCAGCAATATTCTCAGTTGAGTGAGTCTTGAGTGACGTGCACGGGTTTTATTCTTCACATCACTAACTTGTCCCAACAGCTCGAATTTTTCCACCTATTTCTGTATTGCTGTCCGACAAGGTTTTCACGACGACCCAAAAATGCTTTAGTTTTGCGAACTAGGACTGCAAGATTTTTACCATTTTTGTATTGAATTTTAATAATTTCAATGCGTTGTTGAATCGTGTATCGTTCCATTTTTAGTAATGGCGTAGTTTCTACTTGTCAAATGTCAAAGAATAAAAGCTTCCAAAGTGACAGCTACCGAAATACCGGGTGATTCAGAATATAAACCGTATACATTAAAAAAAGCTTTTAACAATCAAAATAGAAAGTTTGCATGGCTTTTCATCATGCCACAAAAAATCTCAAAATTTGCCTTCTTTTTGGCCAAATTTGAAAGAACCTTCCGTAAGTGTTGGATACAATTTGACAACTAATACTAATAGAAAGTATGTTGTAATTCTTAAAATGTGTTTTCCTAAGGTTGGATTTGAAGCTACTTCGTTTAAATACTATCATGATGGATTTTCAACTCATCCCGACATTTTTGTGAATTCTTCTTCTCTGTTTAATTGAAATTTCTGCGCAAGAGATTTGGCTTAAGTGGAACGGTAGGACAAATTTTGAAAAGTTTTTGACAAGCACTGCTGATCTTTAAAAGGCTTTACCAACGTTTTTTAAAGATATCTGGCATATCCCGGAATTGCTTAAGTGGGTAGGGTTACCAGATGGTCCGACATTCCGCCACCGACCGAAATTCTTGATCATACACGAAGGCTTTCTTTTCAAAATAATCGGTTTTTCGAGAGAATACTTTTAACGTTAAACCAGAATCAATCACCTCCAAGGTCTCCAAAATGCTCTTAGATTCTACTTCTAACGTTTTGTCATGGAATATTGACACATAAAAGAGGATGACACATAAAAAACTTTCAGAAAAATCGCTTACACATAGATTTTTTTATGATTTTCGAGGTGGGTACTCTTGGTACAGAAAATATGATAATAAACCTTCCAAACTTTTCAAAATGAACTCAACTTCGGGTTTGTTTTCATACTGTGATCCACACTTGTGGAAAATATATTTAAGTACTTGGTAATAAATAAGAATGGGACAAGTTGATCCGTGTAATTAAGTGGAAAAGCGAATATTTCTGCAAAAAAACGAACACGTGACTAGCTCTAGCGCAACTTCCTTCGGAACTCTTTTCCTTGAGCCTGAGAGATTTTTGGCTCAGCGCGGCATACTTAGGAAGCTTAGTGGGCCAAGGATTGCGGTCAATTTCACGACCTGCCTCAAGTGTTGGACATCTTACTGTCTGCCTTAAGAGCTTTGCAAACATTAAATCGAAGTTCAGCCAATTGGGTTCCTATCACTCTGGGAGAGACTTCTAAAATTGCACTCTTATACTTGAGCACAAATGAGCGTATTGCCTCTGACCATCGGTCTTATCTTATCTGGTAGCGTCGTCGCTGCCGGCGCTTAGTTATAGCCTCAGTGCGCGCTGTGAGTTTGTTCAGTTTCGGTTAAGCTGCCAATGGGCTCGGTTCTAAAGTTTTCTAGTATACATTCGAGATGATAACATTGTGTGAACGGCGCGTGAAGCACACCTTGGCAGCGCTGATTAGCATTTGGCTGCTAGTCCAAGTCCAAGTGAATGCCGACGGTACAGAGACAGCAGCTGCTGCTGATCCAGTGTCAGCCGCTTTGCCACTGCGTAACTTGCGCCTACCCAATGATACCTATCCGCTTAGCTACCAGATACATATAACCAGTAATATACATTTGGGCGAGAGACAATTCGACGGAAATGCCATTATAGACATTGAGATTAGACGCGGTACCAATGAAATTGTGCTACACGCCAAGGAATTAACAATCTTGGAGATTACAGTGCGCGAGCAAGAAAGCAATGAACTCGTCAGCGATCTTACGCACACATATGATCCACATGGCTCATTTCTTATCATACATCCACTGGAGAACTATCAGGCCTTTGAGGCGGGACAGCATTTTCGTGTGCAGATACTTTTTAAAGGTCAAATGCAAAAGAACACCATTGGCATATATACAATGACATATGAGGAACAGCCCGATAATCGCACTGTGTGAGTTTCTAGTACTAGATAAACTTTTTTAAAACAATACAATGCTAAGTTCAAGGTCTATTTGTATTGAAGTGCATTTAAACTTGATTTGTTACATAAAAAAATAACTTTTGATAACACATATGTAGCTCTGTCCAGCAAGTTTTGCTTTTGCTTTCCATAATATTCTAACCTATATACTTGGTATATAGTATACAAAGTAAGCTTTTTAATATCGTTTCGTCACTGACGCCCGCCATTTAAGGTTCTTATCTTTAAAACGCGAGCATGCCGCTTATCAATGGGACAACCGCCAAAACGCGTCAGCTGGTAGACGATAACACACTATCCTACATAGAATCAGTAAATACTACATTTTTTTCGTAGGCTGACTCCCAGTCTCATTCTTTATAAAGAGGCATGAGTGTGCCGTTCCAAAAAAATACAAAAAAAAACAATCATATGCGACTCAGACTTGAGTGTTTATCGCCAAGTAAAAGTCAAACAATTCAAATGACACAAGCTTACTATATACTCTATGTATTATGTCTATATATTTACTTATGTTTCTGTTTGAGTTGGACTTAATGCAATCGTTTTAGAATAAAAACAAATGCGTTTCGATTTGTCTATTTAGATTTTTACATGCTATATTTCTAAGTACTGATCAATTGATCAGCAAGAAAATCATTTCATTATAAATTGGCGCCTAAACGTCAAACGTGCTTTTTAAACTGGTTCAAAGGAAATATAAACATTAAAGATTAACAAGCTAAACCGTAATATCAAATTACAGATACCCTGCAAATGCCTACAATATTTCTTCTAAAATTGATGAATTGCATTTTTAAGCAAAATTCCTTTGTCCTAACATTTACTGTTTCTTTCAATATTATCAACAAAGATATTAAATTATTTCTTAAATCATTTTGATTTATTTATTTAAACTCATTATAACGAATTTCGCTTGAGACACTGTATGGATAATATCCTTATTATTAAGGCTTCTTGTTTTTTAGTATTTATTACTAATTATAGGTATAAAAAAAAATGTTTATTTCTTTCTATGAGCTCTCTCAGCTTCAAAGCGAATTGTGGATTTTCATACATAATACATCCAATTACTTATAATCATACTACTACGTTTTAAAAAACCAAATCTAATTATATCCATTTGTCATTTAAAAAATTATATAAATAACTTTATTCGTGTAAGACTTACTATATTTCTTGAATTTATATGAAAAGTCTATCTGAAAATTCGATTTTTAATAAAAAACGTGTTACCTATAATATATAAAATTGATGATTAAAATCAATAAGAACGATTTAAAAAGTGATGCACTTATGTTTACGCGCCTGCAATATACAGGGTGACTCATCCGCAAGTGATCCACAACAATTTAAGGAAACGCCGATTTCATTCGTAGTTTATCGATATACGAGGTGTGCTCAAAAAATAATGTGACTTTTCAAATTTCGCGGGCAACGTATTTTCGATTATCGATTTTTTTATTTTGTAGTGTTGGTACACTCTTCCCGAACATCTGCACCAAATTTCAAGTGAATGGCATTTTTTGTTTGGTTGTGAGAGGCGTAAAGGTTATAAGTGTTTTGCGTGCTTGGCAATTTTTTTTTCGGTCTTGGCTCTTCTGGCCGCTTCCATTGGGACGATTGGGCTTTGGTTTCGATATCATAACCACATACCCATGATTCGTTACCAATTATGACCCTTTTGAGTAAATCTGGGTCGACGTTGACGTCATTCAACAGCTCTTAGGCGATGCTCATGCGACGGTTCTTTTGGTCAAAATTTAGCAATTTCGGAACAAACTTCGCTGACACACGTCTTTATTTATATCAAAAATCTTATTATCCATTCCGCGTCATACTTTTAGTTAAAATTTTACAATTACTATTGAGTGTACAAATAGAAAACTGGTATTTTTTCTCATGATTTAAGGATTTATTGTAAAAAGCTCGTTACATTCTTCAAAATAATTTCCATTGTTAGCCAACCATCTTTTCGGCAGCTTCTGAATTCCTCGTCGGAAAAATTTTCTTCTTTTGACGCGATCCACGCATCGATCCAATTTTTGGCTTCATCGAAAGAGCGAAAGTGCTGTTCGGCCAGGTCATGCGTCATCAGTCGGAATAAGTAAAAATCGGAAGCGGCGATGTCAGGAGAGTATGGCGGGTGGGGTAGGTTGTCCCATTTCAAAGTTTCCAGGTATGTTTTCACTTCCTTGGAAACATGTGGCCGAGCCTTGTCATGTAGAAGTATGACCTTAACGTGTCTTTCCAAGTATTGCGGGCGTTTTTCCTTCAACGCTCGACTCAGGAATATTAGTTGCGTCCGATACAGAGCTCCTGTAATGGTTTCACCTGGATGCAAGTGTCCATAGTACACTACGTCGAGCTGGTCCCACCAAATACAGAGCATCAGCTTCGAGCCATGAATGTTCGGTTTCGCTGTTGAAGTTGTTGCATGGCCGGCAAGCTCCCACGATTTTTCCGCTTCGGGTTGTCATAGTGTATCCACTTTTCATCGCCGGTCGGGATTCGATGTAAAAAACTCTTCCTGTTTTGCCGTTGGAGGAGTTGGTCGCATGTGCAAAGGCGCCGTTCAATATCCCTCGGCTTCAACTCGTACGGCAGTTTCTGAATCATCCCTAAGCTTTTTAGGCGATGAGAATCGGCTTGCTGAGTCACGCCCAATAAATTTGCAAGTTCCTGTTACAACCATCTTCATCCAGTAAAGAGTCTAATTCTGTATGCTTCAACTTTTTCATGGGTCCGGGACGATCCTTGTCTTGCACGTCATATTCGCCACTTTTAAACTTTTGAAACCATTCCCGACACCTTCTTTCACTAATACAACTTTCACCATAAGATTCTACAATCAAAACGGCGGTTTTCTATTTGTACACCCAATAACACTAGATATAAAAATGGCGGACGTAAAGTCGGGCGCGGACGACTTTAGGATACCCTGTACCACTAGCTTGTAATAAAGTCCGATTTCTTCACAAAAAACCAAAAACAGAAGAATTTTTAAGCAAACATTTTTTTTTGACCGATCGTTCCTATGGGAGCTATATGATATAGTCAGCCGATTTCAATAAAATTTGACACAGTGCTTAAATACCTTAAAACAGATATGAATGCCAAATTTATTTCAAATATCTTTACAAACAAACAAAACACATCGAATTTTGTATAAAAAACGTGTTTTTGGACCGATTGGTCCTATGGGAGCTATATGATCTAGTCAAACGATTTGGATTAAATTTGGTACAGTGCTTAGGAACTATAAAACACTCACGAATGTCAAATTTGGTCCCAATATCTTAACAAACAAACGAAACACAGCAAATAAAAAATCGATTTTTTGGAAGATCGGACTTATGGGAGCTATATGTTATAGTCAACCGATTTTGTTCAAATTTGGCACATTGCTTAAATGGTCTAAAAATTTTCCAAACGCCAAATCTGGTTAGGATATCTTTATTAAACAACGAAATATAGCGAATTTTTCTTTAAAAAAGTTATTTTGGCCGATCGGTCCTATGGGAGCTATATGATATAGTCAACCGATTTCAATCAAATTTGGTACAGTGATTGGGAACTATAAAAAACTTTCGAATACTAAATTTGGTTACGATATCTTCATAAACAAACGAATTATTCATCTAAAACGCTTTTTTTTTGTCGAGGTCGTCTCAAACACCCCCATGGGAGCTATATAATTTATCCCCGATATCAAAAAAATAAAATAAACTTGCCTCCTATGGAATAATATGGGATCTAATGTGAAAGTTTGGTAACTCTAGCTCTTACCATCTCTGAGATCTAGGCGTTCACACGGACGGACAGACGGACAGACGGACAGCACGGACATGGGTATATCGACTTCTCTATTCACCCTGATCATATATTAGGTAACTTTGGGGTGTCTCCGACGTCTCCTTCTATATGTTACATACATTTTCGGCTTGCACAAACTTAATATACCCTTGGACCATACGGTACAGGGTATAAAAATATGTACTTATGAACTACTATGGGTCATCTGTAGATGGGCAACCTTTTATAATAGCCCGAAACATTTAAAATAAAAATAATTAAAAGTCACTACTTAAGGGCATTTTTGAATTCCCGAATATACATACTCAAATATCTAATATCGTAAAAGTATTGTAAATCCTTTCTAGACTACCATAAATTTTAATTTCAAATAATAAATACATAAAAAAGACGTATATTTTACGATCTGCTTAAACTGTAGGTGTCTGTTATTAACAGTCATTTAGACTTAACCCTAGTTTTTATGTGTAAAAGTATTAAAAAAAAAAATTGTATATATGTAGGTATATCTAAATTAGCATAATTATTGGATTTTACAAATAAGTTTTATATTTGTATTTTCTGTTATTTGCAATTTATTTAATGGAGCTAAATATATTTATTTTAATGAGGTTACTGAGGTCTGGTAAAAAAAAAAAGGAAAAAAAAATAATTGGTAATTTCACATGAGGCTTTTTGGGTTTTTTTGGTGTGGGAATTTTTTTACTAATAATTAACTTGAATGCTTTTTTATACACAAACCCAAATATGTCAAGTTTAGATGCTTTAAAATTAGACTACGTTAATTATAACCTTGTGACGTCAATATATACTGTATATTCAACAGATATGTAGCTGCCACACAATCGGAACCCACATATGCCCGCCTTGTTTTTCCCTGTTACGATGAACCCGCCTTTAAATCCAATTTTACGATCAAGCTGACGCACAGCAGCAATTATACAGCGGTATCTAATATGCCTGTACAGGAACTTTACGAATACGGGTAAGTGCTGCCATAAAAGTTCGAAATTTCAGATTTACAATTTACCAATTTTATTTGCAGAGACTATACAATAACAACGTTCTATCCAACGCCGCCCATGTCCACCTACTTGGTTGCTTTTGTCATATCCGATTTTGAGTACATATCGGAAACTCATCGTGGCGTAACTCAACGTGTTTACACCTCACCCAATGCGCCTGATAAAGGTTCCAGCGCCTTGAAGAATGCTGTGCGCACCTTAACAGCTTTCGAAGATTATTTTGGCATAAGTTATGCCTTGAAAAAGCTAGATCACGTAGCGCTGAAGAAAAACTATGGTGCTGCTATGGAAAACTGGGGTCTTATAACCTACAAGGAAGATAATCTTATAGATACTCACAGCACTGATTCTCATAAAAAGCAAAAAGATACCCTAACAATGGTTCATGAGATGGCACATCAATGGTTTGGCAATCTGGTATCGCCCGAATGGTGGACTTATGCCTGGATGAATGAAGGCTTTGCCACCTACTTTAGCTATGTGATTACGGATATGGTAACAACGAAAGATTGTTTAAAAATTTAAAATATTATAACTTGGTTTTATCACAGCTGCATCCTGAATACAAAGTTATGGAATTCTTTTTCATCGATGTGAGTGTGCGTGCCTACAGCTACAACTCCATAGCCAAGCGGCCAATGACCTTTTATGTGGAGCGAGAATCAAAAATTATGGAAGTGTTTGACATCATTTCATATCAGCGTGCCGCCTGCGTCATCAAGATGTTTCATCATGCTTTTCATCAAAAGACCTTTGTGCGTGGCATCAGTCGCTTTCTGCAGAAATTGTAAGTCATGCTGTGTGCTGGCGTCCTAGCAAACCATTGGACTGGTAAATTGCAATTAATTCGAAAAAGATTTTTGCTCTCTCCTTTCCACGGCTAGTCAATACTCTGTGGCAAACGAGCTGCAGCTATTTGATGCGCTACAGGAGTCGCTGCTGGAGGACCAGCGCTTTCAGGAACAGCCCTGGGTGCACGCCGTGCGCGACATAATGTTATCCTGGACGCACAGCGAGTGGATACCAATTGTAACAGTGACACGCAATTTTGAAAATGGCACCGTCACCTTTAGTCAAAGTTCCAAGCACTCCAAGAACGAGCATTGGTGGATACCGCTAAACTTTGCCACCACACAGTCGCCAAATTTTCAGCACACTCATGTGGATTACTTTATGCCGCCGGTGCCACAAATAACGCTGAGTCTGGAGGAGCTGGGTCTGCAGCTAGACGGCCGAGATTGGCTGATTGTGAACAAGCAGCAGACGGGTTTCTACCATGTGCTCTACGATAATGATAACTTGCGCGCCATTGCGCGTCAGCTGCAGCAGAATCATACGGTCATACATCCAGCCAACCGTGCATCCATCTTTCAGGATATAACACCTCTAATGGAGCACAATGAAATCGAGTCGGTTGAAGTGCTCTTAGAGCTTTTAAAGTATCTTAAATACGAGGAAAATCTAACACCCTGGAATCTTGTAGCCGATACTTTGGAGTTTTTGCTGGTCAACTTACACGGCACAGCCTCAGAAGCGCTTTATAAAAACTTTTTACGTGATCTTGTCTCGCCCATCTTTAAGCGCACATTTGGCAATATGGACGCCATGAACAATTCCAACTTGAATGCCTTTACGGGTGACAAGATACTCGAACTGGCCTGCATGGCTGATTTGCCGGAATGTGTGGAGTATACACGCGATGTTGCCCACAACTACTTTGTTAAAAGACTTAACCTCTTTGATGCCGTGGACTACTATGGGCTATCTGATACGGTGTTATGTCTGGGTGTGCGCTATCTAAACGATGAGGAGTTCAATGCCATGCTTAATCTGCTGCAGACCTTGGATCGTGCTTCTACGGTATACGATGATGTTCTATACTCACTGCGCTGTACGCAAAATCGGGATCATATCAAGCAGTATCTAAATGAGCTACTGGGCGAAAACTCTACGCATTTGATAATGACCGATAATGAATCCATGATGTATCTCTCCTATATGTATAAGAGTAATTTGGTTGCACGTCCAGTAGTCTTGGAATTTATCGAACGGAACTATAAGCTGCTTTTACGCTCACCATCCTTTGTGGAGCAATTTAATCGCATGGCCGAGTATATGCTGGAGCAGAATAAAATCTATGTAAGTTTTCCTAAGACTAAACTGATACGTAATTATGTAGATACTAAGTAAAGCTCTAGGCATGTAAAAGGATGCATGTAACAGGAGTTTAGGGTTTTTATATGCAAAGTCGGTATTATTATGTAAGCTAGTTATTTTAGCTGTTTGAAAGCGGTATTTGAATCGTTTTTCAAATAATATATTTAGGCATCAAAAACTGCCTTCCCCCATCGTACTATATTTCTTTTTTATCTATTACTTCCAAAATATTTAGATTCTTTAGAGGCGTACTTAATTTTAGTTGCTTACACCAGGGTTACCCAGGGCTTGTACATACAATTTACATGTTTTTATAAAGCATTAATAGTAAACTAAATAAAGATATTTCATTCATTTTTAGCGGCATATCCGAAAGCTGAGTTTTCACATTGGGAATGCGGGAATATAGAAAATGCATTGAATAGCAGGAAAGTAGAGCTAAGTCCAAGATTTTATTTTTGCATATATAATGCACTTAGGAGCTACCAGTTAGTTTGACCTTTGACCTTGCTAAAAATATTGGATTTGCTGAACTGATGATCTCTACGTACAATAGACACAGCTATATTTAACAATATAAATCTTGTCTCTGTTGACTTGGAATGATATTTTCTACCCCAACATCAATGAGAAAACTCGGTTTTTGACTAAGCATGTCCGCCAAGGCTACTTAAAATTTCAACAATTAGGTGACTTTTTAAGTATTTATCATCCCAATTTTTCAGCTTAGAAAACTCTTAGTAAAAGCACACGAATGAAGAGTTTTTTCATAACCTTTTGGGAACACATAATACCCATAGAATATTAAGGTTTCTCTTAAAAAAAAGTAACCTATTTTCAAAAAAAAATATACGCGAAGTAATTAAAAATTAAAAAAAAAATGGCGTATATTGCTTAAAAATATCAAAGACATTTGATTGCCAAGTTAGGTTCCTTTATAAAAAACCAAAAACAGAAGAATTTTTAAGCAACAATGATATTCCTATGAGAGCTATATGATATAGTCAACCGATTTCGATCAAACTTGACACAGTGTTTTAAAAAGATCTTAATGCCGAATTTGGTTCAAAAATATCTTTACCAACAAACGAAATATCTTCACAAAGAAACGAAACACAAATTTTTTCAAAAACCGATTTTTTGTAAGATCGGCCCTATGGGAGCTATATGATATAGTCAACTGATTTTGTTCAAATTTGGTTTATTGCTTAAATTTCTCTTAAAAACTTCTTAATGCCAAGTCTGGCTACGATATTTTTATTAAAAAACGAAATATAGCGAATTTTGTATAAAAAAAGTTATTTTGGCCGATCGGTCCTATGGGAGCTAAATGATATAACATAGTTAACCGATTTTGTTCAAATTTGGTACAATGCTTGGGAACTATAAACAACTTTCGAATGCCAAATATGGTAACGATATCTTCATAAACAAAAGAATTATTCATCTAAAACTTATTTTTTTTCGAGGTTGTCTGAAACACCCCTATGGAAGCTACATAATTTAACCCCGATATCAAAAAAATAAAATAAACTTATCTCCTATGGAATAATATGGGATCTAATGTGAAAGTTTGGTTACTCTAGCTCTTAGCGATCTCTGCGATCTAGGCGTTCAAACGGACAGACAGGCGGACAGACGGACATAGGCATATCGACTTCTCTAGTCCCCCTGATCATATTTTAGGTAATTTTGGTAACTTATATGTTACATGCATTTTCGGCTTGCACAAACTTAATATACCCTTTGTACCATAAGGTACAGGGTATAATAATCCAAACTTAAAGCGCAAAGCACGAGGATTAATTTAAAAAAAATAGCTTAATAATAATTGTAACCTATTTTCATAAAAATAAAAAATATACGCAATGTAATTAAAAATTAAAAAAAAAATACGTATACGCAATGTGGTCTTATATAAAAAAAGATAAAAGTATAACCAGGCATATCGATCAAAAATCGTATGCAAAAGTTATGCGTGTTATCATTATCAGTCCCTCTAACTTTCAGGCCTCCATAAACATTTCCAGACTTTAAAACAAAAAATACGCAATGTTGCAAAATATGTTAGCGTGATAAGCGTGTTATTATAAAATAACCAACATCTTCCAGTTTCAAGCTCTGTAAGCATTTCTATACCTTGAACAAAGATATGGCCAATGTCCTAAATATAGTCAAAAAACTTAACGCGTTACGGCTTAATTTAAAAAGCATCTTTTTCGTTTTTATTGCTTTGTGACTTATATAAAAAAAAAAGTCCAGTTTCCAGTACCTTATCCAACTAGACCCTTTTATGCTTACTATTATTATCAAACCATTTAAATTAAAGCTCTTTATAAGCGTTTCCCAATTTTTACATAAAAATTACGTATACGCCATGTAGCCTTAAATGGCGGTATATTATGTACCCATATATTGTATAAAAATTGATTCTTATCAATATTATTTTTTTATTGCAGTTCGTCAATTTACGTCAGTCCATAGCCAGACAATTGCAGTCGGAGAAACTAACAGCTGCGGATCCACCCTTGATAGACATCGACTCCAAGCGAGTCGGCAAGAAAATGCGCACAAGCGAACAGTTTTTGGAAAAGTTCGAGCAGCACATACACAAATGGCTACTAAACGAGCAACCAGCAGATACGATCTATGCAGCTTCATTAAGTATACGCAATGGATCCAGTCGTCCTGCGGGTTTGCTGCATGCCGCTGGGCAATTCTTTCGAAAGGCATTAGAAGTGCAATTATAGCATTAATATTTGTTTTAAGCCTAATCTATATATATAAGTTCAAAGTTAACTAATTAAAACTAATGAAAAACGAAATTGCAAGCGGCTGTTTATTAACTTGCATTGTTGGCTAACTGCATTCTTGGCTAGAAAGTAGTGAGTAGGCAGTTTGATTAGTCTAGACGCTTTTGAATGGCCAAAAATATTTAAAAATAAAAGTCACTCTTCAAGTGTTGTAAACAAATTAAATTCTCATTTTCTAAGTACCTACAAACTTGCACTGACCTTAAATGCTTAACTTAGCACTTAGTCAATGTCTAATGATAGCTTTGTACATGTACTTGATAATTTTTATACAATAATCTTACAATTTATAGCTTAATAGCACCAGGCCTATGGTAAAACCAGGCTATTGACTGCTCCAAATTGGCTTTTATCGAATACTTAAACGGTTGATTGCATAAATCGCAATCTTTATGGAACTGCGGCAGGATAAGATAGAGCAAGTCTTTAAATATGTTGAAAGTTCGCTGCGGCTGCTTATTGTTGGTTAAACTCGCAACATGGTGCGTCTTTTGGTTACGGCGTGGCTGTTGCTTGCCACGGCTAGTGTACTCTCGGTTCAGGCTAAATGGTTAAATCCTTTGGATGTGGATATAGAACAGCTAGAAAACAAAGGATACGCTCAGCGTTTAAGTAATCCACGTGTTGACGACAACAGCGAAGATAATTATCGGCTGCCCAACAATACTGCACCCATTAACTATGACGTGGAACTTACAACACAGGTGCACACGGGTGAACGTGCTTTCGAGGGCGTAGTAAAAATTGATCTAGAGGTGCTCGAGGATACGCGTACGATTGTCTTGCATGCGCGTCAAACGGATACCAAAGCTGCGACCATTACGAGTGAGGGCTCAGCGAATATTGTTGAGCTAGACTGGGAGTATGAGGCTAGACGTGAATTCTTATCCCTTACGCCAAAAGATGCTAGCGTAAGCTTCACCCAGGGCAGCATCTTGCAGTTAACCATCGAATACAATGGCACACTTCGCACGGATAATGGCGGATTTTACCTCTCCACCTACACGGACGACGATAATGTATTGCAGTAAGTGACATATAAATTATACGATGTTTACATGATTTTATAAAACTGGTCTAAAATGTTTACCTCAAAAATGGGAATTTCCAGTGAAACATTTTTCTGAACACCTCCATTTATTGATTGGGAAAGTACACTCAGCTTGAAATGTTTGTAATGTGAAATTTTTCGCGTGCCGATAATATTTTAGTGTTTGATTGCAATTGAATTTTTTAAGAAATTTTTTCCAAAACACGATAGCAAGGGTCTCAAAAAACTCTGCTTACACAGTGAAAAAAAAATTAAGAATGTGTCTTAATTATAATTTGTATTCAGAAGAATGTGCAGTGACTTAATATCGATTATTAAATAAGGTAAAACAAAATTTGCATTTTTGATTAAAAAAAATTAAAAAGTAGAGAATACTTATCGGAATATAGTCCCGAAAATGGCTAAGCTTAGTTTTTGTCATTTAAAAATATGATTCTAGGCCTAAAAAATTTATTTTGTATAAAAAAATATTTTAACTTTTACAATTAACTCGTGGGCCCGGCAGACGTTGTCCTGCCCAAATTTTTGAATAATCTCAAGGTGTATAAATATCGTAAGATTCTCTAGTTACCTTATGTGGACAATCATAAGATTTTTGGATTATTTGACTTTCATGACTTTCTAAAAATTGACGAACTTAAGTATTCTTAAGAGAGCTCGCATCTCTAATAAATTCATGCCCCACAGAAACTACATTTCAACGCCTTTGCGACAACGTTTTTGTCTGCACTTAATGTCCAATACCCGATGTTGAACAATTTTCTACTATGCAATATTCACGATAATCACAAAAATGCTCACGAACTAATACGCACAATCACATCGCAATAGGCTTAAAACTTCCGTATTGACAACTTTTAATAAACGCAAAAATTAGATTTTAAAATTAATCGACGCGTTCATGGGAACATCCGTAACACGTAAAACATAAGTTTCATCTTAAATATAAAATTACGGCTGGACCGATTCTCATGAAATTTTGTGTGCTAGGGGTGGCAACCCTTATCACTTAGGGGTATGAAAAATATATGGTTACTTATTCTCAGACCTACCCAATAGGCACACAAAATTTCATGAAAATCGGTCCAGATGTTTCGGAGGAGTATAGGAATTTTATATATAAGATATAATGACTGTAAAACATACTACCCAGACAAAGTCCTTTTAGACTTTTTTTTTTAAGTCCATACAATATTTTATAAGTTTATATTTTTTAAATTTCTAGAGTAATTATCAGATTTTCGTAGGTACTTTCTCAGTTTCTAGTATAAGTTTTTTAGTGCCCAAAGAATTTTGTCGAATCATCGAAATATAGTATGCGGTTTATTGCATTGGACAGCCCATCATTAAAGTTATCTTTGATTTATGAGTTCGTTACAATACAATTTTAACAAAAGAGCCTTTGTACTATTATTTTTTTTATTTTTAGTATTTTGAAATACAATAAAGTGACTTTGAATTTTTAATAATTATAAATAGAAAATATTCGGAGTTAATAATAATAAACCTTATCAAAGCAAAAAAGGTTTAAGATTGAAATAATCCAAACAAAAAATGCATTACACTGCAAAAAAAAATTACTACTTTTAATTAGCGAAGTGATCAGTCTCCCCAACCCACCGGATTGCTTAGTATAAAAAATAAAAGTGTCCAATAAAGATAAGTGATTTGGGTCACAATACAAAAATCTGATAACAAATACCATGATCAAATTACGCGTGATGGAAGCAATTTGAAGAACGTACTTACACACTTATACAATTTTATTTCCAATATCTTTTTCAGTAACCTTGCCACAACTCAGTTTGAGAGCACGAATGCACGTCACGCTTTTCCCTGCTACGACGAACCCGCTAAACGTGCCACCTTCGAAATCACTATCAAGCACGATCCCTCCTACACTGCCATTTCCAATATGCCAGTGAATGCCACTAAAAGTAGCTCAGGAGTTACGGCCTTTGACAAAACCGTTAAAATGCCCAGCTACTTGGTGGCCTTTATTGTCTCCGATTTTGAGTACACAAAGGGTGAGCTAAATGACTTACCACAACGTGTTTTCACGCGCAAGGGAACTCAGGTTGACCAGTCTTGGGCACTCACTGCTGGTATGCTTCTTGAATCTAGTCTGGCGGGCTACTTTGGTGTGCCTTTTGCATTGCCCAAGCTGGATCAGGCTGCTATACCCGATTTTGCTGCAGGCGCCATGGAGAACTGGGGTCTAGCCACCTATCGAGAGGAGTATTTATTATGGAACAAGGAAAATTCTACCACTAATTCAAAAACCGCAATTGCCAACATTATTGGACATGAGTATGCGCATATGTGGTTCGGTGATGCTGTGGCTATAAAATGGTGGACCTATCTGTGGCTTAAAGAAGGCTTTGCTACAATCTTTTCCTATGAATCTGATGATATAGCGTATCCCGAGTGGGATATTTATCAATATTATCATGTCAGTAGCTATACCGGCTCTTTGATGAATGATGCCGTTGCTTCTGCCACGCCTATGACACACTATGTACAAACACCCAATGAAATATCGTCACGCTACAATACATTCTCCTATGACAAACCAGGCGCGGTTTTATATATGTTTAAAAATGCGTGGACAGATGCTGTTTTCCGTTTGGGTCTAAACAAATATCTAACAGAGCAGTAGGTATTGAAGACTATTTATTGGTAACAAGTATTAAGCTATTTCTATATTACAGCCAATTTAGCTCGTGCGATGAGTGGGATCTGTTTCAGTCGCTGCAAGAAGCAGCCGATGAACTGGGTCACACACTGCCCACCACAGTGGCCAATATCTTCTCTAGTTGGTCGCAACAAGGTGGTTTCCCGTTGCTTACAGTAACCCGTAACTATGAGGCTGGCACCTTCACGGTAAGCCAGAAGCGGTACGTCGATGATAAAGATGACGCCAACACTAAAACCTGGTATGTGCCCATCAACTACGTCGTACAGTCTAATCCCGATTTCCGTAACACCACTGCCTCCCACTGGCTGCTAAATGAGACCCAGCTGACTGTATCCGATGCGGGTCTCAAGAGCGATGAATATCTGCTGCTAAACAAACAGTCGAGCTCTTATTACCGCATCATCTACGATGATCGTAACTATGAGCTGATCACACTGGGCCTGCTAGATGGAAACTTCAATATACACGTGCGTAATCGCGCCCAGCTTTTGCATGATACATATCGCTATGTAGCCACACAACGTCTTAGCACTGACAAGCTCTTCTATTTAATGACTTATTTGAGAAGGGAAGATCAGTATGCACCCTGGTCCATTGCTAACAGCATTTTCAATGTGTACGATCTGTATCTGCGAGGTGATGCAGAGTATGATAATTTCCGTAGCTATGTTATCGAGCTGGTGGAAGGCATGTTTGAGAAAGTGGGTGTTAATGAAAGACCCGGAGAGCACTATTTAAGCAACTACCTGCGCACAACGCTTATCAGCTTGGCCTGTCAGGTGGGCAGTGAAAAGTGTTACGACCTTTCTCACACAAAACTCAAGAGGTTCTTTAACGAAGGCATACGCCTAGAACCCACACTGCGCACACAGATCTATTGTGCTGGACTGCGTCGTGCCGAGAATGAAGTTTTCGACAAGGTCTATAATGAGTTATTTAGCTCCACGGTAGCAACCGACCGCAGCTTGTTTATCTCATCGCTGGGTTGCTCACAAACAGCATCACAGGTCAAGAAGTTTATTGAGAGCTCCATCGATACCAGCAACAGTTTGAGTAATTCCCAGCGCCTCTCTTTGCTAAGAGCTGCCTATTCTCGAAGTGAAGTTGGATTGACCGAAAGTCTAGAATTCTTAGAGACAAACTGGGAGGCTTATGGCAAGCTCGAGGGCGCAACGAAACCATTGGATGCAGAATTGCGTAATATTGCCGCATATGTAGTCAGCGCGAGTCAAAAAACACGGGTAGGTCCAAAATCAAACGATCCTTGTGCATAAAAATTATTTTATATTTCTTATATCTTGCAGTTGAATGCACTGGTTCAAACAGTCAGTGGTTCTGAACTGGTAAATGAAGATCTGAGCACTAGTGTTGATAATAGAGTGCAATTAAACTTTGACTGGCTGGAATTACATCGTAATCCTGTTGTCAACTGGATCGCTGGTTACCGCACTTCAGGTGAAAGCGCAATGGGTACATCTATAACCACACTTTTGGTTGCACTAGTTGTGTCATATTGTACTTTCTTTTAAAATAGTCGTCTAAGTACCAATAAATTTTGAAAATTCCACAAATTATATGTTGCCTTCTAGAAGAGATTATGACAGATAGATTTCCAATTAACTTTGGATTGACGTTGGAAGATCCACTTAGGGATTTTAATATCAAGTATGTCAAATGCACTTATATGTACGAGTGGTTTAGTCATGCTGGCCTTGATTGTTTCAAGCTCAAAAGTTGACCAACGAAATGAAATGGAAATGAAACACCTACAGTGTTGGTAAACTGCTGTTGGGAACCCCCTTAACATTCTCTTTTAAGTGTGCCACTTAGTCACTGGCCAGCGAAACTCTATTTCCGATATCGTTATCTAGCCATTTATTGAGCGCTCCGGATTTTCGTTTCTCAGAATACCTAAAGCGTTATCTTTATGGTCCCGCTGCAGGATAAGATATTGCAGTAGCTTATATATACTAAAAGTTTGCTGGCAAGCTTTAGTGTTTGTTGAACTCACGCTATGGTGGGTCCAATGTTTAAATCTTGGCTGTTGCTTGCCACAACTTGTCTAATTGTGGTTCAGGCTAAACGACTAAACTCTTTGGACGTGAGTCCACGTGTTGACGACAACAGCGCAGATAATTATCGGCTGCCCAACAATACAGCACCAATCAACTATGCCGTAGAACTTACAACACAGGTGCACACGGGTGAACGTGCTTTTGAGGGCATAGTAAAAATTGATCTAGAGGTACTCGAGGATACGCGTACGATTGTCTTGCATTCGCGTCAAACGGATACCAAAAAAGCGACCATTAAGAGTCAAAGCTCTGCAGATATTGAACTTGTCTGGGATTATGAGGATAAACGCGAAATCTTATCCTTTACGCCAAAAGATGCTAGTATAAGCTTCACCAAGGGCAGCAACTGGCAGTTAACCATCGAATACAATGGCACACTTCGCACGGATAATGGTGGTTTCTATCTATCGAGCTACAAGGACGACGCTAATGTTGTGCAGTAAGTGAAAATTTCTTTACTTTTATCAAGTCATTTATATCGGAAAAATTTGGATATGCCTTGAAAAACACTATTATATGGGACTATGTTAGACCTTTTGATTACTATCGTCGATTATGGGATAATGAAAAACATGGTTTACTTGTTACAAATCTATATGTCATTCCCGAAGTAATTTGCTGCGTAAAATCTGAATCCGGGCTTAGAATTGGCCCATCACTCAAATTCTACGGAGCTTATTACTTCGAAAATTACCCTTGGCTTTTCCACAAATGACATGATCACGGTATTTGTACAGCTGTGTTATGCATTTTAAAATTTAGTGATATCTTTTTTTTTAAGTTTTAAAAAGTTTTTACAAAAAAATTGCTTTAATGTAATTCTACAGCTTTGACTATTTCGATATCGATGGACCTGATTGAGACAGCTTTTTCAGTATGTCTGTTAATCATACGACGAGTGTTTTTATTAATTCAGTTCAATATACATAAAAAAAAAATAATATTAAATAATCAGGAATTCTAGGAATTGTAGTGTAATTTGTCAATGTCAAATCCCACGAAATAGAGTTATTGGTATCTTTTATCGTTACAGTTGCTTTTATAGGCATTATATATGTTATATGGTCTAATCTATAGAATAGCAAGTCGTAAATGTTTTAGATTCTAAGAACTTGAGCAATCCTAATTTATAGACCCCCTAGCAAGGGACCATAACGAGTATAAATAAGTATATTGTTACGTGACGCAACAGCTCAAAGGTCTTGTCACAAAAAAAAAACTCTATCAATTTTGGCTTATGGTTTTCAAAAATTGAACCATAAATTATTTACAGTTCTTAAAATTAATAAGATAATAGATAACAGTAATTCGTCTTTTTTAAGTAATTTTTAAATTTTTAAAATTATTTATTAATATTATATAAGATTTCCACATGTACATAAAATTAAAATAAAATTCGATATTTTCTTTATAGTTATCTTGCCACAACACAGTTTGAGAGCACGAATGCACGTCACGCTTTTCCTTGCTATGACGAACCCGCTCTACGTGCCACCTTTGAGATCACCATCAAGCACAATCCCTCCTACACTGCCATATCCAATATGCCAGTGAATGCCTCTAAAAGTAGCTCAGGCGTTACGGCCTTTGACAAAACCGTAAAAATGTCCAGCTACTTGGTGGCCTTTATTGTCTCCGATTTTGAGCACACAAAGGGCGAGCTAAATAATTTACCACAGCGTGTCTTCTCACGCAAGGGAACTCAGGCTGATCAGTCTTGGGCACTCACTGCTGGTATGCTTACAGAATCCAGTCTGGCGGACTACTTTGATGTGCCATATGCCTTGCCCAAGCTGGATCAGGCAGCTATACCCTATTTGGCAGTGGGCGCTATGGAAAACTGGGGTCTAGCCACCTATCGGCAAGATAATTTGTTATGGAACACGGAAAATTCTACCATTAATTCAAAAACCCAAATTGCAAACGTTATTGGACGTGAGTATGCACATATGTGGTTCGGCAATGCTGTGTCTATAAAATGGTGGACCTATTTGTGGCTCAAAGAAGGATTATCTACACTATATGCCTATGAAGCCAATAATATATCATTTCCCGAGTGGGATGTTTATCAGTTATACCATATAAATAGCTACACTCGCATACTGCTGAATGATGGCATAGCTACTGCTCCGCCAATGACACACTATGTCCAAACACCCGCTGAGATCTCAGCGCGTTTCAATACCTACTCCATAGACAAACCAGCCGCTGTTTTGAATATGTTTAAGCATGCTTTGGGCGAAGATGTATTCCGTTTGGGTGTTCACAAATATCTTGTAAAACAGTAAGTATTGAAAACTATTTTTTGGTAACAAGTTTTGAGCTATTTCTGTTTTACAGCCAATTTAGCTCTTGCGACGAATGGGATCTGTTTGAGTCCCTGCAAGAAGCAAACGACGAAGTGGGTTATACTTGGCCATTCACAGTGGCCAAAATGTTCTCTAGTTGGTCTCAACAAGGTGGTTTCCCGCTGCTTACGGTAACCCGTAACTATGAGGATAACAGCTTAACCATAAGCCAACAGCAGTACACAAATAGTAAAAACCATTACATAGATAAGACTTGGTATGTGCCAATCAATTTTTTTATACAGGCCTATCCCGACTTTCGTGACACACGCGCCGAATACTGGATGTATAATCGTGACTTGTTCCTACCCGGTGTGGGTGCCAAGAGCAATGAGTATCTGCTGCTAAACAAACAGTCCAGCTTCTTTTATCGCATACTCTATGATGATCGTAACTATGAGTTGATTACGCTGGGCCTGCTTGAAGAACCCTTTAATATGCACGTACGTAATCGCGCCCAGCTTATGCATGATGCTTATCGTTTTGTAGCCACAGAACGTCTTGGCAACGACAAGCTCTTCTATTTAATGACTTATTTGCGAAAGGAAGATCAGTATGCACCCTGGTCAGTAGGCAATCTTATTTTCAATGCTTACGATCAGTATTTGCGAGCTGATGCCGAGTACAATCAGTTTCGTTACTATGTTCTCGAGCTGGTGGAAGATATATTCGCGAAAGTGGGTGTTAATGAAAGACCCGGAGAGGCCACCTTAAACAATTTCCTGCGCACAACGCTTATCAGTTTGGCCTGTCAGGTGGGCAGTGAAAAGTGTTACGATCTTTCGAACAAAAAACTCTGGAGTTTCTTTTACCAAGGCATACGCATAGAACCCACGCTGCGTGCGGCAATTTACTGTGCTGGACTGCGTCGTTCCGAGAATAATGTTTACGATTATGTCTATAATGCGTTATTTAGCTCCACGTTATCAAGTGATCGCATCATGTATATCTCATCGCTGGGTTGCTCACAAACCGCAACACAGATTAAGAAGTTCATTGAGAGCTCTATCAACACCAGTAACAATTTGAACAGTACCGAGCGCATCTCTTTGCTAAAAGCTGCCTATTCTCGAGGTGAAGTTGGATTGACCACAAGTCTAGAATTCTTAGAGACAAACTGGGAAGCTTATGGCAAGCTGGAAAGTGACGACATATCGAAACCATTGGACGAAGAATTGCGTAATATGGCCGCATATGTAGTCAGCGAAAGTCAGAAAACACGAGTAAGTCCTTTGATCCTTATCATAACTTTATTTCTATAACATTACTTTATATATTAGTTAAATGCGCTGGTGGAAAAGGTCAGTGGCTCTGATCTGGTTAATGCGAATCTACGCACTGCGGTCAATAATAGAATTCAACAAAACTTTAATTGGCTGGCAATACATCGTAATCCTGCGATTAATTGGATCAAAGGCTACCGCAATTCAGGAGGAAGGGCTATAACTGCATCTCTAACCACACTGCTGGCTGCTCTTGTTTTCTTATGTTGTAAGCTTGTTTAAAAAATATTACATAAGCTAGGAAATACATTAACATAAGGAAAATAACGGGCGCCGCTCCCTGTTTATTTGATTTTTGCCTATTTGCTGTATTTGATTGATTTTATTTTTATACCTTTTTTATATATAACTTATTATAAGTAACTTTACCTCGGATGGAATTCGAACCTTGGTCGATGACACTCTGCCATCTCAGTCATCCGTATACCTTTATCTTTGCATTTTTTAATTTTTTGTTTCCCACACATTATACAATCTGAAGCTCTTACTCAAAAAATGTCGTAAATAAAGCAAAATACAATTACGAGGTGTGTTCAAAAAGTATCGCGAATTTTGTGTTTTTCCAAAAATTATTTATTTATTCATGAATATCTATTTTGTCCCCTTCAAAGTAATCCCCATAAGATATTATACACTTGTGCCAAAGGTTTTTTCAATCTTCGAAGCACTTCAAAAAAGCATTTTTTTTTCATTTTGTTCAGCTCCTCCTTCGATGCCGCCTTTATCTAGTCAATCTTAGCGTAGCGTCGTCCTTTAATGGGCCTCTTCAGTTTAGCGAACAAGAAAAAGTCACAAGTGGCCAGATCTGGGGAAAACGGTGACTGCGGCACATTAGTGTGTTATTTTTGGACAAAAATTCGCGCACATGCAACGATGTGTGAGCAGGGGCGTTATCGTGGTGCAAAAGTCAATTTTTGTTCTTCCACAAATCCGGGCGTTTCTAGCGGATTGCTGCGCGCTAATTGTGCATAACTTGCAGGTAAAATTCCTTATTGACCGTTCTACCCAGTGGCAAGAACTCATTATGCACCACGCTCCTGCAATCGAAGAAAACTGTAAGCAAAACTTTCACATTCGACCGAACTTGGCGCGCTTTTTTCGGTCTTGGTTCGTGTGGCAGCTTCCATTGAGATGATTGAGCTTTGGTTTCCACGTCATAACCATAAACCCACGATTCGTAAACAGTTATGACCATCTGGAGAAAATTTGGATCGTCGCGGACAGAGTCCAACATCTCATTAGCAATGTTCATGCGATGCTGTTTTTGGTAGAAATTGACCAATTTTGGTTCGAATTTCGCGGCGACCCGTCTCATGCTCAAATCATTGACAAAAATCGAATTGCACGAGCCAATCGATATGACTAGCTCCTCAGCAACTTCTCTAACGGTGATTCGACGATTGGCCAATACCATTTTCTTCACTTCATCAATTTTTTCGTCTGTTGTCGAAGTGCTCTGGCGTCCGGCACGTTCTTCGTCGTTTACATCTTCTCGGCCTTCTGAGAACATTTTGTACCACCGATAAACGTTGCTTTGGTCCAAGGTAGCTTCTCCTTATGCCACAGTCAACATTCCGAATGTATCCGCGCGCCTTATTTCGTTTTTCACACAAAATTTGATAAATTTTTTTGAATAGGTAATAATCGAAGACGAGCCAAAACACGTGCAAGCAAAGCAGCTGTGAACAATTAAGTGTACATTCAAAATGGCCGAGCTTGTCGGCATAAGTGAGAGACAAGAGTACCAACATAACGCTACAAAAAAAACGAAATTCGTATATACGTAACCCGCGAAAATTCAAAATTCTCGATACTTTTTGAACACACCTAGTATATGACTATCTTGATGTGTGAACTCACACTTAAAACGCACCCTGTTGTTCAAACCTTGGCCCCCAATAATCGTCTATTACTATTAGTGAGCAAAATATAATTTGATTGTTTATTTTTATGGTGCCTACTTCAAAATGATCGATCTTATCGAATATTTCGTGGAATCCTTAAATACAATATATTTTTTTTCCTAATAGTTGGTATATTTATAATAGCGCAAATTTATGGATCGAACACATGATTTCTTTACTTGCTGATGGGAAAACGTGCCTAGAAATAGATTCCACACTTTAATTTTTTTTACATTATTGTAGTTTACAATAGCTTCGTTATCAGCCAGTATCTTATTAAGTTTTTATAGCCTATAATAGCTAGTAGAGACTTATCAGCAAATGACTTGGAATCTTAAAAAAGTGCCACTTAAATAAACATATGTACCCATGTACATTATTTAGGAAATCCATTTGAATTACTTAACAGAAAATGGGTTATTAACGTTTTTTGAAAGCACTTGATTTAGTGCACTCTTAACGTTAAATCGAATTTGAACAAATCTTTTGTCATTGTTGCAATATTTTCACTATGGATGCTTATAGAAAAACTTTAATCTTAATGGCACGGTTTGATAAGACTTGGTAATATAAGACGTGCTGTCGTAGAAACGCGCGGATAAGATTGGGAGTAGCCTTTAAAAGTAGATCAAGTATTCAGGTTGCGCACATTTGCCGCGTTACTATAGTACCGACGACAACATGGTACGATCCACCATGTACGCGCTATCAGCTTTGCTAGCCTTGCTGGCCATCACATCCGAGGCAGCAGTTGGACGTTTTCCGCCCTTCGAGCAACTACAGCGTCTAGAACAGCCCAATCTGCGCGCTACACCACGCGTCGATTTGCCTAACTATCGTTTGCCCAATACTACGGAGCCCATCAATTATGCCGTGGAATTGACCACCAATGTGCATACTGGTGACACAGCTTTCGAGGGCAACGTAGCCATAGATTTGCTGATTTTGGAGCAGACCGATGAAATTGTTATCCATGCACGTCAATTGGACAATTTTGTGGCTACTATAACACGCACCGATCTGACAGGACAGACAGCCTTAACGTTGACTACAACCTATAATGATACGCTGGAGTTCCTTACTCTAAAGCCTACGGATGAAACCGTAGTGTTTGAGGTTGATCAAACTTGGAATTTGAAAATAACCTATAAGGGCACGCTGCGTTCGGACAATGGTGGTTTCTATTTGTCTAGCTTTACCGATGAAAATGGTGCTACCAAATATTTGGCCACCACGCAGTTCGAGAGCACCGATGCACGTCATGCGTTCCCCTGCTATGATGAGCCTGCTAAGCGCGCTACCTTTGAGATCACCATCAAACATGATCCCTCCTACAATGCCATTTCCAATATGCCAGTGAATGCTGAAAAAAGTAGCTCGGGTGTAACAGCCTTTGACAAAACTGTAAAAATGTCCAGCTACTTGGTGGCCTTTATTGTCTCCGACTTTGTGTATACTGAAGGTGAATTAAATGGTCTGCCACAGCGTGTATACTCACGCAAAGGCACCGAGGATGATCAGGAATGGGCGCTGACCACGGGCATGTTGGTGGAAAAACGTTTATCCGAATATTTGGGCGTGCCATATGCTCTGCCCAAGCTGGATCAGGCTGCCATACCTGACTTTGCTGCCGGCGCCATGGAAAACTGGGGTCTGGCCACCTATCGCGAGGAGTATTTACTGTACAATCCAGAAAAGTCCACTATTAATACACAGACGAATATAGCCACCATAGAGTCGCATGAAGATGGACACATGTGGTTTGGTGATCTGGTCGCCATTGAATGGTGGAGCTACTTGTGGCTCAAAGAAGGTTTTGCTACGCTGCTAGAGAACTTGGCTGTAGATCTGGTTAGTAACTTTTAAAAATTGTATTAAAGCTTAGTTTAAGACTTCTTTATATTGCTTATTAGGCCTATCCGGAGTGGAACATTTTCCAGCTGTTTCATGCGGGCTCTTATCAAAGCGCCATGCTAAACGATGCCGTGGAGAGCATACGCCCCATGACACATTATGTAGATAGTCCAGCTCAAATTGGTCAACTTTATGATTCTGTAGCCTATGCCAAGGCTGGCTCTGTACTGGACATGTGGCGTCATGCGTTGACCAACAAAGTGTTCCAGCGTGGTCTTACCAACTATTTGACAGCCAAGTAAGTGATTTTAAAGCTAGTATTTTCAACTGTGCCTAAACATTAAGCTAACGCAGGCAATACACTGCTGCCAACGAGCAAGATCTATTCGATGCCATTGCTTTGGCCGCCAAGGAGGAAAACTATGCAGTGCCCGAAACTGTCAACAACATGATGGTCAGCTGGACCAGACAGTCTGGTGTGCCTTTGCTCACAGTTGAGCGAAATTATGAAGATGGCAGCTTTAAAATCAAGCAGGAACGTTATCTTAATAACGCTCCCACCGCACAGACCTGGTTTGTGCCCATTAACTACGCCAGCTCAAGCAATCCCGATTTTCGTAGCACCGAAGCTACTCACTATTTGCTTAACGAAGCTGAGCTGGTAGTGGAGCAAGCTGGTGTACAAAAAGATGACTGGCTGGTTCTGAACAAACAGTCCACTGGCTATTATCGCATCAACTACGACGAACGCAACTGGCAGCTGATCAGTGAAGAACTGAGCAATCGCCACTACAAGATTCATCCACGCAATCGCGCGCAGTTCATAAGCGATCTGACGCGTCTAAGTGCCAGCAAGCTGGCCGCGCACAGCACGCTGCTCACATTGCTCACCTACTTGCCACAGGAGGATCAGTATGCACCTTGGGCTGCTGCTAATACGGCCATAACGTTGTATACTCGGTATCTGAATGGTGATAAGGACTTTGAGCTTTTTAACTTATATGTGCGCGACTTGGTGCGTAAGCAATTCGATATATTTGGCGTGAATGATTTGAGTGGAGAGCAGCACTTGGTCAAGTATACACGTAATGTGTTGATCAATATAGCCTGCTTGGCCGGAGAAGAAAGCTGTTTGACAGAGACCACAGCCAAATTGCAGCAATTGATCGATGATGGCACTGAAATTGAGCCCAATTTACAGGCTCAAATCTATTGCAATGGTCTCAAGCAATCAGCAAGTTCAGTTTTTAACTTTGTCTACGACAAGCTTATGAACTCCAACGATCAGGCAGAGCGTCGTTTGCTCATCTCCTCATTGGGCTGCTCGCTTAATGCTGAAGACTTGCAAAAATTCGTGTCCAGCTCTATAGATGAGACCAATCAGCTGCGCACACAGGAACGTACCACGCTGCTTAGCTCGGCCTATACACGCGGTGAGGTGGGTCTGCTGACCTCCATAGAGTTCCTAGACGAACACTGGGAGGCTTATGGTAGTCTAAATGCCGGCTTTGGTGGTTCTAATCCTTTATATATCGATATAGCTGGCATGAGCGTCTATGTGGTTAACGAAGCACAAAAGGCTAAGGTAAGCGGTAGCGCACTGGTTTACCCACAGAATTTGTAATTTCATTTTTATTCCAATCCTAACAGCTGCAAACTTTGGTGGACAAGGTCAAGTCTTCGGAGTTTGTGCCCGATACGCTGCAACAAACCGTGGATAGCAATGTAAATGCCAACTTCCAGTGGCTGGAAGCTAATCGCGATCCTATTATGACCTGGGTGACAGCATATCAAACCAGAAGTGGCGCCAACACAGCGCTAAGCACATCCTTTGCAGCGCTATTCTTGGCCATATGTCTGCTAGCTGCACGTCTATTCTAGTTACTTATCAGCATTAAGTTAGCCATAGTTTCACCTTGAACCTGTTTACACTTGCCACAAATAAAGACTCTACTTTATAGCATATAGCCAACTTTTATGGCTCATGACAAAGCTGGTCTTTTAAAGAACTTGTCTAATAAATTTAACAGCTATCGCAAAAATGCTTTAGCACGATCGTGTGCAGACTATTAAACTTGTCACAAGTTTTTTAACCGCCCATAAATATGACTATAATCGGTATACTATATAAAAAAAACAATTCACACTTGGCAACGATAACGTATTAAAAAACCACAACTTAATTATTTATAACACTTGGCCAATCAGCAATCGACCAAAACCCAACCATAAAAACACTTCGCCATTTTAAAAACACTTTGGTGAATTACACATTAAGTAGCGTGCGCCGTTGCCGGATATGATTAAGCAGATAAGTTTTAATAGCTGTAGAGTACTCCAATTTCATTAAGTTAGACAAAAGTAAAATTGATCAATGGTCGAGAGCATGTAATTCCCGGTAATTGAAAATGAATATATTTTTTTGATAAGATATCAGCTTAAGCTATCATAAAATTTGAGCTTTATAGTTGAGTTTGCCATTGATGATAAACGACAATTGGCCAAGTTTGACTAGTAAATATGTCAAACTATTGGACATTGTATACCCAAGTATAAGCCCTATAAGCTGCTCTGGTACTTGCACTCTCGTAAACGCTCTGCAAATTTGCAAATCATCTGTAGGCAGTCTACACTGTACTACATAAACTACTTTGGGAATTTTTATATTCTGTACCTCTAAAAAGAAAGAGGCTTTGCAGACCGTAAGATCTTTATACCAAAATGGTTGTCATGACGGTTCCGTCTGTATGATCACCTAGATTTAGGAGACTGTAAAGGCTAGAGTTACGAAACTGAACCAGCTGGTACGCATATTTCCTGAGAAGATGAAGTTTGTGGAATTATGTCAATACCTTGTTCCACTTCCCGGTAGTAGATTTTGAATGTTTTAGGCCAAATACATACAACAGAATTATAATCAAAAATGTACGAATTTCATTACCCCTGGAAAGTAAGCTACCCCAATTTTTGACTCTATTTCATTATGGTAACAAGTGACCTGTAACTCTTTTGCAGTAAAAAAAAACATGAGAGTCAAAAAACACACAGGACCCAACCCCATATCTCTTATATAAATTTAAAAAAATTTGCTTTTGTTTTAAAGTTACTGACCAGAAAGTTTAACTCATACTAACTTGACTAAAAGTATAGCTTAAGCGGACTAGTCTGTGGACTAGTCATTGCTGATGCAGGGATATATCTCACACAGCCCACTTGCTTTAAAAATTTACCCTAGCAAGCGATGAAAACAGAAGAGAAATTCCGCGAAGTTTCTGAACGTGCGGAAAGGATTCACACATTTTTTTTTAAGATTCCAAAATTTCCACAATTAATTAATGAATTATGGAAATCTATTACCCAATTATTTTATGCATTTACTTAATTAGAAGCATCTGTTATACAGCTCTAATATAAAACTACTTGTATAGTGTGTTTTTTTAATAGGGTCCGGATTTCCAAAAGGGGTATCTCTGAAAACTTTTGTCACTTTTAATTCTTTAATTTTAATTTTCTGAGTTTTATTTAAGGTTGAAGTCCTGACGCGATAAAAAAACTCTTTATAAGATAAATTTTCAAGGAGTAGAGTTGCTACAAAATAATAGTTTTAAAGAACTTAGGTTTTTACCTGCTGTTCCTCGTAATAATGTTAAAAAATTAAAAGTTCTAAAAGGCAAAAAAAAATATTTTTAATTCTTAAAATTCATATTTTTTAGTTATTATATATTATTTCTTGATTTTCTTGAGACAGTTTCACCGTATGCTACTGTCAACATTTCAAGTGTTACGGAGTACTTAATTTTATTTTTTACACAAAATATTATGCAAATCCGTTGTTCCATATTTTTCGATAGCAAAAAATCGCCGAGCACGCAAAACACTTATAAACTTTACGCCTCTCACAACTAAACAAAAAATGCTATTCACTTGAAAATTGGTACAGATGGGTATGTAGGTAAAGGCGGAACTTGGAACTTAGCGTCACAACTCACTTAGGCCAAGAGCAGGCCCTTTATGATACTGATAATGGGAGAAAAGGATAAGGATAACCAAGTTTGGTTGGTTTCTCTGAAACCTAATCTTTCATACAGACAGACAGAAACGAGTATATCGACTTTTTTAATCAATTTTGGGGGTTCTTTTTCTATATGTTTTAAAGAAAATTTATGTAGCCTTCGTACCATAAGCTACGAATAATTCCCAAATTTGGCAATTAAAAGTTTTTATCAACTCTGATTGCAATGTGTACAGGGTATCTCAAAGTCATCCGCGTCCAACCTTAACGTATGCCATCTTTCATATTGTAAATAAATTGTCTTTTTAATTATATATTTAAGTAAGTAATTTATATAATTTATTTAATTTATTCCAGGTTCGAAAAACTTAATAACTTGCCAATCTCAATTCTATTGATTTTGTACTTTTGAGGCAACCATCAGATCAAATATATTTTTTTCTGTTCAAGCCATGATTTAAACTCCTAGAACTGCGTGAATCGAAACATGGATGCATAAACAATGAAAATGCTATGTAATTGTTAAACTACGTCGGAATTTTTTTGGATTGATTTTCTTATCTATCCACCGAAATCGATATGTGACTAACTTTTTAACTAACCCGTCACTATCATCAAATAAAAAAAGCACGTGTAATTCCATAAATCCAACAATTAAGCAATAAAATCGAGTTTAAAGCAGTTCTCGCTAATAGGCAACTAAAGATATGATTTTAAAATGAATGATGTTTCATAACAAATAGTAGGTAACCATCTTTGTAAGAAAGTAAGTAGGGGGAATTTTTTGCAGAATTTTTTAAAAATAACTTTAAAGGTAATGCAAATTTGGTTGGTCCAAAAAGTTGTTATTTTTATTTATGACTCCACAGGTTGTTTGATTCAACTTCGTGTTGAAACGTTTTTTAATACAAACAAAGAAATGTAGTAAAGTCGAGATGATATTAGACAATGAAATGATCCTGTACCCTTTTGTTCGGAAAAAAAAATAATTTATTCCTGTATAGTTTATTATTGCAACTTTATTTTTTAGGTAAATACTGATCCAATAAGCTCAGTAAATTTTAACCGATTTTGATGTGAATCAGAATCTAAGTCAAAAATGTGGTAGCTGTCAAGCGCATACGGTCCATTGTAATGCCTATAGAGAAAGAAATTGCATTTGGAAGAATAGTATGAGTGGTGTGTATGGGTGTGGAAGAATAGTTAGCAGACGACTTAAATTCTGCTTGCAGAAACATTTTGGGAATTCGATAAAATGGCCAACTCGGTTATGGGCACATTTCCCAAACTGGCCAAGGAACTTTTCCCAAGATGTGCAGAACGGTCTATTGATGCTTTTAATCCCCTCCTCATTCATACAGCTGCAACAAATATCGTTGTGGAATCCATGCCACCTCTCAGCCCATAGGCCAATGGCGCAGGTACGCTTAAAAACATAATAAATTCCGAAGGGGCAATCACAACAAAAAAAAATGTATGCAATTTTATTTCTAGGACCATATAAAAAATTTAATGTCTCTGGATCTCCGGACAATACTTACATACAGATTTTATTTATTTCTTACTACTCTTTGGGTGGCGGGAACAATAATATTGAAAACCAAACAGACAGTTCAATGTTTTTATTTATATACTATGAATTAAGTTAATTAAATTAACTCAAATACACCAAAGTAAACACCTCAATATTCACCTAGCAAAGCCCACTTAGTCTACAGATCCGACTGCCAAACCTAGACCAAATATTTTCTTGTTATGGGAAACACCTTCAATATGTTACAGTCTAAAGAGTATGAGTAACTATTTTATAAAATCTTAAATAATAAGTTCGTAATATTACTATAAATAAAAACAAAAGTAAACATATGAAAATATATATAATACTAGTGGGCCCGGCAGATGTTGTCCTGCCCAATCTTTTTGAATACTCTTAAAGTAAATAAACAGCGTAGGATTCTCTAGTTAGCTATCTAGAAAAATATAAGATTTTTAGATTAGTTTGCAGTTCGATTTAAACTTGCACCATTACACTAGTCGACGATGAAAAATCTCCAGAGATGAGAGTTATATTTTATGTGAGGGCAATGTTTCAGCATTCAAAAAAAGAGACAAAAAAAAAAATTGCCAAAAAAATTTTTTTTTTCTAATTTTACTAAAAATGCAATAAGTCGGTCATCTTTTATCATAAAAATATAAAGTTATATAGAAATCGCATCTACATATCATGACCAATAACTTAAAATAATAAAATTTTCAGGTGTCTAAGACTTTTTCTAAAAGAAATGGGTTTTTTGTAGAAAAAGTCACCGAAATGCTGTGTTTTTTGGCATTTCGGGCTCACAGTTTCAGCTGTAGTTTTTTTTTAGACATCCGATTTTTATAATTTGGGACATTATAGAAAGGTACTCTATTCTACTTTTCAGAAAAAAAAAATTGGAAAAAAATTCGAATCAGTACAGATTTTATGACATCATATGTGAAACCGTTTTTTGAAAAAGGTCCTTTTTCACTAAAATAGTCCTAGAAAAAAAACAGGGTATAAGAGGATAATAAAAAATACGGATTTTGAATGCTGAAATATTGCCCTAACATAAAATATAAGTCTCATCTCTGGAGAAAAAAAAGTGTGAAATTTGTCGACTAGTGTTATTAGTAGAATGTCGCGCTTCACGGGTCTGTCTTAACCGAATTCTTTCAAGTTCATTGCGATCTTCACGTTCCTGGGCAGTACGATTAGATTGATAATTAATTTGATTCGTTGCATTTCTACCAAAAAACATCCGTATTGACAACCTTTAACACACGCAAAAATCAGATTTGAAATTCATCGACGCGTTCATGAGAACACCCGTAACACCCGTGAAACATTAGTTTCTTTTATATATGAAAAAACAATTAACTAAAAAATATTAGTTAATCTGACAACACAATGGCACACTATAAAAAAAAATATAAAATAATTTGTCCAAAAATTAAAAATAAAATGTGAAGGGTGGCAACCCTTATCACTTAGGGGTATAAAAAATAGATGTTGACCGATTCTCAGAACTACCCAATAAGCACACAAAATTTCATGAGAATCGGTCCAGCCGTTTCGGAGGAGTATGGTTATTAGCATTGTGCCACGAGAATTTTATATATAAGATTTTAAGTATTGTTTGTTGGAAATAAACAAAAGGAGATAAGTTAATTTTATGATTTTGATATCGGGATTAGATGAATAATTCTAACATTTTTTTTGGTGTTCCCAAGCACTGGACCAAATTTGATCAAAATCGGTTGGTTGCATAACTCGGTTGTATATTCAAATATCGAATATCGAAATTTGGCATTGGGAAGTTTTTAAGAGTGCCCGAGCACTGTAACAAATTAGATCAAAGTCGGTTGGCTTTATCATTAAGCCCTAATAGGACCGACCGCTCAAAAAATTGTTTTTGGTTCAATATTCGTTTGATTTTAGTTTACTTATAAATATTTCTTATTTTATATTTAATATTTTCAACTGGAACATAAACAGCTGATACAGTACGAATATTTGTATATTGTACGAGAATATCTAAAGGAAAGTGAAAACAAAATATTGTTTCAAAGACAAAAAAAAATATAAATAACTAAATTAAATTTTAACAAAATATTAAAAAAAAAATATTATATCAGCCTAGTCGCAAATGTGTTGTGGTCTAGTGTTCCAGTATTGCCGTAATCGCGGCATAATCTATAAACTAGGCGTCACTTTATCTTGACTAAAATAAAATGATTAAGGCTATAGATAAATCGCTGATATAGTCGCTCATAGACACCTTAATGCTTATAAATAGAGGTTTTTATTCTTTGAATAGCTTAGTTGCCAAAACCGTGTAGGGAGCTAAGACTGAAAGCGTTTCTGCAAGTTTTACTCCTGCCAGTAAGTAGAATTGTGAAAATTGTTTTATGGTTTACCATAAACAAGTGCACTGATTGATCGATCGCAAATTTTCGAACAACTTATATAAGAAGTTTTGTGGTAAAATTCAACAATTAATTATTACAGCCAGCAATATGATCGCTTTAAAATTGGCTGCCATCTTGGCGGTTTGTATAACCGCCACTATGGCGGATACCCGTGCAGTGATCATGCCACGGGCTACTGTGGGTTACAGACTGCCCACGGATATCGAACCGATTAGCTATAAACTAAAATTGCGTCCGTATTTGCTGGAAAGCGATGGTGCCAAACGTTTTACCTTCGATGGCGAGGTGGATATTACAATTAGGCCCACTGTGAATACAAACAATATAGCGCTGCACTCGAAGAATTTGACCTACTCCGTGAGCCAGTATTGGGTTCAAGGCGCTACAACTCCAACAAATTTTGGTACCAATACTACCAACCAGGACACAGATATTGTGGATCTTACGGTTGCTACAGCGCTTCAAGTAGGTACAACTTATGTTCTGCATTTTGAGTACGTAGGTCTTATGGAGGATGATATGCATGGTTTCTATCGCAGCTCATATGTGGATGATAATAATCAGACCAAGTAGGTTTTGTTGTAAATAAGTCTCATTACTAAGTACTCAAGTGCTTATTATTTATAGATGGCTGGGCTCTACACAGCTCGAAACGAACCATGCGCGTCGCGTCTTTCCAAGCTTTGATGAGCCACAATTCAAGGCCACTTTCGATGTAACACTTGTGCGTCACAAAATCTATAACGCCGTCAGCAACACACGCCTGATGAGCTCTACACCTGTGCAGGAAGGGTAAGCTTAGACCCTTCTGCTATTAACGGATACGTTTTAACTGGGCTTATTGTTACTTTTGCAGCGAGTACTTTGAGGACACTTTTAAAACAACGCCAAATATGTCCACCTATTTGTTGGCCTTTATTATTTCCGAGTTCACACCACGCAAGGATGGCAACTTTAGCACGCTAGCACGTCCTGAGTTCTATACACAAACCAAATACCCCAATGAAGTTGGTCCCAAAATATTGGCCGCCATTGGCAATTATTTGAACTCTGACTACTACCAGTTGGGCAATGACAAAATGGACATGGCCGCCATACCCGATTTCTCTGCTGGCGCCATGGAAAACTGGGGCTTGCTTACCTACAGAGAACGCAGTCTTTTGGTGGATGAGTCAGCCACAACGCTGGCCTCACGTCAGTCCATTGCTGCCGTCATAGCTCACGAACAGGCGCACATGTGGTTTGGAGATTTGGTTACCTGTCAATGGTGGAGTTATACCTGGTTAAATGAGGGTTTTGCACGCTATTTCCAATACTTTGGTACTGCCTTTGTGGAAACCGAATGGGAGTTGGATCTGCAGTTTGTGGTCGATCAAATACAGTCCGTCATGAGCATGGACTCTACAAATGCCACAAATCCCATGAGCGATGAAGACACCAATACGCCGGCTGATCTTAGCCGCATGTTTAACAGCATTTCTTACAACAAAGGAGCCGCTTTTATACGTATGGTGGAGCACACCATGGGCTCAGCCAACTTCCAAAAATCTCTGCAGGAATACTTGGTGAAATAGTAAGTTTTTCAAGTACTATACTTTAAGGATTAGTACTATTTATTTTATTTTTCAGTGCATATCAGCCTGCAGTGCCGCAGTATTTGCTGGATGCCTGGCGCGCCAATTGGCCCACTGATAGATTTAATAGCAGCGCTGAGCAAATCTTTACCAGCTTTACTACACAAGTGGGTTATCCTGTGATCACAGCCGAGCTTGCTGCGAATGGTTTAAGCGTTGAATTTAGCCAAAAACGTTTTTTGCTTAAACAAAATGATGGCGCCGATGACAAATTGGTCTACTATGTGCCTATTACCTATACAACCAGCACCGAGAAGAACTTCGAGAATACTACGCCCAAGTTTATACTCAACGGCACTGATAAACATACGGTACAATTAAGCGCCGCTGTGCAATGGGTTGTGGCCAATATACAGGAGACTGGTTACTATCGCGTCAACTATACGGAAGCTAACTGGCATAATATACATCATGCTCTGGCCGCTGCCAACTGGAGCGACATACACGAGCTTAATCGCGCACAGATTGTGGACGATCTATTGAACTTGGCACGCGCCAGCGAAATCAGCTATGACCTGGCCTTGGACATACTAGAGTATCTGGAAACGGAAACCAACTATCTGCCCTGGACCGCGGCTTTTAATGGCTTCAACTTCCTAGCTATACGTCTGGGCAATGATACTGCACACTTTGGCAACTATATACAGCATCTTACCTACAAATCCTACAACGAGCTGGGCTTCGATGAAAAATCCACGGACAGTGCGCTACAAATTTATCTGCGCACCAAGGTGCTGACCTGGGCCTGTCGCTTTGGCAGTGCCGATTGCATTAGACAGGCTCAAAGCTACTTCAAGCAACTGAGCACAGTGCCCAAGAACATACGCTCCGTTGTCTATTGCGTTAGTCTACGCGAGGGTGGCTCAACCGAATTTGAGGCACTGTACAATAAATTCAAGACCGAGACTGTAGCCACTGAGGAAACGCTGCTGCAGAACTCCTTTGGCTGTGTTAAACAACAAGCGTTGATCGAGCGTGTCTTCAATCTGGTGCTTTCCGATGAGATACGCCGTCAGGATAAGTCTTCCGTGCTGGCCACGCTCTACACGGACAACAATGAGAATGTCTCGCCGGTGTTCAAGCTAGTTACTAGCCAATTCGAGGCATTGGCTGAAGCGTAAGCTATATATAATAACTGACTCCTTTGAGCAGCTTTTTATTAAAAAAACTTATTTTTTTTATAGCATGGGCGGCTACTCCGCCGTGGCCACGGTCATTTCCAACATTGCCACACGCTTTACCGAGGACTCCCAGTACCGGGAACTGCAGGCTTTCAACACCGCCAACAGTCCTAAGTTTGGTAGCTCTGCAGCTACATTGTTGGCTGCTGAGAAAACTGCCGCCGAAAACTTGGCTTGGGCTGAGGCCAAGCTGTTCACTTTCCGCAACTATCTGGCCACACGTAGTGGTAGCGCCACCACTAGCGCCTTTGCAGCTATTAACCTGCTGCTTTTGGCCTTGGTCGCAATCTTTCTACGCTAAGTAAGATATAACTACTTGAATACTTTTAACTTCAAGCACTTGAAACCAATCAAAGTATTAAGAATATGAATACTTAGCGCCTATCAATCAATCTATGTTGCCAGGCCATAAACATAAATAATATTTTTGTATATAAATAAATCAATTTAAATTGAGAAAATAATAAAACTATTAGAAAGTAATTACTGAAAATATAATTGAAAATTGACTTCTTAATGACAGAAAATAAAAACATAAGAATTAAATGAGAGCCACGTTAAAGTCTTTCTGTAGCATAATCCTCACCACTTGAATGGGACATCTCTGCATGCTTTCTTTGCTATTGCTCATAGCTCCATACCAGAATGAAAATCCGCAGAGCTCCTGAAAAGAAAACGAACAAATTTTATTCGTTTTCTTTTTTGCTTTCTCCTAATTTTTTGTTGATATTTTCTCAAAGAATGCTTACTTTTGGGCAGCACAGCTATAAAACTAGATTGATCCATAAAATATTTGTTAAAAAATGGCGTACGTAAAGTCGGGCGCGGTCGACTCTAGGATAATCTGTATCACTAGCTTGCAATAAAATCCGGTTCCTTCACAAAAAACCAAAAATAGAAGAATCTTTAAGCCCTAATAGGATCGACGAAACAAAAAATTGTTTTTGGTTAAATATTCGTATGATACTAGTTTATTTAAAAATATTTTTTATTTTTATACTATTGTGTAGGTAAATAAGCTTTTCAACTGGAACAGCTGATACAATACGAATATTAGTATGTATATTGTAAGTGTATGTCCAAAGGAAAGTGAAAACCAAATATTGTTTCAAAGAAAAAAAATGATCACTCTATTATATAAAAAAGTTGTTTTTTCTCATATTTTTGACAGTGTAGATAAATGTGTGTATAGCAGAAGATATTTGATTGTCATGATTTTTTTTGTTCAGGGGGTGAAGCCCCTAGTAAATAAATAAATTAAATTTTCACAAAAAATTTAAAAAATGTATTATATCAGCCTGGTCGCAAATGTGTTGTGGCCTAGTGTTCCAGTATTGCCGTAATCGCGGCATAATCTATATACTAAGAGTCACTTTATCTTGACTAAAATAAAATGTTTAAGGCTATAGATAAATATATTGATATAGTCGCTCATAGACACCTTAATGCTTATAAATAGAGGTTTTTATTCTTTGAATAGCTTAGTTGCCAAAATCGTTTGGGGAGCTAAGACTGAAAGCGTTTCTGCAAGTTTTAGTCCTGCCAGTAAGTAGAATTGTGAAAATTGTTTTATGGTTTGCCATAAACAAGTGTACTGATTGATCGATCGTAAATTTTCGAACAGCTTATATAAGAAGTTTTGTGGTGAAATTCAACAATCAATTATTACAGACAGCAATATGATCGCTTTGAAATTGGCTGCCATCTTGGCGGTTTGTATAACCGCCACAATGGCGGATACCCGTGCAGTGATCATGCCACGGGCTACTGTGGGTTACAGACTGCCCACGGATATCGAACCGATTAGCTATAAAATAAAGTTGCGTCCGTATTTGCTGGAAAGCGATGGCGCCAAACGTTTTACCTTCGACGGCGAGGTGGATATTACAATTAAGCCCACTGTGAATACAAACAATATAGCGCTGCACTCGAAGAATTTGACCTACTCCGTGAGCCAGTATTGGGTTCAAGGCGCTACAACTCCAACAAATTTTGGTACCAATACTACCAACGAGGACACAAATATTGTGGATCTTACGGTTGCTACAGCCCTTCAAGCAGGTACAACTTATGTTCTGCATTTTGAATATGTGGGTCTTATGCAGGATGATATGTATGGTTTCTATCGCAGCTACTATGTGGATGATAATAATCAGACCAAGTAGGTTTTATTATAAATAAATCTCATTACTAAGTACTCAAGTGCTTATTAATTATAGATGGCTGGGCTCTACACAGTTCCAAACCAACCATGCACGTCGCGCCTTTCCAAGCTTTGATGAGCCACAATTCAAGGCCACTTTCGATGTAACACTTGTGCGTCACAAAATCTATAACGCCGTCAGCAACACACGCCTGATGAGCTCTACACCTGTGCAGGAAGGGTAAGCTTAGACCCTTTTGCTATTAACGGATACGTTTTAACTGGTCTTATTGTTACTTTTGCAGCGAGTACTTTGAGGACACTTTTAAAACAACGCCAAATATGTCCACCTATTTGTTGGCCTTTATTATTTCCGAGTTCACACCACGCAAGGATGGCAACTTTAGCACGCTAGCACGTCCTGAGTTCTATACACAAACCAAATACCCCAATGAAGTTGGTCCCAAAATATTGGCCGCCATTGGCAATTATTTGAACTCTGACTACTACCAGTTGGGCAATGACAAAATGGACATGGCCGCCATACCCGATTTCTCTGCTGGCGCCATGGAAAACTGGGGCTTGCTAACCTACAGAGAACGCAGTCTTTTGGTGGATGAGTCAGCCACAACGCTGGCCTCACGTCAGTCCATTGCTGCCGTCATAGCTCACGAACAGGCGCATATGTGGTTTGGAGATTTGGTTACCTGTCAATGGTGGAGTTATACCTGGTTAAATGAGGGTTTTGCACGCTATTTCCAATACTTTGGCACTGCTTTTGTGGAAACCGAATGGGAGTTGGATCTGCAGTTTGTGGTCGATCAAATACAGTCCGTCATGAGCATGGACTCCACAAATGCTACAAATCCCATGAGCGATGAAGACACCAATACGCCGGCTGATCTTAGCCGCATGTTTAACAGCATTTCTTACAACAAAGGAGCCGCTTTTATACGTATGGTGGAGCACACCATGGGCTCAGCCAACTTCCAAAAATCTCTGCAGGAATACTTGGTGAAATAGTAAGTTTTCAAGTAATATACTTAAAAGCTAAGTTATACTAATCCTTTTATTCAGTGCATATCAGCCTTCAGTGCCGCAATATTTGCTGGATGCCTGGCGCGCCAATTGGCCCACTGATAGATTTAATAGCAGCGCTGAGCAAATCTTTACCAGCTTTACTACACAAGTGGGTTATCCTGTGGTCAATGCCGAGCTTTCTGCGAATGGTTTATACATTGAATTTAGCCAAAAACGTTTTTTGCTTAAACAAAATGATGGTGCCGATGACAAATTGGTCTACTATGTGCCTATTACCTATACAACCAGCACCGAGAAGAACTTCGAGAATACTACTCCCAAGTTTATACTGAACGGCACTGATAAACATACCGTAACATTAAGCAACGCTGTGCAATGGGTTGTGGCTAATATACAGGAGACTGGTTACTATCGCGTCAACTATACCGAAGCTAACTGGCATAATATACATCATGCTCTGGCCGCTGCCAACTGGAGCGACATACACGAGCTTAATCGCGCACAGATTGTGGACGATCTATTGAACTTGGCACGCGCCAGCGAAATCAGCTATGACCTGGCCTTGGACATACTAGAGTATCTGGAAACGGAAACCAACTATCTGCCCTGGACCGCGGCTTTTAATGGCTTCAACTTCCTAGCCATACGTCTGGGCAATGATACTGCACACTTTGGCAACTATATACAGCATCTTACCTACAAATCCTATAACGAGCTGGGCTTCGATGAAAAATCCACGGACAGTGCGCTACAAATTTATCTGCGCACCAAGGTGCTGACCTGGGCCTGTCGCTTTGGCAGTGCCGATTGCATCAGACAGGCTCAAAGCTACTTCAAGCAACTGAGCACAGTGCCCAAGAACATACGCTCCGTTGTCTATTGCGTTAGTCTACGCGAGGGTGGCTCAACCGAATTTGAGGCACTGTACAATAAATTCAAGACCGAGACTGTAGCCACTGAGGAAACGCTGCTGCAGAACTCCTTTGGCTGTGTTAAACAACAAGCGTTGATCGAGCGTGTCTTCAATCTGGTGCTTTCCGATGAGATACGCCGTCAGGATAAGTCTTCCGTGCTGGCCACGCTCTACACGGACAACAATGAGAATGTCTCGCCGGTGTTCAAGCTAGTTACTAGCCAATTCGAGGCATTGGCTGAAGCGTAAGCTATATATAATAACTGACTCCTTTGAGCAGCTTTTTATTAAAAAACTTATTTTTTTAGCATGGGCGGCTACTCCGCCGTGGCCACGGTCATTTCCAATATTGCCACACGCTTTACCGAGGATTCACAGTACCGGGAACTGCAGGCTTTCAACACCGCCAACAGTCCTAAGTTTGGTAGCTCTGCAGCTACATTGTTGGCTGCTGAGAAAACTGCCGCCGAAAACTTGGCTTGGGCTGAGGCCAAGCTGTTCACTTTCCGCAACTATCTGGCCACACGTAGTGGTAGCGCCACCACTAGCGCCTTTGCAGCTATTAACCTGTTACTTTTGGCCTTGGTAGCAATCTTTCTACGCTAAGTAAGATTAAACCACTTGAATACTTTTAACTTCAAGCACTTGAAACCAATCAAAGTATTAAGAATATGAATGCTTAGCGCCTATCAATCAATCTATGTTGCCAGCCAAAACAGGCCATAAATATAAATAATATTTTTGTATATAAATAAATCAATTTAAATTGAGAAAATAATAAAACTAATAGAAAATAATTACTGAAAATATAATTAAAAATTGACTTCTTAATTGACAGAAAATAAAAATATAACAATTAAATGAGAAGAACGTAAAAGTTTTTCTGAAGCTTACTCCCCACCACTAGCATAGGACATCTCTCAATGCTCATAGCTCCATACCAGAATGAAAATCAGCCAAGCTCCTGAAAACGAAAAACGAAAGCGAACAAATTTTATTCGTTTCCTTTTTTTGCGTTGTCCTAATTTTTTTCTGCTAATATTTTCTCAAGAATTGCTTACTCTTTGGCAGCACAGTTATGAAACTAGATTGATCCAAAAAATATATATTAAAAAATGGCGTACCATAAGGGATACCCTGTACCACTAGCTAGCAATAAAATCTGGTTGCTTTACAAATAACCAAAAACAGAAGAATTTTTAAGCAAAAAACTTTTTTTAACGGTCGTTCCTTTGGGAGCTATATGATATAGTCAACCGATTTCGATCAAATTTGACACAGTGCTTTAATACCTTAAATAAGATTTGAATGCCGAAGTTAGGTCAAATATCTTTACAAACAAACGAAACACATAGATTTTTGTATAAAAAACGTATTTTTGTACCGATTCGTCCTATGGGAGCTATATGATATAATCTACCGATTTTAATAAAATTTGGTGCAATGCTAAGGACCTACGAAAAACTTTCAAGTGCGAAATTTAATTCCAATATCTTCCCAAACAAACAAGAGAAAAAAACAAAACTAATTTTATTCGAATTTTAATTCGATTTAATCGAATTTTTGGAAGATCGGCCCTATAGGAGCTATATGATATTTGATACGATACTTGGGTTCTCTAAAAAACTTCTGAATGCTAAATCTGGTTACGATATCCTTATTAAATGTATATTAAAGTATAGCGAATTTTGTACAAAAAAAGTTATTTTGGCCGATCGGTTCTATGGGAGCTATATGATACAGTCAACTTATATTGATTAAATTTAGTACAGTGCTTGAAAAATATAAAAAGCTTTCGAATGACAAATTTGGTTACGATTCATAAACAAATGAATTATCCATCTAAGACTTTTATTTTTTTTCGAGCTTGTCTGAAACACCCCTATGAGAGCTATATAATTTAACCCCGATATCAAAAAATAAAATAAACTTGTCTCCTATAGAATAATATGGGATCTAATTTTGGTTACTCTAGCTCTTACCATCTCGAAGATCTAGGCGTTCAAACGGACAGACGGACGGAGGGACATACAGACATAGGTATATCGACTTCTCTAGTCCCCCTGATCATATTTTAGGTAAGTCGATATACCTATGTCTGTATGTCCCTCCGTCCGTCTGTCCGTTTGAAAAAATATTCGGAGAGATCAGAGCAACGATGTTTGAAAATATACTAACTAATATGTATACTAACTATTTTTTTTTATTCATTCGGGGAAAATTGTGAGATATAATATAAAAAATAAAATAAATAGTTCAGGCTTCTAGCCTTTCCTACTTAGATATTATAAGCATTATTTTTTAAATTATTTTAAATTATGTTAAAGCTAAAATTTATAAAATATTTGTAGAGGAGTATACTTATTTATTATTGCATTAAATTGGTGTTCTAATTCGATAAAATATTTGTTATGATTTCCTTTCAAAGTGTAATGTTTTGGGGCACAAACGTGGCACTACTGAAATTAAATAATCCTTCATTTTTGTTTTTCTCGTCCCAAAATCACCCTAAAAAAGACTTTTTTACGAAGGTTAATTTTTCGTGTAAGCTACTGAAATCGCTTAAAAATATAATATTGCATTTTTGTTTAAATTTCAAAAAATTTCCCAAACAGCTAATAATATGATTATTATGATTTTTTATAATAGATGTAATACATATATTTGGTATGTAAAAATATCTATATATATATCCTTGAAAAATAAAATCATTGAAAGTACCTGTTGGTGATTTTCGGGGATTTTTTTTAATCTAGCACTTGTGAAATTCATAAAACTATTTTGACAATTACTAATCAAGCGAATTATCGATGAATGGTTCAAAGTTTATTTATTTACAATTTGTTAAAAAATTTTATGACCCTACTTCCACCAATTGACTTGAGCATGAATCATTGCCAATATTTGGTTTGTACCTGCGTTTAAACCGGATTTTTTTTCTCAGTGCACAGAGTATTCAAGAATTAAGTTTATTTATTTGGCCAGTTAGTAACCAATCCGATTAACCAATAACGCCCTATCATTGATATTGTTATTAACATTATTTTTATACAAACATAAATCTTCCACTCTTATCGTTGAAACAGAAACAAAAAAAAAAACGTGTTCTCTCGGGGAATTTTTCTTGTTTTGTTTTGGTTGGGTTCGTTTGGGTTTCACGAAAATTTGACTAGAGCACTCTCAGTATTAAAACGGCTGTCCACAATGACAGACGGTAAATCAAAAAATTCTGCGCTCTCGCTGATAATATTGGGCGTCGCATTAATTGGCACTTGTGGAGCCCTCGAGTATCGATTGCCCCGCAGCGTCTTGCCATATTTTTATAACATTACCATTAGGCCTTATCTGTTGGCCAATGATGCTGATAAGCAGTTTACATTTGAGGCTGACGTCAGCATTGATCTACAAGCTGTGCAGACGGAGGTGCAGCAAATAACGCTGCACAAGGATTATATTGATATAATAGCTTGTTCGATTTATGATGTGGAGGGTGCACTTGTGGAGGAAATTAGCACGGAGAGTTTACAATATGAAACGGAGACGGATCAGTTGACAGTGCCGCTGTCCCAAGCACTGCAAGTCAATGTTAATTATACGCTGAGATTCAACTACACCGGTCTGATACGTGATGGCTTGAAAGGTTTATATCGCTCCAGCTATGTAGAACCGGATACTGGAGATATCAAATGGATTGCAGTGACGCAGCTGCAGCGCATAGATGCACGCGTTGTCTTTCCGTGCTTTGATGAGCCCGATTTCAAAGCAAAGTTTCAGCTGCACATAAGTCGACCCAAACATTACAATGCCATTAGCAACACCAGACTTATCGATAGCACAGCTGAGCAGGGGTCTGTATATTAATTAACTTTATGGTCTTTGATAAACATTTTACTGAAGGTACTTATTATATCACAGCGATCGCTATCTGGATCACTTTGAGGTGACACCTGTTATGTCCACTTATCTGCTTGCTTTTATTGTTTCCGAGTATAAAGCACGAGGTACAAATGACTTTGCCGTAATCTCGCGGCCGGAGTTCTACGACAAGACAGAGTTCAGCTATAATGTGGGACAACGCACAATAGTAGCATTGGAGCAACTTTTTCAACAGCCCTATAGTGAGCTGGGTAATAGAATTCTGCAATATGCAAGTTCACCTACATTTCCACACAATGGCATGGAAAACTGGGGTTTGATCATATACAGGTATGTAAAGTGGAAACGTTTAAAATGCTCCAAGATCTTTAAGTTACATCGTTCCATAGCTATGAGTATTCAAAAACGATGAAGGGCGTTACGTAGCAGTAGGATAAACTGCATCCAGTTTTAAAAAAAAACAAAATGTATTGATAAAATAAACTAGTGGGCCCGGCAGACGTTGTCCACCCAAACTTTTGGAATAGTCTTAAAATGTATAAACATCGTAGGATTATCTAGCTAGCTTATCTAGCCAATCATTAAATTTTTGGATTAGTTGACATTCATGACTCTCTAGCCGTATGGACAAACTTAAGTATTCTTAAGAGAGCTTGCATCTCTAATAAACTCATGCTCCACAGAAACTACTATTCAATCCCTTTGCGACTACGCTTCTGTCTGCACTTAATGTCCAATACCCGGTGTTAAACAATTTTCTACTATGCTATATTCACGATATTCATAAAAATGCATATATCTCACGAACCAATACACACAAACACATCGCAATAAGCGTAAAACCTTCGTATTGGCAACCTCTAAAATATGCAAAAATCAGATTTTAAATTCATCTATGCGTTCTTGAGAACATCCGTTACACGTAAAACATAAGATTCTAAAAATTGTTCAAAAAATTTTAAAAAAAATGTTAGGGGTGGCAACCCTTATCACTTAGGGGTATGAAAAATAGATGCTGACCGAATCTCAGACCTACCCAATAGGCACACAAAATTTCATGAGAATCGTTCCAGCCGTTTCGGAGGAGTATGGGCACTAACATTGTGACACGGGAATTTTATATAAAAAATTTAAAAAAAAAGATTATAAAAATCTTATTTCGAGCGTTTATTTACATACTTTTATAAAAATATTATTTTAATTTTTGAACATAAATTAAAGTTTTTATAATCTAAAAATTACAAATTAAGATTTTAATCACGATTTAAGCTTTTTTCCAGTCTTGAAAATGTATTGTTTCTTATTTTAAAATAAGAAAACATTTGTTTGTTTTCATAAGCTAAAAAGTTTTATATCAAAATTAAAATTGTCTTTAGGATTTCAGATATTTTTTCGAAAACCTTTAAATTTTAAGTGTCATATCTTACATATCTTGTCTTTGAAATATCCATACTTAAGTTTAACAAAAAGATTTACCCAAAACATAAAGAATCGCTAAAACTGAAGACTACAAAAAATTGCGCTACTTTTCCTCCTGATGCAATAAGATCCCGATCTATTTTACTTCTATCTTAAAAAATCCAATTAAAGACATTAGCGAAAGTGCTTTACCTTAAAAATAACTCTAATCTTTTTTTTCTTATCTACCAGTAATACAATGTTGCTTTCATTAAGAGATTAGATTTTAGTTGGTTGTGCATCGATACCATTAAAAGTGTATAGCTTGCTTTAAAAGTATTGCCACTTACCGTAAAATCAGGTCAAGTTCAAAAAATTCTACAGTTTATATTTATTTTGATTAAAAAATAACAACAAATGGACGAGAAAACACACAAAAACCGAACTTAGTTTTAAAATTTGTAGTAATAAAAAATGGTTCAAATATATTTTTTAGTTTACGAGGAATGTTTTGCTATCTAAATTTTGAAAAGCAAAAGTTTAGTCAATTATTTCTCAATTTTCCCCAGAAATTCGTATTTTTTTTTTAAAAAGCTTGTTGCATGAAACGCCCTCTGGCGGCACTCACAAGTAAAAATAAACATGAAATATGAATTCCTTGACCCTCAAAACTCCAATAAACACATAGAAAAATAACAAGTATTGGCTTAAAAAATCGAAATGTTAAATTAAAATGTTTCTTTCGCAAAGTTGCCTAAAATTATCAGTGGAATACTCCTAGGGGCACCGCGAATCGAGTTTTTTGGCTTCATACAAATTGATCCACCCTAATATACATAAATACATATATTTATATATATTCAACGAATTAAAATGTTATTTATATCTTCGCAAGAAATTGACGTACTATGATTTAAATTAAATGATAAATGGAAGGAGGTGATTAGAAGATTAGATTCCTGACATTTGAGTTTTGTGAATATCAAACTTTTTAGTTATTTAATAACAACAAAGGAATGAAAATAGAAAAACAACATTTTATATTTCAGTCATAGTGGACAAAATGTCACGTTCGACATGTTACTTTCGAGAGCGCTTAAAATAAAATTTAAAAAAAGGGTACCAAAGATTTTTTTTTTATCTATATATATAAAAGAAACTTATGTTTTACGTGTTAAGAAGGTTCTCAGGAACGCGTCGATAAATTTCAAATCTGATTTTCGGTGTGTTAGAGGTAGTTTTCGATCGTTTCAATCATTGAGATCAGTGAATGGCGTATTGTGTGCAACGTATCGAGAGGCATGTCAAAAATTTAATTTGTTGTAAAATGATTTGCACTGAGATCAAAATTTAGTAGATGCTGCTATTAATGCTCATCCATATCAAATACGTGTTCTATCTGCGATTATTTTGACAACATGTTTTCCATCAAATCCACCTGAATTGTGGATAAAATATCAAGAAAATTTACCAGAAGATATTTTGTTTCGAGTACGTCAAGCAAAACATAAGCCAGTGATGGAATTTACGCCGGAAGTTTATAGTGAAGCTTTAATTCATATTGAAGATCTATGCTTGGCGATGGCTAATAAAGCATTGGGACAATTGGAAATGCTTTCTCCTTATCGAACAATGCATGATGCATGTTCAATTGGAAGAAATTCAACGAATCAAATCAATTATCTATAATAATTATCGATCTAATCGTACTGCCCATGAACGTGAAGATCGCAATGAACATGAAAGAATTCGGTTAAGACAGACCCGTGAAGCGCGACATTCGACTATTAATGGTACAAATTTGAATCGAGCTTGCAACCAAATCTAAAAATCATATATTTTTACAGATAAGCTAACTAGAGGATCTTACAATGTTTGTTCACTTTAAGAGTATTTAAAAAGTTTGGGCAGGACAACGTCTGCCGGGCACACTAGTCGCTTATAATGCAAAAATTAAGCTGCATTTCTGCACAACATATATTATATTATATATTATTAAAATATTACATAAAGTTGCGCTGAAATCGATGTTCTTAACGTCCGCCACAATAACCACTTTTATTTTTTGTCACTTTCGAATCGTGACCTTTTTGGTCAATATTTTTTTTACCAGGACATTGCCTTTCAATAAACTGAAGCACCAAGAGCTTTAGGAGAGAGTATATATTTTTTTTATTTTTATTTCACTTTGAATTCGTACAATGGTCTATAAGGATGTTTTGGAAATACCTATAAGTAAAGACCGTTTAGTGATCCGTCGCACTTCAACCAAATATATTTTACTTGATAACCCTAACCATAACTTTCCACAAGGTTTCTTTTCTTGACGATGTTACTATCATATTTTCACCTAAAGTAAGAAATTTTTGTTTAAGATGACGCAATGATTCCAGCAGTGATAATACTTTGTGGTTAATATTCTTTTCTCTATTTTTACGATCCTACTGTGTTTTTTTTTTTTTGGTTGCCCCTTTTTTGTTATAAGCCTCCAAATATTAAGATATTTGCATCAAATTTGGCACTTTGGCCCCCAAGGCGATGTACCAAGTTTCGCCCCCATATTTCTTATAGCTGCCATATAGCCGATCTGACTGATTTGCACAAAATTGTGAGTTTTTTAAGCTACTGAGTTGAAAATCGATTTGTACACATATTTTGGACTTATTAGTAGACCTGCAAAAGTTGATTTTGTTTGGAGCACTCTATTATAATGATGTCATGCCGTAATGGGTTAAATTTAAAAACTGAAATTTTGCGAAAAAAAAAATAACTTGGTTTTTTTGCGATATGCTTTGAACTGTATCATTAGTTTTCAAAAATCATTGGGGACAGTTTCCATTGCCTTATCCTTTACCGCTTTAGCGATATTTTTAGGAGATCCTCAATTCCACATCTTCAGCCAGACCTATTCGTTAAAGATAAACAAGTTATCGTTAAAATGAGAGCTTAATAGCCGAAATTATGTTGTACAAACTCGCATATATCTAATATTATGTACATGATCTTATAGCGATGCTATTCTGGTACACGAACCTGGTTATACAGATGGCCATTCGGACAAGGAGCTTACCGTGCGTATCATTGCGCATGAAACTTCACATATGTGGTTTGGAGACAGTGTAACCTTTAAATGGTGGAGCTACTTCTGGCTAAACGAGGCCTTTGCACGTTACTATGAATACTTTATGGCGCATGAGGTTAGTTGGCCTAAATCGAGATATCTTTCACCTACTAAAATCTTATATGCGCTTTTGCAGCTCTATCCGGAATATGAACTCGATGAACAATTTGTAGTGCGGCAAATGCAGTTAATCTTTGGCACAGATGCGGTAAACAGCACACAGCCCATGTCCAGTCCGGAGCAGAGCATACAAACGCCCGAAGAGATTGGCTATAAATTTAGCAGCATTGCCTATGCCAAAGGAGCCAGTATAGTGCGCATGTGGCGCAATGCCATGGGCGAGACGAACTTTGATGCGGCGATTAGCAGCTATCTGAAGGCCAAGTGAGTGGTAGCTACTATGTTCTAGAATAATTTTGGATAACTTTTAAGCTTTTTACAGTCATTTGCGTTCTACCGTGCCAGATGAGTTGTTTGAGCATCTAAAACAACATTGGCCAACGCAGCAATATTTACATTTGGATAAGTTCTTCACTGACTATACGGAGCAAGTGGGCTATGCCATGGTTGTGGTCAATGCTAGCTGGGAAAACACGAGAATTGTTCTAGAGCAACGGCGCTTTCTGCTTAGTCCGGGCGATGGCAGCGATGCAAAGCTACGCTATACCATACCCATTACGTATACGACGAATCTGAAGCCGGATTTCCAAAATCTAACGCCCATCACTTACTTTGACAAGATAGCGGATCAAGTTATGCTGTCGTTTGATGAATCCATCGATTGGATAGTGCTAAATTTAAAGCAATCCAACTACTATAGAGTTTTCTATGATGCTCCACTGCTCAAGCAGCTGCAGCTGGCCTTGGCCACTCTGGATCATAGCCAGATTGCGGTGGAAAATCGCGCTCAGATCATAGATGATCTATTTAATTTTGCGCGCGTGGGCATGATTGACTATGCAGAGGTGTTTGAGTTTTTGGAATATTTACAACTGGAAAAGGATTTTGTGCCTTGGTACGCCGTCTACGAGGGCTTAGCGCGCATAGCACCACGTCTGACTGAGGCACAGCTGCCCAACTTTGGCAGGTATCTAAATGACATTACCGAAACGGTCTTTGCTAAAGTGGTGCAGTCTAATGATGACTCCAAGCCATTGGATGTATACAATCGTAACAAACAAGTGGCCTGGCTGTGCAAGTATCAGCATGCAGCTTGCAATAGTCAAGTGCTGGCCACGCTGTCGTCCTTAGAGCAGCAGCAGAGAAAGCCCATAGCAGACTACAGGGAAACGCTTTACTGTGCTGCTTCGCGTGCCGGGGAATATGCCAAGGTACTGCAGCTCTATCATGCCGAAACTTTTGAGATAGAAAAGCAGAAATTGTGGCGTGCCGCAAGTTGCACGCGTCTCTATCAGACGCACTATGAAAAAGAAATACTGGGCAATGACACCACGGTGGCCATGAAAATCGCTGGCCTGGAGCAGTTGTACCAACAGAATCCCGAAAATGTTTCACCCGTTTTTGAGCTGTTAACCAAAAACATAACGCAGCTGGCGGAAGCGTAAGTCCATAATGATTTACTCTATGTAAGCAACAAGCTTTGACTTTGAATTTCTCTTGCAGCCTGGACAGCAACTGGTCGGAGACGGCCAATGTGCTCAGTGGTTTGGCCGGCTATTTTACCACACGAGAACAGCAAAAGCAGCTAGATGATTTCATTGCGGCGGAGGGCACACTATTTGGCAGCTCCATAAGCACACTTCAAAAGGCTACTCAAACCGTGACCAGCAATTTGGACTGGGCCGAGCAGCGTTTGAGCCGCCTGGTCAACTATTTGGGTCAAAGGAATGCTGCTGTGGCACTGCAGCTGCTCTACGGCGCTTTGCTCCTGCCCGTACTCAGTTTAGTGCTTAATCTTTGATTTGTGCATAAAATAAATAGCAATAGCAATAGCAATAGAGCTCAAAAGCACGAAACTCTACTCATTTTCACAGCAGGGGGAAATGCCAATTTCATGTATGCAATTACTAGGCAATATATGATGGAAGACTTAGTTTCTGGTGACGAATTGTTGAATACGCTTAAGAAGCTTCCAAATCTAATATGGAATTTTTTCAAAAATCTTCAAATCGTCAAGGAACTGGAGTCGGTAGGAACTGTGTGTGGTTTTAATAAGGAACTCGTAAATAAATGTTGTCTAATAAAAAGTTCTGTTGATGGGGTAATTTTTAACGATTACACCTACATGATCTATCATAATTTAGCTTTTTTATATTAATTTATAAATTTATTTATTGACAATCAACCGAAAAACGTCAGCCAGTAGGTGTCACAAGGGGAATTACGTGTAACCCTAGACTTGGGTACGCGCCGCAATTGTGACACACTTCTGGAAGTGCGACTATACTCTCCACGTGAGGGCGGCTGGAAGCAGGCCCATGGTAAGGTCATGTCTGCCATGGGTGCTGACGAATAGTAGTTTGGGCGAGAGAAGAAAACTCTATAAAATTACACCAAATCTAAGGTGGAATAGCAAAGGCCGATGGATGCATGTCTGAGAGTTCGGCAAGTGATGACTGAGACCCCCGTCATCACTTGGCGAACTCTGGATACCTGCCGACCACCAGTTTCAATAAATGGCTATGCCGCGGCTGGCTCACCCCTTCCCGACTACTCGTGGGTCCAAAATTATGAATTCAACAAATAACAAAACAAAAAAAAAACAAACTAGAAAACGTAACTCGGCGAAATAATATTCCCTTAAATATTCCAAAATGCGCTATGAGGAAGGAACCAGCAGGTGTCCTTCGCATCCCAGACTGTGCCGGCAAGGGTAAAGCGGCAAACCTACCGTCTTCTATAGATTCTGGGGGAAGGCAGTCCAACCCATCCTCGGGCGTAAAACTGTAACAAAAGTGTTTCGCTTCTTCGTCCAAGGTAGGGCTTGGCCGCTAACTCTTTAGAGCCGGTTACTGCTACGATGCCACCACCATCAAAACCGTCTTACCAAGACAGGCGATCGGCATGAGATATTCTCCAAAAAATCTTACCACTCCGGAGGTCTCACCGGAGGGTAAGAAACTAGTAGATTGGGCCAAAGATATCCTGCCGGGTTTCCAGCCAAAAGCTCAAAAATGTTTTTTTTAAATAATACTTTTGTAATCAAAAATTATATTTTTTTGAATAGAAAATTATTGATAAAATTATTTTTTTTTTATTCTAAAAGAATTAAAAATGTTATAATTTTTCTTATATTTAAAAATAAAAATACAAAATATCAATTATTTTCATTAATAAAATAAAACTTAATTTAAAATATTGTTTTAAAATTATTAAGCTCAGAAAATTGAGGGAGGTCTCATTTTGTAGATAATATCTGCAAATTGTTCGAAAAACTGCAATCACCATATCCAACTCTTAAATTTTCACAGCCATTGTGCTTAAACTAAGAAACCTATAACCTTGCTTTAGATCTTTTTTGATAGTTAATTTTATTGGCAACAATTTCGAGCTAAATCAGCACACTAAGTTTGACTCAAAAAAGACATCTTGAATAAATCGTAACAACATTTATTATCAGAAGGCGGTGCCACGCCCCTCCACTTAAATACGAAAACTCGGACTTGCACTTAGAATAAGATCCCTAAAAGTTTCATCCATTAAGTGATTTTCGTTTACTGTGGGTACCTACTACATTGCTTATGCGATAAACTTATATACTATAAAATATTTAAAACTTAATATTTAAGCACTTCTGTGTTCTTGTTCTTTCATTTTCTATTTTACTTTACTCCTCAAATATTTATTTTCTTCGCTTATATTGTTTTTCCTTCATCAGACAAAGGATTCTTTATGAAAATTAGAACAGCAGGATTAAAAAACAAAAGCACTAAGCGCAAAAATGAAATAGGAAACGCTTTTAAAAGGAAATGAAAAAAAATTTGACGGATAAAATAACGAAAAAGATGTAACAAATAAAAAAACAAAACTATAAATACCCTTTCCAAGGGCATAAAAAGCTTACACTCATAGCTATTACTAACCAAATGGACAGCACCTAGCGCATTTTATTAGGCCATAATTCATTGGTCAGGCGGCCATTAGAGTTTAGATGCCGCCATTGCTAACTCAACCGAGCTATAAAAGGGACAAGATGACCATGCTCGTTTCCCATTTGGAAAAGTACAAGGACTACAAACGGGGACCACTAAAATGCTGCGGCAATTGCTCAAAAATGAAAGCAACAAAGTATTCGTACTAATTTTATTCTATTGTGTTTTGGTGACCATTCTAAAGTTGTGTATGGTGCAGGCGGATAATGCTGTGGCAAGTAATGGTAAAGGAAAAATAATAATAATAATACTAAAAATAAGATATACTTTTCTGTGACATTAAAAAAAAAGCAATAAGTTTTGCGAAAATTACTTATGACTTATTTGCATAATATTTCGTGAAAGAGATACTGGATAGATAGTCCGGATTTTGTGTTATAAATCGTAGTTAGACTTTTTTAACAACTTTTTATACCTCGTACTTAAAAGTGCAAAGGGTAACGGACGGAAGGAGTCGCGGCAGACCCCAAGTCCTTTATACCAAAATGCTTATCATCGGGTTGCGATTGAGCCATGTCCGTTCGTACGTCCGTCCGTACGTCCGAATGAACGCTTAGATCACTGAGACTAGAAGAGTTAGAAACACTTAACTTTGCGCATATTTCCTGAGAAGATGAAGTTTGTTGAATCATGTCAAAATCTTTCCCCGATCCGCCGCAGTAGATTTTTGCGGTTTTTGGCAACACCGTTTAATATTTCATCTGAAATTTAACAGAGTGGCGTGTTGTGGTTCCACTCATCTGTGTGTCAAAAATTACAAAATCGGACAAATTCTTCTATGGACATTTCTTTTATGAACAAATCCACATCCAAATTTTATTGATGCGGACCCCCACCCGCAATCGATTTACCGTGTTTTCTCCCACACCTCTCAATATACCAACTTGAAACTTATTCCATATACTTTAAATAGCTTCTTTGACGTTACTTTCGAGTTTCATCACAATCGGTAAACATTTACGGAATCTCACAAAAAAAATTAATGCCAATTGGAAAGTTGTTAGTAGGAATATGCAGAACAAATTTGTTTGATAGAAAAGGTACAGGATATTCCACTGTCAGGCACCGCCTCAACTGTACCACATTTTTTTTTTATTGACTCAGTCCGATTTCATTTCGGGCAATCCCAGTATTTATACTTTTGGCCTGACTATTGGTACTATACGAGGTGTGTTCAAAAAGTAAGGCAACTTAAGCAGTTTCGCAGGCAACGTATTTTAGATTATCGATTTTTTTTTTGTTTTGTTGTGTTGGTACACTCTTCCCGAACATCTGTTCCAAATTTCAAGTGAATGGCATTTTTTGTTTGGTTGTGAGAGGCGTAAAGGTTATAAGTGTTTTGCGTGCCCGGCGATTTTTTTTCGGTCTTGGCTCTTCTGGCCGCTTCCATTGGGAAGGTTGGGCATTGGTTTCGATATCATAACCATGTACCCATGATTTGTCACCAGTTATGACCCTTTTGAGTAAATCTGGATCGACGTTGACATCATTCAACAGCTCTTGAGCGATGCTCATGCGACGGTTCATCCTCAGCAACTTCTCTGATAGTGATTCGACGATTTTCCAAAACAATTTTCTTCTCAGCTTGAACGTTTTCATCAGTTGTTGACGTGCTTGGGCGTCCAGAGCGAGGCTCGTCATTGGCATCTTCCCGGCCATCTTGGAAGAGTTTGTACCTCTTGTAAACATTTTTTTAATCAGAACACTTTCACCGTATGCTACTGTCAACATTTCAAGTGCTACGGAGCACTTAATTTTATTTTTTACACAAAATTTAATGCAAATCCGTTGATCCATATTTTTCGATACCAAAAATCGCCGAGCACGCAAAACACTTATAACCTTTACGCGTCTCACAACCAAACAAAAAATGTCATTCACTTGAAATTTGGTACAGATGTTCGGGAAGAGTGTACCAACACAACAAAATAAAAAAAATCGATAATCGAAAATACGTTGCCCGCTAAATTGCTTAAGTCACCTTACTTTTTGAACACACCTCGTAAATAAAAGTTTGATCACAGAGCGTTAACAAATCGAGGCTCGAGATCTTAATGTACACACTATCACACTATATCTTAAATTTGTTGCATACAGCGCTGACATGACATGAACTTATCAGCGCGGTCAGCTGCATGATTTTTGTATACTAATTTCAGCATCAGCTTATGCCATACAGACCACAGTGTGTTTGACTTTTTTGCGCCAATCAGCTCATGTCATATAAGCTCAGGTCAGCGCTCTGTATACGCACGGATTTATAAAAACAAATAAAATATAGCTATAGCGACTTAAAAATACGCTTACCTGTTTAAAATTAATAATACTTGAAATTTGTAGATGAGTAAATTAAACTGATTCATAATTTTTTTAAGACATCTTAGGCCTTCACAGGTATTCCCGACATTAACAATTTTTTTAAGTTCTTTCACAATGCAAAAAAAAAAAAAACAACCAATATTTTAAGCCGCTCCCGGCATCATTAAATATTTTAGCCATATTATTGCACTTGCACTTTGGGCTATAGTAACTTAGCACATTTTATATAACTTTTAACCTACTGCAACTAATAAACAATTTAATTTACAAATTCAAACACTTAAAAAAAACAAAACAAAGACGGCGCTGACGGCATCAATAATTATTTTAGCCAGATTATTAAGCACTTGCACTTTTTGTTATTATTACAAACACAACACGTAACATATTTTTTATTATTATAATTACAGACTTGTTGCCAATAAATGATTTAAATAATACAATTTTACACTCCAACAAAAATGAAAAAAAAAATTGCTTTATTAAGACTTCGAAGGCGCTGCCGGCAGCAACAAATGTTTAAGCCAGCTTTTTATTCTTTGCATCAACACGCAATTGCATGTAAATTTATTTAAATAACATAATAATCACATTTTTTATAAATTAACACTTGTTGCAATGTGCAAATTAAATAATTTATTATTTTTTCGCGGCTTAGGCAAATTTGCTGCATTTTGTTTTTCTTATGCACTCTTTTGATGTTGCCAGATCGGCGCACTGCTTGTGAACTAGTTCAAATATAGTGCAAAATGATTGCTCTTATTGGTCACTGTGCTTCTGGCTACGCTGTAACGGCTAACTAAAGAAGAATAGAAAGAGAGCGAATTGAGCGCAAGTGAGCGCAAGTGAGCAGGATATTATCGGCTGACACCGACATCAATATGCTCTTTACACATCGTAGCTATCGCAGTTTTGATGAAATTTTAAAAACATATTGAATTACACGACGGGATTGGAATTAACAAAAATTGATTTTTGGGAAGTCGAGCTTTATTATAAATGGAAAATGGGAATTACTTTAAACCCTACTAATTTTTGTGCTTTTTAAGTTTAAATACAATTTTTAACAAACGCCCAATAACTTATCTTCCAGATATATCACACATAGGCGATGATTGTCAGGTAACACCAGTCATACACGTGCTGCAGTATCCCGGCTGTGTACCCAAGCCAATCCCATCCTTTGCCTGTGTAGGTCGTTGTGCCAGCTACATACAAGTACGCCAATTTTTCACCATAATATCATCGGATTTAGTATATTCTTCCACACAATGTTCCAGGTATCGGGCAGCAAAATATGGCAAATGGAACGTTCGTGCATGTGTTGTCAGGAATCCGGCGAGCGAGAGGCCGCGGTTTCCTTATTTTGTCCCAAGGTCAAACAAGGAGAGCGCAAGTTTAAAAAGGTGCTGACCAAAGCACCGCTGGAATGCATGTGCCGGCCGTGTTCCTCGATCGAAGAGAAGGGCATAATACCGCAGGAAATAGCTGGTTATTCGGATGAGGGTCCATTGAATAATCATTTTCGTCGTCTTGCCATGCAGTAGGCAATAATAAATAAAAGAGATTTTTTTACATAAATGTAACAAATACACATGCAGGCACTTTAATAACAAAATAAATAATTGAAATCTTACTTTAAAGTTGAAAATCACGTAAGGTAAGAAAAAAAAGTAAAAACGAACTTGTTAATCGTACCAGAGCGGCCTATCAGCTACCTTCCGAATACTTGATCGGTAAAGGATATTCAAATAATTTTCTGATTTTAGGCAATCAGTGACAATCTATTTAATTACTCATTTGAAAAAAAAAAAAAAAACTAGTTCATATGTACTTAGTTAATCTCTAAGGAATGTCCGACGACAATTTACACAAGATGGCGCCAGCAATCAAGTAAAGTCAATTTTGGCCAAAATTTCCCACACGGGGAAATTATTTATAAATTTTGATCGCAGGTTAGTTGCGGTCACTCATAAAGGCAAAGGATGTTCTAATAATTTTCTGATTTTTGGTACCTTCATTAAACAGTGACAATTTATTTAATTAGTCTTTATTTAAAAAAAAAAAACTAGCCATACAGCTTCATTTGTACTTAGTTAATCCCTAAGGAATGTCCTACAACAATTTACACAAGATGGCGCCAGCAATCAAGTAAAGTCAAATTTGACCTCAATTTAACACACGGGGAAATTGCTTATAAATTTTGATCGCAGATTAGTTGCGTTCACTCATAAAGTTAAAGGATGTTCTAATAATTTTCTGATTTTAGGTACCTTTATTAAACAGTGACAATTTATTTAATTAGACTTCATTTAAAAAAAAAAAAACTAGTTCATACTGCTTCATTTGTACTTAGTTAATCCCTTAGGAATGTCCGACAACAATTTCCACAAGATGGCGCTAGCAATCAAGTTTAGTCAATTTTGGCCCCAATTTCCCACACGGGGAAAATGTTTATAAATTTTGATCGCAGGTTAGCTGCAGTCACTCATAAAACAAAATAGTTTTGCACATATAATTTTTCACTTGCGCATTATTGTAAAATTAAATATGTGACGTAAATAAGATGGCTTAAATTAAAAAAAAAATCCCAACGTCTTGCCAAAAACAATTTAAATTATGGCGCCACGAACTAGCGTACAAACTTGCCATCCCGCTTGCTCCAACACACCAACAGCCATATTGCCAGCTGGCCAAAAATAGCTAAACCAAATTTAGCAGTCTGGCAGCACTGTGCAGTATTGCAGTGCTGTAAAATGCGCTGCCTAATAAAAAAGTAAATAAACAAATCATATTTTTTCACTTTAACATACAAAACTTGTTTAATAAAGTTGCACATTATTCACTTAACTTTATTTTAAAAGTCTCTTGTGACGTCAGCTACAGGCAGTCGCTGCGGATTGCGCATTTACAACGCCTGCGCTTGCAGCAGCTTTGTTTGGTCTTTGTTGTTTGCGCTGTATCTCTTTTGTGCCCATCATTCGTTCATTCATTCAATTCGGAAGCGTCGAACAAGTTGGACGCCAAACGCGTTTATGTATTATTAATTTTTCTAGCGGCGGCATTTCGTTTTGGTTTACATTTTTTGCCAAAAGCTGCTCGCCCCCCGCCGCCACTGGGGCGCTACTTTAAAAAGTTCGTGCCGCATTATTCTGTTCGATTAAACGCAAACAATGAAAAAAAGTGCCAATAATCTTTAGAAAACTACACAATTCCAAACTAATGCTAATGCAGTTCATGTGAATGTGACATTTAAAACATTAAGTTTTTTTGTTGTTGTTGCTGGCTGCCTTTGCTGCGGCTGCTGCATGCTGCAAGAACAGAAAAAAGTAAAACATAAACAAGAAAATAGTACTACAGCGGTTTGGCGTCGGCGTTTGGCGTTGACGTTGTGCACTAAATTCGCGGACGCACCCAAAACCCCAATTCAATACATAGTATATATATGTGCATAGTGTATATGTGTGTGTGTGTGTTGGGTTTGTGTGTGATTGAATATCTGCGCGGAGCCGGTTTCTTTACGCGAGTTAATTGACAACAAAAAAAAAGAAAGATACAAACAGCTCAAACCAATGAATAATAATGCATGCAACAACAAAAAACACACAAAATATGCTTAAATGTTTGCATGCATGTTTCAAGTGAATGCCAATTACATAGAATATGTACAATTACACATATGTATATAAACTACTAACAGCAACAACAACAACCGCAAGTAATTAAAAGCTTATTCAGCCAATTAGCCGCGTCGGTCTCCAATCCTTTGGCCCAGCAACCAACCAACCAAGTACACAACCGCAAATCTCCAAATCAAATATTGAATTCGTGATGCACGCGTCATTAATGAAGAAGCAGCAGCAGCATATATCGTACATAAACAACATACACTCCAAATCCTGCCCCTGCTCCTTGTGCTTCCCGCAACCCACTCACAACACAATTTAATACATAAATTTATGTACTTGCGCATGTAGTTATTCTAAAATTAGCAAGTCATTTACAACGCATAACAACCGACCCGCCCGCCCCCACAACATACCCGCCCCAGCTATGTGCCAAAGTCAGCTGCTACAACAATTGCTGGCCCTGCTCCTGGTCTACAGCGTTTGTTGCTGGCTCCTGCTGTTACCTGGTTCTGTGAGCGCACACAACTGTCAACACCAACATCCAAAGGCACATGAGGTGAGTGTAGTCTAAACTAAAAGCGCCCACACGGCAGGCAGTCCAGCTGTGGCTGGCTATTAAGTCTTATGCTAGGTTTACACTGCGTCACGGTGCGTTTGTTTAGTATAAACAATTTTTATATTAGCCTAGTAACAACTGTGTCTGATTTCGTGCTTCAAGTTCCTCCATTTTGCTGTAACTTAGGATCTCAAGTTACTTTAGACTAAGCAGCTACATTTTTAGACTTTGCAAGGTTTACACTACGTTATGAAACATCGCAACTTGGGTAAAAATTAACTAAATTTAATTGTAAAAACTAGTTAAGAAAGCATAAGGAGAATTATAATTCATTTAATGTGCTCTAATGTCCTTTCTAAGCAACTGTCTATTTTCTAAAAATAATTTTGACGTTTTTTTATATATAGTTTTTTTTTTCTTTAACGCGGTTTTGCACTGCTCCGTATTAGTCCTTAGGACCTAAAGTATAGTTTTAAAAAGTGAAACTATGTGTAAAAAGTAGAGCTGGGCATCGATTCGATTTAAAATCGATATAATCAATTCTTTTTTTCTGACAATAAAATCGATTCTTGTTTATTGAGCATGGATCTTTTATTAACATTATGGCGGATCAATTTGTAGGCGCAGAAAAATGGTTTGGGGCTCACAGCGATTTTGATTCTTTGAGTTATTTTAAACTATTTCGAGCCGCCAACTTTTTTAAAATATGTTTTTTTTTTTCAAAATATTCATAAACCGCCTAAGACCTTTCATTTACAAGATCGAAACACGCTATTTTTTTTTCTCTAGCCTAATGGGAGTTTTCGGGGTTTAGGAATCAATTTTTCCCATGCATTTCTAATTTTGAGAACCGCCAGAGGGCGCTTTTACGTGCTTTTTTTATTTTTTTTAAATAAAAGGTGTTTTTATTTTTAGTTTTCTCTTAAGTTTTGAATTTTTAGAAAGGTATTATTAATTTTTTGTTTTCATTTATCAAGTTTTGAATTTTTTATTTCGGTACTTTTAACTATGGATATAAATTTATGTTAATTTTGTACACAATTTCTGCGGTTTTAAAATTGTTATTTCCTATTGTTTTAGTCCGATTAATCGAATAAATCGATTTTTTGGTGAGAATCGGTCGAAAAGATCAATTCTCGAAAATTGAAGATCGAGCCCAGCTCTACTATTAAGCTACCTATAAAAATAACTTCATCATTAATTTTTAAATATGAATGGGATTTTATTTTTGTGACTTGTCAGTTCAATCCTTTAGTTTTAATAAAAAAAAAAACCCAAAACCGTCATAATCACAAGTAATCACTTCATATAAATAGTATTATGTGCGAAATCTCTAATAATGGCCTCTCAACTCTTTAATTAATAGAATTTTGCGACTAGTCGACAAATTGAAATTTGAAGGGGAAGGATTTACATGTAGCAATATCTGCAGGCTGTATATTTTAGTTATGATATCTCTCGAAATAGGAAATTGTGTAGTTAATGAGCTACCTTCTTCTGCTTTTACAAGCAAAAATTTATTATTATATAATTCAAAGCGCCATTTGGGCGATGAGTGATTCTGAGGACAAAACCAAATAAGAAATTTGATACTTTTTATAATATTTAAAAAAATTATGCAATAATATTATTTTTAGATTTTTTTCATTTAAATTAAAAAGCAACTCATATTTCTTGACATAAAAATGGTAGCCTTAATAATGATCCTTCAAGGACATGTTAGTAACCAATGGAAAGGTCTTAAAGTGTGCAAAATTTGTAAGCCATTAATGTGCGCTCCTTGGTTAAACAAATTTTTAAGTTCAACTACTTCAACGCCATTACTTTTATTTTTAATCTTATATATAAAATTCTCGTTTTATTATAAAAATTGCAAACTAATTCTTAGCTGAATTTTTTTAAATACAAATTGGCCAAGTATTTTTATTTTTTATTATAGAAATTGAAAAATGAAAGTTATTTCTTGATTTTTAATAAACATTTATATTTAATTATTATTGTGTGATTTTATGTGAAAAAATAAGAGTTAAAAATTGACTTTTTGATATACACCTACATAATTCTGTTTTTACACGGCAGATTAGCTCCAGAAACAACTGTTTAAAAAAAGACATTGATCGTATGCGAAAATAGGTAATAGGTTCCTTATCTTTAAAACCTACAGGGTGCGCCATTTGAATGTGGTCGATGGGAATATTGAATAACTTTGACAGATTTCAACCGATTGACGTCGTCGAACACATTTTGGAAAGGTTATTGCATTACAATTTTAACCATGAATCGATTTACGCCCAAAGAACGCGCGGAAATAGTGACAATGTTCATTAAATTTAATTGCCCGATTTTTGGGAGCGAATTTTAATGACTGATGAGGCCCATTTCACGCTATCTGGCACTGTAAATAAACAAAACTGTCGCATTTGGGGGAAAGAAAATCCTCATACTATCCATCAAACTCCACTGCATGATCAGAAAGTGACTGTTTGGGCCGGTGTCTGCTTCAATATTTCCATCGACCACATTCAAATGGCGCACCCTGTATTAAAATGAGTGAAAAACGAGTATTTTTTAACCGAACATTTTTCCAACAAAGGTTGAGCCTTCTCCATTTCGAAGGCGATCTAAAATTTCAATTTCAGTTTCCAAGGAAATAACTTTACGTTTTAGTTTTGTATTTGAAGTTTTCGACATTTTTATATCTTTTAGGGATACATCAAATATTTCACAAAATATAAAAAAATATAAATAACTAAATAAATATATGCATATAAAATATTTTTTTTTACCTTTAATCTTAAGCGTTTAAATTAAATTTAATGTCACTTTGGAAAACAAAAATTTGCCTATAAAAAATGCCTTTACCAAGCACGTGAATATAAACAGATTTCAAATTTTGCTTGTATGCACAAAAAGGGAATTCCCCTAAATTTGTGTTATTTACAATTGCTCGACCAGTAAACTTTCTTGTATCCACAAAAAGGAAAATTCTCTAAATTTGTGCTATTTACAATTCTAAGTTTGTAATAAGAACATGACATATAAAATTTAGCCCAAAAAATGGAATGAAATAAAATCGTATAAAAATATTAAAAAAAAATTATTTTTAAACCGTGTTAAATCAAAACCATGTAAAAAAAGACCTTGTAAAAACAGAATTACGTGTAAATTGAAAATAGGAATATTTTTTTTTCGTACGGTCCTTTCAAAAAAATTATATAGTGTAGTAATCACTTTAATATAACCTTTTTTCGTCTTTTTTTTTCATCCCCATACCTCTTATTTAAGTTCGCTGCTTTTTAACAAAAGCCAAAAGCTTTTATGATGGTACAAACTTGTATACACATTTAAATATTAAAATAAGACTAAAATCAAAGTCCGAAGAAGAAATTTTTGGTCGGACATCAATTTAAAATATTTTTAGATGCATCACTTCTTTTAGTATTTATTTAAATTTAAACAAACACAAACGTTGACAATTGCACTTTAAGTTATGTTTAAAACAAACGTTCTCAGTTAGATCTGACACAAAATTAATGCAACTTTGTCACAGAGTAAAAAAGTGTAAACATAGCATAACACTTCTGCTCTTAACATTGTCCCTGCGCACTGCTTTTCCCTGTCTGCTCTCTCGCTTAAATTCTTTCTCTCTACCAACTCATTAGCGTTCAAATTTGAGGCTTTTGCTGAAGTTCATTTAAAGCTAGATTTATGATTGATTAATTTTTCTGCGAACTGAAACCTTAGTAAAGCCATCTGTTGGCTGGTTGACACATAAGCCAACTTTAAACACCTTGTATACAAATACTCTATTTTTTCAAATTAATTAAAATTCTCACGAGAAGTATAAATCATTGTTATACCCGGTCTTAGCATATAGAGCTTGGCGAGATTCTTGATACAATCTTGTAACTATATTTTTTACATAGAGCTCCCGCAATCTTGCGGTTAAGCCAAGCACCTAACCATAACTTATTGACTAATCAAAGACGCAGCAACGGAAAATCCATGAATATGTAAAGATATAGTATGCAATACATATTAACATATATATATGACCAAAGACAAAGCCACAATTGGCCAACGTTTGATGTTGGCCAGATTGCTAAACGCCTTCATGCAGGCGCTTACAGTAGTTATTATTATGCATATAACACTAGGCGGCACCTGTCAAGCGGTAAAACCGGCTGTACTACCTGATATACAGCTGAAGCTGTTGGTGCTGGTGCTCTGGTTTAATGTCATGCCCATGCCACTTGTTGCAATGACGGCCAAGTCCAACATTGTCGCATATTGTCGTTCTAACTGTTTTTATACACTTGCTTGGGCTATATTAAAAATGTTGGTACTGTTTGCGGCATAGATAAGCCATAGTCGAGATGTGCTCATATTTACTTGTCTTTGGTCACACCCAGTCAATCTCTAATTAAAAAGAGGCATATATTTTATGAGAGAGTGTTTTCTTTTAAATATTGTAAAAATTTATTATATTTACTATCTTTACAAAAAAAAAATGTTTTCAAACATTTTTTAAACAAAACATTAAAAAAAACTTCGTCTTCGTAAAATTTTTTTAAGTAAATATGTTGATTAAAAATCTAAACATAAATATTTTTTTAAAAAGCTCTGTTGCCAACTTAAATTAAAAACAATTCGTTCAAAAAGTTTCTGTAGTTTGGGGTTCTTGAGCAATGTACCGAATTTAATTGCAATAGGTTTTTTTTCCCCCAAATATTTATTATTGGCGATCAACCCATGATTCTTAGGGTTATAATCCAACATTTATTTAAAAAATTAAGTCACTATAAACTCATAACTTTTGGTGTGGTATGGCTTAGATTACTCTATGTAGTATACAATCAAGTAGTTTCTAAGATAGGACACGCCTTCTGAGATCATTTGGGTGAAGTCGCTTTAGGCGTCTATGACCGGCCAGGGCACATGCAAGCGAGTTTAGATGGTTCCTAAAGCGTTACGCTAAGTTTATTTAACACATCACCCACATACGGAATGCCTAGATCCAAATTTTAATTGGAATTAACTCTCCATTTAAAGTGAGCGCAGGACTTGTCTCTTTCCTTAACGAAAATAAAACACTGAAAGATTTGTCACCGTTAAGTTGGATGTTCCAGCGTTTCGCCGAAGATGCGATAATGTCCAGTTGGTTCTGCAATGTATCAGCAGTCATGTGGACGCTGGAGGAGTATGGCAGGGTCGTCAGCATATGTTGCCGTTGTAAGCTCAGAAATGCCTGTCGAGCTCGGCATGTCCATAGTATAAATGGTAAATAAAAATGGCGAAAGAACGCTACCTTGCGGCACTCCAGTTTTAATGGTCCGTCGTTCCGAGAGTTCACCTTTCACCACAACTTTGAAAGAGCGATTGTCAAGAAATGAGTTTATGATTTCATAATAGGGAGCAGGAAAGACAGATTTAAGTTTTTGTCGTAACCCTTCGTGCCACACTCTGTCAAAAGCCTGCTTGACATCCAAAAATGCTGCCATGCAGCAGCGACGATGCTCGAAGGAGTCTAAGATGTGTTGCACCACCCTGTGAGTTTGCTCAGGCGTACCATGTTTCGGACGAAAACTGAATTGATGCGCTGGAACTAGGGTCGTCACGCTGGAAAATGACAAAACTCTGCTCAAAAAGATTCTTTCAAAAATTTTCGCGAATACCGGCAGCAAGCTAATCGGGCGATAAGACGCAATGCAGATGGGAGGCTGGCAGGGCTTTAGAATCATAACAATTTGAGTACATTGCCACTCCTTTGGGAAATATGCCAGACGCATAATTGCATTGAATATCTTGGCTAGAGCCAGTATGCCCGCCATTGGAAGAGCCTTAGCTACTCTGGTGTCAATTTTATCAAGACCAGGAGCTTTTTTGGGGTTGAGTGCGTTTATTTGATCTACAATTTCGTCAGGTCGCACGGGGCGTACTGGCAGGTCCAGTTGAAGCGGTGTAGATAATGCCTCCAAAGTTTCCTCGACATCAGAACCTGAGTTCAGATTGAAGGGAGTAAAACGATCCTCCAGATGATGTGCGAAAGCTTTTTATGGCTGGATTTTTTAAGTACCGAGTCAGATGCCAATAAGTAGGGTAGATAAGTAGGTTATCCAAAAAATTAACGTACTCCATCTTTTAATTTTCGCTATGTTTTGTACAACTTTAAGGTATAACTTTTATAGGTAAAATGTGGGTAATGATAAAATCTTTTGGTTAACTTCCATCATTATACGATGATAATATCAATTAATATCGGAGATAATATATTTTTTATTTATCTAAGCTTACGAAGCTACTTGCATATATATAGTTCCTAAAGCTCGTGGTTTATTCCAAATCGCAAAAATATGCCTCTTGAAAGCTCCTAATGTCGCAGTACAGGATGTTGACATGGGTATGACAAGGGATCTGTAATGGGTTATTTTTCTCTGCAGAGAGAGGGCTGTAATCCTTATACTCTTTGTATTCTTTACTGAGCTCAATGTAAGACTGATTTTTAAGTATGATACAGCCAAGTATTTCCTTGCTGACGTAGTTTTTTTTCTCATCTCATGAGAGATGATGTAAGGGGCCGTACCCAACCTACGTGCCCAATTTGTACAATTATTAAACGTAGACCACCCATCCCTCTAAACGGGTCACGTAATTTGGGTGCGGACCCTTAGTTCCCACTATCTAGACCACGTAGTGGCGTCTTTTGTTTATCTCAAATCCCTTGTTTTTAGACTCTTCTTCCAGCTTAAATGTTGCAACGCGTTAGTGCCAATGACGTCATAGACTCCAACAGCAGAGTAAAAGTCTTTAATTTTTAGAAAACGAACGTGAAATTGAAATGTACAAAATTTAGTTAAACAACCTCATAAACTTAGAGTCAACTCAATGCCAATTGAACTCTAATTGACAAGTATTTAGTTTAAAAACCATACAAAACACCATTTGGATTCTTTGTAAGAGTATTAAAACTATGGCTCAACATTGTTTGAACTTTTACTTCTGTGTTTTTTTCTGTTTTCATTCCAATCAACATCAAGTAACCACATCAATTTAATTTAAGCGTTGCTATAAAAAGGTCGCTCACTTGCAATTTAAATTTACATAATTATACATTGTCGCAGTTGTTGGGTTGTTGGTCATAGTAGCTGCTGCCCCTTGTAATAAAAATTGTCCACTACTAACCTGGTATCCCCGTAAAGTAAAAGTAAACTTCAAACGACAGACATGCTGCAATTAAATCAGGTTGCTCTCTGATACAGTTGTGGTGTGTTTGATATTGTCGTTGACGTCACTCGGCATGCAATTAATTTAATTATTTGTAACTTAAACTGTTATATACTATGTGTATAAAAATGATATTAAAACAAAATATCATTTCGAATCGAATTCCCCTTTGACTGTGATTGCAGCGCTGTGGCAAGTTTTAAATTATTGCGAGTTACGTTAACAAGATTTCAGAGTCAGCGACCGATTTAAGAAAAACCCCCAAAATGTATGGGGTATACCCCGCCCGCATATAGCGCCATCATCAGCATCAAAACAGCATTTATAATTAGACTTAAATAAATTGGAAGAAACAAACGAGGCAGCAAATGGAATACAAAATTCTTAAATTGAATTATTTGTCACGTTGCTGTGTGCATCTTTATTGTATCTGTGTATCTGTATCCGTAACTTTGATGTGCTTTATATGCTCAATTGCAATGGAACTGACAAGTACTACCATCCATTACCATGCACTTAACTCAATTTAAGTAGCTACTGAAGATGTAGGGAATTTCATTTCTGATTGATCTTTCCGGTTTTACTTGCAGGTGGTCGAAAATTGGGTCATTGAGAAAATTATTCTTAAAAATTGCTCAAATAGCTAGAAAGTGTAGCAAAAGGAGTTTTATTTTTTTTCTTTAGAAAAAATCGTTATTCTCTTCTATATTCAGAAATTTTGTGTACTTTGTTTAAACTGAATAATGTAGAAACTAAACGTACAAAAAATGTTTTAAAAAAGAGACACATGCTTTTGCTTTTGAATATTGAATCGGAGTTTTCTCAGCGGAATACGTATCATATCGTATAATTACAATTTTTTTAAGTGCCAATGTTTCATACGTTTTAATTAACAAAAGACATTTAGCTTTCATCACATCCCTGCCATTCTTTTTAAATTTATAGCTATATTTCTTTATTTATTTTACATTGTAACTTAGAATTAATTCTACGGAACAAGGTAATTAAAAGCCAGAGCCACTTAGGAGGCCTTCAGGCTGGTTTATAGCTATTTTATTTTAAATGATTGTGATCTAAGATTACAAATAAAAAGATTGTGTACGTTAAAGTCTGGCGTGGACGACTGTGGAATACCCTTTACCACCTACCACATTGCAATCGATTTCGGTATATTGCTTAGAGAATCGATTGCCAGATTTAGTTACTATATGTGTATAAAGCACAAAAAAAAAAACGATTTTCATTGATCGATCATTCCTTTGGGAACTAAATAACATGCACAACCGATTTTGATAAAATTTGGTATTTTAAGAAACTTTCAAATACAAAATTTGAATACCATAACTTCATGAACAAATATAACACAACGACTTTTATATAAAATAGAATATTTTTGACCGGCTTCGACCTATGACAGCTAACATAAGAGTATATGATATAGTCGATCGATTTTGAATCAAATTTGGTATAGTTGCTTAGGAACTATGAAAATCTACCGAAAGTATGAACGATGAACGAATGAATCTAAAACTTTTGGTTTTTTCGAGGTTCTCCGAAACACCGCTATGGTAGCTACCATCTTTAAAGCTTTATAACATATAGTACTAGTGAGCAGACGTTGTCCTGCCCAAACTTTTTGAATACTCTTAAAGTGTATAAACATCCTAAGATTCTCTAGTTAGCCTATATAGAGTCATAGGATTTTTGGATTAGTTGACTTTCGTGACTCTCTAAAAAGCCGTATGAACGAACTTAACTATTCTTAAGAGAGCTCGCATCTCTAATAAATTCATGCCCCACAGAAACATTTCAAGCCCTTTGCGACTACGCTTCTGTCTACACTTAATATCCAATACGCGGTGTTGAACAATTTTCTACTATGTTATATTGACGATATTTACAAAAATGCGTATATCTCACGAACCAATATACATATCGCAATAGGCTTAAAACTTGCGAATTGACAACCTCTAACACACGAAAAAATCAGATTTGAAATTCATCGACGCGTTCATAAGAACACCCGTAACACGTATAACACAAGTTTCTTTTATATATAGAGATAAAAGATAATAACAACCAATAACAACAAATAAAATAACTTATCTCCCGTACAATTAGGAATCTCTCTAATCTGATAGTATGCTTGCTCTAGCTCTTACCATCTCTGAGATCTAGGCGTTTATACGGACGGACAGAAAGACCTGCTTGGATACATCGACTTCTTAAGTCACCATGATTATACTTTAATTAACTTTGGGTCTCCTTTTGTATATTACATACATTTTCGGATTGATAGGGCCGTAGAGAGGAAGTCCGGGCTCGGGTGAAAAATGTAGCCTTTCTACACATTTACCTTGAATCGCAACAGTTCGGCAGAAACTATACAGGGCCCTGATAAAACCTGGGGTCGCGGGTGGAATAACGCCTCATCGGGCCTGGGTACATGCTGTACTTATATCAAAATCAATCTTAAGTATTTGTTACATGGAAACCCAAAAAAAAAAAAACGATTTTAGAAGCTTTTTAGTAGATAAGTGTCATTAAAAAAGAATTAATTAAGTCAAGAGGCTTTCATAATCAAAGCTTAATTGTAAAATTTTCTAAAAAAAAATTAATCAAATCAAAGGATTTCATAATAAAAGCTTCATTGTAAAATGCTTATAAAAACGCAGTTCTCTTAAAATTTTAAAATCAAATTTAATTTTCGAATTTTTTCGGATTTTGTGATTATCTTCAAAAAAGGCCGCCGTCGATGACAAATGAATAAAAGTTTCAAATTATTGGTTAGACCGATTTGAACACTCCCAAGAAAAAATCAGATTTGTTGTAAAGTAAAGTTTATAAAGTTAAATATTATTTATAGCTCATACTGCAGTCAAAGAAAACAAGCAGGTAGTAGTAGCTCCCAAGCGGCAAAAACTTATGAATGAAGTGCTTACTTTAGTCTTCCATAGAACTTGTTTACCATTTAATTGTGCAAAACAAATGCAAATAAAATGCAACTATCTTTTATAGCATTCCAAAAGTTGTTAAACTTCATTTGAAAAATAATTAAAACAAGCTTGTACAAAGTAAAACTGTAGACAAGCTTAATAGATACAATATACTATACATATTTCTGCATTTTATAGGTGCAATGCAGCGCATTAAATTATTCCATCATGCCGCACTTCCTCTACTACCTCCATAAAGATGTAGATACTTTATATATATAAAGTTTCACGTTCTGCTCTTCATCTTTAATGATTCCTTTGGCAGCGTAACTGGCAAATTATTGCCCTGTCGCTTTGTTGCACTGCGTTGAAGCTGAAGCTCATATATCAAGCCGGTGGCTGCCAGAGCAGCTCGACTAGAAAGTGAGATACATTAGTAGCTATGGCACTTGCCTTTGTATTTTCAATTAAGATACATTTACACATGCATAAAAAAGCATAGATACAGCTCGATATGCGAGGGTTGGCAAAAAGTTGCCTCGTCATAGTAGGGGAAAATTTTTAGCTGTGTTAATCTAATTTTGCTCGCTTTATTTGAATCTCTTTTCGCCTAGTTAATTTTAAATGGTTGATAAATATATGAATCATAGAGAGTGCATTCTAGAAAATCTTATCTTGCGTGTAAAATCAATTTGCAGCGAGATGCATAAAATCTTGCTGTAGTGACTAAACTCCTCAACTGTGACGTCAAGAGAAGCGTAGGCAACTGGTGATGACTATTGATGAACCCTTTCCTGTTTTCCGAAGGTGAACTTCGTTGTATCGTCTTGATGGAAAATAGCTTAGTTTACCACATGATTTATCTGGTGAAGTTAATTGATATGAGTTACTCCAAAAAATCTATTGCCATCGCCGGCTTTGTCCTTTGCCACAATCGATTCCTTAAAATCTAGAGTTCATCATGAATATAAGTTTTATTTCGTCAAATTGGCAAGTAATCCTCTGTATTTTTTTATCAACTCTCTGCCAGTTTCCGATAAATTTGAATATAGACTGGCGTACTCTAAATTGCCGCTGCATTGCCTTGGTGTTTCTGGTGTTCTGTTTTGGCAGAACGGTCTGGCTCTTCCCCGTTGTCGGATTAATGGATTTTCGCCTTTAACCGTCAAGTTAACAATGACTGGTTCCACTTTTTCATGCACCGACCAGTCACAAGTGGGCTGAGCCAGCCACTCTGGTCCACGCCACCAAATTGCGTGATCCTTAAGCTTACTAGGTGCGATTCCTCTTGAAGCCGCGTCTGCAGGATTATCCTCTGATCTAATATTGTTTCATTTTACACCGTGTAGCTTGAAGTATATTTGATGATTTGTCTTTGCTGCGCTTGTTACTTATCCAAGCAATAGCTATTTGTGAGTCGTTCCATCCGCAAATTTTGTTTTGCCGCACCAATGTTTTTTTTTTTTTGCCAAAAGCTTGGACAAAAGATGAGTAGCGCATAGCTCCAACTTGGGAATAGTCTTCTTATTTTTTATTGGATTCACCTTCCTTTTGCCGGTAAGCATTGTCATTGTTGCCGATCTTTGTGTAGACAAAGGCAGCGTATGTTCTCACTGAAGCTGAAGTCGAATCAAGTTTTATGAAACATTTGCCCTGGAGCGCAACTGGTGTAAGCCAACCCCAAGGGGTCGAAGATCCTTCCTAACTACGATAATACTGATCGTTTTGATATCCGATCCATTTGGGGTACCTGAACGCTGAATGTAAATACATCTTTGGCTCGATCCCAATGTAGTTCGAATACCCTTATGTTAAAGTTGGGTTGAATAAGAAAATGGGATACAAAAAGTTATCAGCCGTGATCCTTAAATGGAAGAACTAATAAATTATATGAATTTACGTTTTGGCGTGCTTCCAATTTCACTTTTTTTTTGCTACCGATATTTCCACTGGGTGACCCTTTTGTATTTCCGTAACTCAATTTCGATTACTTCATATGTATATATATTTCCTAGAGTTCCAAGGTGGACCTATAGCTATACTATACTTCATATAGTTTGATTAAATTATTGTTGGTACTTTTTAATTGTGTATTTTAAATAAATTTTCACAATGACACTAGTCTACAAATTTAAGGTGTTTTTTTGGGGTAAGTTTAGGCCGAGAAGCACAAAAATTACATTCATTTTTTTACTAAAGCACCGCTTTCGAGATTTTGTGGGAACTTTCTTCAGTGAAAAACAATTTTTTACGAAGATTATTATACCCTGTACCGTATGGTACCAAGGGTATATTAAGTTTGTGCAAGCCGAAAATGTATGTAACATATAGAAGGAGACGTCGGAGACACCCCAAAGTTACCTAAACTACGATCAGGGTGAATAGAGAAGTCGATATACCCATGTCCGTCTGTCCGTCCGTGTGAACGCCTAGATCTCAGAGATGGTAAGAGCTAGAGTTACCAAACTTTCACATTAGATCCTATATTATTCCATAGGAGGCAAGTTTATTTTATTTTTTTGATATCGGGGATAAATTATATAGCTCCCATGGGGGTGTTTGAGACGACCTCGACAAAAAAAAAGCGTTTTAGATGAATAATTCGTTTGTTTATGAAGATATCGTAACGAAATTTGGTATTCGAAAGTTTTTTATAGTTCCCAATCACTGTACCAAATTTGATCGAAATCGGTTGACTATATCATATAGCTCCCATAGGACCGATCGGCCAAAATAACTTTTTTAAAGAAAAATTCGCTATATTTCGTTTTTTAATAAAGATATCCTAACCAGATTTGGCGTTTGGAAATTTTTTAGACTACTTAAGCAATGTGCCAAATTTGAACAAAAATCGGTTGACTATATCATATAGCTCCCATAGGTCCGATCTTCCAAAAATCGATTTTTTAACAAAATTTGCTGTGTTTCGTTTGTTTGTTAAGATATTGGGACCAAATTTGACATTCTGAGTATTTTATAGTTCCTAAGCACTGTACCAAATTTAATCCAAATCGTTTGACTAGATCATATAGCTCCCATAGGACCAATCGGTCCAAAAACACGTTTTTTATACAAAATTCGATGTGTTTTGTTTGTTTGTAAAGATATTTGAAATAAATTTGGCATTCATATCTTTTTTAAGGTATTTAAGCACTGTGTCAAATTTTATTGAAATCGGTTGACTATATCATATAGCTCCCATAGGAACGATCGGTCAAAAAAAAATTTTTGCTTAAAAATTCTTCTGTTTTTGGTTTTTTGTGAAGAAATCGGACTTTATTACAAGGTAGTGGTACAGGGTATCCTAAAGTCGTCCGCGCCCGACTTTACGTCCGCCATTTTTTTGTGTAAGCTAGTGTAATTTTACTTATGCAACAATGTTTATTAAAATTAGCCACGATTTAACTATTTTTATTACAAAGGAATTTTTATGCAAGATATTTCTTCATATCAAGTGTCTACTTGAAATTAGAATCAAAAAACCAGATACATCAAAGCCATATTTAATAAATAGTTTAAGATTAAATCATTTAATAGCCGTATAATATTCAACTTAATTTATTTTTGCGATTATACCAAAATATGTTCCATCAATGAGGCTCGATACTACTCAAGGAGTTAAAGGAATAAAATTAAAATCTGTTTTCCGCCACGTGGTCTTAACCAAAGTGGCTTAAACTAAATACAAATTTTAACGAAATACTTGCTTATATATTGTCTTGCCTAGGCCGATTACTTTTCAGCCTGCCCTCGTTTATAAATGTGTATCTGTGCTTTAGTGTGACTGCTCGTAAATAGGCAGGGAAGTAAACATGCAAATAAAAATTGCTAACTTATCTCATGTCGGAGAAGCTAAGTAAATGTTGAAGAAGTCAAAACAAGTTTAAATGAAAGGAAACGCAGTCAGTTAGTTTGTCAGTCAGTTTGTCAAAACGACGCAGCGTCAATGTTTCATTGCTTTTTGGAATACATTCAATGTCACTGTATTTTAAAAATTAGCACTTTTACGCATATAAAACGTAACAAAGTAAATCTCATAAAAACGGTAATGAAATCAAGCAATTTATCGAATAATTGGCAACATTTACAATTGCCAAGCTTTTGTCTACTAAAACAAGTTATCTAGGAATTCCCTGAAAAATTTGCAAGCTTAACAAACCTGCACGTACTACATTTATAGCATTTATTAGAAGGCTGGCAATTTTGGCAAGTTTGCAATTCAATTATCAATTATTATTAGAAATATTACAATTCGAATATAAAAATCTTTATGTATAATGCTGTAGTTCTATTATGGGCTTCTTCTGAGGCCTCCCACTCTTTAAATGGTTTTTATTTAATTCAATTTATTTACTTAAGAGCAGCTTAGGCAAATTTCTGCATATCAGATATAGTAAATTGCAGCTAAGACTTTAAATTTAAATTGTAAAGTAATTAAGAAAATGGTTTGTTTTAATTTATTGGATATGGCTTCAATATGCAATGTATTACTTAATAAATATTAGAATATCTTTTCAATAACTTGATCTTGAGTGAACTTTTTAAAGGTATAAGAAAGAGTAAATTTTAGTTTTTTAATTTAATAATTCCATCCATATGCAACATTTTTAAGTGCATATTTTTAATGCACATATTATTTTGTATAGACTTGTTCCACTGTGTCGCGTTTTTGTTTACAAAACTAGAAGATACCCTTTTGAACCCTAAAATTTATTTTAAATGCTTGATCTAAAATATGACTTTTAAGTAGCTTACTAATTTGTTGAACTGCTGAGGACTCTAAAGCAGTTTGTGCTCAAAATTTTAAAAAGAAAATGGCAAAATAATATTTAAAAAAACTGCAAATTCAAATTTTGCAAGAATTGTCGGGCTTTTTTTAATGTTTATGCACTCGTACCATATACATATGTTGAATTAATATTGAGAAAAGCTTTCCGCTCATATTTCACGTTTGAAGCAACAAGATCTTCCCATTACACACAAATCTTAGACTCTCCATTTTTTTTTTTCCGTAAAAGTTTTTCCCACAGAGAGGTCCCTTAATTCTTTTAAGAAGGATACTAAAGACGCAGATCTCTATGGCATGAATATCCGCTTGAAAGACGCTGGGCCAGATGCCCATTGCGGTGGAGATTCTGGTGTTGGGTCCAACGATTCCAACACTTACACCCTGCTCAGTTTTGGAGCCATCCGTGAAACATTGTTGCCATCGGGGTTTCCATAGGGGCTGCCATCAGCCCAAGTTTCCCGACTTGGCAGAAGAGATCTAAATTTCTTGTTATGAAAAAGTTTCTTGATCATTAGATCTGATCTAGAGCAGATCGATACATCAGGCAGGGAATATATAAGTGCGGCATGACCAGTGCCACTTGCTAAGAGTCCATATGTAATCTGATGAAAATGTGCAGTCGTGTTAGTCCATGGACTGACTCCATGCCAGCTGTCGGACAGGTACGCATCGCTCCCGAGAGAGATATGCAAACTAGTCTTTGAAGCTTGCTGGATTTATTGGTGACCACATTTTGCTGCGTCTTAGCCACCACACAAGGGCTGCATATGTGACGATCGGCCGTACCATCATGCGGTATATCCATTCTATAATATAAGGGCTGAAGCCCCATGTGCTGCCAAAGAATTTTCTACAGGCCGACATGGCTTGAGTAGCTAGGAGAGCACTTGTTCTAAGTGGGAGTTCCAGTTGAGTCGTTTGTCTAAGACCACACTTAGAAGTTTGACCTGGTCTGAATACTCCATTTCAGTGTTGTTAATAACAAGGTTGTGAAGCTGCATGTTGTATCTCTTCGTGAAGGGAACAATCACAGATTTTTGGTTGATGATGCTAAGCCCTTCACTTAGACATCAGTTTAGGGTAATTGGAAGAGCATTATCCATCATCCATCTGATGGTGCTTGCGTATTTACCCGTCAGAGTCAATAAACTCTCCACTAATATATGCACCACATTTATTGCAACAAATCATTTAAATTGAATTAATAAGAAAGTGTTAAACATCTTAATTTAATAGTTTTCCCCTTAGAGTGGATTTTATATAAAAATCAGTTTGAGATACGATTTTTTTTTTTAGATAAAGCATAGATGTGGGAATTTCATGTTTGCAATTTTTCGCGCTTTCGAAAATGGGAGCAGAGTCAATGTGTTAATTTTTTTTTTTGAGCAATATCAGTGTCAGCAAGTCGAAATGGAATTTAGCAGGGAAGTTCAACGTTTATTTCCATCAATATAAAGATGTCGTTGCGAATAAAGAAAGACCACAGACGTCCAGTCAACCGCAGCAAAACCTGAAGATCGCGGCTTGTACTTCATTCAAAGTGAACAATCGTGACCTTGCAAAGGCCGAACAGTGACGCAGAGAGTGAATCATTTAAAAAGAAACAAACGTAGTATGAAAAACATTTTAGTCTCCGATTATGATTAATTTTTTTTGCTCCACATGCTTATAAGAATGCTTTGGTATTTGCTAATTATTTTTGTTTTACTCAGCTTTAAAGTGTTTAACATTATAAGAGTAACATAAGTATATTGTATGTACATTGAGTGCAGGAGCGTAGCGAGGGGGTTTGACACCCCACAAACATCCAGCAGTCGGGAAATCTCGGATATTAACTAATCACTTTTACCCATTCATGCAGTCGGTAATTTGTTGAATCGAGTCGGCATTTTGAGACTTATCACCCCCCCACATTCAACACTCGCTTCGCCATTGATTGAGTGGCTTACTGTTCGTCTGTAACACATAAATCTTATTTTGAGGAAAAAATTCAAAAATTATCAATTTGAACTGTAATTCTTATAAAATAGTTTGAGTCTTATATATCAATGTACCAGTCGCACTTTACTAGAGCAAACTCGCATGGGAACTAAGTATTGGTATACAAAATTCGTTAAACGAAAAATCTTTAATATGTTCAAACTCATTACACGATACGCTGAAGTTTCTAGAAACAAAACCTACACTCAGTTCAATGCTCTCGGGTCCCATTGTATAAGCAATTTCTGAAATAATTCGTTATAGGAACGTAATATCTCTTGAAAATTTTCACTTGGGGCCTATTTTTCTGACTTAATTTTCGTTTGCAGCGACTACAGACCACAAAAGTTATTTGCACCCTGTACATAACCTCAAAAGTAGGAAAAATGAATTTTTAATTAAATTAACCAATAAAAAAAATTTGCCACTGCATATTACTGTTTAATTACAAAAATAAAAATTATTAAAAAAAAAATGGGAAATTAGAAAAAAAAAATTTAAGAAAAAACTTGTTTTAAAACTCACAGTTTTATCTTAGTACTAGGGAGATGCGACAACCAAATGCAGTGTTCCATTTTCTTCCCTCCTGTGCTCTGACCGTTCCTATAATTTCTTATATTACGTCTTGAAAGATCTTTTTATACCCTGTATTTAGAAGTACAAAGGTTATACTAGATTTGTGCAATGTATATAAAAGACTGAAGGAGGCGTGGAAGACCCCAAGTCCTTTATACCAAAATGCTTATCGTAACGTCGGATAGCGATTGAGCCATGTCCGTCTATGAACACCTATATCTCGAAGACTATAAGAGCTAGAGATACGAAACTTTATCACCTGATGCGTATATTTCCTGAGAAGATCAAGTTTGTTGAATCATGTCAATATCTTCCCTCGTTCCCCCGCAGCACATTTTCGAGGTTTTTAGCCAAATCGTAAAATATTTTTTACTGAAATTTAACAGAGCGATGCGCACTGTCTCATGCGCTCGAATGTCAAAAATGAAAAAAATCTGACAAATACCACAAAAGTTATAGCCATAAATTTACAAATTTCACCTTGCCCTTGCCAATAAACTGCGTCAATATTTGACGTAACTCTCGATTTTTATAAAAATCTGTACAAATTTACATAACTTATAATATCGTTTTGCACTAACAGCCAAATGTTCCAAATGGAAAACTGTTAGAAGGAATATGCAGGAAGGAATATATCGTGAAAAAAGTACAGGTACCGAGTACCGCTTCGACTGTATTACATTTTTTTAATATATTTTATAAGACGAAAATATACTATTGTAAATCTTGTACAAAGCCGCACACTCCAAAAATGATTTTACTGAAAAGTTGTTATCAGAAATGTTCGTTATGCGAAATTTTCACTGTACTTACTTTGACATATTGATAGCCTGTCTTTTGTACGTATGTACATGTGTATGTACTACATACCATAATTATGCCTACCTTACAAAGTGCGATTCAATCCGATTCAATGCCAAAGTGCATTGCTTTTGTGAGTATTGAATGATAAGCATATAGAGTAGTCTGGATTTAATATTTGACATAACGCTCAGAACGTGCCGTTTGTTAATCCTTATCATGGTCTTACAGCTTTAAAGATGGAAAGCATGCAAATACTTATACATATACATATATTTACACACATGCACTTAAGTACACATGTATGTAGGTGTTGTTTTCGTGACTGAACATGCAACAGGGACATTATCAATTAGCTTAGCTGTTTGCAACTCATCTCAACCAATTGAAACCAGTTAACGTTGCTCTATCAACGCAAATTGGCAAAGATTTGATAAAAACAAAAAAAAAATGGTCTATTAAGATAAGGCTTGTCACTAGAACAGCTCATAAATCTTTGCGCCCAACTGGGCACAACTATTGTGCTGCAAGTTTTGTATTGTGTCCGGTAGTTCACACGCCCTGCGCCGGGAGTCCCTGACCACACCAACACACATGACATAAAAATGTCCAGGGCTGTGGATTTCGTATAATTTTTATATACAATATGTTTATATTTTTATTTTTTTCAATTAAGTAACAAGCCGTTGGCGTTGACGTCCAACGTGTTTTTTTATTGTTGTTGTTGTTGCTTTGCGGTCAACAATATGAGGTAACAATCGAATTGAGCAAAAATAATCAGCGCACTGGCCAGCAAGAAAGTGCGAGCGAGCAAGTCTGCAAGTGATGAGTGAGATGAGGCATAAAAAAGCAACTCTGTTGCGTTGCGGCATGCAAAACAGCTGTGAGCACCGTTGGCCAGGCCGAAATGGAAGCGCTCAATAAATATTAACATAATGCAAACATGCAAAGCATAACAAACAAAAGCAGAAACGGCAACTTTGGCAGAAGCGAGATGGCGCTAAGCAGTTAGGTCCACAACAACATAATGACTGTGGTGCGAGCGAAAGTAAAAGCATACATAGTACACCCCTAGCCATTTAAATAGCACACCTACATTTTTTGGAAGCCCATGTTAACGCTGTTTATTTACCTTTTAAACCGTTGGTAACATTTTTTTACATAACTCTTTATTTTATCGATCGTCTTTAATGTTATGCATAATTTTATATCAAAATTGCATTTTATTAAAAACAATTCTAAGGTTTGACCCAAAAATATCTTTGTTTGTTTTTATCATGTAAGCATAATGTCAAGGGTAATAGATGTAAATTTATACAATGTATGCATGTTGCACAATTTTAAACATCGATATCATCAGCATTAATTCAGGTTTCGATTAGGTTTTATTAGTCTGTAGGCACACGTAGATACCGAAGACTTAAAGAGCTAGAGACAAAAAAAAAATAGGTGTGTATTGTCGAAGAACACCCGTAGGGAATAAAGTTGCTGTCTCCTATTTTTTTTCAATTATATATTTTCAGAAAAATTTTTGCTTTATCTATATAGGGGCTCTGCTTCCTATGAGATTCTAATTGAAAATGTCTTAATCTTGGTATATGTGCCTTGCAACTTATCTGTCAATTTTGGTGCATTAAATTTGCATCACATACATACAGGTAGGTCATCATTTTAAATGACATTATCTGTAACAGGTGGGCTGAAAAGTTCGTAGGCTAACATATAAAAACACATTTTTTTGGCACAATTCGATTTTATTATTTAACATAGTTTCCATCGAGAGCGATACACCGATTATAGCGACCCTCCAACTTTTCGACACCATTTTTAAAATACGATTCCGTTTAGGCGATCACCTGTTCATTGGACCTAAATCTCTTTTCAGCTCTTGAGGTCTGAGAACAGGAAAAAGTCGCTAGGGGCCAGATCTGGAGAAAACGGTAGATGCGGAAGCAATTCGAAGCTAAATTCATGCAATTTTGCAATCGTTTTTATTGATTTGTGATACGGCGTTTTTGGTCGATTGTGAGCCTGCACGGCACCCACTTTGCATAGAGCTTTTTCATGTCCAAATATTCATGCACGATGTGTCCAAAACGTACCTTTGATATCTTCAGAGTCTCAGCTAACTCGATCAACTTCGCTTTATGATCATCCAAAATTATTTAGTGGACTTTTTTGATGTTTTATTCCATAACAGCCCTTTTGGGCATCCACTGCGTCTTCGGTGACTTTTTTCTTAATTCAAAAAATAAAATTTTCAATTTTGGAAACCACTTCTTAACCATTGATTTTGCTGCAGAGTCCGAATAATGTTTATCAAGCAAAGTCTGGGCTTCAACTTTTTTTTTTTTTCTCAATTAACCAATGTTCAACAAACACACGATGTTCTATCCATGTTTTCTTAATAACAAAAGTAGCTTCACTCAGAAAGGTGTATCTCATTAACCAATAGTCCGACAGCTGTCAAATTTATACACGAAGCTCTTGAAGGATTGTACTAACCAAAACTCAAATGGATTTAATTTTATTAACGTTATATATGGGTCATCCCACCTAGTATTGTATGCTATTTAAGAATCATATACTAAGCTGGACATATTCTTAATTTCCCCTGGGCACAAGCGTTTTTCTGCCGATTCTAATAAATTATTAGCAGTATCAGCTTTTCTGTGCAATTTAGTATTCCGTCTGCATCTCTCTATTTGGGATATGTACACGGCGTAATATTTTTAAAAGCGCGCTTAAGGTTTTTTCTAGTTTTATGGAAAAGGCAACACCTTAATATTATTTTTTTTTTTTTCACTGCTAGTAATAAATTAGCTTTGAAAACTGAATCTGTATTGTCCTTTTTTAACTTGTTAACTCAATATTTGCACGCATACATACATATATAGATAGCATGCTTTATTTCGTTACGTGACGATTTATTTAATGATAAACCATTTCTCTATATGTACACAAGCTGCGCTAAGAAATATCGTTACAATTAGCGAATTGACACAGCATTGCATATATATGTACCTTAAGCTCAAAAAGTTTCGGAAATTGTAAAAAAAACACATTTTTCTTAAATTTTAATTAATATCTTTATTATCGCCTTTGAAGTATGCACCATTAGAGCCTACACACAAATTCCAAACTTTATGCCCAAAACTACAACCAAAATGTGTTCGACTGATCCATATGAGATGCCAAGGTCTGAAGGAATCTTACAAATACCGACACTACGATTTTCGAGCACAATTTTCTTCACTGCATCGACGTTTTCTTCGGTATTTGATGTTGAAGGAGGACCGGAACGAGGCAAATCAGTGACGTCTTTACGACCCTCTCTGAACAATTTGTACCACTCGTATGCCTGTGTTTTGGACATACAGTCCTCAGTGAAGGCCTTTTGCTACATCTTAAGCGAATCGGCACACGAAAATTCATGCGCAACACAAAATTTCAAACAAACTAATTTCAAACAAACCAATACTATTAGGGCAAATTGCGCTCAAATTACGACAAGATGTCAAAAACAGTCCTACCAACCTAATAAAAAAATAAATATACCGATTCATTTTGCGCGCGCCTTTTAAATCGCAATTCCCTAAAACTTTTTTATCGTTATAGTATAACCAAAAATTTGAGGGAATCTCTTACTTTCTCTACTTTCCATAAATTTTTAATGGCGTTATTAAAACTAAATCTATCTGTTTATGTGCTTGACACAAAATTAATGATTGACTCTTAGCATAGATTTTTAATAAAATCACTCACTTACAGAAGAAGAACGTCCTAACTCAAAAAACGTAAATTTGCTGATAATGTATTTAAAGTTTTCAATCGACCGCACAATTTCAAACAAAAAAAAGACGCACCTAGTTATTTAGTAATTTACTAGTTCACTATTAAATGTTAAAAAAATGTTGTTACTTGCCGAAAACTCTTACACAACTCATATATAACGCTCTTATTGGACAAAATAATTGAAATAACAACATATTCCCTTCTCACATGGAAAGTATTTATTATATCGATATGAATTTTTTACAAATCTGCAATGTCAACTCGAAACGCATTGAGTTATTACACTCTTCTTCCTCCAAAAGTGCAATAAATAATTCCCTGTTTGACACCTTTGAGAGGGGCATAGGGGATCTCTATTAATAACTGTTCGAACAGAACAGGGACCTACAGTTTATAGCCGAATCCGAACGGCGGTGTCTTTAATTAATAGAGAGTAAGTCAGTTCGCTTAAAAAATAAAAGTTTCTATTCATGTGGCGAGGAGTGTACAAGCCAAAGTTTAGCTTGATCTGCCCGCAGGCAATCGAACTTGCGCATTGATTGCACTCTTTGAATCACTCTCTCAATCTTTTGCACTCTCACTCACACACACTTACTTGCTGGCGAATTGTGCGGCAACCATGAAAAACTGCGGAAAAGGCAACAAAAAATGCCACCGTTATTGGCATAGGCAACAATCGTCAACGTCGCTGTCATATTGCTTACGGCTGACTGAAAGCTTGAACGATTGATAGATTGACTGAATGACGCGTAAATAATTATTCGGCATAACAGCGACGCAGCTGCTTCAGCTGCAGCGGGAGAGCAGCAGTAGCAACCGGTCAGTGATCGATAACTTAACACATAAATTAGCATGCGCAGCAAGTGAGCTTGAGAGCTGCGCGGCCGGCTTTATGCGTAGGCGGCGGCAGCGAAGCCGGCGTTTACAGCAACAACAACAACAAAGTGCGTGCCGCTTTAAAACTGTTTGTTGCGGCTGCCTGCACAAAGCTATTTATGCCTATTATTGTTGTTGTTTGTGTAGTTGTTGTTTGCATGACTCGGAAAAGTAAATACGGGCAGCAGTCAAGAGAGAGAAAAAAATACATACTTGGCACGCAGGCGCAGCGAAGTGTGGCAAAGCTGCACTTTTCTTTTTACTCGCTATATACTCTGCGGCTAGAGAGTATATTATTTGCCGCAGACGCAATGTTCCTAAAAATGAAATTGGTGCCAAAAATATTTTCAAAAATTGTTAATTTTCTGCAATAATGTATAATGTCGTCCCCATAAAAGTTTATTTTTTGGCTTACAAAATATGAAAAACATAAGCAGGGGCGTAGCTAGAGCGTCGAATGTGAGGGGTGATGAGCTTGAAAATGCTGACTCGATTCAACAAATTACCGATTCTTAATTTTAATTGCTCGAATTTTACATGAAATATCCGAGTTTCCCTCGCTGCGCCCCTGATTATAAGATACGCTGACTTGATGAAGATAACTTTTTACCTGCCAAGAAATGGCTTTGTTTTGTTCTCGAACCAACTACACAAAGTTTTTTGACATTGACTTTTCTAACACAGCACTTTAAATGAAAATAAATAAATAAAATAGACTAACCGACATTTTGTTTTAAGGTCAATACTCTGTCAACTCAGCTAACCGGACTGTGGCCTTCAAAATACTGCATTTAATATATATGTACCTATTATATTGCGGAAAATATAGCGCTTTGAAATTAATGGGTGCTGAAAGCGGTGCAAAAGTTCAAAACATAAGTTTCGTTAGTCTGGCTCATATATTCTTAAGATTTAGGAGTTGTACGAACTCGCTACACAAATTCATCCACAAATTGGGTTTTTGGCAAGTTTTTTTTTGCGAATTTTTTCTTCAAATTTCTCACAGTTTGAGTTAAAGACTCAATACTTTGGAAATATGTTTTTAATATTTCCCAACTTTCTTTGAGCGTATAGCGTCCCATTTCGTAATGGGATTACTAAATATTTACCAATAAGAATGACATTTGACGTCATAAAAGTCAAATAATCCGTAGTTCAAATTCCAAACAATAGATGGAGCACCCTGTATATACTTCAGTTGTCCTCCGATCTCTGGAGTATTTTGCTTTACAGTACAAAATTCATTTGTGCATCTTTTAGTAAATTTTCCGTCTTGCTGCAGCTAATCAGTTCAAGTCTATAAAATATATATTTATATATCTGACTTTTTAAAAGTTGCATTCTCTAAGCTATTTATGTTTAACAATATTTTTCGAATTTTGTTAGTAATGTCAGTTTTTATACCAAACCATATAAGCAGCAAAAGCTCAATTACACTATTTTGCAAATTTATTGGTCATAGAGTGAACCTTCATAGAAAAGTGATTTTAGGGTCATTTGGGATCGCTGCTTTTTCTTAAGCAGCGTTTTCGAGATATTTTCAAAAAATATGTTTTAAGTAGTGGTTTTAGTTTTCCATTAAAATTAGCTCGAAAGGTATTGATGTGTTCTTTCCAGTGATATATATATGTACAGATTAAATAAAAATTATCGAAGTTACAGGCAACCAAAGTCGAAAAAAGGTGTAATTTTTAAACATTTTTTAAAATTACACATTCGAGGTGTGTTCAAAAAGTAAAGCGACTTTTCAAATTTCGCGGACAACGTATTTTCGATTATCGATTTTTTTTTGTTTTGTTGTGTTGGTACACTCTTCCCGAACATCTGTACCAAATTTCAAGTGAATGGCACAAGTGTTTTGCGTGCTCGGCGATTTTTTTTTTCTTCGGTCTTTGCTCTTCTGGCCGCTTGCATTGGGACGATTGGGCTTTGGTTTCGATATCATAACCATATACCCATGATTCGTCACCAGTTATGACCCTTTTGAGCAAATCTGGGTCGACGTTGACGTCATTCAACTGCTCTTGAGCGATGCTCATGCGACGGTTCTTTTGGTCAAAATTTAGCAATACCAAAAATACTTTTTATTAACGAAAAAAAGTTTTAAATTATGTTAAGCTTTCAAATGAAAGCATATTCTTATAAGAAAATTACTTAGTTCTTTGAAATCGGGTAAGAATTTGATGCTATGGAACCATTTTTTCGACTAGGGCTGTTTTTTTTCTTAGGTATCAAGAGCTTGTTTTACAGCAATAGAAAATTACGAAAATCAATTACAACTTATTAATTTGGAATAAGATCAAATTAGAATTTATATCCCTCTATTATATAAAAAGGTTTTTTTTTCTCATACATTATTAAAGTGTAGAACATGTTGTGTGTATAACAGAAGATATTTGTTTCTCGTGATTTTTTTTCTCATGTTTTTATGAAGTAAGAAATTTAGCGAAATGGGTAGAAAGAAATTGAATTTGACTGAAGAGGAAATGAAAGAGCGTAAGCCAGAACAAATGAGTAAAGCATCAAAGAAGAGATATGAGAAGAATAAAGAAGTATTTTAATTTCAAGTGGGCCCCCCTGAGCCGCTTGCGTGGATGGAGGGGTAGGTGTTGGTGAGCGAAGCGAGCAGGAGGCGAATAAAATAATACTAATTTTTTATTTTATCAAGATTCCAAAAACCCTAATAACTAGGGTCTCCAAGATCATATCATAGTACTCCAAAACCTAACTAATTGGCCGTGTTTCGAAAAGCAATTTAGGAATTTTTATTTGGATTCATTTTTTAATAAAAGAAAATTTCCGTTGTAACCAAAATATCCAAGTCCTGTTTAATTTCAATAAACATTATTGCTTAAGTAATATTTATGTGTAATTTTTTTTTAAAAGATAAAATTAAAACAACTGGGGAAATATACAAAATTTTGTAAAATAATGAGAAATATTGAAAACAAAAATTTGTTTTCCAGAGCGCGCAAAAGCGAATACAAGTAAAATTATTCACTTTAGTTTTTTCGTTTTCCGGGGTACGGCTGAGTAAATATTTTTATAACTGAGTCAGCCAATTAGTAGACTTTGTCAGCCTTAAACACAAAGCGGTATCGATCTTTTGACGATACAAATTGATGCCGCACTTCGAGTATTTTTGTTGTCTTTTTCACTAACACAATGTTTTAAGTACTATAGTAATCGTGGGAGTTACTATAACCATCATCTGCTTAAATATTTAGTTATCAAAAACTTCATACATATAATTTAAGATCATCAAAGTAAAATAGATTCAATTTAAAAATAAAAAAAATCCTAAAACATTTGAAAACCTTATTTATGGTAAATCTAAATTTTGTTTAAAACATATTGCTTTATTAAAAAAAATTGTCTAAACTTCTTTATGCGTATAAAAGCCTTTTATAATATTTAGTCATCGATAACACGATATATAGTCAGCATTATCAAAACGAAAGAGATGGATTTACTTATTTTCTCATTTCTTTTAAATCACAGCAAAATCGGTTGAAATTTACGAAAATGGTACAAAAATCCAAACTTCTTTATGCGTATAAAAGCTTTCTATAATATTTAGTTATCGATAACACGATATATAGTCAGCATTATCAAAACGAAAGAGATGGATTTACTTATTTTCTCATTTCTTTTAAATCACAGCAAAATCGGTTGAAATTTACGAAAATCGTACAAAACGCCAAAATCGATAATCTTGCAAGTGAAATAAATATGTGTACTTAAGTAGAAAATTCCTATTTGAAGTAAATAAAAATTAATTAAAACAGCTACGACTTCAAAACATTTTAAATCCTTTAAACTTTTCCAATATGAAACATAGCAGCGCAATGAGGGTATCTCAAATTCGAGTAACTCCAGCGCATTTTCATTGTTTTTTTTTTGTCTTGTTTGTTTACCTTAAACGTGCAGCTCATATCAAGTTGAATTGCCTGAAATCCAGCGCCCCAATTTGTTAGATACACGTCCAGTTAGCCATGTTTACTTGTGTCTGTTTATATGTGTTAATGGCAAACTATGTTAGTATGCAAGTAAGCTACACATTACGTGTTATCTATGCAAAGATTGGATAACCATTGGATAAGCCTACGGCTGTGCTTAGAAAGTGTGCCCAACAGCTGGGTGTAACAATTGAAAAGCACAGCAAACTTTTCAATTAGATGGCAACGGCAGATACATCAGCTTAGTCCAAGTGTAAGATTGTGTCAGCCTGGGGCGCCATATTGCCACATTCAAGAGCTGCATTAAATGGCTGCCCAACAAATGACCGACAACACAAAGCAGCTTCACCGACAGTTTGGCTCATGTTGCATCTTAATGGCCATGGTGTTGCCATGGCAAAGTGCACGCAACTTGCCAGCTGGCTGTCTGTCGGTCGTCGGTCCACAGCTCAGCCACAATTGTGAATCTTTCACTTTAGCCACAGACTACTACCGACTATGATTTGTAAATTGTGTGGATTTGCTTCCACCTCTCTAACAGCTTCAATGCACTCTGTATTAAACCACAAGCTGCGCAATTCGCATAAGGCGCTGAGGTGGCTGCAACCTCATGAGCAGTGGAAGGGGCACGTTTTCAGAGTCGTCACGTATTAAACGTCATTTGAATGTAATGTTTCCATTTGTTATCTTAGTAAATGGCGGTGTTGTAAGGTGTTTTGTTTGTTTTTTTTATAATAATGATGAACTGCATGAGCGTAACCCACAATCAACGTGACCGAGACCGAGTAATAAACTTGATGAGGCGTTTAATTAACCATATGATATGTGCATAAATTACTGGATATCATCTAATGAATTGGTTTAATGTGCAAGTTGATACTGTATACTTAAAATATTGAAAAAAATGCAGTCTAAGTAAGTTAATCAATGATTTGAATATGATGTTAACAATGCTTATAGATAGTCATTGAATAGTTAATAGAGATGTTCTAGAGATTTATATTAACGTATTGTATCATTTTTAATCAAAGCTTTTGTAATTATAATTAAATTATAAGAGCTACTATAATAACATTTCATTACAGAGCTTAGGAATGCACTTTTTAGATTTATTAGATAGTAATTTACTAGTTACAGGCCATCTAATTATAATGTAAATAGAGATCTTTTCAAGATTTATACAAAGGTTTTGAATCATATTTTAATTCAAAGCTTTTCTAATTATAATAAATTTACAGGGGCAACTATAATAAATCTTCATTCCAGAACTTAATAAGGTACTTTTCCAACTAATTAGATAGTCATTGACTAGTTACCGTCAATCTAATTGTTATGTTAATAGAGATCTTCTAAAAATTTATAATAAGTATTTATGATTTTTAAAATCAAAATTTCTAATTAAAATAAATTAACAAGCGCAACTTTAATAAATCTTTATTTCAGAGGGTAATAAGGGTAATTTTACAAACTTATAAGATAGTTATTGACTAGTTACAGTCAATTTAGTTGTTAAAATAATAGAGATCCTTTAAAGATTTATGATAAGTTTGTATGATTTTTAAAATCAAAGCGTTTCTAATTATAATATAATTAAAATTCATTTTAGAACTTAAGAAGGCACTTTTAAAATCTGTTACTTCTTCAAGTCACAGAATTCAAGATTTTGACAGTTATAGTTATATAGTTATAGTATATTAAAATTGTTTCAAACACCTGTGGAACCTTCCTGTACTTCAAATTTCTTTTATATTTATTTATTATTCATATTAGAAGCTGTCTGCTACTAAGGTTTAATTATGCCCTGTACTAGGTACAAAGCGTGCAGTCTTCAAGCCCTACTGAACCAACCCACATTCTTATTTTATTAATAGTTTTCCAGAAAAAATGTAAAAAAAACTCTGGGACACTGCCTCGACAAATTCGAATTCCTTTATTTTTCAAACTTTTTCTTTTTGTCGGTTTACGGCCTAAAGGTGGGTCTTGTTCCTTCCACGGATGCAACACCTCGCCGGCTTTCCAGAACATTAAAACCCTAGCGATAGAACTTTTGCATCCATTTAACATGAAATGGATATTTAATCGGCTAGCAAGAAATTACAAATTCTTTCGGTATAAAGGTTCCAAGAAAAGGAATAGGCCTGTCTGAAACCTCGTTTTCTTTTACTTTTCACCTCATCAGGGGCGCACAGAGGCTGAAGGGGGTCCGGGACAGAATATTGTGGGGCCCTTTCTTTTAAATTCGCATATAAATGGATTATAAATGATATAGGAATAAAAGGAACATATCAATTTATTATAATACAATATATTTATAATAAAATAATTTTTTATGAATAAGCAATATACCTGCTGATAAATGTTACAACAATTTAATGCAGGCTTTTCCTTGACTTTCGTCCACTAATCTCTTCAACAATCTTCTCAAAACTGATAGAAATCGCCTTTTCGTGCTTAATGCTGATAATCATTTGGCGATTTAAACCTGTCTTCGCTCTCCGGAAGAAAGAAATGGTGGCAAAACAATTAAAAGTCTTAATGCGATACATACTTGTAGCAAAACATTCTCATACCCACACGCAGATATGAGGTTCAGTAGCTCCAAGGCAGAATTGGTATCCCATTTCATTACTTTGCGAATCCTATGCAACAAATCGATTTCGTCTCGCAGATCACTCTCAACAAAATCATTCGGATATGCGTGATAGATGGCTCTTGAAAATCAGCTCCGGCATTTTCATATTCATGTGCAGCATATTCAAGATCGCTCACACTACGCTGTGGCTCAATGATAGATGTGAAGAGCTTCGACAATTCTGATATCCTAGAATGCAGCTCGCCGAGCTCATTCAACAATAGATCCACTGGTGGGAAGAAGACTTGAACTTTAAAGCGTTCCTCAGGGCTCACAAATACATGCTCTGTGCCTGATTCTTCATCATGAAATCGTTTTTTCTTTCGAATGCGCTTTTGGCTTTCTCTGAGCTCAGGTGTTATCTTAAAATTTGTTGCAACAAGTTGAGCTTCTGTCAGAATTGCTGCCCAAGAATCTCTCAAGCGACGTACGTCAGTTAAAAGTTGATCAACACTGCGAGCTGCTTATTCCATCGTTAATTTTGGATTTTGTAGAATTTTGTTTGTGATATCGAGGCATTGCAAAAATTTGTACCAAATGGTTGTCAAAAGGATGAAGTCGAAAGACTGAAGCCACTTGAGCTAAGTAGCAACGTTTACCTAAATTTCTGGTAACAAATCCATTTCAAGAACTTTTTCTAGAGAAGCGACAATACCTTGATTAACAACTAATCAATGGCGAACAGCGTCAATCCTAGCACTCCATCTAGTCATAGGTATTGCATGAAAATAGAGTTTCAATTAGAACTTTCCACCTGGTTGGGCTGAGAACGAACATCTTGTAGAGTTTTTTAATATTCCCGAAATACGTTTTCGCCTCTATGTTTGTTTCCATCGGCTTGAGCGGTGCCCCCTTGAATGCGGGGCCCGGGGCAAATGAACCCTCTTGCCTCCCTCTGTGCGCCACTGAACCTTATTGTGGAAGATCGCAATCACTTTACGCGTTTCCAAATACTAATTATATATTTTTTAAAGATGTCTGATTTTCTTATCTCATTTTATAGTTTTTGACATCTATAATTGAACTTATTAAAGTAGAGGTCTTTATTTTTAATATAGAAAAAGAAAAAGGGAGGCTGAAGATAAAAGTAGCATGTATGAAAATAAATATAAAATTAACTTTGCCGAATTTTAAAGACAGACTAATCGGTAGCAAGGAAACTCCACAAGGTGGCCAATGCAATTATCACAACGAACGGAGATGCTTAAGAGTTTCTCCAAAAGTACACTCTAAGATATCTCCAAGTAGGTGATGTTCCTAAAATATACATATGTAAAACAATTAAATATTTTGTCATACTTGTGGCTTTTTCACCAAAAGTTTTATTTATTTTTAAAAGTCTTTTCGATATACGGGCTTTAGATTAGGGTATTTTTATTTATATATTTATCCTAAAGGCCTAGACGCATATACCGATTTTTATCTCTACCGCCCAGCTAAATGCATCTAGAAAAAGTTATTTTTAACAGAAAATGTTTAAGTTCTTATTCGGTTTACAAAAGAATTAGATAAAACCGGGAAATTCTCCCACAAAGTAAATGTAAGTCTTATCTCTCCTATTCTCTAGAAGAAGTCTTGGCTGCCAAGCCTACTTACGCCCACTCCATAAATTCCATTGAATGGAACAGGATATACAAATAAAGACTAAAATATTAAGAAAGGTTAATCTTAGACTCTCCAAGTGTATTCAAATTGTTTTAATATTTTTGTTAGAGATACATCTGGCAACCCATAACACCGTAAACAAATTGGCAACCTTGCCATCAACATAGATATCGATAAATGTATGCAAACATCTTCTTCCAAAAATTGTAACTCGCGTCGCCCACACATAAGTTTATACAAACATTATAATTACCAACTATTATTAAGCACATTCACAATAAACATTATTAATACCAACAATTTTTTTTTTTTATCACGAGTCTGACGATTAACTCTTGATATTTGTATCTTTAAAAACATCGCCATTTTGGTACGGAAGGAAACGATCTATTTAGCAAAGTTGTACGATGAACATCGTTCCCAAATTAGCGATTGATTACACAGGTCTACAAATACAGGGGTCATGTGAGTTGTTGGAAAGCTAAGGGTTATTTCCGAAGTAATTTGGTGCGTAGAATCCGAATCCGGCGTCAGAACTGGCCCATCATGTCAGGATTTTGAGATATTTGAGGTTATGTACCCAAAAAACGGCGTTTTTTCCTACTTTTGAGGTTATGTACAGGGCGCAAAAAATTTTTGCTGTCTTTCTCTCCAGTTACATCATTTAGTACAACTCTTACCCTCAAATTTTTTGCGCCCTGTACATAACCTCAAATGTAGGAAAAAACGCCATTTTTTGGGTACACAACCTCAAATATCTCAAAATCCTGACGTGATGGGCCAGTTCTGACGCCGGACTCGGATTCTACGCACCAAATTACTTCGGAAATGACTCTTAGCTTTCCAACAACTGAACCATGTTGACCTGTGTTATTTATAAACAAAACTCTGGCTGATTACTGCAAATAAATCTTTTTAAAGCAAAATATTAACTTTGAGATTAATTTTGCAATCTATAAAAGCAAATGTTTTGTGTATATTTGCCCTATTATGCTAAAATATCGAAATTAACATACTAAGTTGTGGCACTAGGGGTAACACCCATGTTTCGTATTATTTGACTTCTGACGAGATATAATAATGATGCCTTCATAATATGTAATATTATTAAAAATGTTTTTCTATTTAAAAATATATATATTATATAAAAATAAAGACAGCTAATGCTCAGCCTTCCCTGTCAATATAAAATTCTTTGAAAATGATAAAAACTCAATTATTGTAAGCGCACCCCGTGAACTTTTTACTCACCATGCCACTGGTTCGCTCAACTGAACCGAACCGTTTTGAAAAGATGCTTTTATTTTTGCTATTTGTTTTTGTTCTTTTGTTTTTAATAGACAGCAAATAAATGGCTATAATGGGTAATGTTTTTTTTTGCTGGCTCTAATGCTGTGCAGGTGTCTGCCAACGGTGACATTGCCATTTAGCTTTAAGAGGATGAAGTTGAATCAAGCAACAGCTTCTCTAAAGAATTCCATTTTCAAAAGACAACGTTGCAAATTGCTTCGAATTTATAATTGAGCGAAATGATTATTGAGCTGAAAATTCCCCATAATGATATTTATATTATTATATTCTGCATTGTTAAAATTTACTCTGAAAAGTCTATTCTTGGTATTGTAAGATTATTATTCTAATGCTCTGTTCAATCAATGTTTTTTTTTTTTTTATGCACAACTGGACATCTCTATTGAAGCGCACTTTATATTCAAATTGAAAGTAATGCCAAGTGCTTTATAATCTCTAGATAGTTAGGGGGTTGGATGGGCTTGGATGGCAGACACTCGAGTGTAGATGTATGCGTGTAGGCGTAGCCAACATCGTTTATGCATCTTTTCCAACTTAATGGTACCAGCTATAAAAAGAGCCCAAGAAAAGTATATTTATATATTTTTAGCAGCACTCAAGCGTATCTACAAGATACTCAAATACTCGTACTTATATACACACAATTTTACAACATATCATTTTGGGTAGATGCGCTGTGTTTAGCTGCTTGTCAAAAGATTTATAAGAGATAAGTGTTTATTGTGGCCAGGGCTTGAATATTCAACAACTTGGCAGTTATGAGGCTAATTCGTGCATAATAATTGGCACCTATGGGTTGCACAATGTACAATAAAATGAGCTAATCAAAAAACAAAATAATATGAAAATAAAACAAAACCAAATCATTGACATTTTGTCTATTATTAGTCTATACAGCTCAATCGTTCGGTTCGACATTTTGGCGGGCAATTTAAATTTAATTTACCCTGCAATTTTCAAACAAACAGCGTCCAATTACCCTGGCTTTTGTTGGGGTTGGCCTTTGCATTATGTCGTCATCAGCAGACCAGTTAACAACGTTTTCGCTTTCGTTTAAACCAAAAGTGAACACAAAAAAAAAGAAACCGCCATTTGGGTTCCAACGAAACTCTTATGCTCTGCAGTAATGACTTCAATAACTACCAGCAAGTTATACAACCTAATAACAACATAATTTCAATAAAATTACAGCTCATCTCATATTTTATCAAATAATAATAATCAATGAATCGTTAAAATTAAGCAACTTTCATATAAAACAACGATTAGTCAAAAATATTATGGTCTTTTCTTTTACCATAATATTTTGTTTTGACTTAATTCAAAAAATATTGAGCTATTATGCACCAGTAATAGGGAAATTAAAGAGTTTTTTCAAAATATCTGTAACAGCTTACAGATAACTATATGGATATAACTAAATCTTTCCAGTTATGCATTAAATCCAGCACGTTCGTTTGGAAAAAACATTAAAAATTTTGAGCAGTACTACCGAAATCTTCTAAAAAACGTATTTTTAAACTGAACCTACATGAAAATGTATATGCTGTTTATGGGTCTTGAGAGGGTAAAACTAATTTAATTCTAGTCGCAGTGATTGCTGCATAAGATTTTTAACCCCAAATAATTTTTAATGCTGGATAGATGCTACGTTCATTTAAAAGAAAAAATTTTATTTTTCCTGTACATACTCAATAAATCTCGCTACAAGAGAATGAAGCTTCATCTTGTGCCTTACCTTAACCATACTCAATGTGAAATCTTGAGCAACTTCATGAAATATGCATATCAGGATCCATATAACTTATGTTCTCAATTTAGGACAGCAGTTGCATACGTAAAGTCGGCCGCGGGCGACTTTGGGATACCCTGTACCACTACTTGCAATAAAATCCGGTTCCTTCATAAAAAACCAAAAAGCAGATTTTTTTGACCGATCGTTCCTATGGGAGCTATATGATATAGTCAACCGATTTCGATTAAATTTGACACAGTGTCATCTGAGTATCTGAATGCCGAATTTAGTTCAAATATTTTTACAAACAAACGAAACACAACGAATTTTGTATAAAAAAAGTTTTTTTTAACCGATTCCTCCTATGGGAGCTATATGATTATAGTCAACTGATTTTGATTAAATTTAGTACAGTGCTTAGGAACTATAAAAAAATTACGATTACCAAATTTGGTTTTAATATCTTTACAAACAAACGCAACACAACAAATTTTGTTCAAAAATCAATTTTTTGGAAGACCGGGCCTATGAGAGCTATATGATATAGTCAACCGATTTTGTTCAAATTTGGTACAGTGCTTGAGAACTATATGAAATTTGGTTAATATAATAATAATAATATAATATCGGGTTAAGCTATACAATTTAACCCCGATATTGAAAAATAAAATAAACTTGTCTCCTATGCAATAATATGGGATCTACGGTACAGGGTATAAAAAGTAGCCTTCATAAAAATGTTGTATACATTGAACGTAGTACATCTTCCAAAACAAGGGAAATGTTATTTTGACTGAAGTATAACTATCATCATGGTTACGGTTTTTTGTTTGGTTTTTTTATAAACAAGAGAAATGTTGGCTCTATAATATAGTACGCCAATTTTTATAAGCTTGGTATACCTTGGGAACTCTAAGTATTTAGCATAGCCAAATTTGATTAAGATAGCTCGAATATTTTGGGGCTATAGTTCTTACCATCTCTGAGATCAAACCATTCAAATGGACGGTCAGCAAGTTAAACATGTCTATATCGACTCTTTAGATCAATCTGATGGCATTACGATATTTTGGGAGTCTCCGACGTCTCCTTTTATATATTTTACAGGCACATTCGGCTTGCACAAACCTAACATATTAATCTTTACATCTTTTCTTTTTTAACATATTATTTCTTATCTACACAAAAATCTGCTGTACATTTTTATGGCAATTTTAAATAAATATTTTCATCATTATCATAAATAAAAATTATATGAAATGAGAGATTTTGTTTTTGTGCGAAATTCAATTTAGTCCCTCCACAATTTAAAACTAGGTCATCTTGTGACAAATCCTGAGATTAAATTAAATTAGAAAAATTAGTATCAGTCACAAGATCAAAATATTTTATTAATAAGCTCTTCCAAACAAAACAAAAAAATTAAGTTCTTATGTCTTATTGAATGAGTGGTTGTACATAATTTAATGTACATATACTTTTATCAGTATGTACATAACATAAGTATAATCATATGACTTGTTAGAAAGAAAAAACAATTTTTAAATTATGCGCATTAATATTAATATTAATTTTATTTTAATAAAATACTTGAGCCTGTCGTATTACAGCTAATTTAAAATAAAGATTATCATAAGAAAAAACAAGGGAAAAATTAACTCGTTGCCTTATATAGATAAACACAGTGGCGGATCATCGGGAGTTTCCTTTAAAATTTGGAAAAATATAGGTGAGTAAATGGATATTGAATTAGGATATTTGCAAAATCAAAGGAAAATTGAAAGAGTTAAATTGGTTTAATTTCTTACGTTGGTTTAATTTCGTAAGGTTATTAAAAAATTTGTTTGTTTGTTGAACAATGTTAAAATTTGTATATTGATCTAGAAAATAAATCAATTTTTTCATCATCAAATCGAGAAGTATGCATTCCAATAAATATTATACAAATTTATTAAAGTTTTGCCATCTGTTGACAAAAAAAATAATTGTTATTTCATAAATTTTTTTAAAAAAACATTAAAAATTTTCGTTTTATTTTTTTAACATTGCTCCAAAAAATCGATTTGATTCATAAACGCACCATATAAAGAACGTGTTTAAAAAAAAATTGGGATTGACATATTTAAAATACTTTAAAAAAAATAAGCAAATATAAAATTTTTTAAGAAAAATAAAATAAAAAAAATTTAATTTAATATTTTTTTTTTAATAGCCATATTTCCAACTTCGATTAAAAAAAACGATGTTCAAAAATATTCAGTAGCTTAGTCATAAATAAATAAAAACGAAAAACGAGTTTTTTTTTAATTAAGCCGTAACGCGGTAATTTTAAAAACTTGAATTTTTGGAAAAACAAAATTTTCTTTATGTATCAAAATGTATCTTTAGTTTTCAAAAATCGCTGGGAGCAGTTTCCAGTACCTTGTCCAGCTAAACCCTTTTTTCTCCTCTGATACTCCGAAGAAAATTAAAAACATACTCTCTACTTTTGGCTAAAGACAGTGGCGGCTTTATCGTAACATAGGCTGAAGCCTAGGGCGGCAGAATTAAGGGGCGGCAAAATTTGAGTTACCTACTGCTACTACCTAGTACAACTATATTGTTATAAAGCACTGATGACAATCACAATCGCATTTAATATATTTTTCCTTTTTTTTGTGAAAAAAGGGCGGAAAGTTATGGATTGTTTTAATTCTATTATTTTCAAAATTATAATTTTTAAGTTTTATACATTAAAAATGGCGGACGTAAAGTCGGGCGCGGACGACTTTAGGATACCCTGTACCACTAGCTTGTAATAAAGTCCGATTTCTTCACAAAAAACCAAAAACAGAAGAATTTTAAGCAAAAATTTTTTTTGACCGATCGTTCCTATGGGACTATACGATATAGTCAACCGATTTCAATAAAATTTGACACAATGCTTAAATACCTTAAAAAAGATCTGAATGCCAAATTTATTTCAAATATCTTTACAAACAAACAAAACACATCGAATTTTGTATAAAAAACGTGTTTTTGGACCGATTGGTCCTATAGGAGCTATTTGATCTAGTCAAACGATTTGGATTAAATTTAATACAGTGCTTAGGAACTATAAAATACTTACAAATATCAAATTTGATCCCAATATCTTAACAAACAAACGAAACACAACAAATTTTGTTAAAAAATCGATTTTTGGAAGATCGGACCTATGGGAGCTATATGATATAGTCAACCGATTTTGTTCAAATTTAAATAAAAAAAAAGGATATATAAAATTATAGGTAATTCAATAGTCTGTTATTCGGGAACAACAAATATTTAAGCATTTGATTTCGTTTTAAAAAAAATATATATTTTTGAAATTACTTTTAATGGAGATGGTGGAATATATGACTTGGTTTCTTGGTATCTTGGTTAAAAGTCTCCACAAAATTTGTAACAACTCAATTTTTTTGTTCGAATTTTGACGGTCCGTAAAAAGCAGATACTGAGACCACAATAAACGCACAGAAATCTTTTGGAACTTTAATATATTTTTTTCGTATTTTTTCTTCTTCTTATTTTATTCCTTTAAATCCTGGAAGAGCTTTTTTTAAAATTTATATGAATTCTTTTTTTCTACCCTCTGATTTTTTGAGACTTTTTTAAAAATGTAGCAGCTTTTTCGAAAAATTATTAAAAATCAATTGCGTATATTTAGAAATATTTTGTCTAGCTGAAGCTTTTTAAAATGTTCAGCTCTTATTTCTAATCAATCAATCTATCAAATGCAGCCCTCATCGCGACCTTAAAAATACTTTTATTGGACGTTTTTCCGTATTGCACTTATACAATCATATGTTGTAACATTTTTTCTAAAACTTATTATACTTTTTATTGCCCAAAGATTATGAATGTAAAAACAAATCTGCATTTCTATTTTATAGGTCGTTCATGGCGTGCGCATTCAACTGGCAGATGATAGCAGTAATAGCATCGACGCCGGCAGCGACGTTGACAGCGCTGGCGAGCTGGGCGCAGCAGTGCATGGCATACGAAGTCGACGCAGCGTGGCAGAGCAGCCGCTGCGCATACTGCTTGTCTATGATGACTCCGTTTACAGGTGAGTGAAAGAGTGACGGAGGAGAAGGAGGAGGCGGAGTGTGTACGCCAAAGGGCAAATTAGTTTTAATTGCAGTTTAATGGTTAGATAGCATCAAGCAAAAAACCGTTTACAATTCAAAATTGCCCGAATGTCAAGTTAAAGCTGCAGACCAAAAGAAAAACCGAAAACCCCGCAAAACTGTCTGTCATTTACACTGTGACTGAACTGACTCACACACGCCAATAACAAGCACAGTAAGCTCATAAATTATTCGTACACTTTAAAACTTTTTGTAGGCATACTGGAAATAATAACTTTTCGTACATTTGCTAGATATTGAGTATAAATAATTGACTAGTAACTGCTACGAGTTGGATAGTGTGGATATAATTTTTATCATATGTGCAATTTATTTATTATAAACAAAACATATTAAAAAGTCGCTAAATTATGGTCAGGATTCCAAATGGCTATTTCGGAATGGATGGAATTTTCTTAGCAATTTCCATGCCTTCTTTGTAGGCACATCATGAGTCTTCAATCTGATTAATGATTGATTATAATGGAATACGAATGCTTGCTTTACAATAACTGCGCTGGTGTACGAATAAATAATTTACCCACTGTACTACAACAAAAAGGTGTTGAGCAACTCGAAATTGGCTTTGCAGCGCAACAATTTGTTGAAATTAGTTTGCCAACCGTCCAGAGAGACCAAACAGACCATGCATTTGGCTATCTTTAAGGTTAACGTATGATTGCGACACGCTGCATTTAAGCCAAGATTAACAGTAAGCTGGCTAGTTAGTTACTGTTGTTGTTGTTGTTGCAAACGTTAGTCAGTCAGTTAGAGCTATTCAATGCCACTGTACAAGGTCAGCCAGCAGCCAGGTGTAGCTTACAGCTAAAATTACACTAAACAATTGTTTGCCAAAGGCTTTCCACGTGCTGCACATCCTTAGCAAAGGCCAATGAGATGTGCACCATGGTAACGCAGCAAAATGGTTGCCTCAAAACGTGTAGGGAGCTTATTGTAGACCATAAATAAACAACAAAAAATCTGGAAATAAAGTTCTGGTTGACTTTATACCAAGCCATTAATAACGCATTAATGTTGTTTTTTTTTTTTCTTATTTATTACCTTTTGCAGGTTGGAGGAGGAAAAATTCAACCTAATAAATGTGAGTAAGCCAGCTGCTGTGCTGGACCCCGAAAACTATACATATACACACGCACACAAGGACATCCGCACGCGCACGCATACTTTTGCATATATATATATAGTATTTCCAAAAAGACTTTAATGCCCTTTAAAATTGCTTTTTGGAAAATAGTAAGCGACGTGACGTCACAGCTGTCAACAGCTTCTCTAGGGTGTAACTAAAAATTGTGCGAAACTTTTTTATAGAAAAGTTTGATAGTCATAAAAAAATTCAGATAATATTTTAAGTAGCCCGGAAAAATTGCCGATTGACATTAAAAGCTTTCGCTTTGTTTATACACTATATCTAAATGGGTACATTGAGTCAGTAAAATAAAAAAATGAATTTTGCTATATCCGTATAGCTCTGTTTCAGAAATGTTAATGATTTTAATATGCATAAAAAAAAAAATTGCGTACGTAAACCACTAGCTTGCAATAACATCCGGTTCCTTCATAAAAAACCAAAAACAACAATTTTCAAGCAAAAATTTGTTTTTTGACCGATCGTTTCTGTGGTAGCTATATGAAATAGTCAACCGATTTCGATTAAATTTGACACAGTGCTTTAATACCTTAAAAAAGATCTGAATGTAGAATTTGGTTCAAATATCTTTACAAACAAACGAAACACATCGAATTTTGTATAAAAAACGTTTTTTTTTACTGATTCGTCCTATGGGAGCTATATGATATAGTCTACCGATTTTAATAAAATTTACAAGTGCCAAATTGAATTCCAATATCTTCACAAACAATTGAAACACAACAAATTTTGTTCAAAAATCGATTTTTTGGAAGATCGGCCCTATGGGAGCTATATGATATAGTCTTCCGATTTTGTTCAAATTTGGTGCAATGCTTGGGTACTCTAAAAACTTCTGAATGCCAAATCTGGTTACGATATCTTTATTAAAAAATTAAATATAGCGAATTTTGTATAAAAAAAGTTATTTTGGCCGATCGGTCCTATGGGAGCTATATGATATAGTCAACCGATTTTGTTCAAATTTGGCACATTGCTTAAGTGCTTTAAAAAATTTACAAACGCCAAATCTGGCTACGATATTATTATTAAAAAACGAAAAATAGCGAATTTTTATTTAAAAAAGTTAATTTGGCCGATCGGTCCTATGGGAGCCATATGATATAGTCAACCGATTTTGATCAAATTTGGTACAGTACTTGGGAACTATAAAAAAAACTTTCGAAAACCAAATTTGGTTACGATATCTTCATAAACAAACGAATTATTCATCTAAAACTTTTTTTTTTATCGAGGTCGTCTCAAACACCCACATGGGAGCTATATAATTTATCACCGATATCAAGAAAATAAAATAAACTTGTCTCCTATGGAATAATATGGGATCTAATGTGAAAGATCTCTGAGATCTTGGCGTTCATACGGACAGACGGATAGACGGACATGGGTATATCGACTTCTCTATTCACCCTGATCATATTTTAGGTAACTTTGGGGTGTCTTCGACGACTCCTCTATATATTACATACATTTTGGCTTGCACAAACTTAATATATCCGTATAGCTCTGTTTCAGAAATGCTAAGAGCACGAAATGTGTGTCTTATAGTCTAGACACGAAGTCAGTAATAAAAGTGTTATATCTATAAAAATAAATTATTTTTTACTTAAAGACTGTTTTAGTACGAAAATATCGTTGTTTTAAACGTCTCCTTTATTTGTGCTGCGGCCCAAATCCTGGTCTAGACTCTAGATCTTCACTTTTATTCTGTCTTATGATAAAGCTCTCTCTTATCAACAAAATGTAGCTTTTTTAGATACAGACGACTTACCTATCTAAATTATAATTTTTTAGCTGTTACACTTAAATTTTACACAAATCAATCTTAAAACAAATATTAATGTGAATAAATTTTTGAAAAATCTACAGTCATCTAAGCTTTTAAATTTTCCACTGTTAATCTACGATGTTTCAAAAAACACTACAGTCATTTAAATTTGTATGCAGACTTAAATTACTTATCGCCCACAGTCACGTGCAGTTTTCCATTGATTCCTTTAAACATTTCTACTTAAAATGTTTAAAACTGATGCAAACAATAAAACAATAAACTTGTCAAAATCAGATGAGAAATGTTGTGTAATTGTGTTAGTTTCGCAACAAAATTATGCATTTATAATTTATAAAAGTCAATACACTTGCGTCACAAGTTTTTTAAAGCGAATACGTTTTTTAAACGATATTTTGTTAAAGTACACCAAGAGGTTCAAGGTTGACACGTGAAAAGTTAACGTAAAAATTTTGTAATTTATTTATTGGCATATCAAATTACTAAAACGTTTTATTTTTTAATTTAATCGATTAAAATTCTAAATACTATAATAATTTTTGTGTGACTAGTGACCTCGTTTTTTTGACCTTATGCACACATTAACTGTGGCCCAACCTTAACGTCAAGTGGCCTTTTCTTACATTTTCCACCAAGTCACTAAGCTCGGAAAATGGTTTACTTCCAAATATATTAACTTTGGTCAAAGCAAACCTATTCGATGTTAGGTATAAAGCCGGACCAAATGCCGGAGCAATCCTGACTACTATCTATACCGTAAATAATATGTAAACCTCTTTGAACTGATTGATTTCACCTAAACTGTAGGAGCTAGAGTAAAATTTGAAATGTAATTTTATTTTTTGAAATAATTGAGAACTAAGAAAGAAGCAGGTAGAGGAAACTTAAAAGTTAATACGGATACAAATATTATTTCTGTATCTTTTCTGTGGAGCACTTTACTTAACCGAGGCATTCCAGAAAGTATTATCAAAATGATCAAAGCCACATACAATAACTTCACATGTAGGGTCAGCCATTCTGGTCTACTTTTGATCCATTTTCGACTAAAACTGGAGTTAGGCAAGCATGCGTGCTATCGCCTTTACTCTTTGTGTTGGCTTTAGACGAGGTACTTAGATCTTCACTCACGGGGCGCAAAGGAATACAAAGGAGCCCGTTCCATCAGTTGGAAGATCTTGAATATGCAGGCGATCTATTTCATAAATGCTCAAATCTCCAAGACAATCTAGAAAAAATCAACAACTGCTCGCGTTAAGTTGGATTGGAAATCAATAGGTCAAAAACCAAAATCACGTGCAGCGGATACGCCGCGACTACGGATCCCCATATCACACAGAGATGAAAGGTTGGATAGCGTTGGATCCTTTGTGTATCTAGGCAGCGTAGTTATCAGCAAAAGCGGCGCGGACGAAGACGTCAAATCACGCATTTGAAAAGCGAGATCTGCTTTTGCACAATTGGGCACCATATGGAAATCTAATCAATCAATCTTTTACAAGTGCGAATCCTGGAAAGAAACATCCAGCATAAATTCTCAGATTCAGGTGTTTGTTAACCGGTGTCTAAGAAGAATTCTGCGAATTTGGTGGCCCCAAAGAATTTCAAACAATGATGATGATTGACAAGCTCTCCGGTGGAACCCACAAGGTTTTAGACGTCCCGGGGCGCCAGCTAGGACATGGAGGCGTACAATCGAAGCAGAAATGCGAAAAGCCAATTATACATGGCATGACGTCAATGTTAATGCACATGAAACAGTTACATTTAAGTTGATTGTTGAGGCTCTATGCTCCACTTAGGACTCCAGAATAAATAGTAGTAGCAATAATTTCTGTATTAAATTTTTAACAACTGATCACAGGCGCTCTATTCGGAGATTAAAAACCAAGCTACAAAACATTGATTTAGAAGGTCAAAGCTTTTATGGTATAATTCTGTTAAAAGTAATAGGGTGTGATATGTTTTTTCAAGGGGCTTCCTAGAGTTAAAATTTTTAATAGGGAGGTATTTTTAAATTAGTTGGTAAGAAAACGAGGATAGGTTTTAATATGTTTCGCCTCCAGTCCTAAGGCGGTGTTGGCAAACACTCATCAAAACTCAGCATTATTGTCAAATACGATTATTTTTAACCCCCGACGCAAAAAGAGGGGTGTTATAAGTTTGACGTGTCTGTCTGTCTGTTTGTCTGTCTGTCTATGGCATCGTAGCTCCCGAACGCATGCAGTGATTTCAATTTAGTTTTTTTTTGTATTAAAGGTGACTTATGTGCGAGTGTTGTTAGACATGTTTGGTGAAAATCGGTTGAGCCGTTTAAAAGTTGTGGGGAGTAAAAGTGGGGAGAAAAACATCAACTTTGTCCGATTGGCTTAAAATTTGGTCCTATTGTAGCTGACGACGTCACGGATTCGAATCTGAGGTTATTTTGCTCTATCTCTTTGTTTAGCTTAATGGCCATTTGAAGTTAAAAACATAAACTTTGTCCGATTGGCTTAAAATTTGGTCCTATTAAAGCTGACGACGCCACTGATTCGAATCTGAGGTTATTTTTCTCTATCTCTTTGCGTTTTTGCTCTATCTCTTCGCGTTTAGAAGTTATGGCCATTTGAAGTTAAAAACATAAACTTTGTCCGATTGGCTTAAAATTTGGTCCTATTGAAGCTGACGACGCCACTGATTCGAATCTGAGGTTATTTTTTCTCTATCTCTTCGCGTTTTTGCTCTATCTCTTCGCGTTTAGAAGTTATGGCTATTTGAAGTTAAAAACATAAACTTTGTCCGATTGGCTTAAAATTTGGTCCTATTGAAGCTGACGACGCCACTGATTCGAATCTGAGGTTATTTTTCTCTATCTCTTCGCGTTTTTGCTCTATCTCTTCGCGTTTAGAAGTTAGTGGCTATTTGAAGTTAAAAACATAAACTTTGTCCGATTGGCTTAAAATTTGGTCCTATTGTTGCTGACGACGCCACTGATTCGAATCTGAGGTTATTTTTGCCCTCTTCTCTTTAGAGTTATGGCCATTTGAAGTCAAAAGCATCAACTTTGTCCGATTGGCCTAAAATTTGGTCCTATTGAAGCTGACGACGCCACTGATTCGAAAATGTGGTTATTTTTGCTCTATCTCTTCTCGTTTAGAAGTTATGGCCATTTGAAGTTAAAAGCATCAACTTTGTCCGATTGGCCTAAAATTTGGTCCTATTAAAGCTGACGACGCCACTGATTCGAATCTGAGGCTATTTTTGCTCTATCTCTTCTCGTTTAGAAGTTATGGCCATTTGAAGTTAAAAACATCAACTTTGTCCGATTGGCTTAAAATTTGTCTGTCTGACTGTCTGTCTGTCTGTCTGTGGCATCGTAACTCCCGAACGCATGCAGTGATTTCAATTTATTTTTTTTTTGTATTAAAGGTGACTTATGTGCGAGTGTTCCTAGACATGATACAAATCGGTCGAGCCGTTTAAAAGTTGTGGGGAGTGAAAGTGGGGAGAATGCGTAAAAAAAAGCAAACGAGCTTGACCTTAAATGTAATCTATACCTTAACAAGAATCTAAATTATAGTAAGTATATTATAATATACTAAAGGCTAACTTAACCTAACCTACCTATAAAAAGTATGAAATAAAAATTAAATTAAAAATTTAAAAAACCCCGAACTTAAGTAATTTTCATTTAAAAAGTGAAAAATAATAAAAGAAACTTAATGTTAAAGTACCTAAGAATCTATTAATAATTCTAAAAAATACGTCGCGTTGGGGGACCGCTCCTAAACTAACAATTTAAATACAAATAGTCTAATTAAGCAACAAAGATTAACTTAAAAACAAAATTAAGAAAATACTTCAAAAACTTTCATAGAATTACTTCAAAAATTTGCATGTAATATACGACCGTCAACGACGTCTGCCCTCGCGTGTCCCCCAACGCGACGTATTTTTTAGAATTATTAATAGATTCTTAGGTACTTTAACATTAAGTTTCTTTATTATTTTTCACTTTTTAAATGAAAATTACTTAAGTTCGGGGGTTTTTTAAATTTTTAATTTCATTTTTTAAAGGTTATTCTATGAGAACACATCAAAAGTGGGGCAGTATTAAAAAAAAAAATAAAAGTCAGTGGATTTCAAGCAGCTTTAAAAAAAATAGTATTTCCAGCTTGCAGGTTTCTGAAGAGAGCGTCAGCTCGCCCAGGAAAAACTGATTTGGCTTTATTTATTTCATGCTTTTTTTGATTATATGTACGTTTAGAAGAATTACTCGTTTTTCGTATAAAGTGCATCCAATCGATACTGCTTTGCATACTTTAAAATATTCATAAGATCCACCACCGTTTTGCATTTCTTGAGCAATAAAAGGACAATATTGAGTACTACGAAAATTACTGCAAAGCAGCAAGTTGGCTCAATGCCAGTGACATTTTTAAAAGTTCTTGGCCGTTTGAAAGTAACCAAAAGCGCACAAACACGCACACTTTTTTGTCTCTTACCTAAATGGATTTTAAGTCTTTGGAGGACTGAATGACAGTTTTTTTTTTCTTGCTATAATTTTTTTGGTTGCTTTATTTTTATTCAAGAACACGGTGCTACCGGAGGCTGTACAATTCTGGGAGCAGGCGCTGATGGTGCGAGAAACGAAGGGTGTCATACGTCTCAATCGGTAAATATAACTATAAACTTAGCTCAAAGAAAACAAAATATATATTGTTATTTTTCTCTAACTTACAGCAAGTGCGATAGCACCCAGGTCTATGTAAAGAATGGTCATACTCACTGCATTGATCAATGTAAGGCGACGACTATGTGCGGCGAGGTGCAAGTTCCAAATGAACACTTAGATGTAAGTCTGCCAAATTAAAGTTGAACCATTATTGAATAACTTTTTTTGCTTTTAGGTGTGCCGCATTTGCAATGCTACGGGCCAAGATTGCCGCATAGACAATAACACACAGCCCGGCGATGGCATTGAAAATGCCGATTTTGTATTTTACGTGTCGGCACGTCAAACTCAACGCTGCTATAAGGGTCTAACAGTCGCCTATGCAGCACATTGTCAACAAGAGGCCATATTGGATCGTCCAATAGCTGGGCATGCAAATTTATGCCCGGAGAGCATAAGCACCAAGCCACAAGAACTGCAAACATTGATCTCTACGGTGAAGCATGAAATCTTACATGCCTTGGGCTTCTCTGTCAGCTTATACGCATTCTTTCGTGATGATGAAGGGCGACCGCGCACGCCGCGTAAATCCGATACGGGCAAACCATATTTAAATGAAAAGTAAGTAGTAAAATGTAATGCAATGCTTCATAATATACTTACGTTTTGTCGAAAGATTGCAGATACATCAATGGAGCAATTCCACCATTCGAAAGGTTGTGCGCGAGAATTGGTCTGTACGTGGTGGCCATGTGAACAAGGTAGTAGATATAATGGTCACGCCGCGTGTTGTAGCCGAAGTGCGACAGCATTTCAATTGCAATAAACTTGAGGGCGCGGAACTTGAGGATCAAGGCGGCGAGGGTACTGCGCTGACGCACTGGGAAAAGCGTATACTTGAAAACGAGGCTATGACAGGCACGCATACACAATCGCCGGTCTTTTCACGCATAACTTTAGCTTTAATGGAGGATTCAGGATGGTACCGCGCCAACTATTCCATGGCCACGCCGCTAAGCTGGGGCAAAGGTATGGGCTGTGCGTTTGTTATGCGCAGCTGCAAGGATTGGATTCAAATGAATCATAGCAGGTAAGAGTACATAAGCACACTCCCTTCTAACTTACAAGCACATATCTTATATATAAAATTCTCGTGTCACAATGTTATGTTCCTTCGAAGCTTATTTACTCATGAACGGCTGAACCGATTTGGCTAATTTTGGTCTTGAAATGTTCGTGGAAGTCCAAGGATTGTTTTGGGTTGAGAAAACATAACAAAATTGCGACGAAAATACTAAAAAGGACAATTTGATTTTCCAATACAAATTTTTTTTTTAATTTAGGTTGGCATTGTGTACATTGTCAGATTAACTAATATTTTTTAGTTAATTGTTTTTGTCGAAAGGAAACACAAAAATTATAACGTTATAAATTTTATTTTATTGAAGCACACAAAATTTCATGAGAATCGGTCCAGCCGTTTCGGAGGAGTATGGTAACTAAAATTGTGAAACTAGAATTTTATATATAAGAAGAAACTTATGTTTTACGTGCTATTGGTGTTCTCATGAACGAGTCGATGAATTTCAAATCTGATTTTTGTGTGTGTTAGAGGTCAATGCGGAGGTTTTAAGCCTATTGCGATGTGTTTGTGTGAATTGGTTCGTGAGATATACGCATTTTTGTGAATATTGGTTTTTGTGTGAACATACTCCTCCGAAACGGCTAGACAGATTCTCATGAAATTTTGTGTGCTTATTGGGCAGGTCTGAGAATCGGCCAACATCTATTTTTCATACCCCTAAGAGATAAGGGTTGCCACTCCTAACATTCCTGGCAAATCAAGTGAATTTAAAAACTCGGTAGGATAATTTACAATTTCATCAATTTTAGAAATTAATATTGATTTAGTTATTCCTTTCCAAGAAAGTTTTCTTAAGAAGAAAGGAATTCTGCAATTTTTGCTTACAATTCATGTTTTGATTTCTGTATAAAATACATATGATCAGATCAATATTTGCACATAATGCAATTTCGTGAATTCGCCACAAAAATAAATCATTGGAGGAAAATAAAGATCTAGACGAGCGAGCGAAGCGAGCGTGCCGGAGGCCGGCTAGTATAATAATAAAACTCATTGTCTTTTGTTGTTAAAGGGGCCGCTCCATACATCCATTTTGCTCGAAGGTCAAGCAGGATCCATTGCAAACTGAGTGCACCGACGATCGTAACTCCGTGGCTCTATGCAATCTCATACGTCATGACTACGAACTGCCCCAGGCATATCAAAACTTTGATTCCATAAGCAATGTTAAGGAAGGTGAAGAAGGCTTCTATGGTGGTTCAGTCTCCTTGGCTGATCATTGTCCATACATACAGGAGTTTACATGGCGCAGCAAAAATATAATTGTGCGCGGCTCGCATTGTCGATTTGTGGAAAACAATCCAAGTAAGTAGAGTAGTGTTTTTAAAGTGTTTATTATTACAAAATCATTATGCCTTGCAGAGCCCGAGAAGAACTTTGCCATGGAAAGCTATGGACATGGCTCCAAATGCTTTGATCACAGTGAAAATATGTGGGAGGAGCGCTCATGTCATCAGACACGCGAATGGCAGCACTGGGGCTCCGGTTGCTACAAGTACAACTGCACAGACGGACGTCTGCACATACTCGTTGGCAACTATAGCTATAAATGCTCCTTTCCTGGCCAAAAGCTTTCCATACGCATTGCTGCCAATGGTTGGCTACACAAAGGCGCCATTATGTGTCCGCCATGTCATGAAATGTGTGGCGAACACTTTGCTTCATACGGCAAGCAATGCCGACCTAGCGAGGAGCCCGATCCTCTGAACAAGTATCCGCGTGACAATTTGTCATGTGGCGCTGATGCGTCCGTTGGCTCTTTGTTGTATCGTTTTGTGGCCATATTTACCGCTGCGTTAGGACTAGTTAGATTAAGCTAAGCAGCACCAAACTAAGCAGGACTCAAACTAGACGCACTTTTATCAATGTATCTTTAGCGAAATTTGTAAATTTGTAAAAGTAAACTGTACTGTACAATAAGCTCAAGTTGTCTACCTATAAGTAACTCTATTTACTGTATATGCGCCGCCTTTTGAACTGTGTGTATGTAATTATGTGCGTAGCTATGTATATGTTGTATTGTATCCATCCCAATTTGTGATCTTTGATAGGTTTCTTTTATATAATTCACACATATCTGCTGATCTGTACATTCCAAAGCAATTAAGTGAAGCTATTGAAACTTGCGATTTATTTTTATATACAAAACAACACTGTGCTACTAAAAAAATTAAAAACTCAAAAAATATTTGAGTCTTAAAGAGCTTAGCTTTTTATAAGACTTAAATTAAGCAGTTTGATTTAGGCTATTGCAGCACGCTCATAAATTCTGAATTCATGTAGCACAGTGTATTTAAGTTTTTTTTTATGATTTTGTTAGTTTGTCGGTTTTGGAACCTTTTGTTATTTATTATTTCAAAATTTGTTGATTTTCATGTGATTATGAATCAGTTTTATCTATATTTACATAAGCTCAATTGTGCTGCATCTTTAACCCATTTTCCGCTGCCTAGGAAGCATTTAAGTGTTACATATACATACTTTACTATATATAAACGATTTTAAGATTTTACTAGTATTTAAGCGCAATAAACGTAAAAGCAAAGTGTGAATAAAACAATGTGTATATATTAATACATAAATAAATATATGTATGGAAAAAATAATGTCAATTGTTATGGAGTAAAGTACATGCTAACCAAAAAAGTCGGCTTATGTGCACTCTATGTCTTCCACAAGCTCATATAGCTGCTCAGCATCATGAGCATCATCACCATCCTCTTCAGCTTCGGTAGTTTGCGTGCCACTTTCCGACTCTTGCCGTGTGTCTTGTGCTTTTATTTGCATTCTATTTGGAGTCGTTACCTTGCGTGGCGATTTAAGACGTTTGGAGCTACGCCAGTTAAATTAGGAATTTGTAGAGATTTAAGTTTTTCTTATATAGTATTATTACTTACACTTCGGTCAACTCATTCACCAATGGCAGCATTGTTGCATGCACCACGCCACGTGCCTCTTCCTCAGCGAGTTCTTCAGGATGCGTCTTGCGCTTGTGCATTCGACAATTTGAACCATTTGAAAAATCTTTGCCGCAAAAGTTGCATTTGTATGGTCGTATTCCCGTATGAAGTATTAAATGCGACTTGAGCGTTTTGCCGCGCTTAAATGCTGCACCACAAATATCGCACTTAAACTGTTTTTCATCGGAATGCACCAATTTGTGCATGTTTAGAGTACGTCGAGTATTTAACTTTAAACCGCAAATGCTGCACTCGTAGTTACTACTGTTGTGTGTATCGGCATGTATCTATAGAAATAGAGTAGTTAGTAATCAAATTTTAAAGTCTTGTTTGTTAACTCACCTTAAGGCGCGCCTTGTTCTTAAAACGACGATGACACACCTGGCATTCAAAAGGACACTCATCCGTATGCACCAGTTTGTGCTCCGTAAGCGCAGTATTTGTTTTCAAGACCTTCCCACATGTATCGCACATAAAAGGCTTCAGATTATCGTGCATGCCTGCTACGTGACGTTTGAGCGCGGCTTGTGTGGTAAAGCACCTGCCACAGTAGTTGCAGTGGCTCTCCCGTTTCTCTTTCGCATGCAGATGAGTTGTCTTTAAATGAACAGTCAGTTGACTTTCTGTTAGAAAACAAAGCTGGCATTGCTTGCATTCGACCACTGGTAGATTGGTTGGTTCTATGTTATGCGATTCGACCATATGTCGTTTATAGGCCATAGGACGTTTATAGATTTTCATGCACACACCACATTTGTATTGTTTTTGTGTATCTTCATCATGGTCTTCTTCCAATTCGGCATTTTCATAAGTGGCAACCGTTTCATATGCATATTCCTCGGCTTCTATCGCTTCATCTTGATGTGTCTCTTCCACAATTTCATCATTTTTGGCCACAGGATCTTGATGCGCTGCTGCTATTTCAGGTGTTTCTGTCTCAGCTTCGTGCACCGAATAAGTTTCATAGCTACCTTCACCGTCTATCATATCTTCACCCTCGATTTCAGCAAGGATTTCGACGTCTGTATCATAATGTTCGGCTACCTCTTCTATGTAATGATCCACAGTAAGGTTCGACTTCACGCTTTCCTCTTTAATAGACCTTGAAATAATGTGCTTCCAGTCTTCCGTATCTAAGCCATACCGACTGCGTAGCGCTAGGCAATCTTTTGCAAATTTTGTTTGTTCCTGCTGTAACGTGGCAAAAAGTGTCTGAACTCGATTAACGCGTTCTGAAAAGGTAATTAGCTCATCGACCAGCTCATGGCATTCCCGACACAAAACACTGCTTAGTTCGTCGTCCATTTTAATCTATAAATAAGAGGTTTATTTAATAGCTTTCTAACTCAGAACCAGTTACTTACATTGACCCAAAAGTATTTACCAATAGCCACGGCTAAAATACTACTCCACGCCATTTCGCCATCTCGCAAATAGACATTTATGTTATCAGGGTGCTCTTTGGCGCAAAGGCGACACCATTGATGCCAGTCTAGCATATCTTCTTCCCTTGCTTCAACCGCGTCAGCCTTCATTATTGCACTTATATTGTCTTGATACTCAGTAAACTAAACTGATTTTGAATAAATTGTTTACTTTAACCCAAAACTAACAAAAACAAATGCTTGTTGTTTAACACAGCACAGTGCTGACAACTTGCTTAAATAAAATCCGCGATTGCCATAACAGCTGTTAATTAGCAGCCAATGTTATTTCAAATGTTAAGTAATCTGGTATTTTTAAAAACTCATTTTGCAGGACCAGCGTATTTAACAAGAGTTTAAATTAAATTGCTTTGAAAAAATTAATACAAATTTTTACTTATTTTTTCAATACGAGCCGCTAAAAACTAAGTTTAAGTTTGTGTTTGCACGATTATTTACTTTTAAAGAAAGACCGTTGCTGCACAAGATTCAAAACTTCTTAAGTTATTTACATCCTAATCAATCTAGGCCACATCAGGCTCATTCGCTAGTTTTTGAGACCTAAAATTAAATTATTAGCTCAGTTTAAAAATGCTTTTAATTTTATGCTAACTGCTTACATGACCCGCAGCTCCTTTAATGTGGGCACATTTAGCCGCGTTAAGCCTCCATCCAGTTTAACTTCCTTCGAATGCTGCTTTTGCATATGGGCACGACAATTCGAGTTACACGAAAAAGATTTTCCACAATAGTTGCAAACATACGGCCGTAAGCCTGTATGACTAAGCAGATGGGTCTTCAGTGTTTTGGAACGTTTAAAGCCGGCACCACAAACATCGCACTTTAATTTACGTTCCTCTGAATGTACTAGTTTATGCATATTCCAGGTGCGCCGTGTCTGCAACTTCTTGCCGCAAATGTTGCATACATAGCTGGGATCCTTATGTATTTGGCTATGTATCTGCAATTGTTTCCAATTCAAATATAAAATATTTTTTCAAATGCTAGAATGAACTTACATTTAACCTTGCTTTGTTTTTAAAGCCTGCGTTACATATGTTACAGACAAAAGGACGCTCATCTGTATGCACCAATTTGTGCTCTTTTAGCGCAGTGGACGTTTTTAAAGCCTTGCCACAGTTGTCGCATATGTATGGTGTTGCATTCTTGTGTATAACATCCATGTGCAGCTTCAGAGATGCCACTGATGATAGCTTCTTATTGCATATCTCGCAAGTTGTGTTTTGGTCGAATTTTGGACGTGATAATATGCACCTAACTCGACGACAACCTATATTTTTCTGTCCTGAGCGTCTATTCTGATAGGTTTTACCACAGAATTGACAATCCAAGCGGCTTGATTTTTCGGTAGGACTACTTTCAACGTCATTTGAAATAAGATCCGTAGCATTGCTGGCAGATATATCTGCAGATTCGGATGGCGCCCCAACTGGTGAGGCTGTACTTGCTACATCGGTCATAAATTCCATTTCAGAATTCAAGTCGTCCAAGCATTCCTGCGCACTACCACTGCTAGGTACAAAGCTTTCTGAACTTGAAGTTGCACAATTTAGCTCGGACTTGTATTGAGTTTTAGGTAAAACATATGCATTCTTCACTGAAGCTTTGGCGTTTTTCCTAACGCTTGAGCTTCTAGGACGACCACGTGATCTTTTAACCGGATTATGTATTGATGATTCTGACTTGTCGTAGCTAACAAAAGCTAATTCTTCAAGTGCCCCATGGCTATTGGGCACCGAAGCTTCAGCCACTGGTTCTATTTCTATAACCACTTCTCTGTTAAAACTTGCACTTAGATCAACGAATTCTTGCAATGCGGCGTTTTGTACGACATCCACATTTTCTGTCTCTGCTTCACAATCTGTAGACTTGATTATATGCGTCCAGTCGCCTTCCCGCAAACCATAACGCTGACGCAGCGCCGCCACATCAAGTTGCTTCCTTGGATTGGTACGCCGCAATACCTCGAATATAGCCTGCACCTTGTTTACATGCTCAGCAAAGTCAATCAGCTCGCTAATTAAAGTGTAGCACTCTGTGCATAGCATGCTGCTCAGCTCATCATCTGAACGCATCTAGTATAAGAAATATATATATAGCCTAATGTTCCGATTTCATTGTTTTGTATAAGCACAAACTTACATGCACTTCAAAATATTTTCTAATGGCCATTACCATAATATTATCCCAAGTTCCAGTGTGTGCTCGTTTGTCGTTATTGCAATAGAGTTTCACATTACGAGGAGCGTCTTTTGCGCAAAGGCGGCACCAGTTCAACCAGTGGCTATCAATCTTTGAATTAACATTAATTTCAGTCATTTTTATGTAGCATAAATATTTAACACAGCATTAATGACGATTCGATTTGTAGGAATGTGTAAATGTTTTTCGTTTGACGAGCTACAATTTTATTAACAGTTGTTGGTTAGAGTGACCAGATTCCAAAACAATACCAACAATACAATATTCACAATACCAAAATCGAGCTGGGACTATGGTTCAGCCGAACTGTGTTTCAAAAACTTGCTCCATTTTTTATATTTTATATAAAGCTAGCTTATGCTTAAAAATAAAACGTAACAATATCAAATAATAAGCCGTGGCTTCCAAGGTCTTTAGCTAAACTTGCTCCTTTATTTTCACACTATGGCGAATTACAAAGCTTTAAAGTTACAGCAAGATTCGACTTGAATGGAACTTGGCCAATAACGGAGAGTATGCCGATCGTTCAACATTATTGTGAATTCAAATTACACAACTCCAATTATCAAAACCTGTTTATTGCCCTAAAAATCATTGCTGAGTTTTAAAGCGCCACAGAATCTTTCATGGCACAGAGTTTGAGCTCTCAAAAAAATTTCACACTAAGATCACCACAATTGACACAAAACCTACCTACGATAGTCCACTACATAACTTCTCGTTTTTGTGCTTGAAGGAAACTCTGGCTACTATTTCTTTACCCATGATATCTTCCGATTGAGCATAAGCAGTTTAAAACAGAGAGTAAAAAGCTGCTAAACAATTTCAATTTTGAAAACGCAGAATCATCCTAAGATGCAGCACATAAAGAACCCATATGTAATAGTTGTTTGAAGTTGGCTTCCCGATATCCATGTACATTAAGGGGGGTAATTTCTGCAACATCTCACGATTTTTATAGTTTTAAAAATTTGCGACCACCCCAACAGGCTTCCAAAAGACTTCGTCTGAATGTGATTATCCGTAAGGGATAAGTTCATAAGATTTTTATATCGAAACGTTTATGTTTTATTTTTAGTCTCTTTATGTATCCTATAAAAGTAATGGAATTTCTCATTAAAAGGTATATTGGATTTCTTAAAAAATATTACGGACTTACATTTCAATCACGTCATTCAGACTGGGTGCGGGAAGGAGCTGTGAGGATTCCCTATCCTCGTCCTGTTCATATTCTTCACGATGTAGTCGTAGTTTATGACTCGAACAATCTTTAGCTTTAGTAAATGTTTTCTTGCAGTATTTGCAGAAAAATAAATTAACCCCCAAGTGGGTTAGCATATGCCTCTTATACGTAGTGCAACTTAGTACTTTTTTGTCGCAAAATTCACATTGATATCTATGTTATGCTTTTTATGTCCAAATTCGTGAAGATTAAGATAAGATGCAGAATGGAATTTTTCTTCACAAGTATTGCATTGATAAGCACGTTCCCCAAATCTCCAAATGTGACGCTGTAAATATTTCTGCATTAAAAAATGTACATATGTATGTATAATAGGGTGGCCGCCGCTGGGAGGACAAATTTTTAAGCCAACGATTTTAATAACGTTACCCCCTAAAAGTTACCAATTTACACCTGCTGATAGCACATTTAAAATTTGAAGACGATCCGAAAGTATTCGACGGACCCAAAATAGGTCAAAGGCCATAAGAAAAAATGTTTATCACCTTTGACCTATTTTCGGATCCATCAAATCGGATCGTCTTTAAATTTTACTGGCCTTATATGCAGTTAAAAAGGAAAATTTTAAGGGGGTAAGGTCATTAAAATCGCGATATGTTGCATAAATGGCCACCCTAATGTATACGTAAAACAATGATAGAATACTAACTTTGAGTTGTCTCAAATTCTTAAATCCCTTATTGCACACTGGGCACAAAAGCGAAGGAGCTTCAGCATGTACACATTTATGACTTTTCAACTTGGTTTTAGTTTTAAAAACGTCACCGCAGCTGTCACAAACATGTTCTTTTAAATTTGTATGCATAACTCTTATGTGTTTCTTCAGATTTTTCTTGGAAGATATAATCTTGTTGCATATATGGCACGTTGCTGGTTTACCTGTATATACAACTTTCCTTTTTTTTGGTCCATTACAATCATTTATGTGCCGATTGTAGAAACCTGACATATTATAGATCTTATTACATTTCTTGCATACCCATTTGGTCTTTTCTTCGCCGTCCGAAATTTTGGATGTACTTTTATCGTGTAGTAGCGATTGAATGTGTTCTGGAGTTTCTATAATATTCGTTAAACAATCCTCATCACGGCTTTCATAGTTTTTGTTTAATCCATCTTCCTTCTTTCGTGTTGTATGAGTATTTGTATTGTCAGTTTTACTAGCTGGTTGTGCTAATGAGTTTTTTTTAGTCATTTCACCTGCACTAGATGGAGGTGTGCACATTTCATCGTCGCTAAAGACCGTGTTGTACTCACTTTTGACAGTCCATTCAGGTGACAATTGTATACCCGGCTCTTCAGTTAAGCATTGAAATTCGTAAGATTCTCTACTTTCTTCTTCACTCTTAATATACATATCATCTGCTTCGGCTTCCGCGACAGTTAGCACATCTTTCAATTCGGCAACTGCATTTAAGCTGGGTTGCTCTGTTGGATTTTCATCGGATTCTAGTCCCCAGTGCTGACGTAGGCCATTTACGTCGATGGTTTTATTTTCAGGACAGAAACTTAAAACTTCATATACTGCTTGAGCTTTACTGACACGTTTAGAAAAAACAATTAGCTCATTAAGAAAGTTAAAACAGTTGTGGCACAATTGAGTACTTAAGTTGTCGTCCGTGCATATCTGAAACAATTGTTGCATGAATTTAATCTTTTATTATGTTAGAAATAAGCGTACCTTCACTTTAAAGAATTCACTTAATGCATTTAGTTTTGATTGTTCCAGGCGATGTAAGTCTACATATAATTCATAGAAGTCCTTTGCGCAAAGGCGGCACCAATTAAACCAAATGGGAGAAGTCATTTTAGGGGTTTAACATATTATAGAGTACATATAACTTTGCTTTACAATTTAAAAAGCAAAGAAATATCAAATGTTTTTGGTTTGTAAACAAAAAAAGAGGTACAATAGGTCGCAGTACATTTATACACCCAATAATAATAATAAACAAAAAAAAAGCAACAATTTCTTTGTGGGGTGACCAGACTTTTATGCAAAAATTCGCAAAAAATACCAAATTTCAAATGGTGCAAAATTAGTACATTTGGGACCAACAACAACTTATCAAACACATTGCACTACTTTGTAATACACCGAAAGGAACAAGCGCGTTCGAATTTTCGTGAAAGTAATTTTGTTTTTTGCACATTCTTTGTTTATTTTTTATTGCAAGTCGCAGCAGCTGCAATGGCATTAAATCCACAATACGACGACATTGGCAAAGGTTTTGTCCAACAATATTATGCCATATTCGATGACCCGGCAAACCGCAATAACGTGGTTAACTTTTATAGCGCTACAGAATCTTTCATGTCATTCGAAGGACACCAAGTACAGGGAGCACCGAAAATATTGGAAAAAGTGCAGAGCCTGACCTTTCAAAAGATTTCACGAATGATCACCACAGTTGACTCACAACCTACCTTCGATGGCGGTGTGCTGATCAATGTTATTGGACGCTTACAATGCGACGAAGATCCACCACACGCCTTCTCTCAGGTTTTTATGCTCAAACCAACTGCCGGAAGCTACTTCGTTGCCCACGATATCTTCCGATTGAACATACACAACTCAGCTTAAAAACAACTTGTGAACTGTCTAGAAAAGAGGCCAAAACGCTGTACAACAAATAAACTCAATCATTCAAAGATGCAGCGCATGAAAAACATGCCACCCAAACAACGGGCAAACATGCTGCATGTTCTTATATTTATAAAAAAATAAAAGCGTACATAAACACAATAAAATTAAATTACTCGATGTAAAAAACCAAATAAATGTAACATCAAAATTATTACTTTTTAAAATAACATTAATTTTTCTTATTGTGTTGTAATTTTCAATAGTTAAAACAACACACAATTGAGGTCTTTACAAAATAGTTTAATAAATACTGTAGATGTCTTGGTCTAAATTAGGGCGACTAGAAATCGAACTTGTTTATATCACAGTATCCAGCACTTCTACAATATAAAGCATACCCAAATGTAAAAAGTGGATAGTCCAAATGGGCACCACACCAATTTTAACTATTAATAAATATAGATAATATAATACTGAAATCGATCGGCATTGATCATGAATGTCTAGTAAACTGATTTTTGTGGTCCAAGATCGGTGCACGGTGTTTATCAATTGGGTATGTATTTCCTGGATTTTACATTGAACTTGCAAAAAATGCTACATCGATTCAATCTAATGACATATTATTTAGATTTTTCTTCAGTGTTATTGGCCATTTTATGTATCCTGCAACAATACGTATAATTATTTTTAGGGCTCACAATTAGCATATTTTTACTTACATGTCGCGCAGATCTTTCATAGGTGGTAAGGGAAGACGCGTTGATGCGTCCTTGTCTACATCTTGATCATATTCCTCCCGATGGAATCGTAGTTTATGTGTCAAGCAAGCTTTGTTGGTACTAAATGTTTTGTCACAATATTTGCAGAAAAATGGCTTCGCACCAATGTGAATAAGCATGTGCTGCTTGTGACCATGTGAAGTAGCGGCCTTCCTTCCACACAATTCACATCGAAATCTCGCCTCTCCATGTCTCAATTTATGATGATTAAGATCTTTTCTTGTCTTGATTTTTTTTCCACAAATGTCACATTGGAAATTTGGTTCACCGTGAGTTTGGCTGTGATTCTGTTTAAATGCTTTTGTGTTAATATTTCAATACAAAAGTACATTGTTGCCACATTACTTACTTTTAGATGTTCTAAAGTTTTATACGCCTTGTTACAAACAGGACACAAGTGTGGCCGTTCATCAGTGTGCACTAGTTGATGTTTTTGAAGACATCTTGCCGTTCTTAAAGCTTTACCGCAGGTATCACAAACGTATTTCCTAACGTTTTCGTGAACAAACTTCAAGTGCCAATAAAGACTTTTCTTTGACACCAGTTTCTTGTTGCAAATGTGACAGGTTGACTGTATTTTAACTCTTTTTTTCTGTTCTCCATTACATTCCAACACGTGCTGCTCGTAATATGATAACCGAGTATATATTTTACCGCACTTTTTGCATGCCAGTGGGTTAAACTTAGACTTAGATTTTTCTGTCGGTTCTGAACTTTCACTGTCAGAACTCTGTAGTTCTTCTTTAAGTGCTACATCTTTCGTGTCTGACGTATTAGCTGCGCTTTTATCTGTCCGTTGTGATGTGGAAGTAATTCGAAGCTCTTTTGATGGTAAATTAATAGACGCCACAGCAGAGCCGGAAGGCAATATCCAGTCGACATCATCGTCGCTGGCAAAGTCTTCTGAGGAACTGTAGTCGCCTTTTATTGTTCCCCCTGGGGACAAAGCTAGTGAGTCTTCAATTTGGGAACCAAATGGCTTTTCATTTTCTGCTTCTCTGTTGGCAGCTGAATCTTTTAATATTCTATCGGACTCCACATTTTGTACATCTGACAACTTTTCGGCATCACCGTTTGTGTTCTCTTGGTCTACTTCGTCTTCTTTTAGTGCCAAAGTTTGTTCCTCTAATCCCCAATGCTGCCTCAAGGCTTTAACATCCACTGTTTTATTTGTATCAAAAAAACGTAAAACCTCGAAAAGTGTTTTTACTTTATTTACGCGCGTCGAAAAGTCGATTAGATCATTTAGCAATTTGTTACAGCAAGAACATAGCTTGGTACTGAGATTGTCGTCCCAAGATATCTGAAGTTGATTAAGGATAAAAAAATATTCACATATTGTAAAATAACAATCTTACTTTCACTTCAAAATACTTGCGCAAGGCATTTATAATATTGCTGTCAAGATCTTCTAAATCTACTTTAAATTCGTTAGAATCTTTGGCGCACAGGCGGCACCAATGTGACCAGAAAGGAGCACCCATTATTTTAAAATAACACTTGTTAATGTAATCAAAAATTAATTTTTTATGTTTGTTTTGGTTCTAGCCGTGATTACTTACAGTGTTACACACACTATAAAAATTCAAGTGTGACCAAATTTATAAATTTTTGTTTATAAAATACCGCAACGTTTAAATAAAGTAATTTATAGTATACGATATCCAATCTAAGTATTCACAAGAGTATTTATTATTTATTGAATTTTATGTTTATTTTAAACATTTGTTGCACATGCGATAAGAGGGTGCACACCAAGTGTTTCTTTAAAAACTTAACTTGAAGGTCTGGAAAGCTAACGACTTCATTTATTTTGTAAAATATCTGGTAGGAGTCATGATAGACCAGCTTCTTTCTAATAATGACCATCGTGCATATTTACGAGCAACACGCATACAATTGGAGAGCATAATTGCCAAGAACTCCAAAATTGACCAACATTTCTCTATATCTATAGTCGTTTCTACTTGGTAAGTACTTCATGCTTGTTTCTTTACCGTGCATATTCATGTTTGATGCTGCTTCTGAGTGTGTTTGCAGTAAACAGTTTTGCATATAGCTTTTTGGCAGATTTGGATGCGGCTTATTGCCAACATGCCTAAGCAAATGAACTTTCAGTCTATCTGAACATGCATAGCCACAATAATCACATTTTATGATAACGTTATCTATGTGCTTCAGTTAGTGACTAAAAATTATATATATATTTTTTTAGTTTTAAAAGTTTATCCTATAAGTCTTAAGATATGATCGTTTTTTAAACCCCTTTTTGGCTTATTGCATTTTAAATGAGCGTTCCTCAGCATGCATAAGCTTGTGTACTTTTGAATTTCTTCCTGATTTGAAAGGGTAATCGCAAATCACACAAACTCTCTCGATTTTTTGTGCGGTCAGTAAGTGTGCGTTAACATCGGGCCTTACCGTCTTGTTTCAAATTTAACAATTCATATACGACCAATGCTCTTTTTTCGGCTCTCGTCCACCCAATAGTCGCGTACTGTTCCCGTGTTAAAAATTCAAATCTTTTTTCTCCCCACTTATTGTTTTTGTCAAGGATCATATCAGTTGAACTGTACGTTAGTTATTTGTCGTAATTTTATAAAAATAAAGCAGGGCCGTAGCCAGGTAGGTGCGAAGGGGCGCTGAGCGCACCCTGAGCTGGGCTGAGCGCCCGCTTAGCAGAGCAGGGCGCCTAGTAGGGTCGCAGCCAGGTAGGCGCATTACTTAATATTAAGGCTCTTAATAAATTAAATTTCAATAATTTTGTGCCTTTAAACTAAATTCTGAAAAAAATATTACGCAACTTAATCTTTTAACTTTGTTAGTGTCGACAACTAAGTTCTAGTAAGCAAACTTGTCAATGTAAATTTTTGAATTTTGTTTTTTTTAAATTTATATTTTATTGTGGTAAATGAATTAATTGCGCATGTTTTTCAAGGATCGGGAAGTCTTAAGCATTCTGACCTACGAGAGATACTTACCACTTTTTGATACACACCAAGAACAAAAAACGGCAAGGGGGTGGTTAGAAATAGAAAAAAATGTATTATAGTAATTTTGGCGCCTTCTACCGACTAAAATACGAACTTCTGGGCATACCTTGTAGTACAAATACAATTTCAAATTCAATTTCATACATTTTTTGCCTTGGACATTTTTGTGTACATTAATTTAAATAGTTCCAAAAGGAGCAGAATTAAATGGCGAGTCAAGTTGCCGTTCGCAAATGCAATTTTTACTACTACCTGAAAGTATCTTTATCATAAATACAAACAGTTGATAGTTGAGTACAGTGATGTTTCTACATCGCACTTTTTAAAATATCCAGCCTCTGCTTTGATGCTACAACGATAATATCATGACGCGCCCTGATGAGAAACCTTATGAAGTGTCGTTGAGCCAGAGTGTCCTTGCCTAAAACCTCGAGCCAATTAGTGTATTTCAAAACTAGAGTTTTGGACTATATCCACCATTAAGTCCAGTGGCTTTTTAGCAGATAAGACAATACAAATTGTATTTGTTTGACTTTTAAGAATGAGATATTAAATTATTCCAACGCATCAGCCATTGCACGCACCCTAAAACAATATTTATATAAATAAAGGATTTTTCAAAGTGATTAAAGACTTACATGATACGCAGCTCACTTATATGCGGCACTTGCACACTTCGTACAAATTGCTTGTCCGGATCCCGTGCGTATTCCCGTGGATGCGCCTTAAGCGTATGCTTGCAGCAAACAGGCCGACTCGTAAAAGCTTTTTTGCAGTATTTGCAGACATACGGCTTAATACCAACATGGCTTAGCAAATGGTTTTTCAGCGTATCTGAGCTGACGGTACGTTTACCACAATAATCACATTTATACTTAGGTTCGTTGTGTATTAACTTATGAATACGCAATCTGGCTCTTGTTTGTAGTTTTTTTCCACAAGTGTCGCATTTGAATTGTGGTTCACCATGCGATTGGCCGTGCTTCTGCGATTTAAAAGATGTCGGTTTATAAATAACGAATAATGTTAAATTTAACCTACGTACCTTAAGCTGCACTAAATTTTTAAAACCCTTATTACATATAGGACACAAATGTGGCCGATCCTCCGTATGAGATATTTGGTGATCCTTAAGACCCTTTTTTACTTTAAAACCCTTCCCACAAATTTGGCAAACATAGGGCTTTATAGTCTGATGTACGTGCAACATATGCTGTGCCAGATTCTTTGGGCAAGACATTGTTTTGTTGCATATTTCACATGTCGCTTCTTTGTGGATTCTGGACTTTCCAGTACATTGTTTTAAATGCAAATTATAGTACCTTCCCTTTTGATATAATTTTCCGCATAAGTGGCACTTCATAGAGTTACGGTTGTCGCGTCTTGGACTCGTGCCTAATGCATCAATTTCTTTACTGTTGTATGAGCAAGCAGAATCTTCAGAAGCAAACGCGGGAACGGGTGAGCTGGGCTCATCTTTGATTGTTACCAAAAAATCACCTTGTTCAGTGCGCACACTGTATCCACGTAATTGCTTTTGTTTAGCTGCGCCTTTATTTTTCTGTTTTCTGTAAGTTGTTTGTGCAATGGAAGATGTTACAGGTTCTTCAACTAAGTAATCTGTTTCATCAATTGAGGCTGACGGGTATTCAAATGCATTTTCGTTGTTTCTAGTCGACATTGTTTGAATGCGTCTTTGACTAAATTTTCGATCTGTAGAATTTTCTTGAACTGCATAGGTTGCGCTAGCATTATACTCCATTGAAAGATTGCATTCCTCTAACCCCCACTGCTGTCTTAAATCTCTCACGTCGATTGTTTCATCCGCATCAAAATATCGCACAGCCTCAAACATGGCCTTAGCTTTGCTGACACGATTGGAAAAATCAACAAGTTCATTTAATAAGACATTACAGAAAGAGCACAGTTTAGTACTAAGAGTGTCATTCCAACTTATCTGAAAAAGGTCAAATTACAAGTGCATGCTGCATATTGGTCAGACAAAACTTACTTTCACGTCAAAATATTTGTCAAGAGCGTACAGCATCTCTTGCCCCAGGCTATTTAAATCCACTTTAATATCTTTGGAGTCACTGGCACACAAGCGACACCAGTGGGACCAAAAAGGCTCACTCATTTTTAGTAAGTCAATTTAAACAGTGGTAAGTTTCGATGCAATTAGTAAGTTTAGTTGAATGAATGAACTGTGCTTTCATGTATGAGGCGGCGAAATTATAAACCAAATTTTCTCGATTAAAGGTTTGTTGATATAGAAAATTGATATGCAAGTGTGACCAGAGTAGAAACGCTTTTGTATAAAATACTATCATCGCATACCAAATACTGTAACCGTTAAAGTATTTTTATACCCTAACAGAGTATATTAATTTGCTTTGATTTTTGGAACACAAACTTTAAAAAAAATCAGTAGGCAAATAGATTTAATTTTTTTTAAATTGGTGTTGCACATAGATTTTTATGCAATTTATTTTATTTATTCAAAAATAAGTTCTTGTTTTACACGAAAAACAGAAAAATTATTTATCAAGTACGGTACGGTTGAGATTGCAAATGTAGTTCTGATTTTCGTGTATTTGTTTAGCCAAAATAAGGTGGGCCACTATTTTGCTGGGCGCCGCCCATTATCGACACCTGAAATAATTTAAATTATTTTCAAATTTGAATATATTCGCCATCATTACTTACATATAAGCTATCACGTACATATGTGTTTGATTTTGTTTTCGTCAGTGCTATTGCAGTATACATTTATTTAAGTACAGTACATTAATTTAGGCCCTCTGCCATTGCACGCACCCTGCAATAGAAAAGTCAACAAATAGATTTGCAAATAAATTTAAAAACTTACATGATACGCAGTTCATTTAAATGTGGAACTTTTTCATTGCGCACAAATTCCTTGTCGTTATCAAGTTCATATTCTTGGGGATGCTCTTTAAGTGTATGTTTGCAACAAATTGATTTGCTAGTAAAAGGTTTTTTGCAATATTTGCAAACATACGGCTTAATACCAACATGACTTAGCAAATGATGTTTGAATGTGTCCGAGTTTACGGAGCGCTTGCCGCAATATTCACATTCATATTTGGGCTCTTTGTGAATTAACTTATGAACACGCAATTTAGCTCGGGTTTGTAGTTTTTTTCCACAAGTGTCACATTCGAATTGTGGTTCTCCATGTGACTGACCGTGTTTCTAAAAGTACAAAAAAAAGGTAAATTTTTTAATATCAATAATACTACATTTAAATGCAGCTTCTTGCTTACATTAAGCTGTACCGAATTTTTAAATCCCTTATTACATATGGGGCATAGATGTGGCCGCTCCTCCGTATGCGATATTTGATGATCTTTAAGAGCTTTTTTTACTTTGAAAGCTTTACCACAAGTTTCACAAACATATGGTTTCATATCTTGATGCACCTGCAGTTTATGTATCTTCAGATTCTTTGGGCATGACATTGTTTTGTTGCAAATTTCACATGTTGCAGGTCTATAAATTCTAGTATTTCCGGTACACTGTGTTAAATGCACATTGTAATACTTTCCCTTTAGGTATGATTTGCCGCACAAATGACACATTAAAGAGTTATGTTTTTCGGTTTTAATATTTCTTTCATAGGTCTCAAATTCTTCACTTTCGTGTAGGCTAGATGTCTCTTCTGATGCAAACTCTGATTGAGGTGAGCCGGGTTCGTCTTTGACAGTCACCAAAAACTCGCCGTGGTCAGTGTTCACATTGTATCTACATATTTGCTGTTGCTCATCTGATATTTCACGTTTGCTAGGCTCTTCAACTAGCCTATTCATTTTGACGTCCCTCTGGCTACATTTTTGATTAAAAGTGCTTTCATTCCCTTGTATTGCCGTATTGTCTGCTACATCTATAAACTCTGGCTGTATAGCATTGGCGTTTTTTTGGTTTGGCATTATGTGTGTATCGGCTGAGATTCCATCAGACTCCATTGACGAAATACTTTCTTCTAATCCCCATTGTTTTCTAAAGTCTTTAACATCGATTGTTGCGTCTTTATCAAACAATCGCGCCGCTTCGAACATGGCTTTAGCGTTGTTAACTCGTGTCGAGAAGGCAACAAGTTCATGTAACAATTTATTGCAGCAGGAGCAGAGTTTAGTACCTAAAGGGTCATCCGCGCATATCTGAAAAAAAAGAAAAATGGGGCTGTAGTCTAATATGCATCTGGAATGAAAAAAGGCTTACTTTGACTTCAAAATATTTTTCTAGAGCAAATACAATGTTTTGGCCCAAACTATGCAAGTCTTTTGATTCTTGTGTATCACTAGCGCACAGGCGACACCAATGCCAGCAAAATGACGCACTCATTTTATGGTAAATGAAATGTTATATTGAATATTTCTTTGATTTTGAAGCTGGGATTATCAAGCTTAATAACATAAATGATTTTGTACTTCTCAGTTTGTTGTGACGTATGACTAAAAAAGATTTTCTTGATTTTGAGTTTGTTTACGCCTCCTAATAAAATTGTAATTATTTTGTAAGTGTGACCAGATGTAACAAAGATTGATTAAAATACTATAAAGAGGCACCAAACGAAATTGCTTTAAGTATTTTTAGTACTTAAATAAATAAATAATTTTTTGCAATATTTGACTCCAGTTACTGCATCGAATCATTTTTTATCAGCCTCCACCATTTCACGAATCCTAAAACAATATTTGAATATTAAAAATAGATTGTATAAATTTCGAGGAGTTTTTACATACATTTGGCACACCTCGTGAAAATTAGGTATGGGTATACTACTGGATAACTCCTTGTCCTCATCCTGCTCATATTCTTTCGGATGCTCTTTTTGGATATGCTGAATACAGAGACGTCTTGTAGAAAATGATTTTTGACAGTATTTACAAAGGAATGGTTTTATGCCAAGATGCAGTAGCATATGATTTTTAAGAGTTTGCTGTCTTACGGCAAGTTTGCCGCAATAATCACATTTGTGCTGTGGAGCTTCATGCTTTAGCTTATGAAGACGCAATTTAGCTCGGTTTTTAAATCCCTTATTACATATGGGGCACAGATGTGGCCGCTCCTCAGTATGCGATAGTTGATGATCTTTAAGAGCTGTTTTTACTTTGAAAGCTTTACCACAAGTTTCACAAACATATGGTTTCATATCTTGATGCACCTGCAGTTTATGTATCTTCAGATTCTTTGCCCGCATTGTTTTGTTGCAAATTTCACATTTTGCAGGTCTATAAATTCTAGTATTTCCGGTACACTGTGTTAAATGCACCTTGTAATATTTTCTCTGTAGGTATGATTTGCCGCACAAATGACACATTAAAGAGTTATGTTTTTCGGTTTTAATATTTCTTTCATAGGGCTCAAATTCTTCACTTTCGTGTAGGCTAGATGTCTCTTCTGATGCAAAGTCTGATTGAGGTGAGCCGGGTTCGTCTTTGACAGTCACCAAAAGCTCGCCGTGGTCAGTGTTCACATTGTATCTACATATTTGCTGTTGCTCATCTGATATTTCACGTTTGCTAGGCTCTTCAGTTATGCTACTCATTTTGAAGTCCCTCTGGCTACATTTTTGACTAAAAGTGCTTTCATTCCCTTGCATTGCCGTATTGTCTGCTACATCTATTAACTCTGGCTGTATAGCATTGGCGTTGTTTTGGTTTGGCATTATGTGTGTATCGGCTGAGATTCCATCAGACTCCATTGACGAAATACTTTCTTCTAATCCCCATTGTTTTCTAAAGTCTTTAACATCGATTGTTGCGTCTTTATCAAACAATCGCGCCGCCTCGAACATGGCTTTAGCGTTATTAACTCGTGTCGAGAAGGCAACAAGTTCATGTAACAATATATTGCAGCAGGAGCAGAGTTTAGTACCTAAAGGGTCATCCGCGCATATCTGAAAAAAAAGCAACATGAGGCTGTAGTCCAATATGCAACTGAAATGATAAAAGGCTTACTTTGACTTCAAAATATTTTTCTAGAGCAAATACAATGTTTTTGCCCAAACTATGCAAGTCTTTTGATTCTTGTGTATCACTAGCGCACAGGCGACACCAATGCCAGCAAAATGACGCACTCATTTTATGGTAAATGAAATGTTATATTGAATATTTCTTTGATTTTGAAGCTGGGATTATCAAGCTTAATAACATAAATGATTTTGTACTTCTCAGTTTGTTGCGACGTATGAATAAAAGAGATTTTCTTGATTTTGGGTTTGTTTACGCCTCCTAATAAAATTGTAATTATATTGTAAGTGTGACCAGATGTAACAAAGGTTGATTAAAATACTATAAAGATGCACCAAACGAAATTGCTTTAAGTATTTTTAGTACTTAAATATATAATTTTTTGCAATATTTGACTCCAGTATACTGCAACGAATCATTTTTTATCAGCCTCCACCATTTCACGAATCCTAAAACAATATTTGAATATTAAAAATAGATTGTATACATTTCGAGGAGTTTTTACATACATTTGGCGCACCTCGTGAAAATGAGGTATGGGTATACTACTGGATAACTCCTTGTCCTCATCCTGCTCATATTCTTTCGGATGCTCTTTTTGGATATGCTGTATACAGAGACGTCTGCTAGTAAATGCTTTTTGACAGTATTTACAAAGAAATGGCTTTATGCCAAGATGCAGTAGCATATGATATTTAAGAGTATGCGGTCTTACGGCAAGTTTGCCGCAATAATCACATTTGTGCTGTGGAGCTTCATGCGTTAGTTTATGAACACGCAATTTAAGTTTAGTTTGCACTTTTTTTCCACAAATATCACATTGTCCTTTGGGTTCTCCATGTGATTGAGAGTGATTCTAAAAGGAGTTGAAATTCCAGGTAGTTATTAAGCTTCATAGAGCACGTATTTAAATGTATGAAGTACGTACCTTTAGTTGCGCTTTTTTCTTGAAACCCTTGTTGCATATTGGGCATAAATGAGGCCGCTCTTCAGTATGTGCGAACCTATGGTTTTTAAGCTCTTTTAATGTCTTAAATCCTTTATCGCACAGGCTGCAAACAAATGGTCTTTTGTTTTCGTGTATCCGCTGAATGTGTAGCCGTAGCCCTTTTACACAGGATAAAGTCTTATTGCAATACTGGCAAATAGCTGGTTTGGAATTTTTATTCTTCGCTTTACACTCATGATGATATGAGGTAAAATACTCTTTACCGCATAAATTGCATTCAGTTTTATCGTCCTTGAGATGGTCCAAACATTTCTCAAAATCATCACTCGTATTAATTGGAGCATCCTTGACGTCTTTCGAATTATTATTCGACTTTATGGCATGCGGTTGATGGTTGTCAGACACTTTCAGAGGTTTTTTTGAAGCAGTTGGGATTGTCCAGTCATCATCGTCCTCATTGTCCGACTCTTCTGTAGAGCTGCACTCGCTTCTGGCACCGTGTTCTGGGGAGGATGCCGCTGTGTTCTCAAGTTCCTTGTTTATTGAAACCAAGCTGTGCACTATATCTGAATCTGTTGCCAATCCCAAAATATCTTGTTCATCAAAATTTCTTTTGTTATCCACAGCTATTTCTACTGCTTCTTTATTTTTGTCATTTTTTTCGTCTTGCATGTCCTCATTGCCAGAAACATTTTGAACATCTATGAATTCGGGAACTACCACATTTGTCTTTCGTTCTCCGTGTGATTCCAATGTTAAATCAAATTCCTCTAGACCCCAGTGCTCTCTCAGGGCCTTTATATCGACAGCTTTATTTGTATCAAAGAAACGCAGGACTTCAAATATAGTTTGAGCTTTGCTAACACGCCTGGAGAAGTGAATTAATTCGTTTAACAAGTTGTTGCAACAGGAACACAATTTGGTTGTCAAATTGTCGTTAAAGCGTACCTAAAAATGGCTTAATATATTTACTATTTACTACAAACTGTGACAAAACAAACTTACTTTGACTTCAAAATACTTTTGCATGCCATCAACTATGTCATGATCAACATTTTTTAAGTCCAGCTTCAATTCGTCTGTGTCCTTTGCGCATAGCCGACACCAATGAGCCCAAAAAGGTGCACCCATTTTAGGTGTCGCAAACTTATTTGTATAAGACGCACCCAATCCTTGTCCAGAATGTAGGATAATCAACGCGGAGAAATTCCTGCGATTTTGGTTTGTTTACTGCTTACAAATATGTTTTATTTAGGAGTGTGACCAGATTTAACATGCTCTTCTTAAAAATACCAAACCGTAACTATTTAGTACATTATGAATCATTTAATATTTTTATGACTATACAGTTTAAATTTAATTTTTAGCAAATTGATTATATATTTCAAAATCATTCTTTTAATTTAAATTATTCTTTTTAGCAGCTGCTAAATCATTCATCCTGAAACGAAATATTACATTATGATGTGTTTATTTTTTTTTTTTGAATGGAAACTGACTAACTTACATTTTACGCAGCTTGCCTATCCCAGGCGTTGGTATACGCGGTGAGAAATTTTTGTCATCATCCTGCTCATATTCTTCTGGGTGAACTCTTAGTTTGTGATTGACACACAAAACTCTACTAGTAAATGATTTTTGACAGTATTTGCACACAAATGGTTTTACACCGATGTGCATTAACATATGTTTTTTCAGCGCACTTGAACAAAAACTGAATTTGCCACAATATGCACACCTTAAATCGGGTGCACCATGCTTCATTTTGTGAGCACGCAATGTTCCTTTGGTAAAGGTCTTTTTGCCACAGGTGTCGCATTGTAATTTTGGTTCCAAATGGAAGTTGCTATGATACTGTAAATACAAGGGTACGATGGTTAGAAATCATGCATTATTGATTTGATGAATTTATTGTATTTGCCTTAAGATGCGTTGGGTGCTTGAATCCTTTGGAACATGTCACGCAGACGTGTGGGCGATCCTCAGTGTGTGTTAATAGATGCTCCTTTAGCGCATGTTTGAATTTGTACGACTTGCCGCAGATTTCACAAACAAATGTTTTAGAGTTCTCATGCTTATGACTTTTGTGCAGCGCCAAATTTCTGTGACAAGACTCCTTTATGTTGCAAATTTCGCACGTAGATTTTGTCATATGTTCTTGATAATAACTTTCTTTTTGATACAATTTACCGCAAAAATTGCATTTAAAAGGGAAGGTACATTTCGGCTCACAGCTTTTATCTGATGCATCACTTTCCACGCTTCCTGATAAGTTTGTATGATCTATTGATTCATATGTGTCAAATGTCGACGAACCAAGAGATCTCGTCGACGCCCTTTTCAGCAAATCCTTGTCCTTTTCTTCATTATCTACTTCTATGTTTGCTATCGAATCATCAATCTTAGCTGTAGATTCATGTTTGCTTACTGGCGTTGGTTCCTTTTTGCTTCTTGAGTCTAGTAAAAAGCTTTCTGGTTCTTCAACTAGACAATCAATTTCTTTAATTGGACACAGCGAACTTGTTTCTAAAAAAACTTCGTCCTCGCAAAACACATTTTTTTTGTAGCTTTCCTTTCTGTTCTTGCCGCTTTTTTTGTTAATGGGAGATTCTTTCTTTTCATCGTTCGCATTATGTATATTCATAAACTCTGGGGTCCCTGACAGTGGGTCCCCAAAAGATTTCAATGCTGGACTGAACACTTCCAATCCCCAATGCTGTCTAAGCGCTTTCACATCTACCAATTTGTCTGTGTCAAAAAATCGTATAACTTCAAATATTGCTTTGGATTTACTAACACGCGCTGAGAACCTTATTAGATCATTGAGCAGTTTGTAGCAATAGGAGCACAGTTTCGTACTTAAAGGTTCGTTCCAACATATCTGAAAATTGTAGTTCATTAAGCACAAATATGGTAGTCAATTCAAAACATACTTTTATGTCAAAATGCTTTTGCAGCGCATTTACAAACTCAATGTCCAAATTTTTCAAGTCTTGCATAGATACATTGGAATCTATTGCGCAAAGGCGACACCAACTTGACCAAGAAGGCGAAGTCATTTTGCAAATTTCTTTAAAACTCTTATTTTGTTTACATCTGTTCAGACTAGCACAAGCAAGTGTGACCAGATTAGCAGACGCATTGATTAAAATACCAAGCATAGCCCATATAACAGCTGATTTGGTTGTTAAGGGTTACTACAAACGATACTTTTAAAGCGATACTACTCACTTTTGGCGGCACTTTTAAACTCAATTGCACATTGCGTGCGAGCAAAGTTTGTTAGACACCGTTTAATTAGTTAATAAAAACACATTAAATTTTCATTTTTATCAAACAATTTCGTTATAATTCTTTAAATATTAGGTATAAATATGTAGTTGCCTAAAAAGTATTATATACACAATTACAATAAAATATTCAGTCACTATAATGCTTTTATATACAATACAATATAAATGCAATATTTCAATGCATCATAATTTGAACTCTTCGTTCCTCAATAAATATGCATTTCAATTTTTACGTTTCTTTTCTTTTTAAGCTTTGTTTGTTTTTCAAAAAATATACAACAGTCGTCTTTCTATCGTAAAAATTGGTTACTTGTCTGTCTGCCAAGGATTTCCTACTTAAAACTAACTTTTCATTACAAAAGTAAAAAGATATTTTCAACAGTTTACTTTTTGCGCTTGCATTGGGCATTTTACATAAATAAATAGCATTAATCAGCATTAATCATATTTAACATTGACATACATTATTATTTATCATATACATAACTACAAAATATAATACAATTATCATTTCTCATATATGTATGTACTCGTATATACATAAATGGAAATTAAACGACCCCAGCCAGCAGCAATTTAACAAAACAAAAAAAGATTAGACGTCTACGTCACCTAGCACTTGGACAAACCGTTTTAATTCGGTTAGTGTGTATGTTGCCTGCATTAGCTTCTTGCTAAGCCCAGTTAAGACTAACAAATTGTCTCAGTTAGTACAAAATGAGTTTCAGCAGTACTCCGATAACATTGCCGCCATCTTTTATTCATGGCGCCAACTTAGCGGCACCACATAGTCCTTGAGCTTGTATAGCGTTTTCGCATACCAATGTATGCCATTTTGTTTCTGCGCCGTGGTATCGATTCGCGCTGTTGCATTGTCCGTGCGCAGCTGCCCCTTGGCTGGCAGCCAAGACTGCAGCGTCGACCACAGACGCATTGGCGCTAGACTCCAGTGTGCCAGCCTTTGGCTATCGACTACAGCATAGCATGAAGCTGCCACCGAGTTGACCACAATGGTGCCTTCCTGGGTAAGTGGTGCGACCACACCCTTGGCACTCAACGTTGTCACCTTGATGACACGCTGCGGACGCAGTTCTCCAGCTGCATTGTTGACCAGCACATAGTCCAGCTCCTGCACGCGATCCGCAAATATATAGTCAAGTAATTGTTGCTGCGGCTGCCACACCATGACCAGATGTGCGGGAGTTACAGAAAGCACCACGCCCGTTTCAGTATGTAGTTGCACAAATTTCTCCATTTGCTCCAGATTACGATCCATAAAGAGTATGACCTCACTGTAGACGGGCTGTCCCTGTGAGTTCATGCTCAACACACGATCTCCAATGGCCAATTCGCTGAGAGCTTTACTTTGGCCATTCTCTAGCAGTGCGGTGCTCTGTGGCGTAAAGCAGCCGTGTACATGGGAAACGGTGGAGGAATCTGTAAGTAGAAGAGGGTAGTCGACTGTTAGTATGGCGTCAAAAGGGCTGTTGGGGCGACTTATGTAAAACTTCTTGTAAAATTGTTAGTATTGAGCAGCACCTTTAGATTGTTGTTGTTCTGCTCAAGAGCGGGGTAAGTTTCTCTAGGTAGTGGCATTAGTGCGCCTAATCTAATTTGGCGTTAATAATGCGCAGCCAGGCACACATAAGCTCACATACACGCACACACATACACACACGCACACACATTGTCTAATTGAAAACCTAACAAGTCAAAAAGGTTTTCACAGTTAACCCAACAGAACCAAACTAAGATCTGATCCTGGCAAAAACCCAGCCTAGCTTGTACCTATAAACTGCAAACAATGGACACAAAAAGTGCCTTTTGCGGCTTTCAAACAAAACCGCCAACATTACAAATGCCACTGCCACTGCCTCTGCCACATAATGCGATCTTCCAACTGATAGCTGATGCATATCAATAACATTCGCAACAAAAACACGACCTACGTGTTTTTGTTACGAATTGAAACAAAATTGTGATCTTGTTTGTGCTTGCAGATTAGCCCAAAACTAATGCCAAAAAAAATATATACCAAAAGAGCACAGGATAAACCTCGACTTGAGCTCGAGCCAAAGCAGCTTAGCTGCCTGCAAGTGCCAAAGGATCAAAGGCCTCGATTAGTTTTTGTTGTTTTTGGTACAGGTAGCAAAGATCGTGGTAACTGCAACCTGTGCGCACAAATTTAAAAAAAAAATATATTGATGTTTTGTCAGTGGAAAATTATTGAGGCGCTGCAATTACCAAACATGTTGCAACCCACAACAACAACAGCAGCAGCGGCAGCAATAACAACTACAACAACATTAATCATCATTAATGGCATTGGGTTACAAGGTGCATGATCAAAACTGCAGGCCACCCAAGCTGCCACATATTTGGCAACCATTTTGTTATATAGGCAGCCATTTTGTGGCAATCAACGGTATGCAAGCATAAAAATGAAAGAACAGAAATATCATTTTGTGAGGTTTCCAAATTTATAAGGCTAATAATGTATAAACAAATTATTTTTTTTTATATCTATTATGAGTCTCCAAAGTCAAAGGCAATCTTTGGAAGACTATGTTATATAGGCTAAATTTTGAATTTATTTTGGATTGATGAATTTCAGAAGTAGTTTTTTTGACCTTTTTTAAGAAACGAAATCAAAAATTTTAATATAATATTTTTCGATAAAGTGTAAAGGCTATTATATATTTCTAAAGACAATATTATTCAACTTTTTCGAAAAAAATATTAAATAACTAGTGGGCCCGGCAGACGTTGTCTTGCCCAAACTTTTTGAATAGTCTTAAAGTGTATAAACATCGCAAGATTCTCTAGTTAGCTTATCAAGACAATCATAAGATTAAGAGAGCTCGCATCTCTAAAAAATGTTTGCCCCACAATAACTACATTCCAACACTTTTGCGACTACGCCTCTGTCTGCTTTTAATGTCCTATGCCCAGTGTTGAACAATTTTCTACTATAGTATATTCACGATATTCACAAAAATACGTATATCTCAGGAATCAATACACACAAACACAGCTTAAAACCTCCGTATTGACAACTTCTAACACACGAAAAAATCATATTTGAAATTCTTCAACGCGTTCATGAGAACACCCGTAATCTGACAATGTACACAATGCCATACAAAAAGAAAATAATAAAAAAAAATTGTTTGAAAAATTTAAAAAAAATGTTAGGGGTGGCAACCCACTCCTTACAAATTACTCAAAACTTTTTGTGCTATAAACCTTCTACACACTATAAAAAAAAAAACATTTAGGCAAATTTGTCCAGCCGTTTCAGAGTTATCTATATATAGATGAGTCTCCATAGTCAAAGCCAAAAATGTTTAATTTATTTTGGATTGATGAATTTCAGAAGTAGTTTTATTCTTTTTTTAAGAAACGAATTTAAATCCAAAATTTTAATATAATATTTTTCGACAAAGTGTAAAGGCTGCCATCTATTTCTGAAGACAATATTGTTCAAAGATTGATCTCCAACTTATTCTAAAAAAATATAATATTCTGAACTTAAAAAATGATCTCAAAATTTAACATAAACTAAATAAATAGGTATATAAAAATACACAAATCCTTAAAATTAAAAAAAAAAAAAACATAATATTAAAAATAACCCTGATACAATTTTTTTGGGATATTAGGTTCTATATTTTAAAACTAAAAATATCGAAATAGCTCAAAAATTGAACTTTCTTTCGCAAAGTTTATACTTTGTAAGTACAAAACCAAAAAAATATTTTGTTTCTAAATTTTTGATTCAGTCAATTTTTTTATAGCCTCTAAAAAACTTACAAGTGGATTGTGTGCACGGGGGTTCCCTATTTAACTCACACATGGCAAATGCCCCACACATATACCCAAAAATATGTACATATATTTTTTTAACGCACCTAGAAGGTAACATATGAACATAAAAAAAAACTTAAAAAACTGTTCAAAGAAAAATCCTTCGCTCCTTTAAGCAATTTTGTAAAAAAAAATGACTACGCGCTGCCCAAAAGCATAAACAAAACTTCTAGACTATAAACGGCAGAACTTTCTTTTCTGGAACACTCCGCGCTCGCATATTTCACACTTGAAGCGCCGCTGGAAGATGCTGACGGCGCCGTCAACGTAGCTTCAGTTGCTGCTTGTAAAATTCAAATTAAAAATTCCAAACCAAAAAAAAAAAAAAGTAGTGAAAGAGAGATGGTTGGTTGGATGGATGGATGGACGCAGAGATCAAACTAACAAAATGAGCGACCAAAGCGACCACTAACCGTGCGCTTTATTATAATGAGTGGCCATAAAGTGGCTTGCTTTGATTTTGTTGTTGTTGCTGTAACAAAATTCCAATGAAAATGCACCTTTCATTGATGTGTGTTTGGTAAACACTCGTAAGCGGTCTTAGCCTATCTACTACTAACGTACTAAGTGTGGCCAACACACAAAAGTGTAGAAACAATAAAAATCGGATTAAATACATACATGGCAGCGGTGGCAGCAGCGGTCTATAAAAACGCGCTCCATAATCGATGGCGGCGGCAGAAGCCAGACAGTGGGACAGACAGACAGACATACAGACAGCAGAACAAGCCACAGTAGAACAAAGTAGACAAAGCAAAGGAAGCAGCAGCACAAAAAAAAAAAAATGCGGTAGTAACAAGCTAGAGAGGAGCGTACTGTAAAAGAACCAGAACAGACCAAGAAAAATTGGTGTGAAACCTGCGACTGCGGCATGGAACACAAAAAAAAAACAAAAAAAAAAAACATTCACACAGCAAAGCAGGAAAATAACAAATCTCAAGCATAGCGAGCTGTTTGGTTGGTTGGTCGGAAAGTGAAGAACTTGAAGGGTCATAAATTAATAAACCATTAAAGTGGTTAAAATTATCGTTATTTTATCTTTGTTGTGAAGACTAAACTGATAAATTATTACAAAACAGAGGACAGCCGCACAAAACTCACACGAACTCGCTCACACACACACACGCATACATATTAGCCGCCGTGTTAACTTGGCTGTTTGGCTGTTGGCTGCTGTCGCAGTTGTTGTGACTGTTGTTGTTATGCCTGGTGACTGATCGTTTGGACAGCATTAACATGAACATGAGCACAACAACACGCTTTTGGGCTTTAATGCGCGCGCGACACACACACACACACATACGCACGCCAACACACATACTTTAACATTTTGAAAAAGGTAAAAAAAAAGAGTAGGAAAAAAAATTAGTGTCGACAAAAAGGTTTAGAGCCATTACTCTTGCTAGTGACTGATTTGCAGCCGCGCAATTAGCCCAAAACAAAAGACTTAGGCAACGAACTGCAGCACAGCAGTCAGTCAAAAACTGTCATAATGCTATGTTTACACTGCGCCAAGGAACATTACGATTTTGATGCACAGTTCAGCGTAAGGAATTGGCACTGGCTAAATGTTATGGGATCTATTTTTTTTTTAAATCTATATATAAAAATGAAATGCTGTACGTTTATGATCGCATAACTCTGGAACGGCTGGACGAATTTACAAAATTTTTTTTTGTTATAGTGTGTAGAAGGTTTATAGCACATAAAATTTTGAGTAATTTGTAAGTAGCGGGTTGCCACCCCTTACATTTTTTTTTTAATTTTTCGACAATTTTTTTAATATATTTTTTTTTTTTTGTCAGATTAACTAATGTTAATGTTTTACATGTTAAGGGTGTTCTCATGAACACGTTGCAGAATTTCAAATATAATTTTTGCGTATGTTAGAAGCTGTCAATACGGAGGTTTTAAGCCCATTGCGATGTATATTGGGTGTATTTGTAGCTGAGATGTATGCATTTTTGTGAATATCGTGAATACAGCACGACAGACAGAATTTATTAGAGATGCGAGCTCCCTTCAGAATACTTAAGTTCGTCCATACGGCTTTTTAGAGTGTCATGAAAGTCAACTAATCCAAAAATCTTATGATTGTCTGGATAAGCTAATTAGAGAATCTTACGATGTTTATACACTTTAAGAGTATTTAAAAAGTTTGGGCAGAACGACGTCAGCCGGGCTCACTAGTTCTAAAATAAAAAAAAAAATTTTGATGATTACCTATTTATCTCCTAGATTGTCAATAAGATTTATGCTGTACTTGCTTACGTCACTGTTACAGTGCAAATGAAACATTTCTTCCTAAATAAATATGTGCAGAAGTTTAAATAACAAAATTAGTACATCGTATTATTATTAATTAATACCAAAATATAATTCCTTCAAAAAAACAAAAGAAATAAATTATGTAAGTCCACAATAATAAGAAAAACTGCACAAAATTCAATTTATACAAGTCCGTTTGTCGCTCTCTGTGTCAGTTTGACATATTTTCCTTGATTGAAGTTTGTGGTTTATAGCCAAACAGAGTTTTCCTTATGGTTTATCTATTAATGTTAAAAAATGTTTTCATAAAATTTTTTTGACACTTTACTTTTACAATAAATGCAGATTTCCAACTAACCACATTAACCAAATAATAATGGTTAAATTGACGTAAGCTGTATTATTTTTTTAAGTGTTTAAAAGTTTTTAATAACTTAAAAAACTGAAAAAAATGATTCAAAAGCATTTAGTGGTTTAGTGAAAGGGAGACTATGATTTTTTTTTACTACATGAAATTATGAACTTTTGTTAAAGATATTAAAAAAAGCAAATAAGAGAAATTTCAATAAAATAAAAAAAAAAGTTAAATACAACAAAAAAATTAAAAAAAAAATAATTTGGCAAAGCCCACAATGCGGTCCAGTGTAAACATAGCATTGGCAAACAAATTACACAGCGTTCAGCGCAGTGCCAAAACTGTCATAACCATAGCAAAATGTATATGCAAATATCTCTGTGTACATGAGTTTGTCTATCTTGCAACAATCTGTTGCATATTTATTGATAGCTGCCAGCTAGGCGCTGCGTCAGCTGGCGCAATTGACAGATTACGTTGCTACGTCACAACGTTAGGCGGCAACTTGCAACACGCCTTGGGCTCTCCGGCTGACCAGTTACATGACACAACGCCACAGGATAACCGTGGCACGACGACCACACACACACAGGCTTAGACAACGGGTATCCGGCACTTGTTTAGCATTTTTACTTTGATATTTTACCGAGCATCATGTGGACCCTATTGATTATCAATATGCTATATATATGTACAGCTATGTGCCAGGATCTAGGACCTTTTGTGCCAGGCGGTCTCTTTTATATTAGGCAATTAGAATCAATGAGCCGCTGTCTGTCTGCCTGTGTGTGTAAGTGCGGCAAGGACACTCCTTTGTTTTGATCTTTATGACCTGCTCAAAAGTCAAAATATTGTGAAGGCTATGTGTGTGGGTGCAACAATAACAACAACAGCAAGAACTCATCAAGATTGTGGGAATTTTTTATTTTAACATTTGACTTGTAATTTATAGCTGATGTAATTTAAACTGTAATTTACTAAAAAATTACGCAAAGCTATAAATCAAGACTTAAATAGTGTGAAACTGTCATATTTTGTTGCGCAATTTTTAGATATAGTATCTAAAGGTAAATCCATCATAAAATTTTAATAAAAAATTATCGTTAAGCAGCTCAGAATTTTAGAAGATTTATGGCAAATAAATTGTTTTTTATGTTTTTCTGTCAAACATATGGCAAGTAAATATAAACTGCCTAAAGTTTTATACTCTACTGGTATATAAAATATATTAAGAGTCAATGCATTATATCAATTTTAAAAATCTTATAAAAAGTTATGGCATTTAATATAATAAAAATATATGGCTAGACGATAAGATTGATCGACCTATAATTATCTTCTCTAAAACAAAATTTTCTATATAAAGAAACTAGTAAACCCGGCAGACCTTGTGCTGTCTAAATTTTTTGAATACTCTTTAAGTGAAAAAACATCGTAAGATTCTCAAGCTAGCTTATCTGGAGAAATATAAGATTTTTAAATTAGTTTGCAGCTCGATTTAAACTTGCACCACTATTATTATCACGGGTCTGTCTTAACCGAATTCTTTCACATTCATTGCGATCTTCACGTTCATGGGCAGTACGATTAGTTTGATAATTTTTTTGATTCGTTGCATTTCTTCCAATTGACACACATCATGCCATAATCGATTAGACGACGGCATTGGACAATACTATAGATCTTCAATATTAATTAAAACGTCAATTTCCGGCGTAAATTCCATCACTGCATTATGTTTTGCTTGACGTACTCGAATCAAAATATCTATCTTCTGATAAATAATCTTAAAATTTTATCCACAATTCAGGTGGATTTAATGGAAAACATGTTGCCAATATAATCGCAAATAGAACACGTATTTGATATGGATGTGTATTGATAGCAGCATCTGCTAAAGTTTGATCCCAGTTCAAATCATTTTCCAACAAATTCAATTTTTGACATGCCTCTCGATACGTTGCACACAAGGCGCCATACACTCTTCTCAAAGATTGAAACTATGTTGGACCTCGAGCACATCGCAATAGGCTTAAAACCTCCGTATTGATAACCTCTAACACACGCAAAAATCAGATTTGAAATTCATAGACGCGTTCCTGAGAACACCCGTAACACGTAAAACATAAGTTTCTTTTATATATATAGATAGTCTCAATGGAGAGAGACGCTTACGGGTAGTCGAATATTTTTTAAATGAATCGTACTACACTAAAATTCAAAGTTCGCATTTAATAAACAGTATATATTTTTTGTATATACACTTTTTAAGTATGTACACTGCTTTTATGATCTAATTATGACGAAACGATTCGCTATAGCAAAGCTCTACAGCAAAAACTCCGAAAATAAGTAATTCAAGTCTTAAGCACTTTAAATATAGTAAAAGCAAAGCCACATATTGAAAAACAAGTGTTTAAATATCTTGAGTTTGAAATCAAACTAAAAAACACACCTCCTCAAAATTGAAAAACCAAATGTCAGCCAATAGTACTTAACCTTAAAACAAGTCATATTTTTAGAGTTTGCCAAATTTTATGACAAAAACAAAACACTTGACAAACTCTCCTTACACATAAATCTTCTAGCAGGCTATGAAAAACTGACAATTTTATGACATTGGCAACCATTTTTGCCGGGTTGACCCTCTTTTATTTTATAGACACTACGCCCATGGCATGATAGATGACTTTTGCCAAGCAAACTAACTTGGCGCTCTTGCGCGCTTCTCTTTTACTGCAAGAAAAATTAATTGTTTATGTATTTTGGTTGGCTAAGAAAGAGATTGGGGCAGCGGCCGTGGCAGCGACGTCAACTGAGGCTGGTTCAACGCTCCACTTGCAATCACTTGGCGCGCATTTTCTCTGGCAGTTTCGTTTCGTTTGGCTTATGTTTTGGGGAAAAACTGGTTGTTGTTTGGCTGGCCATAATGGCAGCAAGTTTAAAGCGTGTTGAACCGTTTTTGCACAGACACCCAGAGAAGAGCCATAATACCAATACCAATAACAATACTAACGCATATATGTACATATGGTACATATATATATACTAAAGCAACCTTGTTGCCAGTTATTTTTTTTGTATTTTTTTCAATTAGGCCTGAGAGCAGCTTCAACTGGGCATTTAATTCATCTTCCGTGTGTTTCAAAGAGTGAGCGTATTTGTATCTGTATCTGAGTGTGCATGTAAGAGCTGCTTGCTTGCCTGAGAAACGCTTTGGGTGTCGTATCATCAATTCGTTTAATTTGACAGGCGCAAACCTAAACATGTCAAAACAACAACATGCGGTTAGTCAGTCGAGGTTGTTGTTGTTGCCGCCGTTGCCGCCTGTGGATGGATGCCTGCAACAACCTGGCCAACTCAAGAGCCAGCCATATCAGGCCGGTTTAACTTTGTTGCCCTGTCGTTTGCTTGTTGCCTTTTTCTTCTATACTTATATATATAAATATTTTTATTCTTTCTTTTACTCAAATATTTCTTTACTACTCATTTCTGTGGCTGCCTTTTTTTCACCACAATTCTTTGCGGTAGACTGCAGCGTGGCTAATTTGGCTGACTTCTTACCAAAAAAAAAAAACAACAACAATTTCCCAGCGCAAGGCTGTGCCGTTCAGTGCAAAATTTGCCTACGCCTGTCAGCTTAGCCATCCCATAAGTCGGAAGTGTGGCTGTCAGGCAACATGCGAAATTACGCTTGTTAGTGTCACTTCTGGCTAACTGCAGCAAGTTGCTTAAGCAACTACTATATATGCTGCAAGCTGATGATCATTTGCCTTGCAAATGACAAATCGCATGACTTGCTTACCTGATTTAACGCTGCAGTAGATATGCCGGCGACTGATATAGTAGACATAATCGAAACCGGCCTCCACGGCCAGCCGCGCCAGCATGCCATATTTGGATGGATCGCGATCTGATGTGGCAATGGTCACAGCGCGTCCCTCATAATGCAAAGATTCACTGCCATGCTGGTTTTCCTCATCCCAGCTTTCGGTGACCAACAGACGTATCCCAGGCCATTCGTTCATCACAGAGAAGGCCAATGTGTTTAGTTTCTCTTTGCAGCGCTGCAAGTAGAGCAAAAAAAGAGCAAAATATTCAATATTATTAAAATGAGCACAATTTAAATTTAAAATTTTTATTCCAGCCTTAATTTAAAAGCCTAAAGTGTTGTAAATGAAGCGGCCCAAACGCCATCGCCATGTTTGGCACGCACACAAACACAGCGCCAACGGCAACAACTACACAACACTGTCTGTATACATGCATGCACGCACACATGCGCATGTAGGCTATAAAAGAGCGCACACAGCGGCGCTCGCTCGCTCAATGGCCAACTAGCTCTCACGCTCACGCATTTGAGGCGTGGTATTTAGGCATTCATTTATAGTTTGTCTTGTTTTTTCCTTTTGTTTCTTGGTCTGAAAATGAATTGCTTCACTGCAAAGGGCGCTGGCGTTCATTTTCGGCTCTGTTGGGCAGCAGAGCAAACGAAAGACTTAGGCAACGAACTTTCCCACTTTGTTTAGGGAAATTTTGTATGTACTTAATAATTTCTTTGTTAATTTTTTATGTTTTTTAGTTTAGTATTTGTTACAAAGTGTTTTTTGTAGTAAAAGGTTAAATAAGGTAGTTTTTGTTGTAACAGCTAAGCTGCCAATCCTTTTTTTTTCTTAAATGTTTTACGATATTTCTTGCAGTGTTTTTATTTTTTGTCTTTATGGGCAGTTAAATCTTAATATTATTATTTTTTATGACGCATACTGTTTGGAATTATTTAAAAATTATGTTTATGGCATTAAAATTTATTTATATTAATTAAAAAATATAAAATTTGGGTATATTTTGAATGTAGCATTAAAAAAAAGCTTGTTGAAGACAGCTAAAAATTAAAAAAAAAATGTTACTTAGCAATAAAATAAGATAATTTATATGAAAGTCTCTATTAAATAAAGACACCGACGTTCGGATTCGGCTATAAACTTTAGGTCCCTGTTCTGTTCGAACAGTTATTAATAGAGATCCCCTATGCCCCTCTCTAAGGGAAGGAATTATTTATTTTTTTATTTATACCAAAATAAATTAAAAGTAGCTTTGATTCAAAAATTAAATCATACAATCGAACGTTTTCAATTTCAGTTAAAGCAAGTGCCGACTTTAATGTACACTATAAACTTAAAAAATTTTTTGCTGTACTTATTTTTTGCATAGGCCATGGCCAAATTCATTTTCTATTATACTTAATATACTCTTCATCCTTCTTGCAGTGTATTAAAATATGTTCTTTTTTTTACGAGCCTGTTAGCATTTATTTAAATGACTTATAAGTGCATGTGAATTTTCACAAATCATCTAATGAAATATTGAACCTACACACATACTAAAGGCTGAGCTGTATCTATATGTACATTGCTTAGTCGCATCCTTTGAACCTGTTCGCTTAAACCTCAACAAATACAGCTGAGTTAGGGGTTTTGTCTGGATTTCTTTTCGTTTTTTCTCTCTTCAGTTTTTTGTGTTTGTCATAGGCAAAAGGCTTATTTGCATTTGGTATGGCAAATAGTGACCCCTAGCCTTTAGCCAGGTTGGGCCTCCAGTGCCGCATGATTGCCAATGGTCATGGGTAAATATTGTTGCACAAAGGTTCGGCTGACCTTTTTTTTTTTGTTTTTTTGGTGTTAGTTAACAAAATGCATTTTAACGCTTTGTTTGCCAATGTGGTGGGTGCTTTAACTTTGTTTGTTCTGCCTTAACAATTTTTGTCGGCGCGTTTTGAATTTTTGTTTTAAACAAAACACAAAATCAACAGCGCAAAGGATTCAAAGGCTGCATGTAAATATTGAAATAACAAAAAAAATAAGTAGAAAATTTAAATTAAAATTGAAATGCACACAGCGGCGCGCCAAAAACCAAGTTAACAAAAAAAACAAAAAAACGCTAACATAGAAAAAAGACAAGGCAATTGGCAACCACAAAATCAATTATCAACGCAGTTCCTTGAGCTCAGCTCAGGATGTAGCTGAGCCTTTTGTATCTTATGTGTGTGTGCAAACATTTTGCCCATTGGCATGTGCTCTTCTGCTGCCGCTGCTGCTGCTGCAGTCGTAGCCATAAAATCAATTTTGAAAATCTGCTTTAACAAACCGCAAAATCGGCTAAACATAGATACAAACGCCCATATGTGTGTGTGCGAGTTTGTAGTTTGCTTTGATTTGGGTGTGTTGCGCTTTGTTTGCTGTTTGTTTGCATGAAAATCGGTTTTTAATTTGTCACACCAGTTTTTGGGTTTACTGTTTACTCTGTAGCGAATTGGCATATTGAATTCTATCTTATTGTTTATATACACTTTATATAGTGGGTAGCAGCAGCAGTTTGTTAAGATGTTTTGTAAAGCATTCAAGAAGTCAGCGTAGACAGTTTGTCTGGTGCTATGCAAAAGTTGATTTTTGATGCATACAAGATTTGCATAAGCCAGGTAGGAAAAAACCTTGGATAAAATTTGATGTATCTAAACACACTACCAGAAGTTAGTTAAACCCTAGTAAGCTATTGACCTTTTAGAACGCTGGAACAAGATGTAAATGGGGAAATGTCCTCAGGATGGATTTGGTCATGAAATGTTCAAGGTTTGGTAATGAAATTAACTTTAGCAGTAGCACTAAATACTGCAACAGAAACGTAAGATAAAAAAATTTGTTGTATAGTCTTGACTCACTAGTGTAGACAAGGTTGGCCCACCTTTATTGATCTTAAAGAGGCTGAAAAAATATAACAGAGATTTCAGCTGGGACCAGGGCGGCTTAAAAGGGAAGTCAGCCAGCGGGGCGCACCTGAGGGTTCGAAGCTTTTCTTCAAGATATTCCTTATACAAGTTTAATTGTTTTTTAAGCAGAGTCTTGTTGGTCCTGTCTACGACCATGTACTATATATCTTTATAATATTTTGCTCTTGAAATTTAAATAATATTTATCAAAAAAACATTTTAATGCCTCGAAATGGCATTTTCGAGTTATGATTTTTTATAGTTAACTAGGAAGCCCGGCAGAAGTCGTTCTGTCCCAAGTTTTTGAATACTCTTAAAGTGTATAAACATCGTAAGATTCTCTAGTTAGCTTATCTAGACAAACATTAGATTTTTGGATTAGTTGACTGAGGGTTCGCATCTCTAATAAATTCATGCCCCACAGAAACTGCATTTCAACCCCTTTTCGACTACGCTTCTGTCTGCACTTAATGTCCTATACCCGGTATTGAACAATTTTCTAATATGTTATAATCACGATATTCACAAAAATGCGTATATCTCACGAATACGCACAAACACATCGAAAAAGACTTAAAACCTCCGTATTGGCAACCTCTAAAACATGCAAAAATCAGATTTGAAATTCATCGACCCGCTCTTGAGAACATCCGTAACACGTAAAACATATTTTAGGAGTATGGTTACTAACATTGTGACACGAGAATTTTATATATAAGATTATTTAGTCGATATTTTAGCCTACTCTTGTCCATCAGACTTACTTTGGAAAATTTTGAAGTGGGACAGAAGACTCTTTTTTCGGGCTGAGTTGATATTGCCACGATCCTTAAAAAGCGGGAACCCTTTGTCTTAAAACTAAGACTTTAGGACAACTTTAAACTTTCTTGTCCATCAGGTTTACTGTGAAAAATTTTAAAATGTGACAGAAGCCTCTTTTCTCAAACGTAGCGGATATTGGCCCGATCTTTAGAAGGCGGGATCTCTTTATCTTAAGACAGACTTTAGGACAACTTTAAACTTTCTGGTCCATTACGTTTACTTTGGAAAATTTTGAAGGGGAACAGAAAAATCTTTTCTCGGACTGGGTCAATATTGGCACGATTCTAAGAAGTAGGATACCCTTCATCTTATAACTGAGACTTTAGGAAAACTTTCAACTTTATTGTCCATCTGTGGAAAATTTAGAAGTGATACAGCAGCGTCTTTTTACGGAATGAGTTGATATTGGCACGATCCTTAGTGGGACAGAAGCCTCTTTTCTTGGACTGAGTGGATATTGACACGATTAGCCTTGAAACTTAGTCTTTTCAAACTAGTACCTAAAATAAACTTTTTGACTTAATCATAACTCATAACAGCATTAAGAGCATGTCTGTCAACTTCTGCTCTAGGCTTACTAACCAAAACAATCCTTAATATTTCACACTTCAGATAGGCTAAAAATTTCACACAAATGTCACTGGTTCAGGTTTACAAAAACATCCTCTACTTTATATACGCATTCCATACGGCTTTGCGTAAATATTTGCTTTGCAGAACTTTACTTTATTAAAAGGCTTAACCAGTCAACAAGTGCACTCAGAGAGTGTAGCTGCAACCGAAGCTGCAGTTGCAGCTTTTCAGATACTAGATACTCGTCTCCGGCTGCACTAATGGGTTGCTCGCTTAACTGCTCAGCTGCTAATGAGCACAAAAGCGTAACGCCAATGAGTAAATATAATCACAGCTAAAGCGTTTTCTCGTCTTTGTCTTAAGCTAAAGCGTTGTACGTGTAGTACCTTATTTACTCATTCGAGTATCTACAGTCTTGAGTCTGAGAGGCTGCAACATGCTAATGCATCAGAAATGCTTAATGTTGCCACAGACACGCAGCGCTGCGCTGCACAAACAATGCCCAATGCTGCCAAGTTTACTTAAAGAAAAAAATATATATAAAATGTATAAGAAAATGCCGACGGGTGCGTAAGGTAAACAAGGTAGATTGAGTTTGAGTTTATTGATTAAATACGTTTGCTGAGGCGGCATTAACCTGAACCCAAAAGATGGCTAAATAATGTGTTTGTATTGTAAGTGGCATATCCATAGACAAAAAAAAAAGAAGCAAAACAACAGCAAGACCCAATCTTGGCAGCGCTGCGTCAAGTGTAAATAAAATTAACACACACATATACACAAATAGCTATATGATAGCATATAAAAGCTGCATTAATTAGACATAGACTAGCTGTATCTATGTGTGTTTAGTAGCTGCAAGTGTGTGTGTATGTTTGCGTGTGTGCAGCATCCAACTAGGTGTGAACTTTGGTGCCATGCCACGCCTCGTCATGTTTGTTTACATGCATGCATTTTAAATGTTTTCGGTTATTTGGCTTTGACTTTTCAACAGCAAACCAATCGTATGTATTACTTACAACCAGCACGCATACAAGCACAAATAAGCAAGGTTTATGCGTGAACATTTTTTAAAATCAAATATCGCGAAATAAGTCAGTGTTTGGGCTAACTATATTATATAGCTTCCATAAGACCAATCGGTCAAAAAATAGATTTTTGTCAAAAATTCGGTATATTTGGTTTGTTTTTTGAAAAATCGGTTGACTGTATCATATAGCTCCCGTACCACGAATCGATAAAAAAAAAGTTATTAGGGCGTAATTCGATTGTTTATAAAAATTTTGAAATTTGGTATTCAAAAGTCTTTTAGAGTTTCCCATCACTTTACCGAATAGCTCGTTCGATATCGAATATCGTAATCATATTTGACAAAAAATATTCAAATTTAAAAAATGCAATAAATTTTTCGAATTTAAAAATTCGTATAAAATATAAGAATGCGTTTATCGGAGCAGTTTCATTTTACTTATCTATTGTGACTTTGTTATAAAAAAAAAATTAAAACTTTGAAGCTCACAAAATCAATTTATTATATATCGGCGAAAATAAGTGAAGCGGGCCACTTTTTGGCCGACCTTCTCCGATTTTGTGATTTTTGCACAGTTGGTAGAGCTACTAGCCAATAATAATCACGTCAAATTTAATTGCAAAATTCCGATTATTTATCGAAAATCTAAATCGAATCCTAAAAAAAAAAATCCATTTTTTTTTTTAAATTTAATATTTTATCTATTATGGTAAAAAAATTCGTGTCAATATCTTTAGGCGTTTAGAAGATATGGCTTATCAAAAAAATAGTCTAAAAGTGAAAAACTCGATATTCAGTTATCCGTCACAATCTTGCATATTATAAACCTATCATTATTAATTTCTTTAAGCTATACAATATAATAATAAACTAGAGAAGGTAATTAGAAACTTAACTCCAAAGTTACTATAATCAAAACCGACGAAATAAATTAAATTGAAAAAAAAAATTATTTAGGGTATTCACGCTTGTTATTGAAGTTCAACAAAGTGTACAGGGTCGCGCCTAAAGACTTGCAAAATAAGCTATTCTTGATTTCATAATTTAAACATCTTATTTAATTATTGAAAAATTTACCTATTTTCCTAAATGCCTCCTTCCTAGTTTTATTAAAATAAAGATAAGCACATAGGCACGTGCGTCCGCAGGGAGGGGCTAGTAGGGGCAATGGCCCTTGTGGGATTTTTGTCAAGAACTTAAAATTCTTAAATAACCAAACTTTTGATATTTTGGCCGTTTTGTTTTTCAGAATCGCAGCTTTAAATATATTAATCGCTACTATATTTTTTAAAATTTATGAATAAGCCAGAATTATGTTGGGATATTTTCTCGAATACTGAAGTATCTGCTACAAAAATTTGACTAGATTCTTATATATTATATTTTTATTAGATATTTAATTCATCATTTAATATTAATCATTTAAATTAAGCAAATGTAAGGTAAGAATCAAACATAATTCCCACGTGTGGTGCTTTATAATGATCTCAATTCTATGTACGTCGTGAATAAACAATTATTTTCAATGTACTTGACTTTTTTTTAAAATACTTGACTTGGCACACTGGGAAAGCATTTCTTCAAGGATCTAGCGAACCTGTGTATTTTTTAAGGATTCACAAAATGATTTAGCAAGGAAAGCCCAACAGCTTTGCCCCCTTAACAATTATTAAATACACATTCTTTACGAGGCATCAGTCTCGGGCTTATCTCGGCCTGATCCTTATAGTCTGTGCACCCTAAACTAACCCATTTAGTAATATATCCCATAGTAATAAAATTATACACTGCCGTAGCTGAAGCAGTACTATACACACGATAACACGCTTATCACGATATGTCACGGCATAAACGCAGCTTATGCTATCATACCGCTCATTTGTTTTATCCGCCTAGGTCTGATGCGTTTTTAATTGCAGCGGCTAGGCTTTTGCGCTTTTATTGATTTAAATCGCCTGACGCTGGTGCCCCTGTTCCTGCCGCCGTCGCTGCCACCAATTGGTGGCGCTGTCTTGGCTGCTGGATGTCAATTTGGCGCTTTTAATGATACGCAGTGAGTGCAGGCAGGTTGCAATTTGCCAGCTTGATTATTAGGCGCTCATCATCATTAGGCCGCCTTATGTATACAGTACTATGTAAAATGCTATTAAGATGATACATTTGTACAGCTTAACTGACCAACTGGCTAACTTGGCTAACTGACGACTGTCGCCCGTCCAAAGCTTTGTTTTGTTTGTTTAAGACAACACAGCAGGTTTTTGGTGCAGCTGGTCGAAGGACGTTCTTAAGTTACCAACAATTAGGCGCTGCCCGCAGCAACGACACAATTTAACGACATAATTCAAGTGCGCATTAAGTTACGCCAGAAATCACGGCGACAGCGACGCTGGCAGCGTTGGTGACGCAGCTACTACCCCTTTTACTAACACACTGACAGCCAGGGACGGATCTAGAAAAAATTTTGTGAGCTTAAGCAGACAGTCTGTGCTTTAGTTATTGCTGTAGGCCGCCACTGCCCACAGTTTTTGTCGCCCTGTTGTCATGTATTGTAAGCAGATATGCCATATCCTTTTTGGAGCACTGATTTGTATCGCAAGCGAAAACTTACAACTTACAGGAAGTAGGCAATTCTGAGTCAAGCCAAAAACCGCACAGGATATAAAACACACAGATACACACATATACACACACAAACACCCACTCGTTTGTGTGTCAACAGTCGGCACTTGAACGGCGGCACGTCGCTGCCAGCGTCTTCTGGGCTGACTCTGGCACGGCTGCGTCTTAACCCTCGGCAGCCACTTAGGGGCATATTATGTTAAGTTGCTTTGTCAAATCACTCAACGGGCTGGCTTTTTGGGCGCTGCTACTGCTGGCGCTGCCGTCAGAGCGTCGTCGCTCTGTGTGGCCCACTCGACCATGTCGATGTGTTGATTTCCTGTGAACTCTGTGCCTCAATCACTTAATTGGCAAAAAAAATAAACGAACAGAATTACTTAGCCAAAGACCTGATTGACAAGCACTTCAAATGCAATAACTGTGCGTATATACATAAATACTATATACATATATACAGTCTATAACTGTGCTTTACAGTGTTGGGCATGTATGACTAACAATACATTTTGAAATAACGAAACGTGGCTAAAAAGTTGTTAAATTGCATATAGAACGATTATATGCACAAACTTGCATAATACTGAAAGTAGTGCTTCAAAAATAATATTATGGCTATGGTTTTTAAGGATTGCATTTAAAATGATTATTGGTTTTTGATGAAGAATTTGAATATTACGATTTTCAAATATGTATTGCATTTAAAACGATTATTTACAAAAATGTACAAAATTTGTTTTTTAAAAACGAATTCTATGAATTTTCATGACAAAATTTTATTTGCATAAAAAGTCGACTTTCATGGAAAAAACTCAATATGTAAATAATAAAATCTATTTGCAAAAAAGGCGATGTATGTATATATACACAGAGAGATAGTCTGCATAAGCTCTAAAGAGGTTTGGATTCTAAGCAGAATGATTTGGACATTAAAAAAGTTATTTGCACCAAAAATGTTGGTTGCATATAAACAGGTTTATGCTTAAGCCCGATTAATTGTATATGAAATGCTTTAAAAAAGTGTGAGTTAATCTTAGAATTTGTATTTAAAAATCCATTATTCAATTTTGTTAATTGCATTTAAACGGTTATTTGCCTAAAGCCGATTATTTGCATATGAAATGTTCTACAAAAGTGCGACTTAATCTAAGAATTTTCATCGTAGAATTTTTATTTAAAAATCTAATATACAACTTATATTGCTAACTCAGCAATTGCTAAAGCTTTAGATAAAATAGAAATTCTTAAAAAAAGTACCGATGATTTGTGATAATTCAATTTTAAATTTATAAAAATGTCATTCTTAAATTAATTTCGAATTTTTATTTAAAAATCTATAATTCAACTTATATAGCTAACTCAGCAATTGCCAAAGCTTTAGATAAAATAGAAATTCTTAAAAAAAATACCGATGATTCGTGATAATTCAATTTTAAATTTATAAAAATGTTATTCTTAAATTAATTTAGAATTTTATTTGAAAATCTAGAATTCAACTTATATTGCTAACTAAGCAATTGCCGAAGCTTTTGGTAAAACAGAAATACTTAAAGATAAAGCACCGATGATTCGTGATAATTCAATTTTAAATTTATAAAATTGTTATACTTAAATTAATTTAAAATTAGTTTTTTGTTTAATATGAGAACTTCAAACTTGAAACCAGCGCTACTCATCGCTCGTGACAACATATCGTGTCACGCGCCCATCACTAAACAATTTACATTGTTGCAAAAGATCAAGATCAATGCTAGCTGCGCAGTTGGCTTTTAAGTCGGCGTCGCTGCCGCTGCTTTCAATCAACGTTGTAGACAAATCGACGACGCGTCGTTGCATGCCTTTTTATTATTATTAACTACAAACGTCGTCTATTTTCATATTTGTTTATTTTTGTTGCAAATCTATTGATAGCGCGCATTCTCGGTGTGTAGATTTCATTAGAATTTTTGTTTACGAAATCAAAAGGCAACGTTTAGTTGTTTATGCTGGCGCGTCAATTATTACATCGTTGATTGAATCATGAATCAGCGACTCAAAAAAAAAAAAAATACGAAAAATCAATGCTTAATTAAAAAATGAACGAAATCGAAATGCGCATTGGACTTAGTGTCAGGCAAGTTATCAATATCTTATGAATGCAGCGTGTGGCTTTTATTTATTGATTGGCAAATTTGTTTACGTATACGCCGTGTGGAACGCTCAAAAACTGACTGCTACCAAAAGACAAAAAAAAAAATAAAACTTAAACCAAGAAACACAAAAATTTATGTATATCAGCCACATGTCAGTCTGAAGTTCGGAGTGTATTGTATTATTGTTTCAATATAAATTGATGCTCATTAAAAAGAGAGAAACCCGAAAAAAAAAAAATGGAAACAAAAAACTGAACAAGAGCTGGACCGAAAAACCTTTTGCATTTGGCTTATTGGATTACTGCCACAGCTTCTGTTGTCATTAATGTGTATGTGTATGTGTGTGTGTGTTTTTTGTGTATCTGTGCGCGTGTATGTGAGTGTGAATGTGAATGTGGCTTTAACCTCTTAAGATTGCATCTTGTCATGTTGTGTTTTGGTTACTCTGGCTGTGGGCTATACATTAATGGGCACACTTGGTGGACACACACACAATACAAATTAATACAGTAAACGCTAGAAAATTAGAATACTACGAAATTTTAATAATTCATTAACTTGTGCTTTATTTGGTTTCAGAATTTTGTGTTTCGAAGTTTATAGTTTTTCTTACTATATGGAAAGCTGTTAAAAGTTTAATAGAAGCCCGTAAAAATTTTCAAGAAATCTTAAACCAAAAAAGACTCTAAAAAAATGTTCCATTAGGAGATTTTAAACGTCCCAAGGCAGAACGAAAATTTTAAATTTATTTATTGGGTCGTTCACTAAGTAATTTCGTTTACTGGCAGCAGCTGATCTTATTGAATTTTTTCGCAGCCAACTTCACACTTAACCGCCTTACCTTTATATATTTGAACAGCTGATATAGTAAAACTTTTTTGTAAAAATTTTGTTACATTTTTTGGAATAGTTTTTGTTGGCCATATTTTACTGTTTTACTATCAAAAGGGTAAAAATGCAGTTCATGCAAGGCGAAAATTATCTGATGTGTACGAAGAAGATGTGTTGACCGTAAGCGAATGCCAAAATTGGTTTCAAAAACATCGATCATGCAATTTCGAGCTTAAGAATGTACCACGTCCTTGAAGGCCTCTTGAAGCCGTTACGGATAAAATAAAATCGTTGGTCGATGCAAATCGTCGCATAACAACTCTAGAGATTGCTGAAAGATTAAATTTGTCTAACGCGACCGTTCATAAGCTCATGAAACGTCTAAGATTAATTTCGAAGCTTGGGTTATGGGTTCCTCATATTCTTACAGAACGAAATTTGCTTCGTCGCATTAACGACTGTGATTTGATTTTTGAAGCGCGTGAATTGGGTTGTTTACAATAATGTAAAGCGCAAGAGATAATGGTCTAAAAAGGATGAACCAGCGCAAACCACTTCGCAGGTCGATAGTGACACAAAAATGGTTATGTTGTCTGTTTGGTGGGTTTTCAAAGGGATCGTTCATTTTGAGCTTTTGCCCGACAATACCACGAATAACTCTGAAGTGTATTGTGATCAGCTGGACAAATTGAGTGATGCCCTCAAACAGAATTGATCAATAGAAGAAGTGTAGTGTTCCACCAGGATAATGCGAGACACCGAACAAGTTTGATGAGTCGCCAAAAGCTTTGGCAGCTTGAATGGGATGTGCTGCCACACCCTCCATATTCTCCAGACTTAGCAACTTGGAGAACCTTCACCTTAAATCAAACGTGAAAAACCACTTGGACCAGTTTTTTGCCTGCAAGAATCAAACATTTTATGAGCGAGGAATGAATCTCTTTCCCGAAGATGGCAAAAGGTATTAGATCAAAATGGAGAATATATAATTTCATAAAATGTTTTGCACAACAAAAAAATCGTGTTTTAATTGCAATAAAAAAACGAAATTACTTAGTGAACGACCCAATATTTTCATAATATCTAGAAAGAATTAAAAACTTTAATAGAACTTTCATAATAATTTTAAAGAACTCCTACACAAAAAAAAAATCTCTAAAAAAATTTCCATTAGGAGCAAACTTTACATTTTTTGAGTTGAGATTGAGTTTGTTGAAACCTTGAATATTTGTAGGGGAGTTTTGAAACCGTAAAAAATCTTATTGCAAGAATATATTTCATGATCTAGAAGGCTATAGAAACTTTTTTTATTAAAGCGCTTTAGCTAAAAATTTGTTGTAAAAAGTGAACGCACTTCTATGAGTGTTCACTGTACTTGAACATTGCTTTGCTTTCCCCTTTTGAGCATGCAACCCTTTCGCTTGTTTGTCATGCATTTAATGGTTATTATGCATTATTAATGATTAGCTTATCCGTATCTTAAGCATGTGTGGACAATAATTATTGCCAGCAAGTTGGTCAGTCAGTCAGTTAATCAATCAGCTGGCTGTGAGTTAGTCAGTCAGTCAGTTAGCCAACCAGTCAGCCAGTGAGTGAGTTCGTCATTTGGCCAAGTTAAGTTTTGAGTTGGCTAACGCGCATCTGTCTGCGCATAAATCTCGTGTCAAATAAATGTCCATAAAAAGGCGTCATTTTATTGTTATTAATTAAACGCTATTAATTTGCAGAAATCGTAAATTAAATCTCAGTTGGCTGGCACACAGATACAGATACACATTAGCTCGTTTCGTTACGTTTTAATGTCCCCACACACACATGGACACAGATATTTGTGAGTAGAAGTCATTTGGGGACAGGTAAGCAAGCGCTAAGAGCGTACCCAAGCAACTTAAATGATAAGCGCCATAATCCCTGATGTGTGATTAACTTTGATGATGAGTTATGAGCCGCATTGGCACTGAGCTGAGACTGAGTCTGAGAGTATACAATAAAAAAAAAAAAAAAACGCGCCCTACCCCAACCGCACAGATGACTTGCAGGAATCTCTGGCGCAGCATGTGAAATGTGAGTCAGTTAGTCAAAGCGGGTAATGTGATAGGCCACAGCACAGACCGAACTGAGCCGTGCCGAGAACTCTCTTGCAGTTCATAAAAATTCGCGAATTTACTTTTATGCAAATAAACTAAGAATCTAAAAAAAAGTGAATTAGTAGTCCAACCGACACTGGGATGCACTGCTTGGATCTGAACAAGGAAAAAATCATTCAATCTTAAGGGCTGTTACGCCTCCTGCTGCCTACAACTACCATAATCCATGATTCAATAGATATACAGTGTATAAACACTTGGATACACTGCTTGGATCTGGCCAAGGAAAATAATCATTCAAGCAGTTTAGTGGGCTAAAAATATCAACGTGGCGTCATTTAGTATTAGGTTCACATAAACCCATTTTCCTTATGACTGAGTGTCTTAAATTCTATCACGCCTCCTGCTGCCTACAACTAGCATGATCCTTGATTCAATAGATATACAGTGTATAAAAGTATCTAAAAATGCTTTCAGTTTTTGGGAATATTGCGCTTGAGTGCGCCAATGTTGCGGAATGTGCGCAAGGCGCTCGTAAAAGTATCAAATTGATTAATAATAATAAAAGAAAGAAGGCAAATGGCAAACAAGCTACAACGAACAACAACAAACAAACTATAAAAGTCCAATATCTTGTAGCAGAGATTCCTCTTCCCCTTGTGTAGATCGATCTCTTTGGCTATGGAGCTATTTATGGCCAAATGGCAAATGTTGTGCGGGCGGCGTTCAAAATTGAAGATTGCTTTTCGAACTTAGGCAATTTGTACACTTTGGTTGACTGATGTTTGTTTTTGATAAGTTTGATTACTTTGTAGGGCAGAAGGTTCCCACGTTTTGCAGTTTGCGATTTGCTTGAAATTTTTTGTTTGGCTTTTATTTTTTTTTTTTGCTTATCGTAGCATTTGACATGATTTGATTTGATTTGGGAGCTCATGTTGACATCATCGTTGTAGTCGCTCGTCGCTCTCTGTCTCTCGCTCTCTTCATTTGTGTTATAATAGGATCAATTTTGACTCATAAAGTTCTATGTGAAAATGCTTTAGATTCTTGCTTTCTTATAATTTTTTTTAGAGGGGTTTTTACTTTTGATTTGAGTTTTGAATTTGAGTTTGATGTGCATGCTGCATGCATGTCAATAATCATATCAGATTACCACGGCTTTGCTCCATTGTTGCTACAATTTATGAAATTTTAGAAGTTATGCTGTGGCTTTTGACGCACACTCACACACACACACACACACACACACACACACATTCAACTAGATACACACTTTTTACACACATTCTTTTGGTCTCTGGCATTGGGTTTGGTTCGGTTCGGCTTGGTTTTACTGCCTTGGCTCTTTGTAGAGCTCTTGCGGTTTGGTTGCCTTACAGTTCAGCGCATTTGTAAAGCGCCGCACAACTTTGTCTAATCTTGGCAAAAAGAAAAATTAATATCAAGAGAGTTCCAGAAAATTTTTGAACTGCATTCATTTGGGCTGACTAATTGCATTCATTCACTTTTCATACCAGTTACTTATTGATTGAAAAAGTAAATTAGATACGAAAAGGTGGGAGTATGATTTACCCTCAATAAACTGCATTTTGTTGATCAGCATGTTTGGCTTTGGTAATATAGACGTGTCAGAACAGCCATGTTCCAGGCCTACGTATAGGAGCTATATATATATTTCCTATAGTTTCAAGGCGGAACATAGCGCCATATAGTAGTAGAATAAAACTTGTTAATATTTTTGGATATAAGGTTTGTCAATATAAGATAGTCAGGCCACAATCTGTACATATAAAAGAAACATATGTTTTACGTGTTACGGATGTTCTCAAGAGCGCGCTGAAGAATTTCAAATTTGATTTTTGCGTGTGTTAGAGATTGTCAATACGGAGCCTTTTTTGATGTGTTTATGTGTATTCGTTCCTGAGATATACGCATTTTTGTGAATATCGTGAATATAGCATAGTAGAAAACAACACTGGGTAATGGACATTAAAAGCAGACAGAAGCGTAGTCGCCAAGGGGTTGAAATGTAGTTTCTGTGGGGTATGAATTTATTAGAGATGCCAGCTCTCTTAAGAATACTTAGAGAGTCATTAAAGTCAAAGTCCAAAAATCGAATGATTGTCTAGATAAGCTAACTATAGAATCTTACGATGCTTATACACTTTAAGACTATTCAAAAAGTTTGGGCAAGACAATTTCTGCCGCACCCACTAGTAAGTTATATGAAAAACTCGATAAATCCATTTTACTGCAGGATATAAATTCTACCTTAGATAGGTCTCTAAAACGAACTTAGGCACAAATTAAGCCAAATAAGTCAACAATATAAATCCTAGCAAGCTAGCCAACGATGGGTAGCTAAATGGATCTCCCAAGAACTTTCAGAGAAGTTGGTAAGATATGGTACTGGAGCAAGACTTTTTGTGACATTATGGAAACAAAATAAATGAATTGGACCTGTTGACTGGGTATGTGAGTACTCAGTACTCAGCTCCTGTACTTCATGGAAAGATAATTCTCCAAAAATGAAGCAACTTGAATAGAAGTAAATTGGGAACTGGGTAATTGCAACTCCTGAAGAATTACAGCTAGTGTGACCAACGGGCTGGGAAAAATCTGGAGTTTTGGAATTAACGTCATTCGGCTGACCCGGGTTTTTATAGTACGAGTTCGTTGAGTTTTACAATTTTTTGAAAGAACATCTAATATTGCATAAGCAAATATCATCCCAAGACAAATACGATATCAAACATAAAGGAACAGAAAAAGAGATTCAAATTATCTAATAAATTTTAGTTGAATAATAACGTTTTTTTTTCTAACAAAAATGGATCGATTGTGAGTTCAAGTGTTCCGGATATAGTACTTTTTTCAAAAACGTTCCCGTTTTCGTTCAAAATTGAGTTGGTCACACTAGCTATAGCCTATAAAATTTCAGGTTAGGTTAGTTATTTCGGAGAGTTTAAGATCCAGTAAGGGGCGGCATATGTATATCTTAAGCACAGACAGAGACAGGAGAGCGAGATGGTAAAAAAATAAAAGATATTTTATATGATAGGCATATAGTACTTTACTAAAGCCAATGAAACTTTTGAACTCTTTCAGTTTTCTCCGAATTTAGAAATAATTTTTTTGATCAAATAAACGAGCTTCTTAAAAGAAGTTCAGGGCCGAATGGAATTCTTCCGCACGCAATTTTAGATCAATTTGTAAGATAAGATATAATGAATATAGGACAGACTGCCCAATATCATCTGTCCATCTCATATTCATGTGTCTTTTGTTTTGCTATCTAGTCCCTCCCTATTAAAGATTTATAGATAAGAATTGACGATTAAGCGTATACTTAAATACAGTTGTTCTTCTTAAGGTAACGCTTAGAAATTTTCCATTGGGGCTATATCAGGATATCAAGGCTACGCCTTTTTCCACTTTTGCACGCTTATCCGACTTTAAGATAAGCAATTTTTCTTTATATAATATATGAGCAGCTGTTTTATTTTTAACAACTGTGCCATAACCCTGCAAAACTGAATGCAGTTTTCTATATAATATGTTTTTAGGCAACTTGAAGTTTTGTTATGGCCCAAAACGAATTGTTTACACAAAATTTACGCACAGCAGTGAGTCAAAAGCCAAAAACCTGGCACATAAAATGCCATTTAGTTGCGCTGCCGTTGACCAAAAACTCTCGTTTCACATTTAGCCTCAATGTCAAGCCGGTAGCTGCTTTGGGCCCAAACAACGGCTGTAAATATTGTGTATATATTTGGGCTGCTGGCCAGCAGCGAACAGCAGCCTTTTTATGTGCTGCTTGTCCTTGCAGGACTTGTCATTTAATGTCAAATGTTTATTTGGTGACCTTGGCTGCGCTTTTGACCTTCACTGTCCTTGACTGTCCGCCCAGTGCAACTGTTAATTGTTTCGCAGTTCTTGTGTTAGAAATGATTTTGTTAAATGCAGTTTTTGTAGCAATCAAAATTCAAGGTCTAGAAAATAAATTCAAGAATTTGTTTTTTGTAGCTGCAGGCGCGTGGCAGTCGAAAATAAATTTAACAATTGCAAAACAGCAGTTAGTCAGTCAGTCAATAACAACTGTTTTTACAGCTTTGCCAGATTGCAAATTGGCCTGGTGGAAATAGTTTTTTATGTATAGGTGTTTATGGCCTTATCAGCTACTACAGTGAACAGCTGTCAGTGCGAACGGCTTAAGTACTACCCTAAATAATAATTTATTAAATGCCACATCTTAGTTGAGATAAATACGTTTATAATAGTCACTTGGTAGCTTTATGTGATTTATTGAATTATGGTTAGTAATTATCTTATTGCCAGCGTGAGTCATACGAAATAGATCAAAAATATTATTTAGGTTAACGCTATGTACGTGACATCAGAAATCAAAAATTTTTTAAATAAAATAAAAACTAAAATTTATTTACCAGCCAGCAATGTCTTATATATTATAAAGGCAAATCCTATTTTTTATTATCTAACGGATGACCTAGTCGAAACTTCAAGTTTGAGTATGGATAGGGTTACCATGTGTCCGCTTTTAAGCGAAAATGGTCGCTTTTTCTATCTCATGCTCGCTTTTTTGCAGAAATTTTCGATTTTTTCGATCGATTCCAACGATCAACTTTGTCGTAATTATTTTCACATCTTTAACCAAGTATTTATTTAAGTAAATTTTCCACAAAAGTGGATTAGAGATCAAAAACAAAAACGCAGTTGAGCGCATTTTGAAAATTGTTGAGGGCTTAAAGTCATATTTTTCCATCCCAAGACAACTCTACTTAATCAAATAATCAATTTCTATTTGAGATATTTTTCTAAATTCTTTTTTATAAATCGTTCTCTCTTATATGTAAATTTTCCATGACAAAGCGTTAGAAAATGAATCAAATGAACCAGAATGAACCGATTTTAGAATCAGGCAACGGTCTATTAAAAATAACGCTACAGTAAAACATTCAGCCCTATTATGTTCTTTCTAGGAATTAAAATTGATTAAATATATAACGCACTAGTGAGCCCGGCAGACGTTGTCTTGCCCAAACTTTTTGAATACTCTTAAAATGAATAAACATCGTAAGATTCTCTAGTTAGCTTATCTGGAAAAATATAAGATTTTTAGATTAGTTCGCAGCTCGAGTAAAACTTGCACCATTACTAGTCCGAATGTCGCGCTTCACTGGTCTGTCTTAACCGAATTCTTTCACGTTCATTGCAATCTTTACGTTCCTGGGCAGTATAGCAATATACACACAAAAACCGATATTCATAAAAATACGTGTATCTCACGAACCAATACACACAAACACATCGCAATAGGATTAAAACCTCCGTATTGACAACCTCTAATATACGCAAAAATCAGATTTGAAACTCATCGACGCGTTCATGAAAACTTACGTAACACGTAAAACATAAGTTTCTTTTATATATATTCGGGAATCACATACTTTTTTCAGAACAAACAAGCTCATAAATCTATAATTAGCACACACGATAAATAATCTTATCTAATGTTATGGTATTTGGTGAGTTTAACAATTGAGCGCATGCTGCACTAAGTAGTAAAATTTTTGCAAAAAAATGCAGATAATCACAAGTACCAATTCTTGGCTGCTTAACTTCTTAAAAGTAGACCTACCAAAAATAATAAAACATTCCATAAAAAATTTGAACAAACAACAAGATTATGGTCTATCTAGGCCAGGGTTTAACTTGCATACAAGTGCTTTAATTGTCAATCAAATTTTTGCACTATGCTAATCATTATATATTTATCAAGATCGCTTATCAAGATCGCGTTAACAAAATATAATTTTTGCACACTGGGCGACAATTCTAATCAGCACTTGAAACATTGCAAATAGCTTAATGAATTTGAAATTCACAAATAACTTAATGAACAGTTGTCATAAAATTAATCAATACTCGAACATTTGAACTGTTAAGGAATTTAAGGCACACTTTGGCGCCGACTGGCGTGTGCCCACTGTAAACGTGTGTTTGTGTGTGTTTGTAGGTACATCTAATCAGCTGCAGAATGGCTTAAGTTGGGGGGTTTAACGATTATTTTGCAATGCAACAGCGCAACCTAATTAGAACTGTTGTTGCCTTAATTGAGCGCGCTTGTTAAACTCCAAACCCCCCGCACTTTCTCTCTGGCACTAATCGGCAAGCCGGATGACTGTGCGGGTTTATGGGATTTTTGCCACTTTCGCTGCTGCTTCTAGCAGTGATAAGATAAAATAAAACTTAAGCATGTTGTGAGCACAGGGACGGCTGCAGCTGTAGTATCCTGCAGTAACTTTGTATAGGCCTGAAGTTTTCAACTGAATCCGGCCCTGTTTGAACCGTGTCGTAGCTTAACACACATTTTTTGCCGCTGATATGTTTGCTCATTGCTTGTCGCACACATGTCGTGCGCTACTTGAGTGCGCTTCTTGGGCGAGCAGGCGGCGAGGTGGGGTTTGGCTTTGTAGGTGCTAATGCTAACGGCCGGCTTATCAGAAAATGCGGCCGATATAGGCCTACGATAAGTGAGACGTGTGGGCGCGCAGCTCGCGTGCGTGCCTTAGGTGGGGCGGGGGCAAGGTTCGAGGCCGACTGGACATTTATTTTTAGCAAATGTTATTATGGTGCCCACTGTATGTATGGGTATGTGCATAAGTTTGTGTGTGTATAGCTGTGTAAACAATTTTAATGTGTATTTTATTTTTATTTATTTGTTGTTGGCGTTTTTTTCATATTGCGAAATCGAAAACGTTTTGCACGTTTTTAATGATCATTTAAAGTTGGCAACGATGTTGTTAATTATGTTTGGCTTTTGAGGTTGTTGAACGCACAAGTTTACTTTATGATTTGATTTGATTTTATAATACAGACAGCAAAATATACACTAAAAGCTACAAACTGGACGGGTTAAGTTAGTTAAGTTAACTAAGGCTTGTATGGGTTAAGTTTTTAGAAACCGCACACAATAAGTTAAAGACTCCTTTTTTTTTAAGATTTATTTCATTTAATTTAAAAATGCATATAACTCTGTTCATTTAAGGAAATAGTTATAATAGTTATAATAATATATTTTCGAAGGTTCGTAGTCAGGGCCGTAGAGAAAAAATACGGGCTCGGGGTAAAAATGTGTCGGACCCTCTATTAGACCTATAGCTTGAGTCAGGACAATACGATAATAATTACACCGGTCCACTGGAAAAACTACCGGCCCGGAGGCATCCCCTTCCCCCTTCCCTCTCACCGGGCCTGCACGTAGTACACACTCAAAGACTGTCATAAGTCCTATTGCAGAGAACTGTTTGTAGCCCCTTTTCCCATAGCTGGCTGTGAGTCAGGATCGTCAGTAAATAAGCTAGAGACCATTTACTGCGATATGTTCAAAGTGGTCAGCAACTAGCTCGCAACTAGTTTCATTTTTTTTGAACATGTATTCTTTATATTTTAAGTGTGTTTTTTTGATTGGGTCATAAGGCTGACGTGGTGTGATTTTTGGAATCTTGGTCATCAGCGCACCAAAAACATATAGAAAGCATGATCTATTCTTGAAAAACGAAAACCCTCTTCAAGATACATTGTGTTTCATATAAGCTTGCACCTGCAAGATTTTAACATATCGAGGTGACATTTTGTTTTGTGCACTTCGTATGAGGTATGGCTATCACATAATATAAGTTTTACCTCGATATGTTTACGCACACGAATATAATCGGTACCACACTTTTTTTGTTGACATATATTCTTTATATTTTAAGTGTCGCTTATGGGATTTTTTTTGATTGGGTCATAAGGCGGACGTGCTGTGATTTTTGGAATCTTGGTTTTGAACTCAGCGCACCAAAAACATATAGAAAACATGATATATTCTTGAAAAACAAAAACCCTCTTCTAGATACATTGTGTTTCATATAAGTTTGCACATGCAAGATTTTAGCATATCGTGGTGAAATTTATTTTGTGCACTTTGTAAGAGGTATAGCTATCACATTATGTAAGTTTCACCTCGATATGTTCGCGCGCACGAACATAATCGGTACCACACAGATTTTTTTGTTGACTTATTAATCTGCTATCAAATTAAAAAGTTAATTATTAATTTAAGCTTTCAGGGTTCTGCCAATCTATTAGCGTCTCAAACATTAATTAATATTTTGACGTGCGATTTTGCACAGATGTCACGAACAGTTCAACAAAGTCAACTAAGAAACCCTGAAAGTTTAATTCAAAAATTTGGTTTCAATTTGATCACTATAGATATTCAAAACATAACATAGAAAACCTTTTTCGAGAGCGGATGTCCGACGCAACGTTTCGATTATTTAAACTTTAAGTCACGTGAAAGTTCTTAGATAATTTTCTTTACAACCTTAACCCTTAGTTAGCTGTATGCCTCAGATCCTTTTTTTTCAAATTTATATTTCGATTTATAGTACCACCACTCAATAACCTTTTGCTGTGTTCCGGGTCCCTCAGGTGTCCCTGATTGCGCAGCCAATATATATAGAAAACGAGTGAATTTTTATTTTCAATAAAATACTTTTTTAATTTTCTTTATGAATCTTGATTTTTAAGCAATTATTGTAGAATTGTATACAAGTTAGGGATTTGGAAAAAATTATACAAAATTCTATAGATTTGTTTATATTTTTTACAATTTCCAAACTATTTAGTTTGCTTTGCTTTCTTGTCAAATTTATATATAGATCTAACTACACAACTAAATGACTATAATTTTTTCAAACTAAAAATTCGCATTGCATTAGTCATTCTAAAGTTTATTTCTTATTTTCAACAGTATTTGGCATTACGAAATCTATTTACCAGATAAGCTAATGATGAAAATAAATTTCTTTAGAATTAATAGAAATACATTTAGAGTACAAACAAATCAATATCAAATGAGTAATTTTTGGGTAATTTTCTAGTTTGGGATTTATTTTCAACAGATTATTTGATCGAAATTCTTCTAGGCAATATTTAGTATGCAGCGCAACAGACATAAAATACGATTTGAATATTATCCCGATTTATCAGAGCTCAAAAGCGGTATATTTATGATAGTAAAAGAGTTTAAAATCTTTTTTCAAAGTATAATATCTGCAAACTGTATGTAGTGAAGAGCAGTTTTCCAAAAACAAGCTATTGTAGAAAAATATTTTATAAAACTAATATTAAGCAGCAATTTATTTAATTTAGCCAGAATGAAAGGCAAACCAATGAAAACATGGCCGTAGACAGGATCGTCACTCAGGGGCGCTCAGAAGTTTTCCAGTTTTCCAAAAATATTTTGAAGAAACAGAACAAAAAATCAACCAACACTGATCTACATACCACCTCGGAGAACGTTTTGGGAACAAAACCCAAGGCTCCCTCGCGCCTAACTGGCTACGGCCCTGGCTTATATATAAATAAGGGGGGAATATTGACACACATTCATATATAAGAACATTTGCAAAATCTAGCTGCTATCTTACAATAGTAATTTTTTCAGAAGACGTATTTCTATTAAAAAAATTGCTCAATTTCTCATTTTGCACTACAGAACTCAATTTTTTAAAATCATGAATCATGCATAACGCATGTTATTATCTATCAAATAAACAAATTTATAGCGACGTGCTGCTTAGTATATAATATATATATTAAATACAATATTATATATATATTTGCACAATTATCGGCTCATAAGCTGATAGCTTAAGCCTAAGAACATTGCACGCAATTAATGCCGCTTCCTAAACAGCGCCTCAGTTTAAGTTTGCTTAAGTCCTAAGTCGTTGCATTAAGTATTTTTTATTATCTAAAATGATTAATTAAGAGCATTAGACACATGTCAATTGGAAAAAACCAACAACTTATGCTTAAGTATGTGTGCTTCCTGTTGTTGCAACACTCGATAAGCCACATAATTAATGCCCAATAATCGTCAATGTTTTTGTCGCAGTGTTTTTATTGCTTGCACTTGACTGACTGGCCCTAACATTTTGCCATAAACACAAAACCAAAAAAAAAAAAATAACAACTATAAATAGTTTAATCAATGAAAAATATTAAATAAAGTAAGCCACAATGAGTTTACAATCGTAGTTAAACACAGCCAATTAGCCGTCATAATTTGGCAATTGAAATTTATGATGCGGACGCGGATATGTCTACTCGTACGCCAGTTTTATGATGTTCTAGCCGGGCTAATCAGCTGCAGTTCCAAGAAAGTTATCGCTTAAAGCAAGCACACTTACCCGACTCATAACACGATCGGCTCCAGTGCCCTCCTCATCTTTAAAAAGTATATCCCTATTGTAGTTAAGCACTAGATTTTTAAATTTGGGCGAATCTCTGCTGATGCGACCCTCTAAAGCACCAGAGGCGCCTAACTGATTCTCGGATAAATTTGGCACGCGTTGCTTAAGCACCAGCGGATACAAATTACGCTCTTTGCGACGGCCCAGTCCACGGCCGGGACCGCAGCTGTGTGCGGGCGTAAAGCATAGCGTTAGGCAGAGCATGAGCAGCAGCAATAGCCAGCTGCGACTGTGGCAATGTTGGCTTAAGTGCAGCTTACGCTGCGTATGCGCAATGACTAACGCATCATTGTTTTCCTCGCTGTGCAAGCTGCTGTGTGTGCTGTTGGTGGTGGGTGGGGATTTGTGTTGCAAGGCCAGACAGGTGGCACTGGCACAGGCCAGTGGCTCCACAAAGCTATTTGTATCCATTTTTGTAAAATTAAGCTTTATTGTTTGCTTTTTGTTTCGTTTTTTATTTTGTTTATTTTTTTTTTGGTTTATTAGCACACTTCACTTGTTAAGTTGAAATTTTAGCTTAGAAAATTTCTGGCACACATTTGGCTAAATTTGATATTTCCATTAAAAAACAATTTTAAATGCTTTAGTTAATGCAGTTTTTAGCTTAGTTTTAAACGCGCACTCGTAACAAAATAAATAATTTCACAATTTCGTTAAGCCAAAACTTTTTGTAAACTCTTTTTTTTTTTTAAATTAATTTTCAACGTTTTTTCTATTTATTTATTTTTATTTTTTTGGCTGGGCTCGGGCTCGGCAGCAGCTGAACAACCGTTGCGCTCGCACTGTGATTGACAAATGTCATTTCTCAGCTAACGAATGTAGCGTACGAGGGTGCTTTCAAGAACCCTAGCGGCGACTGCGCCGTAGCAGCGACGCTTGCGTTCATTTTTGGCTGCATGCTTGTGTGTTTGTGAGTGTATGCGTGCTGCTGGCTCTCTCATTGGACTGCCAGCGATCGTGTTGGCGTTCATTTTTATGCTGGCTTGCGCAGGCTGCGCAAGCGAGACAACTAGCTGTGCGCCAGACGCACACATGCAAACGCGCTGCTTATGTACCTTTTAGTTTTATGCTTGAGCAACAGATGTTGCTGTGTTCATTTTGCCATTGCTTTTGTTGCAGTGTGTGTGCCAATTGGATGCGTATGAGTGTGCATGCGCGTGTGTGTGTGTGTATCTGTGTTACATATACAACTCAACATGCTTAGTGGCGCATCTTCAGCTGCAATTTCTCTTAACACTTGCACTATTGACTCGACTCTTGCGGCTTGTTAGCTGCTTCTAGCTCTCTGTGGTGGCTGCTGCTCTTGTAGCTGCCTTATGTTTTAGTTGTTGTTGTTGTTGCTGCAATCTTTTTTTTGCGCATTGTTCACCTTTTGCCTTTCTTCGTTTTTGGTTTACGTTATATTTTTTTTTTCTTTTCAGCTTCGTTTTATTGCTTGTAAATTAATAATGTTCCGGTTTTTTGTGTATTGTGTGCTTCAGTTTTGCCGCTGTTTCTTGCTGTGGTTGCAACGCCAACACCAATACCAACAATGCCAACAACACACACACACTGTCATTACACCATTTTTCTTCGTATACAAACTGCTTGGCCCCTTTTTTTTTTGTTGTAACTTCTTTTTTTTTCACATTTCAATGCACAGCAACTTCCGTTTGCAGTTAGGCCAAGAGACAGGCCTGGTTTTGGTAGACACAGTTTTGGAACTGGCGCTTCGAGAAGCGCTTCGAACATTCCTGAGCTAACTGCGTATGCAGTTGAGCTTTTAAATAGCTCAATAATATAAAATATAATCAAAAAACTTATAATTATAACGCAATTTGCAGTTCTTAAGGTTATCTGCTTAAACTTGCCATAAATTATTGGCATATTGCTGACAGCAAACACACCAAGACTTTTCTTGGAATCGAGTATGCGATAAGAAATGGCCACATTTAATTTTTTGCATTCTTTTTTTATCAACAAACAATTATTTTAGGAGTAAGACAGTCATTCGTTACCAATTTAGCTAACTGACCTACTGAAGGCATAACAAATTGCACGAAGAGATCGGAAAATCATGAATTATCTTTTGTTTTTGAACTACGCATAAAAAAATCAAAATAAAAACGACCAGGGCGCTTGCTAATTTGGGCCAAAATATGGTCACTGTTTTTTTTCAAACTTCTTTCAACTTTTATTTTTAAGGATCAGAAGTTTTTTGTACACTTCACAGCACCTTTATATTATTTTCGTAAGACGCATATAATAGGAAAGTTTGAAATTTGAAATTTAGTTCAAATACTCCAAATTATTGGCTTAAAAATAATTTTCGTAAAAAAATAACTTCGATTCAGTCGTGGGAATCCCACCACTGCACATTTTCATCAAAAAGTCAGCCATGCAGAGTCTACTACGTAACCAGATCACATCTGGACTCTTAGCAAGTGACACTGGTCATGCCGCACGTATATATTCCTTTCCTGACGTATCGATCTGCTCTAGATCAGCTCATAAGATCACGGAACTTATTCATATACTACGCAACCAGATCACATCTGGACTCTTAGCAAGTGACGCTGATCATGCCGCACTTTATATATTCCCTTCCTGACGTATTGATCTGCTTTAGATCAGATCTTATGATCACGGAACTTTTTCGTAATAAGAAATTTAGATCTCTTCTCCCAAAACGGGAGATTTAGGTTGATGGCAGCCCCTGTGGAAACCCCCGGTGGCAACAATAGTTAACGGATGGATCCAAAACTGAGCAGGGTGTAGGTGTTGGAATCGTTGTACTCAACACCAGAATCTCTACCGCAATGGGCATCTGGCCCAGCGTCTTTCAAGCGGAGATTTATGCCATAGATATCTGCGTCCTTAGTATCATTCTCAAGGGAACTAGGGGAGCAAACATATGCATTTTTTCAGATAGCCAAGCTGCTATTAGGGCATTGTCATCCTGGAGCATCTCCTCCAGGATGGCTAAAGAATGCCATAACTTCCCCCAAACCCTGTCCGCCCGGAACAAAGTCGTGATATGTTGGGTGCCTGGACACTCGGGAGGGGATGGTAACACGATCGATGACGATCTAGCACGACAGGGTACCTCCATCGTGACTACATCTCCTGCGTCATTTTGTGGTATTGGTTGGGCCACAACCAAAACCATAATAAGCAAATGGGCCGCAGGAGAACATAGGAGATACTGGTTCTCCCTTCCGGGGCTTCGTCAAGCAAAAGTGCTTGTCAAACCTCTGGATGCGATCAAGACAAAAGGTCTTGGCAGAGCGGACCTAAGGCTCTTTGTAGCTTACCTATCTGGCCACCACACTGTTAGATACCATCTACAGAATATTGGCCTATCGGAGTCTTCAGAGTACAGGCTCTGTCTAGAAGACGATGACCACCAGACGTATTCCCTGTGACTGCCCAACGCTGGTATGGGATAGATCCTGTCACATAGGAAAGGAACGGACTAGTCCCTTCCATCTCAGGTTAATACCGACAAAAGACCTACTTCTATTCATGCGGAAAGCGGAAAGTCTTTGGTTTAACTTAACGGTATGGTACAAAAGACCTTTTGGTCAATCAATTAGTTTTTGCAAAGAGTGAATTTTATTAGATTTATTTTAAATTACATTTAAATTAAAACGTCCAGGACATTTGCAAACTTAAGTCAGACGTTGGTCTCTTGATTTATCCCTAACTCAGACAAAAAGTGTCCTTAAAAATTTAATTTTAAAGATCTGACTCTTTTTTGTATGATTCACGATACCTTTATATTATTTTAGCAAGGTGCGAAATTTTGTTCAAATACTCAAAATTATTGTCTGAAAAATAATTATCGTGAAAAATATCTATAGGCTCGATATTAATATTCATTAAACAGCCAAACCTGAGTATACCCATGGCCAGGTTTAAACCGAGAATACGAAACTTTTTCGCTCTCTATGCAAATAAAACGTGGAATCGGACATCGAACACGTGTAGAATCTCGCGGCAAACCTGGCCGACATACTGCAGTAAAAGAACCAAAAAACTTTGCTGTCTGAATAGAGCCCAGTGCTCATCTGTCATCCGTGCCATTAGGGGACACTGGTTGGTAGGAAACCACGCATCCCGTTTGAATGCTCCCCACCACGACTTCTGCAGAAGCTGTGGCGATGAAGAGGAGCTGGAGACGGTGGAACACTTTTTCTGTCACTGCCCAGGACTGGGCAGATAAAGATTTAGGTTCCTACAGTCACATTTTCTAAATGATCTATCTCAGCTCTCTGCACAGAGTCCAAAATATCTTTTAAGGTTCATTCAGGCAGCCGGATGGCTTCCTCAACTTTCGTAGGGGACGTATCAAGTGGGGAAATGTGGTGAATTGGCTCACTCTAGCGGAATCACAAAGGGCCTATCCTTGGCCTAAGTGAGTTGGGACGTCAGTCCCAACTGCCACCCTAACCTAACCTAACCTAACCTAACAGCCAAACAGTTCCAGGGTAATACTCCACCTTACAAAGAAGTAAATATATTTTTAAGGAGATTAAACTCTTTTACAACCCAGCTCATGCTATCATAAATAAACATTGCAATATATTTTATTGATATGTATTGACTTAATCGATATTGATTGAATTTATATAATTTTGCAGCGGAAGTTCGTGGCAATAAAATTGTTTTTTCCGTATACACAAGAACAGTCCATTTTGTTTTATGACTTTATCATTATCTCTCGAAAGAGTCTCAAATCATCAAATAAAAATTTCACAATATTATGGGGATTTCCCCATAAAGAAAGCTTAGCAGTATTTCTCTTCTTCGTAAATCCTACAACAAAAAATGGAATAAAACCTCAAAACCAAAAAGTTATTAAAACAAATTTAGAAACTCAGTTTCCACTTTATGAGGCTTTACTGTATATGTAAAATATATTTACAAGTGGTCATAAAGATTCAAGCCGAAACCGTGCTTTGAGCTACTTGTTTCCCATCGTAGTCATTGTGTTTCTAGAACTCATTTGCACGTGTTGGAAAAAAAAGCGTCAAGTCACCTGTGTATCTATAGCTATAGCCTTTGAGCTTCCCTTCAGTCTTGCCTACATCTTGGCCTTTGTTGTCATTGTTCATTCAGCTGCACTTGGTTGCTTTTTGGCACCACTTTAGACACATACATATAGAGTATCTATAGACACCCCCAGCACTTTGTGTCATGTACCAAGTTGACACCGACACGCGAACAAAATTTGCGATTTATTTGCGCAATTTATTGGCACTAGCGATGCGGTCAGCTTTCATAGGAAAAAAACCCTTGAATCAATATTTAATAGCGAAATCCCCAAAATGATAAGCGTTTTAATATTTTAATTTGAGCAATTGCAGTAGTAGTCATCATAGCTAAATATGAAACTGACGCTGTTCAAGGTTCAAGATAAGATGCATGTAAATATTAATACAGACTTATATAAAACATTGTAAATGAGTATGTTTATCTATAGATACTGTATACAGTGATACCAGAAATTATTAGGATACCTTTAAATTCAAAGCTATCATAATGAATAATAAAAAATAACATTTCAATCACATGTAAAGTTGTATTTCTTATTTAGATAAAATATTATTCAAATATCTCAGTTCGTTTATAAGATATATATTGTTAAGGAAAAGCCCAACTAAATAACCCATAATTTATCGAAATTAAACAAAATTTTTAATTGATATTAAGAGGTGCTTTTATAACATATAAAAACCATTTACAGTGCCAGATAGCGTGAAATGGGCCTCATCAGTCATTAAAATTCGCTCCCAAAAATCGGACTCCGATTCACTCACTCGAATAACGTTATTGGCGTAAGCCACGCGTCGCGGATTGTCTGTTTCCAATAATCTTTGGGTTAACTGCACTTTATATGGAAACATATCCAGATCATCTTTCAGAATCCTCCTCAAAGTAGTTCCACTGATGTTTAGTTGCTGAGACCGGCGGCTGTACGAGACAGAAGGATTATCTGCAACACTCCGTTGAACAGCTTCAATATTTTCATTTGATCGTCGAGGACGTGGTTGATTTGAATGTGGACGGTCCGCTACAGACCCGTGATTCTCGAAATTTGAAGCTAAGCGACGAATAGTGTCACTTTTAGGCGCAGAACGACCGCGATACTTTTGACCATACGCACGCTGTGTTGCAACAACTGAACGATTACATTTAATGAACATTGTCACTATTTCCGCGAGTTCATTAGGCGTGAATCGATTCATGGTTAAAATTGTAATGCAATAACCTTTCCAAAATGTGTTCGACGACGTCAATCGGTTGAAATCTGTCAAAGTTATTCAATATTTCCATCGACCACATTCAAATGGCGCACCCTGTATTTTGGTGGAAATATCAATCAAATCGATTTGGATTTTTTAATGTATGAAAATATATATTTTTTTTGCCTAAAGAACAATATAAATAAATTTAAAAGATAGAACTGGTTTATATGATCTATTTTGTAGATAGATATGAAATTATTAAGATTGCTCAACTACGATTTTTAATATAGACTTAACTTATTTGTTTTAATATTTTCTTTATAATAAGAAGAAACAATATTTTGATCTACATTAATTTAAATTTGTCACGAAAATTAACTTTTACGTGTTTGCTTGGGTTAAGAACGTCATTTGCCATTAAAAAAGTATATTCTAAAAACATACAAAAATTTATTTTTTGGTTTGGTTTTTGCTAATTTAAATAAGTATAAACATCAAATAAACCTCTTCTATAGGTATACAAAATTTAACAAAAACTAAAATAAAAACCTTATATCCAAAATAAATACTTTTGACAATTCTGCTCTTAATCACTTGCCAACTATTCCAAAATTTTAACGTGTTTCAATAATTTTTTGTCTTACTGTAGATTACATACTAAACAGCCGTAGCAGTTACTCGTACGTAATGGAATGCAAAGCGTAGCATAATTTCAACTTAAAAAAAAGTAACAAAAAAAAACTAAAAATAAAAAATTCAATAGGAATGAACGGCAAAGCGGCAAAGATATAAGAAAAAGCAAAACGCCATCAACAAGATACACGGAACCAAATTAAAGATGAAGAAGCTGAATCGAACGTTCGCAGCGGCCGCAAAAGAAGCTGAGCCAGCAGACATCTATACATACGTGTTGGTGAGTGTATGTGTGTGTGGCTGCCACATAAATTTCATGTACTTGTATATGTATGTGGCGCGGCGGCTCATTATGTGCTTTGGTGTGTGTGTGTGTGTGTGTGCATCTGTGAGCGTTGTGTGTACATGGGGCGGAGCTGCTTAGGGCGCTCATTTGTGAATGAACACAAGACGAACTGCAGCTAGATTGAGTTTGAGAGAGGAACAGGCAAAGACAGCGGAAGAGGCATGGAAACAGCCAGAGGCTGCCAGGCAAGACGCAACAGGCTAAGAGCAATGAGTATGAGTGTGCCGGATTCTACAGTTGAATGCCAAAAACTTAATGAGCATGGATAAATGGCCGAGTGGGTACTAGAGATGGGCGCAGGTTGGTGTTTTTTTATTATTGTATTTTCGTGGCCAGGGCAACTCTATTTTCATATTGTTTTAAGAAGTGGAGTTATGCGGTAGCTAGGAAACGGGACCTACACAAGTCCAATTCTTAACACAAAGTTCAAGACATTGAATCGCTCTATGAAACGGGTAAGAATACCAAATAAATGTTTCGACCTATTTCAATTTTTTTTTTGTATGGAGTAGCTATTTGGTAGAAATATCAAGCTATCCTTGGAAAATAAAAGTATTCTCTATAAGAATTTAATAATGCCAACTTAGTATTATGGCATTCAAGTCTGGGGAACAGCTGCCAAGTCAAATATTTCAAGAAATTTAAACTTTACAAAACAAAATGCCGATGCCCCGTGGTATATCCGAAATCGAAACCTTCACAAGGATCTAGGCTAAGTAAACTTAGCGACCGTTCCGCTTTCCCTTTATCTCGAAGACCATTAAAGAATATTAAAGGCCACTTACGTAATCTTGTTTCTAAGAATAATTTAAATCGTCTAAAAAAATTTATAGATAGATGGACACTCTTTAATACACTTTCTTTCGTTTTTCACGAACAGAATTCACCTTGTCTGTAGCTTATGTAAGCCTAATAAACAGAAAAAGGTTTACTTTTTCTAAAAACAAGCACCTATTCTTATAACGCCTAAAAACACAATTTAGGAAAAAGTTTGTTAGTTAACAAAAAAGACTTCATAAAAAATTTATCATTTTACTTTCGAACTTTTCACCCGTTCCGCTTCGCTTGACTTTTCGACTGAATTTTTCTAAATTAAACATTCGCGCCATCTAGCGGCCACTCTAGACACAAAAATAAATGATGACGGTCATAATCGCGAGATAAAAAATTTTTACATATACCATAATAGTCCTAAGTTAATATATAACGCTAAGAATACTTCTTAAGCAATTTTTTTTTCAAAGTAAATTCTAATTGTGGTTATAATTTTATTTATGAATTATTTAAAAAAAAATTTAAATCTGACAGATGTTGAAAATATATGTTGGACGATTCTCAGACCTACCCAATAGGCACGCAAAATTTTATGAGAATCGGCCCAGCCGTTTCAGAGGAGTTTGGTAAAAATTAAAAAGAAATTTAGGGGTGGCAACCCTTATCACATAGGGGTATGAAAAATAGACGTTGGTCGATTCTCAGATCTACCCAATAGGCACACAAAATTTCATGAGAATAGGTCCGACGTTTCGGAGGAGTTTGAGTTTGGTAAAAATTAAAAAAAATATTGTGGGTGGCAGCCCTGAGAATAAAAAATTTATGTTGGCCGATTCTCAGATTTCAGGGTAGGTTGGTAGACCCGGTCCTGAACAAAATCTATTCGTTGGGGTTTCAACTTTTTGTGCCGCCTTGGACCATTCCTCTTGCTGTGCCATGTTCCGTGTTATAATAACCCAAGGCAAATTTGCCAATAGAAACAGCCATAAATGTCTTGACATTTTTGGCTTATGAGCTGGCAATCTGTAATTAGATTTGGTCTTAAGCTTTAATGTTGCAAAGATCTATGCCTTATTTGCTGTTAATAAAATTTTTTTAAAGATCTTTGATACTTGCGCCCGCTGGTGTAATAGCCTACTCAGTAAGCCAGCTCTCAGTCGGACGAAAAAGAAAAGAAAAAAATGGCGGACGTAAAGTCGGGCGCGGACGACTTTAGGATACCCTGTACCACTAGCTTGTAATAAAGTCCGATTTCTTCACAAAAAACCAAATACAGAAGAATTTTTAAGCAAACATTTTTTTTGACCGATCGTTCCTATGGGAGCTATATGATATAGTCAGCCCATTTCAATAAAATTTGACACAGTGCTTAAATACCTTAAAACAGATATGAATGCCAAATTTATTTCAAATATCTTTACAAACAAAACTCATCGAATTTTGTATAAAAAACGTGTTTTTGGACCGATTGGTCCTATGGGAGCTATATGATCTAGTCAAACGATTTGGATTAAATTTAGTACAGTGCTTAGGAACTATAAAATACTCACGAATGTCAAATTTGGTCCCAATATCTTAACAAACAAACGAAACACAACAAATTTTGTTAAAAAATCGATTTTTTGGAAGATCGGACCTATGGGAGCTATATGATATAGTCAACCGATTTTGTTCAAATTTGGCACATTGCTTAAGTGGTCTAAAAAATTTCCAAACGCCAAATCTGGTTACGATATCTTTATTAAAAAACGAAATATAGCGAATTTTTCTTTAAAAAAGTTATTTTGGCCGATCGGTCCTATGGGAGCTATATGATATAGTCAACCGATTTCGATCAAATTTGGTACAGTGTTTGGGAACTATAAAAAACTTTTGAATACTAAATTTGGTTACGATATCTTCATAAACAAACGAATTATTCATCTAAAACGCTTTTTTTTGTCGAGGTCGTCTCAAACACCCCCATGGGAGCTATATAATTTATCACCGATATCAAAAAAATAAAATAAACTTGCCTCCTATGGAATAATATGGGATCTAATGTTAAAGTTTGGTAACTCTAGCTCTTACCATCTCTGAGATCTAGGCGTTCACACGGACGGACAGACGGACAGACGGACAGACGGACAGACGGACAGACGGACAGACGGACATGGGTATATCGACTTCTCTATTCACCCTGATCATATATTAGGTAACTTTGGGGTGTCTCCGACGTCTCCTTCTATATGTTACATACATTTTCGGCTTGCACAAACTTAATATACCCTTAGTACCATACGGTACAGGGTATAAAAATTCCAATAGAGAACCGGAAATGTTTAAACCATTCGCTGGCTGAGTTCACAATATCTTCGTAGTCTGAGTCTGGGTCTTCGTTGTCGTCCATTGTTGTGATTGGAAAACGACTGAATATCAACGCTGCAGCCATCGACGACCAGATCTTTTTGTACGCCATTTTATGTGCTGCGCCATGGCACGTCCAACTGCGTTGTCTGCTTTTAATTTCTTTTAATGGAAGTTGTTAACATGGCTGCTGGCTGCAAGCTGCAAGTTGGAGGCCATGGGCAATGAGCAATAGGACTCCCACCAGCTCCATGAGATGCTTATATATTTTTGGTTCTGTTCACTGTCTGTTTTCGATTATAAAAGTTTGATATAAAACTTGTATTATTAATGCGCTTGCGTGAGAAGACGAAGGTCATACCTATTTTAATATGCAATGTAGAGAGACTAACTAGCTCCTTTAGTTAGTCAACTTGTGCTTTAATTTTGGTAGATGCACTCACTATCTTAAATACAGAAATAAGGATAAAAAATACTCAAAAAGCGTTGAAACGGACAACTTGGGAATTTCGGAGCCGGGGAACACATCAGATATTATTACAGTTAAAATGCAGCTCAACGCTTGTAAATATTTAAGAAAAATCTTTGAGCGAACTAGAACTTGAAGAAATGGGGCACGAACAGAGCTGACTCAAGCCGTTAGTCTTTGGGAGATTTATCACAAATAGCGCTATAAATGATGGCCATGGATCTCTATCTATTTTGTATATTACCATCTGTGGCCCTAACCCATTCATGCCTCTCGGAACAATAAAATTGATCAAAAATTGACAGAATTGAAGAGTTTCGGTCATAATATCAAGACCATATGGATACGAAAGTAGCGCATCCAATTTTTTTTTTTTTTATAAATCCTTTCTTGAATCAACATTTCTTTTTAAATATTTCCGAACTATATTAATTTAATAGTTATCTGTGATAAATCGAAATAAAATATAAAAAAAATATTTTCCAAAATTAAAATAAGTCAAGAAAAGTCATCTACATTTCTTAATTAGGATGCGTTTCAGACTAAAAAATTGTATACATATTAGATGAAAATACATTTTAGGAAATTAAGTCCAAAATCTTATTTTCGGTACTTTAGCAATCTTGAAATAATATTTTTGTGGCTTATTTTAAGAAAAATTCGGTACAAATTGACTTTATATTTTTTAATTTTATCTCAAGAGTTTTATTAAAAACTGAAATTCAGCCTGAAAGCCTTCTTTGCTCTGGGTTCAAAGCCTTTATATTTTAGAATTAAATTCAAATATACAAATATATATTATAATATTAATTAATATTAATTAATTAATATTAATATTATATTATATACTTTGCTCCCGCCGTTTTTTTTTTAATTTTAAAAATTATATAAAAATGGTATCTTATTTATGTTTCAAAGTATTGTCCGTCACTTTCCACTACTTTGGCCCATCTTTCAGGCAACATCGAATCCCGCGTCGGAAAAATTCTTCATCCTTTGATAAGATCCAAGAATCGATCCATTCTTTCACTTTTTCAAAAGAATCGAAGCACTGGCCCGCCAGGCCGTGTGCCATCGACCTAAATAAATGATAATCAGATAGAGCAACATCTGGAGAGTATGGCGTTTTTATTTTTATTAAAAAATAGTAGCTTTAAAATCCCAAATTTCGCAATGCATAAATTTTCAATTCAATTTAAATTTTTGATCTTATTTTAATAATAAATAATATATGGTGTTGTTGAAAGTTCAAACTTTTTATTCAAGTTTAAATATTTTATTGTCTTAATAAATTAATAAGAGTTTTTAGTCTTATATTGACCAATTTGGCTATTGCTAAATCATTTTTTTTTTCACATTTTTAATATAGAATAACGTAAGATTTTCGAAGAGATCTTAAAATTTTTCACCATCGTTTTTGAATTTACTTTCCTCTACTGCACAACGGCAATACACCTAAAATTTTAATTCATAACTTTAAAAATATTTCTGTCATAGCTGAAAAGATTTTTGCATCTCTCCGTAATTTTTATAGGTTAAAATAAAGCAAATTATTAAACGTATCTTAAGATTTTTTGTTGTATATAAAAATATTTAAATGGAAGAATACTAAAAATAATAATTTAAGAATTTTCCAGTTTAATTTTTGAGCTTATTTATATTGTACTTTTTTAAGGATTGAATTTTTTTCTAGTTTTAGTATTAGGAAAGTTTTTTTATTAGAATATACAAATTTTAAAATTCTGCAAATAGCAATTATTTTTTATTTATATATAATAATATAAATTTACAACAGTTTATGCTCTTCCATTAAGCTTTCGGGTCGAGCTATAGAAATTTTTGGTATTGTTTTAAGTTTGATAAATTAATATTTAACTAGTGGGCCCGGCAGACCTTGTCCTGCCCAAACTTTTTGAATAGTCTTAAAGTTTATAAACATCGTAAGATTCTCAATTTAGCTTATCTAGACAATCATTCGGTTTTTGGATTAGTTGACTTTCATGACCCTCTTAAAAGCCGTATGGACGAACTTAAGTATTCTTAAGAGAACTCACATCTCTAATAAATTCATGCCCCACAGAAACTACGTTTCAATCCCTTTGCGACTACGCTTCTGTCTGCACTTAATGTCCAATACCCGGTTTCAAACAAGTTTCTACTATTCTATATTCACGATATTCACAAAAATGCGGATAAATCACGAACCAATACACACAAACATATCAAAATAGGATTAAAGCCTCCGTATTGACAACTTCTAAAATACGTAAAAATCAGATTTTGAATTCATCGATGCGTTCAAGAGAACATCCGTAACACGTAAAACAACTGTGTCGAAAGTAGCAAAGTCAAGTACAGAATGCCACACTTTAAAAAAAATATAAAAAAATGTTTCCAAAAATTAAAAAAAAAATGTTAGGGGTTAGATGTTGGCCGATTCGCAGACCCTATAGGCACACAAAATTTCATGAGAATCGGTCCAGCCGTTTGGGAGTAGTTCGGTAAAAGTTTAAAAAAAAGTTGTAGAGGTGGCAACCCTGGGTATGAAAAATACCCAGGGTTAAAAAAACCTACCCAATAGACATACAAAATTTCATAAGAATCGGTCCAGCCGTTTCGGAGGAGTATGGTAACTAACATTGTGACACGAGAATTTTATATATAAGATTGTATTCAAATTATTTGTGATAAATTTCAAGTATCTAAAATTTAGTGGTTAGCTTAAAGTAAAATATGTATAGCTGAGTAAATGAAGGCTCAAAAAAAACGTTTATAGGAAAATATATTTAATAGATTAAACTTTCAGGGATCGTTAGGGAGCTTGTTCTAAGTCTAATACCAAGTTTCGGTGTTCGTCTGACAATATGGTATCTTTTTTCTATCAAACTTAAAGTCATGATATTGTTGAAAATAAAAAAAATCTATCCAAAAAGATATAAATCAAGGTTCTAGGTCAATTGGTTCAAGCACAATGCCCGTTTAAAGTTAAAATTTGGAAATCGTTTTTTCCTTAACAATTCCTGAAAGTATCATTTGTTAAGTATTTTTCCCCATATGAAATTCTTAGCTTACTGTATTAATATATTATAGTAAATAAAGCAAATTGTTAAAATTTTAACAAAACTTTTTGCTTTTATACATTTTTTTGCATTCCATAATGCCCTCTTACGGACTTTTACTTTTTAACGAAGAAATAGGAAATTTGGTGAATAGGATTTTATTGTAATTATTCAGAGAATAATAGATATGAATGAAATATAGAGCTCGCAGCTTCTGACCACACACTGTTGTTCCTTTTACAAAAACTTTAAGATAGAGCATGCCAACTTCGAGACATGTCGCCACAGCATTTCCCCATTGTTGTCTATGTTGAATTTACGTTGTGGCGGCATCTGTGGTGAGTTCATTGTTGTGCTTTATGGGCGCAAGTTTGTTGCTTAAGTCTTTTGTTTGGTTTGTCGTTTAATTTGTGCGAATTGTGGTATAAACGGCAATAAGCCTGTCGCATAATTAACTTTTAATAGTACTAAATGGATGCATTAGCCAGTCGCACCGGTTCAATAACTATTTTTGGGTGGAGATTGCCAATCTGGCGGTTTTATATTTAATAGCTAACACTAATGTGCTATTAGTATTTACGACTAGTAAAGCGGCTTAGTTTGACGTGCCATGAAATTCCCCACAAAAATTCGTGTTTAGATTTTTAATTCGCGTAACGCTGCTAGTGAGGAAATGCCCAAGAGTGTTTGAATGCGTGCACACAGGTTAAGATATTGTGTATTTCCAAATTTTCCACGCAATTCCGAGAAGCGACCACTCAATCATTTGGCTGGACCGGCATGCTGTGACTGCATCAAAGCGGAGGCAGGGACGGTGGCGGCGTCGTAGCGTGCGACAAATGCCGCTAACGGTTTGTGAGCCGCTCTAATGGATGTTGACATTTACTAACATGTTCAGCAGAGGTTACCTAGAGAGTGGCAGTAGGAGAGACCGAGAGGCACGACGTTCTTGTCATTTAATTCACATAAATTTGAGGTAAATGCCATTGGGGAATTGCTTGGACATAGAAATTAGGCAAATGGATGCTGCAGCAGCAGCAGCAGAGCAACATTCCAAGGAATTCGCTACCATACATTTGTCACAACAAAGGCATAAACTGAATGGGCCTTATGAAAGGGGCTGACGGCAGGGGCCGGGGCTTGTAACATAAACATTTACAAAAAGGGTCTCACACTCTGTGTGTGTTTGCATGTGTCTGTGTGCCTACTCTGACCACTGTAACAGTTGCATGTACAAACATTTGTCAACTGTGCGCGCCTTTTGATCCTGGCCGGCACGAGAGCAGGCAGCAAATGAGACCAAGAGAGAGAGAGAGTGAGAGGAGGCAAAGTCAAAAAGTCGTAAGCGGCATAGTTATCATTGTGCCGTAGGCTGCCCTTTGTGTTATCAGCTGGCAGCGATCGAAGACCAGATTGCGGTTAAACAGTCGCAGTAACTGCAGCAGCATCCGACGCAGCAGCAGCGGATGAGTAAGCAGCCAGCCAGCCGTCCATGGGTAGGACCTCATGCGGCGCGTATTTGGCAAACAGTTTTTCTAAAACTTGTCAGTTGGTTGCTCCGTCGAGACCGCAAAAATTCATTTGGATGCGGCCCTCTCTTCTCTGGCTGCTGCTGCTGTTGCTGCTGTGTATGACATTTGCTTTGCTTTTCGGAACGCCCACGCCGCATGAGTTGGCAGTAATTTGTTGTTGTTGTTATTGCTGTTGTTGCTTTGTGGCGGCAAGCACAGCAGCGCCATCTGTTGGTTCACATGGCTCATGCAAATTAGAGTTGTCCCAAGGGATCATTTTAATTTTGTAATAAATCTAAAGTTTAGTGCAAAAATACGAAAATTTGCACTGCGACAAATTTTCTTCTTCGTCTTTTAAATAATTATAAAAAAGTGTTTCGTCGTTGATATTTATATATAAGGATATATATATTTTGAATCCCAAAGCGATCGTAGGAAGGAGCAGGGGTTGGTGAATGAAGCGAGCACAGCTACACAAAAACAAATATTTTTTCGGGTCTGGAGATCAGAGCATGATTACTATATGGGGGCGCTGAATCCGAATCCGAGGTCCAAAAAAGCCCAGCACATCAGGGTTCTGACATAACCTCAAAAAAACTCATACAAAATTTTTCGTGTCCGGCGGTCAGACCAAGTTTACCATATCTTTTTGGGGTCGCTGAATCCGAATCCGTCGTACAAAAATCATAATCATGAAATAACCTTCAAAATATTTTCGTTCTTCTTCTTTTGTTGCGAGATTTTATAAAATTACTTTTTTCTTATTCTCGAAATTTTTGGAAAAATTATTTAAGCGTTTTTTAAGGGTTTTGAGAGGTACTGAAAAATAACTAAAATACTTTTAAAAATCATTTTGTATGCACAAATTAGATTGCCCGATTTTTTAAATATTTAAAAATTATATTTTTTTTAAATATTTTCTTGTTGTCCCTAACTTTCTATATTTGATAAAGTCAATTTTACTACATCAATTCATTTGAGAAACTTGAGATTATAAGATTCTTTAATTTTTTTCAACTCAAAAACATCTACAAATTGTCGAATTTTCGAATAAGGATATTTGAAATATTACCAACACAAACATTTAAACCAAACTTGTTTATCGAGTTTCACAATAAAATAACTAAAAGTTAAAAACTTTAAGAGAATTTCATAGTTTATAGACAATTTCTCACATACTAAGCTTAAAATAAACGTTCTTTTGGTATTCATTGTATTTCTCATTCCCGGCTAAAATTAAAAACTATTTAAATTACATTTTTGTAATTTATTCATTTATTATTTTGCCCTCATTTCGATGTACAGATTATAAATAAAGTTTAGTTTAAAAACAACAAAAATAAAAGCCAAAGAGGTGAAACCTTGGACCCCCAAAAAACTCCCCACAAAAATTTGAGCTTAATACAAATTTCATACATATATGAACCCCTCTGAAAATCGTCGATTGGCCAATGATTTTGATATAATCTCAAAAAATCGTATTTTTCACAAATTTGTTGGCCCCTTCCATTTCAAAACACCCGATCCGCGCAGGTCATGATTTTAGATTACAATGAAACTGAAATATGTTGTTCCTTGGTCCATTTCATAAGACACGTATTATTTTTTTAGCCGAAAAAATTTTTTTCTCGGACTTTTTGCCATTTTCTTTTTGGAGGTAAATATCGATTTTTTACGTCACTTTTTTTTTTAACTTTGTCAAAAGTGGATGGGTTTTGATAAGATGCACATTAGCAATATTGAAAATTAAAAAGTTTTTCCAAAAAACAGTTTTTTTTTTTTTTTTGTGGTGCTGGTCCAACAAAATTAGGAAAATTAATATACCAGTGGTGGATTTAAGGTGAGTCTTGTATCCCGGAGAAAAATGAAAAAAATGAGTTAAAATTCTTTTGCGAGCTCTGATATATATAGTACAATTCGTATAGAAGAACCGCCCCAAGACCAAATCTGAGATCCGCACTTGGTATGTACTAAATACAATTTTGAAACTACTCATTTATGTATAAAAATATAATAATATGGCCCAATGGCCGCCCTATGCGAACAACGTAATTTTCGACGACTTTTTTGACTAAAACTAGGATGCTAATAAGAGTTGCCTCATTTAAATCTTGTAAGCATGTAAAAGCAGGAGTGCCAGCAAAATTCGACGCAAATTGGTCTCAGCATGGTCTTTTTCTTGCCAACGATGGCACGTCGATGTTTCCGGGAACTTGTCGGCACTGGCAGGGATCGTCCACTTTGACCCCTGTTCGGTTGTTAGACGATTTGTAACTAAAATCGAGAAGTTTAAAACTTCAATATGTGATACAGGGTGCGCCATTTGAATGTGGTCGATGGAAATATTGAATAACTTGAACAATTCTCAATCGATTTTGAAAAACTATTTATTTTTATAAAATTAGAACTTTACAATTTTTTCCATTCAGTTGCCAAAAACAACATCAATCAAATGACCTCCTTTATTGCGGATACAAAATTCAGCTCTTTTTCTGGCATTTTCCATGACATTTGCCAGCATCTCGGGTGATATCGCAGTGATTTCGGCTCGAATATTGTCCTTAAGCTCGTCTAAAGTCTTCGGTTTGTTGGCATACACTTTGCTTTTTAAAAATCCCCACAAAAAAAAGTCCGGTGCCGTTAAATCGGGCGATCTCGGTGGCCAGTCAATATCCCCCCTTTCGATACCACACGTCCTGGGAACTTTTGACGCAAGAAGTTCATCGTTGATTTCGCGGTGTGACATGTCGCGCCGTCTTGTTGAAACCAAAAGCCTTTAAGACCTTTTTCACGCATTTCTGGTAAAACAGAGTGTGCCAACATCCATCGATACCGATCCCCATTGACAGTTTCCCCAACTCTGAAGAAGAACGGACCGATGATGGTTTTTGAGCAGACACCGGCCCAAACAGTCACTTTCTGATCATGCAGTGGAGTTTGATGGATAGTATAAGGATTTTCTTTCCCCCAAACGCGACAGTTTTGTTTATTTACAGTGCCAGACAGCGCGAAATGGGCCTCTTCAGTCATTAAAATTCGCTCCCAAAAATCGGGCTCCGATTCACTCACTCGAATAACGTTATTGGTGTAAGCCACGCGTCGCGAATTGTCTGTTTCCAATAATCTTTGGGTTAACTGCACTTTATATGGAAACATATCCAGATCATCTTTCAGAATCCTCCTCAAAGTAGTTCCACTGATGTTTAGTTGCTGAGACCGGCGGCGGTACGAGACAGAAGGATTCTCTGCAACACTCCGTTGAACAGCTTCAATATTTTCATTTGATCGTCGAGGACGTGGTTGATTTGAATGTGGACGGTCCGCTACAGACCCGTGATTCTCGAAATTTGAAGCTAAGCGACGAATAGTGTCACTTTTAGGCGCAGAACGACCGCGATACTTTTGACGATACGCACGCTGTGTTGTAACAACTGAACGTTTACATTTAATGAACATTGTCACTATTTCCGCGCGTTCTTTGGGCGTGAATCGATTCATGTTTAAAAATTGTAATGCAATAACCTTTCCAAAATGTGTTCGACGACGTCAATCGGTTGAAATCTGTCAAAGTTATTCAATATTTCCATCGACCACATTCAAATATCTCGATGTATTCGGGTTGGGCATATTTCAAAATATGAGTGTTTAACAACCACACCAACAGCTGGCTCACCCTGTATCCAAATTTCATAAATATAGAACCTCACATAAATTAAATATTAAAATTTAGTAATAATATATTGGGATAATTTGAAAGCTTTATCTATTCCTAAAATAAATTTTTACTCCAGCTTGTAAAAGCCATTAAGTACGTTTACTACGAAATTCTCTGGCAAGAGAACCCAACAAAAGTGTTATAATTTATAATATATGGGGACTATTGATAGGCATGAAAATTATTGTCTCGTGCCCATTTCGTATGCAAATCACTAAAAGCGAAATATTATTCAACACTAAAAACAAGTGTAGTGTAGAGTACAATAAAAGTAGTAACAACAACCACAACAACAACAGAAGCAACAGCACTTACTTAAAATATTAAACAACTTGGAAGTAAACCTCTCGAGGAGGTACAAGAACAAAAATGCCAAGACACTCAAGTGGCCAACAACAATAATAAGAACAAAAAAAGGGCAACCTAAACCAAGGCAGTAAACATTTAAATGTGTATCATGGCATGATGCTGCCGCGGCTGCTTCGGCTGCTCCGGTCAAGAAGCGAAGCGCATGCGTTGATGGACTTGAATTATATGCGACTTAAGAAGCTTCCCATTGCAGTGAGGAGCAGCAGTCCATGCCATAAAAATTAAAAGTCATTATGGACTGAAACAGCATTTAAGCCGCATTGCGTTGTCGTCGTCGTTGTCGTCATCATATGCGCTATGGAGGCTGTGGCATATTCCCACAGTTTGGCTGCGCCTCGAGTGTCGCAGTCGCAGTTGTTGCAGCATTGTTGCCTTGCTTGCTGTCAGAGAAGTGGCATGAGTAGGTGCCCAGCAGCAGCAGCAGCATCAGCATCAAGTCTGAGCATGGACAGCTCCGTCAACTTGGAGTGGGTTAATATTTGTTTGCTTTATAATTTTGAATTGACAGCCAAGTGGCGCTTGTTGCAAGTGTTGGTCGTTTGCTCTCGGTTGGCCGCTTGGTTAGGATTGCTTTGGTTGCTTGGAGGCCCGCCCGCTGCTTTAGGGCGCTCAAGTTGTTTGTTGTCTGCGCGCCGATTATGGAAAGTTGATCAGCGTTGCGCGTCCTCATTGCTGCAGAAGAGTTGTCAGCGCGCAGTGCATAGAGAATTGCCATTTTACCCAAAATATTATAAGAAAATAAAAAGATTTCAATTCCAGCATACTATGTATGTTTGACTTTTTTACTATTATGAGCCGCTCGTGGTAATCCTCAGACGAAATACTAATAGTCTTTGAATATAAAAACTATAAAATGCGTTGAAAAAAAATATTATCGTTCCATACATTATAATGCGATTTTCTGATCGTCTTCTACGGAGTTGTATCGCGTCACTTAAGATCCCACTTGAGCCGAGGTAAAAGGAAAAATTCCGGCAGTGCCGTCCATGGACTGTAAGGAGGTGGGGCAACTCAGCAACCCTGTGCTTGGCCAGATACACTTGGCACAAATTTAGCGCATACCATTAGATTGACTCAGTCTTGGCAATAATTGTTTGAGCGCCACCGATATATTTCTCTATCGACTTGCGCACTCTCTGCTTTCCCGTAGGCGATTTTCCAGTAGCGGACCCTTCAGAAGGCTACAACGCATAGGTGTCTTGACAGTCCTTCAACCCTCTGCTTGGAAAAACTCAGTACGACTGCAAAATATGGAATTTAATTTCCAACAATTGTATATTATTATTATTATTGGGGTGTATAAGTACATATACTGCGACGCAGGATGATCTATTGTACCCCTTTCATGGCTTAGAGCTCTCCCAAAAGTCCTAAGGCCTGCATGTATTGCAGTATTTTATTCGGACTTATAGTAACAACGGTCTCTGGTGGGAGAACGTACATGCCCAGGATCTTGTTTCTTTTATAGGCGAGTGCCACACATTCACATAATATATGTGAAGAAGTCTTTCTCTATGCTACACAAGCGGCATAGTCCACTATTCACTATGCCAATTTTGTTAAGGTGGCTGCGGAGCCTACAATGTCCCGTCAGAAGGCCCGTCATGATTCTCACGATGTTCTTCCCGTGAGTTATTATGACTTTGAACCTCTTACGGTTGTAGTTGGAGAGGAGGGTTTCTGACTGTTTAAGCCCTGGTATCTGCGCCCAGTAAAGCAGTCGTTTTTTATTCTCCCCTATTTTTAGTAGGTCCCGTACCGCGTGGTTACCAATCCCACAGGACCGATTAGCGGTGTTGCTGCACCGGTTCTTGCAAGTTTGTCTGCTAGTTCATTTCCAGGAATATTGTTGTGCCTTGAAGCCCATCTAATCGTGAGCTTATTCCTGGATCCTAAATTATCCAGTGATGTTCTCACTTCTTTAACCAGCCTTGATGTAATCTTGGCTTTACTTAATGCATTTATTGCTGCTTGACTATCAGACAGGATGGAAGTATCCTTTTCATGATAGTTCTTTTGCAGATTGAATTCTGCACATCTTCTAATATCGCAGACCTCAGCTTGGAAAATTCTGGTGTGTCTGCATAGAGGTTCATAATAGTCGTACAACCCCTAGGCCACTTCCTGGATCAGTGAGTGACCCTTCTGTGTACCACTTTATTATATGTGGTTTCATAGGGTAAACTGCCTCAAGAGAGGTCATAGCCATTTTTGTGCAGAGTTTGGTATCAAAATATTGATTGAACCTGTACTCAGCAAGCTTCTCTGCATTTGTTCTCTGGTCTTCCTAAGGCACGCTCCCCCATGGGTCGAACAACCATGAGGTATAGCCATCTTAATATTCGTGGTGATGTGCCCCACGAATTCCCGGCAATACTTCTACACGTAAAGAGAGCCTTTGAGCACTTATTTATCATGTTATCTACATGCGTTTTGAAGTTGATATAGAAATGATAGAACTTATTGGTTAAATTAGGTAGAATAAAGATTCTCAGAAATGCTAGGAACTCATCATAAGAAGAATAATTTGTGTGGCACAATCTACATTCACAAACGGGTCTATTTATTAAAGACTATCAAAAAGATAAAGGAATAGTTGAGTGATCAACATACTCTAGAAAACTTGCATCATCGGGAGTACAGTAATAGAGTTCCTGAGAAGTTGGACCGGTTAAGCTTTTAAACTAAAATATCTCCTACAACCCGACACGATCGTAACTTTTGGGTGGATTATATAAATTTTTTCCGGACAGACGTTAAACATAGACCTAGATGTTTTCTTGATGTCGAGCATATCTTTACTCATTTTATGATTTAATCGAAGTTGTTTTCCAGACTTATTCCCAGACTGTGCTCTAGTTGGGTGTATATGTAACTAGGTGTCTTTTTAAGAACAGATCGGAACTTGTCTTATCTTAATCAAATTAATCGAAATCACTTAACTTCAGCAGAGCTCTTTGGAATTATGGAAGTTGCACATCTGTTTTTGGTTCTTCTTTTGGACTACCATGATTCGCTCAGTGTAGAGCAGGCGGAGCTGGCAGCAACACTTCGTTAACTTTAAGTCAACGTCAACGCCTGTATGTGTGGCTCATGCGAGTTAAATAGATTTCTTTTGGGTTCTCGTTTTTATGATTTTGCGGCTGCTGAAATTTTTAGAGGCACTCAAGAGAGTCGAATTGTGGTGGCATGCTGCAGAAAATTGAAAATTGATTTAGCTTTTGCAGCAAGTTCGTTGCCTAAGTCTTTCGTTATGTGTGTATGAGTCAATGCGAATAGGTATAAGTGTATGCGTGAGTGTCAGTGCTTATGTGTGCGTGTGTGTGTGGCAAAAACCAAAACGAAATTCCCACATAAATTGCGCACGTTGTCAAATTAAAAATGCCTAATGAGATGTTGTTCGCAGCCAGGCGAAGATGCTGCGCGCTGCTCTGATGCTGCTACTTCAGAGAACAGCAGAAGCAGCAGCAGCCTCCGCAATGCAAAAGAGCAGAAAAATGCATTAGAAGCCGCACGAGCAGCCAGTTCAGTTCAGTCCAGTCAGCCAAACAGCCAGCCAGGCAAATGTATCGTGTTACAAATCACAGAGCCCATCGGGCGGATGAAGGTGCGGGTGTGTGTGGCATTGTGATGGAAACAAGTTTCGAGTGGAAATGCGTGTAGCGTGCAGCGTGCGAAACAACACAACATGAAAGGATGCTCTTGTACATGTCCAAGTCTTCGTAGGCTTCAACGTTGCCTTCGTTGTCGACATCGTGCAAAGGGCGCAACAAACAACTTGCCCCAACGCCGCCCGCCTGGCTTATAAAAATAGTTGCATGTAGTTTGCTCGGGCAAAGGCAGCGGCAGTTTTGCAAACATGAAAAATGGCAACACTTTTGCGCTCATAAAAACTATTTATACACGCTCCAAAGCACCCCACACATACACTAACTAACTCTCTCACACACATACACAGAGACTGCTCCAAGAGTTCCTTGCTCAGTTGTGCAGCTTCAGTTGCATGCTGAAAACCATTAAAACAAAATAAGTCAAAAGCGAGACTAAGAAGCGGCGCGGCACAAGAAATCAATAAGCAGCGCTACCATACCAAAGAACTTAGGTACCTTGGCTACCTTGGCTGCATCAGGTTGCCAATATGCCTGCTCGTTTATGCTGCAGCGCGCCCGCAATGCGCAGGCTGACGCGCAGGCGCGTGAGATCTCCACGCAAGATCACAAGACCCAGCAAAAATAAAAAAGAATCTTAACAAAAAAGAAGCAGGAGCAGCAGGCGAAGGAGGAGGAAGCTTGCTGGCTGCTGTTGCTGATGAGTACGACAAACGGCAACAACGACGCCTGTATCCGCACACCAACACACAGACTGCTTAAAACAACCCAGTAGGAAATTATGGTACACAGAAACTTAAGTAAGGACTTAGCTCAGCTTATGTTTTATTTTATAAATGAATTCAATATTAAAATAGATAAAACAAACTGTACAGATTGTTTAAAAAAAAATTATAATTAAAAAAAATATTGCAGTTTTTTGTTCGTTATATAATTAGACCAGCACAGAATAGATCACATTAAGAATATAAAATTAAGAGATTTTAAATCGCGATTTTTCGATCATAAAAAAAGCAGGTCTTGTTCATTTTTTGCAGCCAGTTATAGATATCACCTTTTTGTTTGAATTTTTATATTGAATTTAGCGATTTTAAATCGAGTATTTTTGGTTTTAGGAAAAATCGATCTTACCAATATTTTGCAACCCCACAGTGCACGGTGGGCTCAGATTCTCATATTCTGCCCAAAAATCTGACATTTCCAAAATAATTTTCTTAGAGTGATTAAATTTAATACACATGTTCATAAAGGAATGAACTATTTTCTGGGAACTTTGAGCCCCTTTGATTCTTTTAAGATATATAGTATATAACATAGCCCCACAAAAAAAAAAAGAATCTGTACTTTTGACGCGACACATCTCATTATATGGATTTTGATGCGCTGAATCCGAATCTGAAATAAAAACAATACGTTTCCCGACTGGTTTTTGACATAACCTCAAAAAAATCGTGTTTTTCACAAATTTATTGGCCCCTTCCATTTCAAAACACCCGGTCCGCGCAGGTCATGATTTAAGATTTCAATGAAACTGAAAAAAATTAACTTAATTTAAAAGAAAAACTGTTAATTGGAATGGGACCATATAGCGCATTTTGTTCTGGGAAATTTGCTACTAAAAAAATACTGCAATAATGGCAATGCGTTAGAGTGTAATATTTTTCGGTATAAAGGTTTTCAGAAATTATGAGTTTAAGTCGCCCACAAAATCGACGCAGATCTTCCATTTACAAGGCCGAAACACGTTATTTTTCTTATTTAGGGGTTTTTGTGGTCGAGGAAACCATTTTCATTTTATTTTAATTTGAGCATGCGATTATTATTGATTCTTAGTGATTCTACCCAAAAAAAAAATACAAAATTTCAAGAAGCTTATGCAGGCAACCACGCTTTATTTAAGGGGGGGAAACCAATTTAGACCGATCAAAATATTCACTTTTTTTATTTCATAAATTTTTAGTATAACTACTCAAGAATAAGTGGTCAAAATTTGTATGCAAAATTCGCATTATGCCTAATGCTATGAGGACTTAAGTGACCGCCCGTCGGTCTGGAGTCTTGGCTACATTTTATTTCAAACGTGTTTTTCTCGAAACGATTTTTTTTCCAGCTTTTGGGCAATAAAGCTTGAAAAGTTATTGACCAATCGTTCTGAAATTTTGTGTGAACATTCTTTATTCAAATTAAATCTAGATGAACCTAATTCTGGGATTATATGATTATTAAAAATATGTTTTTGTATGCAAATGGTGAAAAAAATGGTATAAAAACATAACATTGTTTTAACACTTTAAAAAAATTCAATTTTCAGCAAAATGCTTCGATGGCAATTGTCCATGGGCAGCACGATCTAACGACACTATTTCTGACAGAAATTACTTGAAAAAATTCTTAAGTCTATTTCAAAACATGAATAAAATACTCCCAAACTTAAAAAAAATCTGTTTATTCGTTCTCTATGTAAAAAATGCACGAAAAACAACAAAATCTCGACCTCCTAAATCGGTCTCCCCCTTAAGAGCCGTAAGTTTACAGTTAGAAGTCCTATCAATTGGGACGCTCTCATAATCCTTTCATATGAAATTTTCAGTTTGCGTTTTATAAACGAAAAAAAATTATATATGGCTTTAAGCTGAAAAAGAATTCTTCTATGAATAACTCAAGTCTAAGATCTTTAAAATCGGATAATAAATAATAATAATGCTACGGAACCATGTATGGAATTTTTATACCCTGTACTTAAAAGTACAAAGGGTATACTAGATTTGTGCAATGTATGTAACGTAGGGGTGGCAGGCCCCAATTCCTTTATACCAAAATGCTTATCATAAACTCGGGTAGCAATTGAGCCATGTCCTTCCGTCCGTCCGTCCGAATGAACGTCTAGATCTCGGAGACTAGAAGAGCTGGAAATATCATATCATGCGCATATTTCCTGGAAAGATGAAGTTTGTTGAATCATGTCAATATCTTCACCCGTTCCCCCCAGTAGATTTTCGCAGTTTTTGGGCACACCGTTTAATATTTTCATCTTGAAATTTAACAACGTTATGATGCATTATGCTTCCACACATATGTATCTGAAAAATGAACAAAATCGGACAAATACAGCAAAAGCCATAGTAAAAAAAATGGCGGGCGTAAAGTCGGCGCGGACGACTTTAGGATACCCTGCACCACTAGCTTGTAATAAAGTCCGATTTCTTCACAAAATACCAAAAACAGAAGAATTTTTAAGCAAAAATTTTTTTTTGACCGATTGTTCCTATGGGAGCTATATGATATAGTCAACCGATTTCAATAAAATTTGGCACAGTGCTTAAATACCTTAAAAAGATCTAAATGCCAAATTTATTTCAAATATCTTTACAAACAAACAAAACACATCGAATTTTGTATAAAAAACGTGTTTTTGGACCGATTGGTCCTATGGGAGCTATATGATCTAGTCAAACGATTTGGATTAAATTTAGTACAGTACTTAGGAACTATAAAATACTCACGAATGTCAAATTTGGTCTCAATATCTTAACAAACAAACGAAACACAACAAATTTTGTTAAAAAATCAATTTTTTGGAAGATCGGACCTATGGGAGCTATATGATATAGTCAACCGATTTTGTTCAAATTTGGCACATTGCTTAAGTGGTCTAAAAACTTTCCAAACGCCAAATCTGGTTAGGATATCTTTATTAAAAAACGAAATATAGCGAATTTTTCTTTAAAAAAGTTATTTTGGCCGATCGGTCCTATGGGAGCTATATGATATAGTCAACCGATTTCGATCAAATTTGGTACAGTGATTGGGAACTATAAAAAACTTTCGAATACCAAATTTCGTTACGATATCTTCATAAACAAACGAATTATTCATCTAAAACGTTTTTTTTTTTGTCGAGGTCGTCTCAAACACCCCATTGGAAATAAAATAAACTTGCCTCCTATGGAATAATATGGGATCTAATGTGAAAGTTTGGTAACTCTAGCTCTTACCATCTCTGAGATCTAGGCGTTCACACGGACGGACAGACGGACGGACGGACAGACGGACATGGGTATATCGACTTCTCTATTCACCCTGATCATATTTTAGGTAACTTTGGGGTGTCTCCGACGTCTCCTTCTATATGTTACATACATTTTCGGCTTGCACAAACTTAATATACCCTTGGTACCATACAGTACAGGGTATAAAAATATACAAACTGCTTCAATATTTGACTCTACCTAATTATGGTTACAAGTGATCTCGAATACCAATTTTTGGTAAGCTGATTCATGTGACTCTAATGAACAAATCTACATCCAAATTTTATCGATGCGAACCCCTAAGACCCGCAATCGATTTACCGTGTTTTCTCCCACACCCCTCAACATATCAACTTGAAACTTAAGCTATATACTTTAAATAGTTTTTTTGACGTAACGTACGAGTTTCATTACAATCGGTAAAAATTTACGGAACTTATAGGTATAAATTTTGAATTTTACCAAAGCAAAAATTAATTCCAATTGGAAAGTTCTTAGTAGCAATATGCAAAACAAATTTTTCGATAGAAAAAGTACAGGGTATTCGGGTATGTCGGGCACCGCCTCGACTATACCACATTATTTTTAAATTTTAGTTGCCTAATTCTAGCTCATTGAAATATCACTCAACTATTAATCCACTAAGAAACAGCCACTGCCCAAATGCAAAAAGGTTCAGAACCAAACTAAATGACTTAACTGCTTTTAAAGTTTTAATTGCCTAATTCTAGCTCAATTAAATGTCACTCAACGCAGCTGCAGCTGCCATATTTAAATTCTCTCTAAATGCACTCAAGTTGTTTGTGTAATTGTTTGCCATTTTGCTTTCTCTCTAAAATTTGGCGGAGTTTTTTAATTCATGCGCATGCTCGTTGCACTCATTACTCATTAGATGCGTTTAGTCATTCGGATTAAGTCGAAGTGCGTGGGCGGTTTCGGTTTCGCGCGCGTCTAAGTAAATATGCAGTGCGTGTGTATGTGTGTGCAAGTATGTGTTAGTGATATATGTATATGTAATAACACGTGCATAGTGCAAGCTGTTTTGATTTTTATTTAATCAAATGCCGGCGGCAAAGCTGTTATTATATATCGCATATATATTCTACGTGTAAAGTTCAATAATTTTTTTTATATTTTTTTTTATGTGTTTGTGTAATAAATTGTATGCAAGTGCGTGGTATTGTTTAATGCGTTTCGTTTAGCTTTCGAGTCGTAAAAGCGAAAAATGATATGTACATAAATTGGGCTATTAAAGGTAAGTTACTGATTTTATAAACTGCATTTACTGCATTTTAATTGATTTACAAAATGCTCAAAGCCATCTTTAGTGCATTTAATTAAAAAGCTGACGAAAATCAAATCGTAAGCTTAAATTTAACAGCATAATTTAAAAATTTTTAATAATTTATAATAATAAATTTTGAATAATTTAAGAAATTGTAACATTTAGATCACTGCCAAATTGCCTGGCTTAAAAAAATTGTTTAACGTTGTTTGTTTTGCCTTTTTGTCCATTTCGTTCTTCATTGATTGGAGTAATTGCCCGAGAAACTTTAGCGCTGCGTTCCACGTTAGTATTGTTTTCAAGGAGGATGTTTATTCCTTCTTCGAAATAACTTTCGACAAATTTTTTGTTATGAGTTGTTTAGATACAACAGGCTCTTTTTCCAATACCGGTGCTTGCAACCGAATGAGTTTCTCATATGAAAGGGGTTCCTTATCAGCTTTAAGTAAATCAATCAGCGGACCCCCCACCCCCCAATCGATTTACCACGTTCTTTTAATATTAAAATATTTTGCCTAATTTCAGGAAGGAAATTAACTTCGGCTTTTTACACATTTTGGACATATTTTTTTCCAAATTCTTTCCTTTATTCACTGATGCTGTGACATGACAGCATTCTTGTTGTTAAAGGTTTTCCAAAATGTTTTAATTCAAGATTTACCACATTTTCCCTTATAAGTTGTCGGAAAGTTCGGCGTATGTAATATGCCTTAAAATTAGCTATTGCTCCCTGATACATTGGTTGGATCAGAGCTGTTGCATTTTTCGGAAGGTACTCAATCTTGCTATCTTCAGATAGTCCGGATAAATTAGTAGGATGCCCTGGTGCATTATCCAAAATTAGCAAAGCCTTGTTGCTTAAGTTATTGTCTCGCAAATATTTTCGCACTTCTGTACAAAAGTGATTTTTGAAGCAATCCGCAAAAGTAGCTTTAGTCATCCAAGCTTTCTTGTTGGATCTCGGTTAATTGATTTTTATTTAGTCCTTAAAGAGGCCTTGAATTTTCGGACAACTATATTAAAAGTGGTTTTAGTCTAAAATCACCCGCGGCATTTGCACCAAATAGCAAAGTTAATCGTTCCTTAGAGTCATTACAGCCAGGCGCAGATGTTTAGGTTTTTGATATGTACGTCCGATCAGCCATTTGCTTCCAACAAAGCCCTGTTTCGTCTACGTTACTCACTTGTTCAGGTTTAAGACCACCTCTTTCAATAATTCCCTTTAAAATGTTGGGATATTCCTTAGATGCGGCCTCATCGGACCTAGTATCTTCACCTTTAATTTTCAAATTATGCAAATTACATATGTTTATTAATTTTTTAAACCATCCTTGGCTTGTTTGGAATGTGATGTCTTCAGCAGATTCATCGATATCTCCATTTTTAAAATTTTCAAAAATACTTAAAGCTTTTTCCTGGATAGTCATTTAACTCATTGGCATTCTGCGTTTGCTATTGTCCTCAATCTATATAATGAATAGCTCTACCATTTTTTCAATAATCGAATCAAGCAGCTTCCTATTGTTGTGTTTCGAGGTTAGCGTCAAAATACGACACAGCGTATTGAAAAAGTTTTTCTGGCTGTTATAGCGAAAAATTTTAGGCCGTAAATCGAAACCGTGCCTTATATGAAGAGGGCCGTTAGAGCGAAATGCCGTTTAAAGAGCGGCCGTATAGCGAGGTATGGGTGTATTGCGGTTAGACGTCTCGAATAGATTTCATATTCTGGACCTTCCAGATCGATTTGTATCATAATGTACAATAATCTTTAGTAAATAGTTTTGTTGTCTATTGATTGGACTCACTGGAGCACAATCAATCCAGCCATTTTTTTGTTTTTTCTTATAAATTAAGCTGTTTGTCTCATATGACAGATGGCAAATAAAAAAATAGTTGTAATAAAGATATCGTAACCAGATTTGGCACTTTAAAGTTTTTTAGTACTTAATTACTACTTAGTACTTAAGCACTGTACCAAATTTTAGTACAATCGGTTGACTATATCATATAGTTCCCATAGGGCCGATCTTCCATTCTTCATTTCTTCATTTTGGACCAAATTCGGTATGATTCGTTTTTTATAAAGATATCGTAACCAAATTTGGCACTAGTAAGTTCTATGTAGGTCTCAAGTACTGTACAAAATTTTATTAAAATCGGTTGAGTTCCCATAGGACCTATCTTCCAAAAATCAATTTTTGAACCAAATTTGTTGTGGTTTTTGGGCACACCGTTTTATATTTTCATCTGAAATTTAACAGAGTTACAGTTCCACGCATGTGTGGGTCAAAAATGAAATCAAATCGGGTCAAAATCGTACAAATACATCAAATGCCTTATACAAAAATACACAAACTTCGTCAATATTTGACTCTACCTAATTATGGTTACAAGTTACCTCGAATCATAAATTTTGGTAAGCTGATTCATGTGGCTCTAATAAACAAATCCACATCCAATTTTATCGATGCGGACCCCCCACCCCCAATCGATTTACCACGTTTTCTCCCACACCCCTCAACATATCAAACTTACCCCAAATTCTTTAAATAGCTTCTTTGACGTAACTTTTGAGTTTCATCACAATCGGTAAAAATTTATGGAATTTATAGGTGAAATTCGATTTCAACAAAAAAAAAAATGTATTCCAATTGGAAAGTTCTTAATAGGAATATGCAGAAAAAATTTTTTCGAGAGAAAAAGTACAAGCTATTCCACTGTCGGGCACCGACATATTGTAACTTCAATAATTAACTTAAAAAAACACAATCTGTACATATATATCATTGTAAAGAGCACATCAATACAAAATGTTGTTTACGAGATATTAAAAAAATAATTGAAACGAGTGAGGTTTTTCAAAAATATCTCGAAAACGGTGCTGAAGAAAAGAAATTTATCAATCAGGGGTGCCACAGAAAACCAATTCGATTTCAATTCCAATTCTTGGTGCCACAGACATGGCTAACAAGGGTTTTAAAAAACCAATTCGATTCAATTTCGATACAATTCCAATTCTTGGTGTCACATACATGACTATGAGCGGTTTTAAAACCGTTGTTAGCCATGTCTGTGGCACCAAGAATTGCAATTGCATCGAAATTGAATCGAATTGGTTTTCTGTGGCACCCCTGAATATCTTGCTTCTCGACCCATTGAAAACACTTTTATAACGAAAGTAAACTCGATGACCCTTAAATTCGCAAACTAGTGCTATTCTGCCCTTTCCAATAAGCTTCTTTTTGAATATTGAAAAATAGCAAAGTTCGCGATTACGTGTCCTCTTCGGACGACTTTTTCTATTTCATCATGTTCCTCCCAAAGAATTGGGTTTTCATTGAAAGCATTTTCTAAGATCCTCTTCAGACAACATCTCCACAGACAAAGACATACGGTTTTCTGCAATACGAGCAGTTACTCTAAATATGTTCCTCAATTTCCAAGTAGGCACTCAGTCAGCAGCAGCATCCAAAGCAGGCAGGCAGAAGCCATCCAGCCATAGACACAGCCGCCTGCTTCATGTGAAGCCCGGGACCACACAAATACAGGCACGCGTTCGCTGACAGAATAAAAATTGTTGCGCTTGTGTTTAACGCGCGAACGCGGCGATATTGCAGTGTGTGGTGGACCTTGTTTCGAAACTGGCTCCCTTGGCTCCGGCTACGTTGCGGACTGTGTCTTTGGCTCTGGCTGTCTGTGTCTCAGTGTCCCAGTGTCTGCTGGCTGAGCTGAGGTTAAAGTGGCAGGCAGCAGGCAAAAGGCAAGGCAAGTCAGATAGTTAACAGGGAACGTTGGGTAGCTGCAAGGGGTACGGAGTAGGGAACGTTGTCGGCTTGCTTAGCTATCACTGAACGATTATCGTGCATTTTAAAATTCTTACGAGTTTCTGCCGTTGTGTTGTTGTTGTTGTTGGCTGCCCCTGTGCTTCTCTACAGCTCGGTGTCAGCCTTTTGCTTTTATATTGCCCTTTTCTCTTAACTCTTTGTTGTTGGCCAGATTGAAATCACGCATGGGAACATTGCTGCAGCTAAGCGCCTTGGCTTTTGTATCATCGTCTTCGTCGTCATCATCTCGTTTTGGGTCTGCTACGGCATTGGAGCTGCTGTGCAAAGTTGTAGGAGCCTCATAAAATATAAAAAAAAAATAAAACAACAACACATGGGGTCTGCTTTTATATTCGGTTCTTTTTTAAACACATTTTTATTAATTTTGGTTGTAATTTGTATTTATCAATTTGTTAATTGCATAGTTTACATAGTTCATAGTTGAAGCGTTGTCGCTTTACACAAGTTCTATCGTTTTGTTTTTTGTTCAACATTTTTGATTTGCTAAAAATTAATCTTGCAAATATATGTATACTCTATGTTTTTTAAATTTTGGCAAATTTTTTTTGTAAAAAGCGGCTTTTCATAACAATTTGTTGCAGTTTGTGGTTGTTTCAAAAATAACTAAACTACGCAATTGAATAAGTAATATATACTCTTTAATAAGTAAATACCTATGTATATATATATACTACATATGTATATGGACAAAAATACGCGAAACGTGCTAATTTAAAATTAAAATATTTGACTTGATATCGATAAATAAATAAATATTTGGTTTGGCTAAGTTCGTTAAAAAGTATTTAAAGAACAGATCTGTATCAGCAGACCTCAGAAACTGTTGAACTATAGAGCCAAAATTATATGATAATTATCGTAAAGATCAGTTTCTAGATATCCCTCCCCAACAAACCGCTCTAATGTCCAGCAGTTTCTGAAGTAGTCTTTGGTCAGATTGGACTCAGATGGTTTGGTAAAAAAAAGTTGTTTTAGAAGAACATTGGCTTGGATACACGCACATGCAATAAAATACACAAGAGCTACTACTAGGACAAGGCTAGGACACACAAAACTGACATATGAACACATCTTCAATAAAACGGCGCCACCTAACTGTCCTTTATGCAATCTACCCAACCATACAATAGAATATTTAACCCAAAACTCCAAAAACTCCAAACTATTTGCTACTCGCTCAAAATTCGGCCATTAATTATACTTCTCACAGATGCTTCCCAAAATAACATTAACCACTTCATAAATCTAATGTCTAAATTAAACCTTGTAAATAAAATCTAGAAATAAGCCATCAATTGTAAATATACCACACAGCCTGAAAGCCTTTGTTGCTTTGGCTCTAAGCTTTTTGTTCCCAAGAATTAATTCTAGGAACTTGGAGAGGAAGATACTTTAAAAACAGCGAACTATCTTTAACAAGACATTTAAGTGTTGGGCGAGCACAAACTTAGAATTCAACAATTTATAGAAATTAAGGATAGCCTAGCGACAGTGCAGGCTATCATCCCAGGGGTTGTGGGTACGAATCCCACGTTAAGCATGGTCCTGCACTTTTCCTATTTCCCTGATTCTTCCCGTCTATTCTATATTCTTATCTCCTGAAGGCCTATGTACCTCTGGCTCTAAACTTTTTGTTCCCTAGAATTAATTCTATGAACTTGGAGAAGAAGATACTTTTAAAACTGCGAACTATTTTTAACAGGACATTTGAATGTCCTGCGAGCAACAACTTAGCATTCACAATTTTATAGAAATTAAGGATAGCCTAGCGACAGTGCACTGGACTATCATCCCAGAGGTTATGGAGTTCGAATCCCACGTTAAGCATGGTCCTGCACTTTTCACTTTTCCCCAATTTGTTCACGTCTATTCTATTATTATTACCTATATCAAAAAGGGCCTTTTCTTGGCCTAAGTGAGTTGGATCGCTAAGTCCCAACTGGCCACCTAAGGAAAGTGTAGTGAATATTATAATCCGGAATGTTGTAAAAAAAAAAATGGATTGCCTTATAAGTGGGCTGCTTACCCTAGCTTTATTATGCAGACGGTTATTTACTTTTACCAATTTCAAATCCTGCCTTATTATTCATAACGCCTGTGTTTAGATATTAAGTTTTCTACCCAAAATTTCAAGACAAAAATATAACAATGAAAAAAATTATGTAATTGAAAACTTAATAGAATCTACGAAAAAATCCAACGCCTTTTATAATGAGATGCTTAACTTCACTGGCTGCGAATCATAAGCAACATAAGCTTACTAAACTTATACAAAAAACTTATAGACGGAGTCATCGGACACACCCCTAAGCTACCTAAAATATGATCAGGGTGACTAGAGAAGTCGATATAACCATGTCCATCTGTCCGTTTGAACGCCTAGATCTCAAAGATGATAAGAGCCAAACTTTCGCATTAAATCTCATATTATTCCATAGGAGACAAGTTTATTTTATTTTTTGATATCGGGGTTAAATTATATAGCTCCCATAGGGGTGTTTCAGACGACCTCGAAAAAGAAAAGTTTTAGGTGAATAATTCGTTTGTTTATGAAGATATCGTTACTAAATTTGGCATTCGAAAGTTTTTTATAGTTCCCAAGCACAGTACCAAATTTAATCAAAATCGGTTAACTATATCATATAGATCACATAGGACCGGTCGGCCAAAATACTTTTTGTATGCAAAAATCGCTATATTTAATTTTTAGTTTAGTTTTTAGAGTACCCAAGCATTGTACCAAATTTGGTTGACTATATCATATAGCCGATCTTCCAAAAAATCGATTTTTGAAAAAAATTTGTTGTTTTGTTTGTTTGTAAAGATATTGGAATTAAAGTTGGCACTTGTAAGTTTTTTATAGGTCTTAAGCGTTCTACCAAATTTTATCAGAATCGGAAGACTATATCATATAGCTCCTATAGTACGAATCGGTCAAAAAAAAAACTTTTTTTACACAAAATTCGTTGTGTTTCGTTTGTTTGTAAAGATATTTGAACTTAATTCGGCATTCAGATCATTTTTATGGTATTAAAGCACTGTGAAAAATTTGAAATCGATATCGGTTGACTATTTCATATAGGAACGATCGGTCAAAAAAAAATGTTTGCTTAAAAATTCTTGTTTTTGGTTTTTTATGAAGGAACCGGATTTTATTGCAGGCTACCCTGTACCTCGGGTATGCCAAAGTCGTGGTCGCCCGACTTTACGTACGCCATTTTTTTTAAATTCAAAGCTCATTATTCATTTTGTTTCTTTTCTTTATATTGAATTATTGATAATCTAAAATCGATATTTTTTAAAAACTAAAAATCAGTTGTTACCTTAATTGATTCAATCAAAAAGTGGCTCGTTTCATGTATTTTTGCCCATATACCTATACATATATACTTTGTTTAAATACAATATGTCCCTATATACTTTTTCTGTTTCTTTTTCATATATTTTAACTCGTTAATTAATTGGTTTTCATTTATTTTTTTAAAGTTAATTTTGTGTTTTGTAGAAAATGCACTTTTGCTCTGCTTTAGTGTTGCTTTTGTGTTTAATGTTTTTAAAAATTCTTTTTTAATACACACAAATATATTTATAGTACTATACATAAATAACTTTGTTTTGTTTAACTATAACATTACTTTTTTTATTTTTAGTTACTCACTTTTTTTAGTTTTTTTTCAATTGCTTTTGTGTTTACATACTATAAACATTTTTTAAACTATTAACTTTTTTTTTAAAAGAATGTTGCTGTTGAATCAACTTTGCATACCTGGATTATGTTTAGCTTAAAAGAATACGCACACACACACAAATTACTTATTTATTACTTTATTTTAATTTTTAGTTTTCCTTTTAATTAATTTATTTTTGATAAATTCAAGTGCAGAAATTTAATTTAAAAACCTGCTTTAATTTTTTACGTTATAATATGAACTTTGTACATTTGTGTTATGAAAATAGTTAAATTAATTGTTTTAAAATCAAGTCAGTAATTTAATAGAAAAACAAGGCTTAAATATTATTGTTGGTATTTGAAAATGAACATTAATAAACAGAAAATGGGGACTCTAAGTAGAACTGGGCATCGATTTGATTTAAAATCGATTTAATCGATTCTATTTACGGACAATAAAATCGATTCTGGTTTATTTATCATCGATCTTTTATGTGCATTACGGCGGATCAATTTAATGAGGTAGAAAAACGGTTTGGGGCTCTCAGCGATTTTGAGATATTCTTTTAAGTATTTTAAACTATGGTTTCAAAATGAATTTTGAGTCTCCCGTTTTTATAAAATTAGTTTTCATTTTTGAAATAATCAAAAATCGACTTAGAATGGAAGTTCTACAAGGTATAAACACGTTATTTTCCCTCTCGCCAAATGTATCGAAGAATCAATTTTTTCCATCTATACTTAATTCCACCAGAGGAAGCTTTTAAGTATTCTATATATTTTTTTTTTATTTTTTTGATAAATTGACAAAAGATTGAAAAAAAATTTTAAAAATGGTGACTAAATTTTTACGTTTTCTCGTATTAAGTTTTGAAGTTTTTACTTTGAAACAAACGAATTATTTATTCATTTTAAGTTTTCTTTTAATTTTTATTTTTTTGTTATTTTAAAATGTGGAAATAATTTTAATTGAATTTTGTATAAATATTCTTCTCTTTATAAGATTTGCTTTCCTGTAGTTTTTTACGCTTTTAACTTGTTAGCGCCTATCGTTTTATTCAGATTAATAGATTAAATCGATTTTTTTGTGAGAATCGGTCGAAAATATCGATTCTTGATTGTTGAACTTCGAGCCCAGCTCTAATTCTAAGCTATACTATATTCCTAGATGTTTCTTTTGAAGCGTTGTTTTTTAGCTTATGAAACCTAATGTGATGTAATTGTGATGTTATGTCTTTGGGCCCAATATATTTGATTGTTGTCTTTGATTAGAAATAATAAAATACTATATATTCCCACCAAGGCGCCTGCTTAAGGTCTGTACCAAAAGAATAGCCAATATATTGCTTCAAGTTTAACAATATTTGAGGTAGCTAAAAAAGTTTATACCAAAATGATCAAGATGACATAAGAATTCGATCTACGAGTTCTGTCCATCTGTTCATATACTCATCTTGAAGCACAAAAGGGTTAGAATCAGTTAATTGTCACAAGTTCCATAAAATACTATCTATTCCCCCAAGGCGCCTGCTTAAGGTCTGTACCAAAAGAATAGCCAATATATTGCTTCAAGTTTAACAATTTTTGAGGTAGTTTAAAAAATTATCAAGATGACATAAGAATTCGATCTACGAGTTCTGTTCATATACTCATCTTGAAGAACAAAAGGTTGGAATCAGTTAATTGTTCGCAAGTTCCATAAAATACTATCTATTCCCACCAAGGCGCCTGCTTAAGGTCTGCACCAAAAGAATAGCCAATATATTGCTTCAAGTTTAACAATTTTTGAGGTAGTTTAAAAAATTATCAAGATGACATAAGAATTCGATCTACGAGTTCTGTTCATATTCTCATCTTGAAGAACAAAAGAGTTGGAATCAGTTACTTTTTACAAGTTCCAAGTTTTTGACCTCCTTTTGCATTCAGTTTATATATTGGTCCCTTTTTGCTCAACACATTTTTATGGTATACTTTTAGATATTTCAATTTATAATCTAATCGTCATAATTTCCAACTAACCAGTAGAAGAATGTCAGTCTGTTTTTGAAAAAAAACACTGCAATCGGCTTATCTTGTGATTGATTTTCAAAAAAAAAATATGCCTAGCCCACACCAAACTCTTAACATAATAAATTTTATTGCAAAACTCGATGTTTAATAAAAAATACAAATCCATAAAATGTTTGATACCCTTGTTCCCCCTATCTACGCCACTGCACTATTAAAAGAGAAATTATCAAAATTATCTTAAATAAAATTAGCTTATTTTCAGTGGCGTAGCGAGAGCGTTGAATGTGGGGGGTGATGAGCCTCAAAATGCCGACTCGATTCAACAAATTACCGACAAATAACCGATTCTGAATTTTTATTTTTCGAATATTGCGTGAAATACCCGAGATTTGACAAATGATGGATGTTTGGGGGGTGTCACACCCACACCTCGCTACGCCCCTGCTTATTTTAGATACTTTTGAACATTATTTACAAATAGCTTTGCAGTATTAAAAAAAAAATTCTACACACATTGTTGCTTTTGTTAATAAAGTTTTGGGCAGAAGTGCCCTACTTTTCTGCCCGACTAAGTGAACAACTTGATTCTTCTTAACATGGTCCTAACATGCAAAGCTATTTGTTAATAATATTCAAAATTATCTTGAATAAAATTAGCTTATTTTAGCTACTTTTGAACATTATTTACAAATAGCTTTGCAGTATTAAAAAAAAAAATACTACACACATTGATGCTTTTGTTAATAAAGTTTTGGGCAGAAGTGCCCTACTTTGCTGCGTTTCTGCCCGACTAAGTGAACAACGTGATTCTTCATAACATGATTATAACACGCATTTCAATTTAAAAATGATTTTATATTTCAAGATTTGTATTCGCAAAGCTAAGAGAAAACTTTATATGATTTAATTTTAAAACTTTTTTTTTAATTGTATATGATTCGTGCTTGCATATGTGTGTGTATGTGCGTATTCTAATGGCCAACTCAGTATTTTTTTTTTTTGCAAAGAATATACAAAACAATATTGTATATATATTCATTCCTTTGATAAATAGTTAAAGAGTTTTTTGCTTTTGCAACATTATTATAAAATATTCTATATATTTTCATATTTACTATAGCCTATGTAAAAGTTTATTTAATAGCATACTAAATTGTCTCCATTGTTCAGGGTTTTGCTTTGGGCTTTTGTTTTTTTACTCATTTTATAAAATTGCTAATAAATTTATTCAAGTAAGTTTTCTGTTGACACATTTTAAAATATCTAGTTATTTTATTATATTTTTTTATATATACTATATATTTTCATTGCAGTTTTTTGGTTTTAGTACAAAAGAGTTTTGTGGGCTTGTTTATGTCATTTGACAATTTGTTGTTGTTTTTTTTTTTACTTAGGTATATTTCGAATATATGTATGTATATATATATATATATATAATTTATTTGTTAATATTGTAGACAAGTTTTAAACTACAGACAGTACTTTGAGTTACAAGTTGCTCTGTTTCTGATTTCAACAAAATTCCTTTTCGGTGTTCAACGTTAATTATACAATTGTTTCTTTATTTATTATTCTCTAAGCAAGTTAACCATTTAGTTACATAGTTGTATATTTCCATAGTAGTTTTAATAGCTGTGTTCCGTTTAAAATTTCTATTTTTTGTTTTGCGGAATTATAAATTGACATATTGTTTATTTTTATTTCAAAAAACAAAAAAATTGTCAGATAATGAAATCATCCAGCTTATTAAAAAATTGCTTTAAATAATAACACTTTCCTACAAAATCAAAAAAAAAACAAAGAACTTTTCAAGTGACCTAGTGTACATTGTAGGTCTTGACGAGTAGATCACGATAGTGTGTTTCAAAATTGTCTAACACCCCCAAAATCGCAAGTTATTGCTTAAAACCGTTTTTCAGGTACTGCGATCACTCCCACAATCACAACGTCGGCATTTTTCAACCGATTTTCGATTGCTTTACGGCTTTGGAAAGAAGAATATCTTCATGAACAAACGAATTATTCATCTAAAACTATTTTTTTTTACGATGAAAGTTCAATTTTCTTGTATACAATAAGCATCGTAACTTAAACATTTATCGACCGATTATGATAATCCATGACTTTTCTTACTCGGAATTAATATTTCTTTAAGATTAAATGTAAAAAAGTACAGGTGTTTTAACAAAATGTTATATAAAAATGACTTCAAAGTGTGAAAAACGAAAAAAAAAAAAAAGTGTAAATCTTAGATAACTTTAAAAAATCTCGTAGTTGCTTTGTATGAAGTATAAGCAAGTGTATATCACCTTAAAGCTTGAATCTTCTTCTTTCCAAAGCCGTAAAGCAATCGAAAATCGGTTGAAAAATTCCGACGTTGTGATTGTGGGAGTGATCGCAGTACCCGAAAAACGGTTTTTAAGCAATAACTTGCGATTTTGGGGGTGTTAGACAATTTTGAAACACACTATCGTGATCTACTCGTCAAGACCTACAACGTACACTAGGTCGCTTGAAAAGTTCTAAATCACTGTTGAACAGTGTAATCATTATTGTTTTTGTTATAACATAAGCTTGTAAAAAATGTGTAAAATCAAAATTTGAAAACCGGAACACGCCTTTAAATATTTAATTAAAGCAAATTGTAGCCATGTTGCAAGTCTATTAAAGCTACTGGCAATTTTTATTTATTGTTTTTAATTTAATTACTAGATTGCCTTTTTTTGTTTTTGCCTCTTAATTTTTTAATTTTGATAAAATCCTATAACTAACTACATATTTGATATTTTAGACATTTAGTTCTTGTGGCATGTTTCACTTAGTTGACTTTATTGCTTCTTCTTCTTAGTGTGTGCTGTTGTTGTTGTTATTGTGGTTGTTGTTGTTGTTGTTCTTGTAGTCGTTTCAAAATGGAGCTGGAGCTACATGGTTATCATTATGTTGTTATCAACAAGTTGTACGTAAAAAGTTTAGGTTTTACATGATGTCAACATATGTTAAGTTGTTGTTGTTGCTGTTGAGAGCTTGTTTTAACATGTATATTTTTTTTTTTGTTTTTTATATAGTGTATATTTTTATATATTTTATTTTTTTGTTTTGTTTTTAATATTTCTGGATCACATATTCAAGTAGTTTCAAAATCACATAAAAATCACTCTTACAGTAGCGTATACAAAATACATACATTTTCTATATAATATATATTCCACTTCTTTTTTTTTGTTTGTTTGTTAATTATTTGATTTATGAGTTGCTCCATTTCTGTTGCCGCTGTTGTAATGAAATAATTCTTTTGACATGTGTAAAATTGCTATTCGTTTGAGGTTAGTTTGTAGCATTCATTATTTTTTACTATATATTAGTTACAAAGTTTTAAACTGTGCCCATAATATTAGAGTTTAGGGGATACTAGAAAGAGTTTAAGAGTTTTTGCTAGCATTAGAATTTAGCACTCAACAGCTCCATTAAAAAACCTTGGTTTTAATTCAGTGTTGTTTTTTTGTGTAAAATTGTAACAAATGTTTGTGTCTGGTTTTGTGTACAGCATAAACTATTAAAGCATTTTATAACGCACATAATTTATAAAGAAAATCGTAGCACAGCTGCATATATTTTTTTTAAATATTTTTATTTTTTTTAATTTTTTTTTGACTACTACACACACCAAAAGCCTTGGCTAATTGCTATAACTTTAAAATATATATTTCATTTTATATTGCATATAGCTTTCTTATCTTTGTAGTTTCCCCATAAATGCTCCGTCAATTTAATATTCAGCTCCTAAGTGCTTTTTTTTTTTTTAATAATTTGTTCATTTGTTTTATTAGTTAATGAACTTGCCAATTTAATATTATAGCTATAATACATTGAAGTTTTCCTTGTCAATATAATAGTATAATATAATATATTTAACTTTGTCATAAGCTACAATTTATTAACTTTTGGTTTCTTTATAACTTGTCAAAAATTTTGAAGACGGTTTTTGTCGAACCATGTTTAACATTTCATAAACTTGTTCATTACTATTCGCTGTCTTGTTTTACGTTTATTGTTTATGCTTTTACATCACACGCTTTCATCATAATTTGTGTCAAATTGTTATATATAAATATATATGTATGTGTATATATATGCTTGTACTTGTATATGCAAAATGCTTTGCTTTCTTTTGTTATCCTATTGTTTAAATTTACAAACTTGTTTCAACATTGACATTTAGTTTTGGTTTTCGTAAAAGGTTGTGTGCTTGGAAGCTTACGTTTAATTTTAAATAGAACATAATAAAATATATTTGCAAAATATTTAGTACTTAAAGTACTATGTACCAAAATCACATATCGAACTAATGAGTGTATAAATGCGGTTACTACAAAAAAATTATTAACTTTTTTGATTAGAAAATTTCTAAACGTTTTTTTAAGACAGTAAATTATTTTTGTGCCTAATAATTAAGGCAGCAGTATTACGGATTCCACTCCGCAATGCTGCTACAGTTACAGTTGAACATAATATAATATTTTCATAATAAAATTAAATTTTGTCAGTATGGAGTTGTGTTTAGTCTCTGCTTATTGTTTATATTGGTTTGTTTGTTTGTTTTTTAAGTCTTGAACGCGTTCAAGCTGTAAAACTTTTATATATAAAAAATCACTGGTGGTTATTGTATGCAACATGAAGATATAAATCTTCATTTGTTTTTTGCTTGTGTCAAGTATTAAAGTACAATTTGTTGTTACTAAGAATTTGTTAATAAATTCAATTTCTAAATGTGGCTAAAAATTACCATAGTATATCATAAATTACAATTATGTAAATGGTTTTAATTTCTTAAATAATACTAGTGAAAAAGTACATATTGACTGCCAGTGTAGCTAGCATATTCAAATATAATTTTAATTTAAGATTAATAGTTAATAAAAAGTTGTACAAGAAATACACATGATGAGATAATTTGCAATCAAATTAAAAAAAAAAAAAATACACAATACAAGAACATAAAAAAACATAAGATTGTCATTAAATATAGTATAAAATAGGTTTAAAAAAAATATTATATTTTATATATATATATATAAAACTTCCTGTAGCATTGCCAAAAAATATTAATAGTCAGCTTCACGTGCAGTGCATCATACTAAAGTATAATAAAGTAATTGTTGCGCCTATAAATTTCTAATATCCATGTTTGATTTTTGAATACATTTTAAAAGTATAAATTAATAAAAATAAACTTTCATCTTATATGCCTTCTGCTGAGAAAATTGAAACATTCTGCTTACAACTAAAATTTGTTTGAGTTCGTAGATAAAACGACTGTGCCAAAAGGCCACTCCAAGTCGTCGTCAAACATGTTCTAGGTGTGCGAATTCAACACTTGCATTTGACAGTAGGGGCACTCGGTAATGGTGCCAGCGCATGAATTGCAAATGGACAAGTGATTGCAAGGCTCCAATGTTACTGTGCGATTGTTCTCCTCACATTTCATGCACTTTTTGGCATTCTCTTTATATAATACTTTGTCCACCTCTTCTAAATCGGTGCGCAGCTTTGACTAAGTTAGACAAATACAGTGCGTTAAAAATTTAAAACCATTTTGGAATGCAATTTTTTATCACCTGCAATTGTTTTAGTTTTTGTATGGACATGTCACGAAGTTCGCTGGGCAAATTCAATTGTATCTGTGCTAGCTCAAAACGCTCCTTCCATTCGTTTGATTCCTGCTTGGCCTTGTCGCGTTGCACTTCAACTATTTTCAACTAGAATGTAAAGCAGTTTAATATTAGAGACATTTAACAAATTTGAAAGTAAGGCTTACCTTGTAAGCTATTTCCTCAAAACAATTTTTGAGCTTAAGAATCTGAGCATTCTTTGTCAACAGCTCATTAGTCATGCGTCCCAGATCACTATTATTCTGCGATTGCAGCGATTGCAAGCTAAATGCATTTTTGGCCGTATTCAAAGTATTCTCAAAAAGATTATTGCCCACTGAGCTGCTATTAATGTCATCACGTATTGTGTTCATTTCGGATATTCTAACCGACGGACTTATGGACAAGCCATCACCAAAACCTGGCGATATAATGCGCGAAGATGGATAAAAAAGACTGCTTTCATTTTGGTTGGCGGCCGAAAGAGAATTGCTAAGTTTATTCGAATTTGAGCCACCAAAGTTGAATGCATCCGAAACATTAAAGAGATTGCTATGATTTGTAGGACTATATGTGAGCGAGCTGCTGGGAATGTTGACAGCAAAGCCGCCAGAGTTAAATTCTGTAAATAATTGACATTAATAGAATTGATTTATTTGTATATAATTGTAAATAACTTACCATTTAAAGAGTTACTTAGTGTCGTGTTAGGAATGTTAATTGGCGCCGAGGAACGTGTTAATAAACTAGTATTGGCTAGGCTTGCCGATAGTGAGTTCTCGCGTGGATCATCCAATGAACAAGCTGCATAAAATATTTCAAAAATAATTTAGTATTTTATAATGTTAAAAGTTACAAACTAAAAAAGCGTTGCTTTGCTGTTTGGCGCTGTCAACTTGTCCACAACCATCAAATATAAAATATATATGTAATCATATTTTAGGCTTATATACTCACAAAGTCTATCCAAGGGTAGTGAGAAATTTAAAAATTTGCTCGAATTTGTTGAATTTTCCAATGCATCTACCAACATTTTATTCGTATTACTCGTATTACTATCAATATTTAATAACTACGAAAAAAAGAGCAAAACAAAGAAAACGAAGTAACAAAATGAGAGCAGGCTAACTAACATATCTCGCGCGTACAGAGAGCTGATTACTGACTGTGAGTTGTTTCATTGATTGGATTAGTTAAGCACATACAAATGGCACATGGGAACGATATTGGGATTGGGTTTTATTAATGTATATTGATAACACAATGGTAATTAACATTATTAGAGCTGAATGTGCAATGTGTGTGTGTATAGACTTTCTGTTATTGGCTTAATGTTGGATGGGTTAGATGACTAGCGGTAGTGAGCATAGGATTAGGTACGTACTAGAGCTCTGCACGAAGGGAGCTAAAAAAGATACATTTTCTTATTGTGACTTTAAATTAAACTGCATAATAAATGTTTAAGTGATACCAAACAAAGACAAGTCAATTAAATTGGCTAAATTCACAACTTTTCAATTCAAAAGTTTGCGTGAAATTTTGTTTTTCATTGTTCAGTTTTCTTTATATACTAAATTGCTTAAATATAGCATTCAAAATTTTGAATTTAACACATCGAACTTTATATATGAAACAAACTGAACTCGTTGAATTGACAGAATTTAATAATTTAATAATATATTATCCAAAATTGAGTTATTTCTCAACCTTTGAATAGCTGCGACTTAAAGACGATTTTATGTACTTCTTGGACTCGTGCAGGGTTCTAGTACACACACACGCACAGCTAGACGCACACACACATGAAGATGCAGCTTTTTTGTAGTTTTTTTTTTTTGTTTATTATGATACGTACATTATCGCCCATATGCAGCAGTCCTGGCGGTAGCTTGCCATTGCCAACACCATCCTTCGGCTTCATGTCTTGCATACCATTACAGAAAGCGTACTCATGTTCACGTAGCTTGTCCTCAGCTAATGCATAAGCTTTTGGGATACGTTGGTAAGCAGGAGCAGCAGCAAAGTAGTTATTGTTTTGATTGGGTTTTTAGAACAACGTTTGAGGTAAATAATTTTGATACGACATTTTGATGAGCAACGATGCGGTATTGATTGTTGTTTTCGTTTTCAATTTGTGGAGTGAGTAAAAAAAAAATACAAAGTTAAAATGTAAATCAAAAACAAAACCAAATTGGTAAACGCACTCAACAAACCATTCCTACATAACAATTAAAATTAATACAAAGGTATAGCTTTACTATAACTAACCCTTTTCTATGGTTGTGGAAAACAGCACTAGAAGCTTGTGCAAAAAACAAGTATGTAGACTAAGAGTTGCTGGATCAAAACTTACGTTCTACATGCGCAAAGGCGCAGAAGACACTGCGCGGACAATAGCCAGCCTGTTGCACATCATTGCATTTAGTGGACTTGTAGATTTCCGGATGGAATTGTTGTTCGGTGCGTGTATGACAGTATTGGCAATTGTCGCCACCTTCGCAGTTGCCGGGCTCACCCCATTCCTCGCCATGTTTTACATTGGGACATGGAGTGGACCTGCAAAAATACAAAAGTACAATTAATAAAGTATTCGAATTGTTCGAAGTAACTAAGCTCACCTGTATTTGTATTTCCTAGGCGAACGACGTTTATCCTTGCTATTATGATATTGTGGACAAGCATAGCCTTGACGACACAAACGTGGTGGACGCTTACATGGTTCCGTCTTGTAATTAGCCAATACATAGTTTGTATCCTGCCACTTAGGATCTTCGTTCATTAGATTACGTTCCTTGTCAAGTGCATTTTGTGCGTTGCTGCCGTCCAAGGCAATTTCTGCGTTCTGCAGCGTTTCCAGCTCCTTAATATCATACACCGGTGGACGCTGATCCTGCATGCCATGTGCAAATGCGCAATGCAGTCCATTCTTTACACAGTAGCCTCGGCTATCTGTATCATGCACACACATGCAGGTCTTATAATAACGCAAATGGTAACGACGCTCTGTGTCTCCGGCTGTGCGGTGCAAAAAGGGACATCTATAAGTAAATTATAAGAAATAGAGAGAGGGAAAAGTGGGATATTAGTGACGCAGGCAAGTTTTCAAAAAGCGAGGGAATGGTTTGCTGTGGTGCTAAAAATAACAGCTCAGCAACTCCTACCCCAACAAATGCGTGTGTCTGTGTTTATTACAGTGGCCACAATATTTATACGCGCACCACATGTCGCTACATAATAAACTCGTTAAAAATACGATTTCATCGAAAAACATTTTCCAATTTTAGAGAAATACTGCAGATATAAGTCAGTCCTCAGGTTTTATTTTTCATTATTTTTCCACATACAAATGTTATGCTTTTGATAAAAAGTTTTCAATGGTTGCTTCATTATCGCGATTTGCATTTTAGGTGGGTCTTGAACTCATTTTGGCGGCAAAGAATTATTTAACATAATTGCTGCTGACTTGATACTGTGAACAGGTCTTGCAATAATTGGTTCACTATGTCCAGACACGACAGTATAAAACTTGAATATTTAAAAAAAAACTCAATCGTGGTTCAAAAATTGCTTTACGTCATTATATTGATGGAAAAAATAGAAAGGCTACTTATCCATGGGACTTCACAATGTTATAATATGTTATAATAAGAATTTAAGTGATGATCCTTTCTCTGCTGAAACTTTATTTTAATATTTGGAAACATCTTAAAATAAATTTTACTTTATTGTTGTTACAAAATTTACTTTAAATGTGCAAACAGGATAAAATAATTGACGAATTAAGATATAAGGAGAGCAGAAATCCAAATTATTTTTGCTATACAGGTAACCCTCCTACAAAGCGGCGAATACGTTCCCAAAAAGTGCCGCGTAGGGGGTATGGACCCCATACAAAAATCAGAGTTTGGTTTCAAATTAAAAAATTGTTTAATAAAAAATTGGATAATAATAAAATTCGATTGATAAGACTTATTTTATTTAAACAAAAACAATATAAAATTTCAATTCTACGTAACATATTCAAGTTGAAATAACTGAAATAACTGCCTACTCCTCCTCATCCCTTAGTATGATTTGTCTCGAACGTTTTGTTCGTACTAGTTCAATCTGAGCTTGATCCAATATTAGATTCTGGCATTCTTTCATTGATTATTGGTTTGAAAAAATCTTCTAATGAAGTTTGTTTGCTCTTATTTCGTAAATCTTTGTAAATTTCTTGATAGGAAGTTAGGCTGTTTCGAAGATTTCTATTTAATTATTCTGCTTTATCCCTTAAAGGATCGTTCTCCAAAATGTATTCTTCCAACTGCTTTGCCATATTTAAAACTTTCTCGATACTTTTTAGTGAAAAGTTTTTATTTTCTATATCGCAAAGACTATATTTACTAGGTACAAATTGATAGATGTCTTCATCGGTCGACGATTGTCCTATTTCCTTTAAATAATTAACTATTTTTAGTGCTTTATGCTTTGTTACACACCCATCTAAAGGCAAACGTTTTCTCGTCATATCTTCTATCCACACCGTAAGCGATTGTTCCATTTTCTCCATTATCTTTGGTCTAGAATGAGCAGTTATTTTGCGACTGCAGAGGATACAGATGCTACCCAACTTTTAATTTTTCGTTTTTTTTTTGAATAGCTCTTATTGTTGACTCATTTAAGGTCAATATCTAGCAATATCAATTATAATCTCTTGATTCTGAAGTCGGTCCAAAATTTGTATTTTTAAATTAATGGATAAAAATTTAACATGCAAACCAGCAACAAAAATTCATTGCGAGAATTGCCCAGTTCGTAAAAATCGCGTTGTAGGAGTGGCGTTGTAAGAAAATTTCCGCATTTTGGAAAACACGTTATAGAAACCTGCGTTGTAGGAGGGTTACCTGTACTTTAAAATTCGCTATACGGATATCGAAATACAGAAAACTTACAAGATATTTAAAAATCGAAACGACTTTGTTTGCCTCGGAAGTCCAAAACAGTTTGCAGTTTGCCGGCGTACGAGTTTTTGTAGCCGCCACTGTAACTGCGTACATTGTCTGTATGCTAATTTGTATGTTGGCATACAACATTGCAATGGCCAAGGCATTACAGTCAAAGCCAACGTACGAAGACCGGCTGCGGCGGCAAGTGTGGCCAAAGGGCAAACAACGAATCAAAAGAAACGAGGAAAGAACGCGTCGCGCGTTGAGTCTGGGTCATAAAAAGTTGTTGCTGCAGTCAATGTTGCTGTTAGCGTTGGCGTCGCCTGCACAGTCCCCGCCAACGCTGTCTGCCCACAAGTCTGACTGTGTGAAAAAGTAATTGCGTATTATTTTTTGCCGCCTTCTGTCTCTCACGCTTGTTCGTAAAAAAGCGCGCAGAAGCTTTTTTTTTTTTAAGAGAAAAGCTCAAACATTAACTGTACATTTCCAAGCTGCTGCTGTTGAAAGTGCCGCCAGAGGGGGAAAAATCAAAATAAAACCAAAGCAAAGCGCAAAAGCGAAACGCAATAAAAACAATGACGCACACACTTGTAGCAGCTTGTAAACGTGTGTATGTGTACGTATCTGTGTGTACGCTTTTCCTGTATCTGAACAAAACATAAACAACCACCAACAAGAACATCATTATGTAGTACAACATCATTATCACAAGCTGCTGATTAGAATTTCCGCACTCAAACTAAACAACGCAAAATTCACTTTCACTTTTGCTTACACACACACACACACACAAACACAGCCGGTGCCTGTTCTAGGCGGGGGCATTGGGGTTGACGTAGACTCCAATCAACGCACACACACAATCAAATTTCACTTTTAGCAGCAACAGCACTCCCCGCACACAACTTTTTGTTTGTAAACACGAAGCCAAGAGATACACACACATTGCAAAGAAACGATGCACAAAGAGGAAACGAAAAAATACTACGTCGTCGTTGCCGTTCGTTGTTGTCTCTCTGGCCAGACGCAATTTTCTTAGCATTTGCACAAAATCTTTATGTATTCCGGTGGTACTCACTCATCGCCATCTGGACATATGCCTGTAGTTTCATCATATTTTGTGCAATAATTATCCGCGCTATAATTAAAGGTTCCATCTCGCTTACGTACTGGCCGCCGACGACGCTGATTCTGAAAATGCCAATTGAAGCATACGAAGGGTCGATGTTGATTGCATTTGTGCTGCAGGAATGACTGGCACTGTTCCACTCGGAATTCTTTCAAATAACTAGAATGGAGAAAGGTTTCCTTTACACAATGCACACAAATTGGTTGGATTTTATGTGTTTACTTACGTGTAATGATTGGGTTTTTCCTGCTGTGTAGACAGCAGTAGCTTGCTCGCATCGTTCGCCATCTTGAACTGATGTAAAAAAAGTGATGCATGCAGGCACTATTCTGCAGTGTTGAGCAATACGATATGTGTGTTGTAACAAATTTCCCTCATCGATATACTACAAATATCGATGTCACATAATGTATCTTTGTCCAACCAACTGCACTCTTCTCACCTACTGCTGCCATTAGTACACCGCAAGTCGCAAATTTCAGCCAAACATTTTGCTAAAACGACGCAATGAATGCGTCTGTAAACAAATCCGTGAATTTGTCCATTGGCAGCGCCTCCGCCAATATACCAAAATGCTGTCAGGTGATTTAAATCACCCAGTTTAAGTCTACTTTTCTATAAACAAAGTGTTTTTTCTCAGGTCACCGAGTCAGTTACAGCGGAGAACGCACCCCGTTTAATCGATTTGTACGCGGCCGAAATTCACCAACTTGCTAATGAGCCAGACACGTGCAGTATTAACCAGGCCGGTTTGAATGTGCTCTTTCGTGCCTATTATGCGGTTATACACAAATGCAACTTGGAAGACCTGCACTTTGCTAATCTTCCAGAGCAACTTAACCATGAGCAGCCTCAAACATTTCTCATGCTTTTATCTGTGCTACAAACCGATCACTGTTCCCAACTGGATTCGGTCTTATTAGAGCAAAAATGCTGCACGGCTATTATAACATCACTAAAGGAAAACAGCGTGGGCTTATTGCCTGCACTGAAAGCCACGAATCTGCTGATTAAAAAGTTTCCTAAGCTTCAACTGAAGTCCTTAAATTTGGAGCACTTTTATCACTGCCTGCAGAAGCAAATGCAAAGTGGTTCGCGTGAGGAGACGCTTACTCTATTTAATCATTGCTGTAAACAGCGTGAGCGTGCCTTCCATTACTTTGGCATCATCATAGAATTCTGGCCGTGGACCAACCGCAACAAATATTATCTGCTAAGCGGCATACTAAACGCCCATACATTAGCCGAGTTGCTAGCCGCCAGCTCGCATTGTGAGCGCAACTTCTTTGACGGCTTAAGACTAAGTCTGAGTTACAAGAGTCTGCGCTCGGCCAGTCAGTATCCGGTCAAGAGTCTAAGCAATCAAGCTTGCCCTGCTTTACTTGAGCTGGCTGTGGAGGTTCTAGTCAATGGCAGTGTGGCCGAAGTGCAAAACTTTTATTCACAGTGGTTCCTGCGCATACAGCAACGTGAGGCGCTCTTTCAGATGCTACAAATTAAGCCCAAAATTGTGGAATTTCTGCAAAATTCCAGCGGCGCACGTGCCTCCAGCGAGCAATATAGACTAATACTAATTTTCAGCATGTTTTCCAAGGAGATATTCGCTGCGTCCAAGTTGCTGTTCTTTAAAATTAGCACGGAATTGTTGACTGACTGTAGCAGTTTTGAAACAGATGCACAGCTGCTTATATTCAAGTTCCTTGTGGATAATCTGGCCAACTTTGCTGTAGAGGATTGTCTGGAATTCTTTTTCGATTTTATAACACGCAAAAATAGAGTGGAAAGCTCTGATTTTCGTAATACTCTGTTGGCCAAAATGACTACAATTATTAACCATACGGCCAAGCATTTTAATAAGGCTCTACGAGATGTTTCTGAGATCGGCGTTAATGCATTAGCCAAAAACATTGAACGCTTCTTTGCTATGCTGCAGTTGCTGGTGGAGCAAGATCTACAAAATGATATTTATCAACCACAAATCTTTGCACTAAAAATGCTGGAAATTTTATATAAATCTCTGTATGCCAAGAATGTCACCAAGAATGCCAAAATGTGTAGCACACAACAAAATCAATTGATGGGCTGCTTTCTAATCGATCAGGGCATATTTAATGCCAAATCTGTCTCGGAACAAATATTTAAAGTGCTGCGAGATCCTCAAGGATATGACGATGCGCGGGAGTTGATGGTCTCTCTGTTGCTACAACTGGGACATATCGACAGTGATTATTGTGTGGAGCAGTGTTATGCTCTTAGCACTAATACTGATGTAGATGAGTGCAGTCTGGTCTCGCTCTATGCTCAGCTAGCGGTGCATAGTTTCCAGGATGCTAAGGAAAAGCATATTGCACTTTATGATAAATGTTTGCAGGACTTGACAAACAAATTGGCCATTTTTGAGTTGGATCCCTTGCATACTGCTAAAACTGCTGGTGGCCATCTTTTTCCTCACATTTGCGTGCTGGACGAGCTGGTACGCAATAGCGACTATATTGACACACCCAATTCGGAGTTATTAGCGCTTTTGGAAAAAATACTTAATTCCATACTCGGATTTCTTAATAAGGCAAACATATTGCAAGCGAAAGAGACAAATGCAGCCAGTTTTCAGGATATGGATGAGAGCTTGCGTCTACTTATAAGTGAGAGTGCATATGACCAAGGGCAGGATGAGGATGACTGTTGCAAATATTTACTAATGAGTTTCTGGCTAACACTTAAGGCCTGCTGTAATCTAGCTACTAGTGTGGGCTGCAGGCTGGCAACGGACAGCAAACATAATCATGCGGAAATCCAACAGTGCCTGCACATAAATGTAGCTGTGCTTACGCGATGTAGGCATAAGGGTGCTATTGAGGCAGCTGGAGTCAGTATAGGTATGTTTGGGCTGCTCTTTTATAAGCATTTTAATAAAGCTACCATTCACTTTCAGGCAAACTAACCTACGCCTTGACCAATCTTAAAACCAGCGATGATGAATGTTTGCAAATGCTACACGACTGCATTGAGCGGGAGCTGTTAAGCGAAAGTCGCCAAGTGAGCACCACAAGACGTGGTGCAGGCTTTTCCATTATGTTCCTGCACATAGTCAAAAACGACAATGCCAGGCAACGTTTGCTACTTAAGCGCGCCATCGCTTTGATAATGCAGCGTTTAAATGCACCCAATGAGACTAATACTCAAACCAAAAGTAATCATGATCGTTGGGAAGCGTTGGCGCTACACTATCTATGCGTGTTGGTCAAGGATACGGAGTTACGTGCCGATATGTCCAAGTATTATAATGAGATTATACTAATTGCATTGGCGCACATAGAGAATGGCGAGTGGACTATATCCAATGCTGCTCTTCAACTTTTCGGCGCCTTAGTGCCTAAGCTAGTGGGACAGCGCCAGGCTACGGAGTTTGATACCAGGCTTAGCTGGGAACCAAGCGCTTTAAGCTATGATGAGCTAGAGTGTCTGCTGCCCAAGGCCTGTGAGCACATTTTGCGTTACTGCGACAAACAAGGAGCCACCTCTTCGATTATACTTTTTCTGGGCTTTCTGTCGAAGGTAGAGCATTTGCGCACGCATGCGCCGATGCCAGAAAAGGAACCGCAGCTGCTGCAGCGCATAAGGCAGCTAAGCTGGCAGTTTTTAAGTCACGACTGCGAGCAAGTGCGTCAACTGGCTGCCACTTGTTTTGTGCGTGCGCATGAGTTTCGCTGTGACTTGCCGACGGCGTTGCTGGGCTGTGCTAAATTATCGCCCAAGGTTAAGGAGGATAACTTCTATGAGGGCTTGATTTATGCCTTGCAAGCGGGCATGCTAAAAATGCAACACGAGGCTGTTAATGTTTGGACAGCAGAGCGTTTAAAGAAGTTCCATACGGATATACTCGCAGCGTTGAATGTAACAAATGAATTTGCACGCTTTAAAGTTTTTACGCTGCAGGTGCTGCTGGATTTCTTGGAACTAATGCAGGCCCAAGAGCAGGTACAACTGCTACGCGAGTTGTTAAATGGTAGAACTCATGAAAGTGACTGGACTGTAGAGCAAGAACTTAGTAGGCTCACATTAGACTAATTAGTATTACAGTGCGCTTATCTAGAAGCAGATAACCAAGCCAAATAGTAAGCATTAGTTAGTTTTTAACACTTTGTTATAAGAATAACAGTTTGAGGCATTTAATCTTTTTTACGTTAAAACAAAAATCAAATATATATAGCAAAAAACATGGCTTTACAAAAAAATGTAACGAAAACAGTTTAAAATGAAAACAATTAGTGCTTAGTGTATGCGTTTAAGTCAGCTGAAGCCATCGCCTGGCTCCTGCTCCATGGCCTGCTCCTGAGCCATTTGTTGTAACGTGCGACTCAGTATATTGCGTAAAATATGCGGTTTGCAGTGCTCCTCCAGCCAAGGTATAACACCAGTTGTTAGCTGCTTGAAATTGTCCATAGGTATGTGCTGGAATGTCTCAAACATTTCCTCCATAATCGCTTGAAACTATATTGGAATGCATTAAGTACATGCAATTTCTAGTAAAACTTTAGTGTTTGCACTTACCACTTGAAACTTGGCCTCGTCTGTGAGGCGAGCCTCTTCAGGCCCCGGATTGGCCTGCTGGTGCTGCAGCATGTTTTCGTAACCATTTTGTATAATACGCAGCGCAGTTACTTCTTTCTGCAGCGCCGCGCCCTCATCCTCTTGCTTTAGCTTTTGCTGATTCAGGTAACCAATGTATTCTATAGACTTTTGCAGTATCAGCGCTTTGCTGAGTTTGTAACCGGAGGAGTCATTGGGCTGACAACGTGGCACCAATTCCTGTAGACTATCATAGCCCTTTTTAATTGCGTCGCGTCTTTTCTGCTCGGCCTGTGTATGTGCCTCACGACGTCGCTCTTTATAGCTTATTGTGTTGGCATTAATCGAATGGTTACCCCGGCTAGCATCGCCGCTATCGTCGTCTTCATCTACAATATAGTACATAAATCGCATGTAATAAAATGTCGCCTACTGATAGCGTACGTAAACAGCGCATTTAATCAGTTTGGAAGTGGGGGCACTTACCCGAATTATGAGCAGAAGAATTTGGTGTGTGTGTGCTGCCTGCACTGCTGCAGCGTGAATAGAGCTTGTTGCCTATTTCTTGATCGTGCTCCATGTTGTAGGGCTCCTCTTTGGTAATTGTGTTGTCGCTCATTACTCAACTGCGACGGAATAGTTTCAGATTTTCACAGTCTTTGTTGATTTCCCAAAACAAATGTAAACAGTGTTTGCATAGTACTGGCACAATAAAAGTGTGTACACACTCAAATAATGAATAGGCTGTTTGGATTCCTATGCTATGTTTGCATCAGCAAAATGCACGTATGTTTGGTCGACGTTAATTTGTACTTTGTACAAATATGTTAGGCCCCTTCATTCAAAAAGTGCCCACTTATTTGCGTTTTTATTTATTTTTCTTATTCATTATTATTATGTAATAACATCAGTGGCGGATTTAAATATTAGCCGCCCCTAGGCAATCCATAACTTGCCGCCCTTTTTTCACAAAAATAAAGAAAAAAAATATTTCAAGTGCAGCTAAATCCAAATAAATTGTTTTTTTTTTTTTAATTCAGGTGACTCAAATTTTGCCGCCCTAGGCTTCAGCCTATGTTGCCTGTTCGATAAATCCGCCACTGCATTGCATTGTTTCCTTCAATGTCGATTTCTTTTTATATATGGACTTTATTTTGTTTGTGTTAAACATTGCAGGTATACAAATTTTGAGCCTTATTTATATTAATAACATCTGATTGTTAGAGTATTTTTTGCTAACATATTGCAAATGAAAATGTTTAGAGTGAGGAATCATGTCTTTATTGTCGTCGTACGACATGGCTTGAACGTGTCTGAGCTGCCTAAAAAAAGTCCATCTCTATGCCGGTGCGCCATGACTTTTTGTTTTTTTATTAAACTTTGCCGTCGTGTCGCTTTTGATTTTGGGACGTGCTAAGATTTTCTTACATATTTAAACAATTGCTGATGTTAGTTAGTTTTAAATAAGTCACTATAAACGCACAAAAATGGGTCTGCTTCGCGCGCTCCGTATAAGAATCATGAATTTCGTGATATTCTTTCTAATCATAATTCTATTACCTGGCCTGCCACCCCGTACAACTTTTCCCTACAAAGAGTTTAGGTATTTGCGTACTTACATAAATTAATTTATGAATAATATTAAAATAAACAAACGAAATTTTAGTGTCAATGTGCCTAAAGAGTTGAAAGGCGCACTAGAACCCAATAATCATCTGGATGGTGCTGAGCGCTTACTAGAGGGGCGTGTATATGGACCCGAGTGCCTTATTGCCCGGAACAATGAAATTTACACTGGCATACACGGCGGTGAAGTCATCAAACTAACGGCCAACCATGTCACTCATGTAACCAAAATTGGCCAGCCCTGCGGTAAGTACTAACCAGCGCTGGGCGTTGGTTAAACAAGTTGACCCAATTTCATACGTTACTTTCTAATCCCAGAGGATATATTTGAGGAATCTCGCTGTGGTCGCCCACTGGGACTTGCTTTCGATACACAGGGCAACAATTTAATCATTGCCGATGCCTACTATGGTCTCTGGCAAGTGGATTTGTCATCTAACAAAAAGACGCTTTTGGTATCGCCGGCACAGGAGCTTGCTGGCAAGACAATTGCGCGTCCTGCTAAACTATTCAATAGCGTTGCTGTAAGCAAAAAGGGTGACATTTATTGGACTGACTCTTCCTCAGACTTTACCATACAAGATTTGGTATTTACGTCTTTTGCCAATCCATCGGGACGGTGAGTTCATTTTGAATTTATAATTAGTAGCTGCTTAGAAACCGGTTTTGCTTCGTACCCGTTCACCCGCCACGCGTTTCATTTGTTCTGACTGTCTGACTGACCAATGACCAACTTTTGTTAACGATTTTGATACTCTAAACGTAGCAAATTGTATTTCAGTTTTTGGGATAAAGTTTGTAACGCACCTGGGGACTCTTATAATAACGTAAGGTTTAGAATTCTTTGAATAGAGAATTTATATTTGTGATATCTGTATAAGAATAAGCTTTCTTGTGTTAAGTTTTTCTTTGTTTGCTATTTTTTGGTATATGGTAAACGAATCTCGCTTGATCTTATCGATGCTACAGTGGAAGAGATTATTTATAATTGTATAACCATCGGTCTACAATAAGGATAAGCTTTCTTGTTTTGTTTAGTGATTCTTTGTTGACTGCTTTTTGGTTATATTGTAAACAAATTTCACTTGATTTTATAGACAGTAGACCCAAGTGCTTGAAGTTATCAAATTTCTTTGTTGGAACACGATCATTACACTGTCTGGCTTTGGACATACGTACAAAATTGCCATTAAGCAGAGCTATAGCTCATGCACTGAATCATATTACTTTTAATCTTTTATAAATTTCAATACAATATATTAAACATTACTTTTCTGCTTTATAGTCTCTTCAGATACAACCGCGTCAAGAATGTCAGCGATGTGCTACTAGACGAGCTGGCCTTTCCCAATGGCGTCGTACTGAGTCCCAATGAAGACTTTGCCGTTGTGGCCGAAACTGGAGCCATGCGTTTGACCAAATACCATCTAACTGGCGTCAAGGCTGGCCAGAGCGAAGTATTTGTTGATGGTCTGCCTGGCGTGCCCGATAACTTGACGCCCGATGCAGAGGGCATTTGGGTACCACTGCCACTTACAGCTGACAACAATCATCCCAATACATTCTCCATGTTCTCACGCTTCCCCAACATACGTCTTTTCTTCGCGCGCATGCTGGCTTTGTTTGAGCTGCCTTTCCGTTATATAAACAGCGTTTATCCCAACAAATTCTCGCAGCGATTTGTGCATTTCTTGGGTCATGGTGAGAGCATAATGCTTATGGCGCCTAAGCGCACTACTGTCGTGCGTGTGGATTGGAATGGCAAAATTGTAGGCTCTTTGCACGGCTTTGATCGTTCAGTTGCTGGTGTTTCACATGTGCTGGAGTTCCAAGATCATTTGTATCTGGGTTCACCCTTTAATCGTTATCTGGCGCGCGTTAAGTCGCCCAAAGCAGCCAAACAACCTACCGTAAAGGTTAAGAATGTGCGCGTTGAAGGCGCCGGGCTGGAGGCTTCAGTAAAGCCGCCTGCAAGCACAACGGCTAAGCCCACTACAACAACAACAACCACACCAAAGCCGGCCACCACACGCAGCACTACCACAGCGAAGCCCAGCACAACTACTACAACAACGACAGCCAAGCCACCAACTACCAAGACCGCCAAGCCAACAACTACAACCACACCGAAACCAGCAACTACAACCACCAAGCGCTCGGTGCCCACTAAGCCAGCGCCCGTTAAAGAAGAAATACCCGTCGACACCAAACCACCTAAGCAGGAGAAGCTTAAGGTCATCAACAAGCAGGGCGATCATGTTGAGCTATAAGAGTGTATGAGTTCTTAAACGCTTTTTGTTTACACTTTGATATTTTACGTCCAACCAAGAAGCTCAGCCTAGAACAACTTTGGCTATGACAACCAAGTCATAGCTAGAAAGCATTAGACCTAATATGCCACACAACACATTACAAAAATTTCTATTATGATCTTGCTTATTATTTTGGCAGCTTGTTATATGAACATAGCATATAATTTAGTTTTGCTTAAATCATTCCACGTCCCAGGACTCGAAAATCTACTCAAGCATTCCCCTTGAAATTAATTTAAAGTATGTTTAAAGTTTTAGTGAATGTATTTAAACTTCATGTCTGTCGATTAAGCAATATGCAAGTTTTTGTTTTTGGTACTGATTTATATCTATTTTTTCTTTTTCATTTAAAAGTAAATTATTTGTAAAAATATAAACTACATTTATTTAATGAAAACAAATGAATGAGCGTATTGCTGCACTTAGTTGGTAAACAATTAAATTAACTAAAAATAGTGAGTCTTGTTTGAGTGTGCGTCTAAGTGATTATGACTAGTTATAAGTTTAGCACTTGGGTCTGCTGGGTGGTTCTTTGAAATCTGACCAGGACCAGTCTGCATAGTGCACACAACGTCCTAGTTCCTCGCTGTATAGTTGAGCTTGAGGACAGCGTTGCAGGCGTGCTTTGGAACCCTGCTTTTCGCATACCCAGTAGGCAGTAGGATCCCAGAAATTGCGAAACATGCGGTTTACTTCCTCCAGACCCTGACAGCCAGGCTCACCATTGTGTTCATGGTATTTGGCTTTTTGCATAGACAGCTGTGTGGCCATTTTTGAGCTGCAAAAGGCATTAGAAATTAGAAATATAAATTTAAAAACCAAAAACAAGGCGCTCTGCGACGATGCACCTACTCTTTAGACATGCCGACGTGATCTGGCAAGATTTTGCTACATATAATTAGCTAAATATTTACACAGCTTACCTATATTATATGATTTTATGTCTTCTTTGAATGTTGTCAAATTCTCGTCAACTATTTTCTGGCTTCCGCTATAAAATATTTATTGCGGACTTTTTTTTTTGCCTCTTGGCACTTTCACAATTATTTTGCTTCTGATTTGTCATACCAAATCTTTTCGGGTTTAAATACTTTTTCATATCACACAACCATACACACGCACACAAGCAACCCAGCGACGATTTGGACTGACGGATTTCTATTACACGGCTATAGTAACGTCTGGCCGAGACGAACGACGCCTATTTGCTTTGCTTCGGGTCTTGTCTATACCGGCTAGATCTTGAATTGGGGTACGTACAGTGAGGCCGGTTCTAGTCATTCGTTCATTCACTTGAAGTATGTGTCACGTGTAAAGGTCGTGTTCGGGGAATACGCCGTGAACAGCGAGAGTTATGCGTTTTGACATAATGGACGCAGAATACGAAATTAACGCTTGGCAACAGCTAATGGAAATGCGCGCGGGGAAGCGGCACAGTGGTAAAAATGGTCATTATGGATATGATATTTTCATGCTGAACCGCAAAAACAAAGTGGATTTGAGTTATATACGGGAGAATGATGAATTGGTTTAAAATATTTTATGAGCGTTTCTATTGGGAGCCTAGGATAGCTCTGCATCAAAAATATTGAATTTCGTACAAATCCTAATATACCCTCAAATCATGCAAGTATCGACAAGTTAAACCAAAAATGGATTTAGGAAAATACGTTTTTTGACTTTTGTTTATGCGTTTCAATTAGGGTATTCACGCTTTGTGTTGAGATGAGGAGTTGAAAATTTGGGGACTTTTAGCATTTCAACAAATCGGTTTTCGTGGAAGGAACTGAGCACGTTCTGACGCCATTTAATTGACTTAGAAATGCGGAACTGGTCGCTCCGACTTGAGAATATTATTGCATTCATGTCCTCTAGATAATTATTATTAACAAACACACGTTAAAATAAGCACAAACCCAAATTTGATTTTTTCTGCGAATGTTTCGTTTTCGTAGCAATAAAATAATAAGAATAATAGACTTTATGATTTGACTCAATATTTTTAATTCAAGCTTTTGAATTTTAATGTAATTGTTAACAGTTTACAAATTTAAACATGCTCTGAAAAGAAGAAGAATATTCAACAATTCAACTCATAAAACTCAATAGGGGTGTTCACGCTTTGGCCTGTAGACTTTTTTAACAAATTTTCAAGTCCTCAACTTAGCACAAAGCGTGAATGCCCTAAATGAGAATTAGAAATAGTATGCATATCTGTTGTAGATTTGGTATCCGATTTTAAGTTGTCTTTAGAATGGATAACTAGAAAAAGTAAGATATTTATAGTTCACATCCAATAAATTGTATATACATACATACATATGCATGCTAAGAATCATCCTAAATTACGTGATGCCGATTTTCGTCAATCAAAAGACTGCGAATTTGATGAGCCCCTACGCACCTCAAGAAGTTAAAGGAATAAAAGAAGAAGACTGCAAGTTTGATAGGAAAATAGGTCAACTAATTTTTAACAAGTTCAAAATAAAATTAAAAAACCGTCTAATTGGGAAAATTTTTTAAAATTTATCTAGATCCCATTTTAGACGATCTAATAAATATTACAGATGATCAGGCCTGTTCTAGATTTCGATCGTTTTGAAAACTCATAACGAGTGCATTCCGACTGCTGTTCTAAATTTCGACTGAGTTAGAATCGACTTCGAATCGTTTTTATTTCGAGCGCTATCGATAACCATTTGTATAGAACAGCTGGCCAGCTATCGATAAGTTCACTTGTAGAGTTACCACAAGTTTTCGAACATCCACTTAATTAATTTATTTTTGCTTTTTTACAAATTTTGTACCATTTAATTCGAATTTACTTGTGCAACACGACAACACATAACTTTACGAAGTTCTGTTTTGTCCAAGTCCAGAACACCTTGCTTTCATTCCACTCGTTTTGGTTTCGCATGTAGAAACAATTTTAAAAGACATTTTTGTAATAAAATATATACAATAATGAAAATTAACCTTGATTCGTTCAAATGAGCACATCTTAATTAACTTAAAACATAAAAAAATAATACAAAATTAATTTTAATGGCATTAATGCGTGTATATACGTAAAAAGAAACAAAGTATTTTTCATTTCGACAGCTGCGATCCAAACTTTTCAAAAAGAGTCAAATCTTGTCGGAATCGAAATCTAGAATATTTAGATTCCTGAATATAAGAGGAACAAAATGAAAATAAGTGCCCGCAAATAATAATTAGTTATCGATAACTTAATAAATAAAATAAAAAATAATACAAAAAATAAGGAAATTTTGACGAATGCGAAACCCATCAAAATGGCAGAAATCGATTCAAAAAGTAAGCATCTTTAATATAAAAACTAAAACTTTTTAATCTTTCTATTTTTTTCAAATTAAATTGTTTTTTAATCTCTTTGAATCTTACTTTGACAATTTCGACCACTGTGCGCTCTTGGCACTGACGCAATAAGTTGGGGGCAGCCAGTTCCCAAAAATTTCCACGCAAACCAAGTGTGAACAACTGTTTTGGCAATTTCTACATATCATGCTCCAGTTGCGTGAGACAACCTGCTAGACAAGCCCCCAAGTTTTTAACTAAACTGCTCCAAGTTCCAGACAGCCGCACTTGTCATAAGTCTAATCTTGCCCAAACAAGCACCTTATCAAGTGTCTAGCCATGAACATGAGCTTTGCCCACACGTGATCACATGTGTTTGGAGCAGCAGTCAGCCGATAGATCACTCGCGTGATTCTCGATAATGGGGGGGTCTTAAGTGAGATTTGTTATAAGGTATTATAAAACTATTTGCTGCGTCAGCATTTAGCGCGTGTCTGGGATTTTATTATCTATAATTAACTAACTTCCGTAGAAAACGCAACAAAGTTGCGCCGCTGATGAAATTTAAAGTTCAGTTTGTCAAGCGTAAAGTCAGTTAAGGTTACTAAAAATAAATATTTATTGATGATTAATTTTCATATGAATTTTGCTGTGGCTTTTAGCTGGCAGCCGCCTTATTAGGTTTTTCACATAAAATGTACACTACACTGAGAGAAAATCAGTGCTGTTAAATAGGAAATGTTTCAAAATAGGAAAAGCTGTTGTTTTCCGTTTTCGTATCTATCAGCATTATTTTTGTAAAACCGTGATTAGCTCTTTTATGTTATTAATGGGTTGACCAACCGCGGTCACTTTACCCCCTCTCCCTTCCTTTACCACGACACGCTCTCTCTAAACAAGAGCCGAAGTCGTACGCCATTAACTTTGTATCTGTTAGTTTGCAACGTCAACGTCGCAATTCGTCATTGCGGAAAAGAATTATGAAAACAAACGCAACGATTTTTACATTTCTCGAGTTGACCAAATTTCATTCGAATTTGATAATGCCGCATACAAAGTTTTACTTCAAAAATTTATTTTTCAAGCAAGTTAGTTACGACCTTGTGAAGGTAGCCCCGGTCTCCATCTAGGTACATTTAAAATTTCAAAAAGATTTTGAGGATGCTTGGCAAAATATCAAAGGCAGTTTTACCAAAACGGAATTTTTATTAGTTAACATGCAACTCCATAAATAATTTGCTATATTTATAATCTATAATCGACAAAATATATATGCATGCGATTTGTATAAGGCCCGCGGAATAGAACCGTGCCGACCACTGATCTATATAAACAAGATTGATTAGGTTATATTTGTAGGTAAGGGGATAAGGTTTCTCGCTCATAGCTTTTATGTGAATAATATATATTTTGGTATTAGAAGCCTATGTGCTGAGTGCTAATAGTGTACCTTAAAAAAAAACCGGCCGTTAAAGTCGTGCGCTGACGACTTTCAGATACCCTGTAACGCCACAACAATAAAATAATTAATTAACCCGATTTGGATCCAATTGGACACAAAGATTTGATACTCCAAAATATATTGATATATATATGTCCTAAGAATTACGACTCTAAATTTCATTTTTTGTATTTTCGAAGTAACGGGAAAACATTTTTTTAAATGTTTCGATAACTGAAAATATTTTTTTTTTATTAAAAAATGTTATTAAAAGTTCTTTGACCAAAGACTTTTGCCATAAAATCAATACTGAAATACGCGCTTGAAAAAAACCAAGTTTATCGGCCGTGTTCCGGAAAACTGAAACGAAAAAATAATTTTTACTGTCGATATTCATATTATCAATAGAACTCTTACTTAATGTTGACAAAAATATAATTGAAAAATATAATAGAAATTATATTCAAAAAATGGGGTAAGTAAGTAAAGTCGGGTTCGGACGACTTTGGAATACCCTATACCACTAGCTTGCAATAAAATCCGGTTCCTTCATAAAAAACCAAAAACAGAAGAATTTTTAAGCAAAAAATTGTTTTTGACCGATCGTTCCTATGGGAGCTATTTAATATGTGCAACCGATTTCGATCAAATTTGACACAATGCTTTAATACCTTAAAAAAGATGTGAATGCCGAATTTAGTTCAAATATCTTTACAAACAAAAGAAACACAACGAATTTTTCATAAAAGACTTTTTTTTGGGACCGATTCCTCCTATGGGAGCTATATGATATAGTCAACCGATTTTGATTAAATTTAGTACAGTTCTTAGGAACTATTAAAAACGAATACCAAATTTGATTTTAATATCTTCACGAACAAACGAAACACATCAAATTTTGTTCAAAAATCGATTTTTTGAAAGATCGGCCCTATTGGAGCTATATGATATAGTCAACCGATTTTATTCAAATTTGGTACAATGCTTGGGTGCTCTAAAAAACTTCTGAATGCCAAATTTGGTTACGATATCTTTATTAAAAAATGAAATATAGCGAATTTTGTATAAAAAAAGTTATTTTGGCCGATCGGTCCTATGGGAGCTATATGATATAGTCAACCGAATTTGATTAAATTTGGTACAGGGCTTGGGAACTATAAAAAACTTTCGAATGCCAAATTTCGTTACGATATCTTTATAAACAAACGAATTATTCTTCTAAAACTTTTATTTTTTTTCGAGGTCGTCTGAAACACCCCTATGGGAGCTATATAATTTAACCCCGATATCATAAAATAAAATAAACTTGTCTCCTATGGAATAATAAGGAATCTAATGTGAAAGTTTGGTTACTTAGAGTAACTAACTCTTACTATATCTGAGATATAGGCGTTCAAACGGACAGACAGACGGACATGGATATATCGACCTCTCTAGTCACCCTGATCATATTAGATTTAACTTTGGGGTGTATCCGACGACTTCTTCTATATGTTACATACATTTTTAGCTTGCACAAACTTAATGTACCCTTTGTACCATATGGTACAGGATATAAAAACTCGTATTTTTGGGGCTTGACCTATTATTATTATTTTTGCGGTAATCTATAGGGATTTTTGTTTGCTTAAGTGACAAGACTTTACAGAACTCCAAAGCCTTGTAACGGAACAAAAATTAACCCACTCTATTTGTAAAAACGACCGTATTTTCTCTGAGTGTAAAAATTGCAAGTGCTATGAAAATGAGATCATGGAGGCTGGCACTTTGCCATTATTTATGGCTGCAATAAAAGTGCGACGCCGCCCAATATCCATTTGGCTGGTCGTTCGCGCGTCTTGAGATTGAAGGTCCAGACGTAGGTGTTGCCACGCGACCTGCAAAGGAGCAAAACAATAGAGTTTAAACAAAAGCTTGGCGTTCAATGACCCAGCAGAGCAGCTGCTTACCTGGTCTTATAAAGTGGACACTCATAGATGCGCTGCAGTTCTTGTTTCTCCTGCACAATGGATTTAATATATATGACGGGCATGGCGCAGACCAGTTCCTTGGGATGCAGCGAAACAATGGAATTAAGTTGGCAGTCCCAGCTGGCGCCGTCCAGATAGAGCTCATGCACAAAGGCACCTTCCATGGGTGGCAGCCTAATAAGTGCATAGAAACCTCATAAGGAGAGAGTAAATTAAAGTCAGTGTTGCATTCCATACGTAACATCATCCTTGTCCTTTTTGGTAACATCACAGCTGAGACACATGCGATCTAGGGGCAAATCATGCTTGCGTGCACTTTCCTGCATTATGGCGGTCAGAAAACTTTGCGGATTGAAGAGTCCACCAAGCCAAATAGCGCAGGGCAGCTTGAAGTCGTTAAGCCAGCCAGCCAGTTCCTTGATGCGATGCAGCAAATCAGCAAACCAGCCTTGCAGACTTAGCATGCTGGGATAAGCCAGCTGTGCCCATGCTGCCGGCACATGATCATAGAAAATGGCATGATCCAAGCGCTCCATTTCCTGTGTAATAGTTAATTCTCCCTTTAAGCCCAGCATAAGCTCGCGCAGGGAGCGTTTGATCTCACGTATGAGTGCGTTCATGCGCTCGCATTCCTGCAGAGCCACGACCACAAAGGGTGTTTTGCGTTCAACGCGTTGCAGCAAAGCCTGCAAGTTGAATTCATCCTGCAGCTTGTCCAAGAAGTCGTCTATCATTATTTTGACCAGCTCCTCACGTGGTGCGCCACAGTGCGTGCTCAGCTCCGACTCACGTGGCTGTAGCTCAAAGATAGTGCGCAGCAGTTGCTCCGAGGCGGTGGTCAGAAAGCCTATCTCGGCATTTGAGTGTAGTCCATAAAGCAGTGGCGACTCCGGCGGCAGCATTTCGTTAATATAGACGTGATAGCCTTCAAAGTCTAAATTGGGTGGCGCTGGAAAACCGGGGCATAACTCAAAATCGCCATCAATGAGATCCTGTTGCAATAATTCCTCCAAATGTGTCTGACAAAGGCGGCGATCCCAGTCATCGGTGATATGACCGCCATACATGATCTCACCAAATAAGTAGCGCAAATCCTCCCAAGGTATGCGATTGCTGCCTTCTAGATAGTTGTGCAGCACGCTGGCTGAAATGCTTAGATCGCCTATATTAAAGGGATACACTTTGTTCCAACCCTGTGGACCAAACTTGCGACGTTCTCCAGCCACGGCATGAAAGTAGCAGAGCGCAAAGAGTATGGACTTGAACTCAGCTTCCTGTGTGCAGGTTTCTAAGGTTTCCTGTGAAAAGTTATCCCAAGCCTTGTGCAAATTAGCTGCCATGCCCGCTGGCGGCTCATTAACCACTTTTAAGGAGGATTCCAATATGCCTTGGGGTATAACATGATATTGTGCATCTGGCGCTGGCTCAGCGCTTATAAAGAGGCGAAAATTGGAGTCGTTTTGAGTTTCACCCTCTACAACAATGCGTTCGATAAGCTTTTCCAATGTGGGCAACCAGTTGACGACCAAGTGTATATTTTGTAAAATAACCCACTGCTGGCCAGACAGCAGCGCCTCTTGTATAGCCTGTTCCGCCAGCAGTTCCTGACCCTGACCCAATGAAATGTTGATTAAGCTGCCCAAGTCTGCGTGAAAGCCCTGCTGTTGACCAATGCGTTCCACATCGCGTATGGGATCCACGCCCGGAGAGAGTATGAATAATGCTGGCGTGGCCGGATTCAGCTCCTTAAAAATGGCTACAAATGGTGGCGTTTGCACCTCAGCATAGGCACGGCCCATGGTTTGTTCCACAAATTGCCGCATGGCGTAGGTCATGCGATCGGGACGCAAAGCTCTTATAATGCACAGTTTCTGCAGTGGCGTACGATGCTTCCATTCACCCGGAAACTGCTCACGCTCCGGAGCATCGTTGGCTAAAAACTTGCGCCAGCGTTTTGTATAGTTCTCCATATCCTTGTCAATGCCGTAGAAATGCTCAATGAGCGTTAAAGATTTAATGCCGCCCCAGGCGCTGCGACCGACAAAGTCCAAAGGCGACAAAGTGTTGGGATCATGTGGATAGCGCAGCAAAAAGTCTGTCTCATCCTTGGCCACCTGCTCGGCGGCTATGAGAATGCGTAGGGTCATGTGTGAGGTAAAGGTCAGCTTGTCCGCTTCAAAGAGTCCACGCAGCGTATAGCGATAGGTCTGCAAGGTAATGGAGTCTACCAGGTGCAGCACACGCTTCTCATAGCTCTTACACTCGGGCGCCACGGCAATGGCCTGTCGGAACACATGCATAAAGGACTTTAACGAGAATTTATAAATAGGATTTATACGATTGAGATCTGTTAGCACGAAATACAAAATGGCTGCACGCTTGGCAGCAGCACGATAAATATTACGTGTATCATCTATTTGGAGCGTGGTGACTTTAGCCTCACGCACCTTGGCCTCAATTTCATCCACAGTGCGTTTGGTATCTTCTAGGTTAATAACCAAAGCATGATCATCCAGCACATTCTCACCCGAAGAGGCCAAACGGGCCAGCAACTCATCTTCGAGCTGCTTTAGTGAGATTTTAAATTGGTTCTGCTGCACAGTGACCTCCGTTTTCATTTGCTCCAAGTCCGGACGTTCAATTTTGACCACTTCGGCCAGCAGCTGCTCCTCCAAGCCATCCGGTGTGACTGTAAAATTGATAAGTGTAGTTTGTGCCTGCATTTCCGGCTTGTAATGCGGATTGGCCAGCTTCGTATGCAGTATCAAACGGAAGTTGGCATTAAATTCGATTTCCCTGTCACCGATGCGCAGAAAGCGTCCTTTTTTAATAAGTGCACGACTCAGCAGCGGCTCCAGCACAGTGTCCACAGACTCCTCAATTTGTTCAATTAAAACAGTATGGCCCTGGGTAATACTCTGCTCTAGTGTTTCCAAAAATCCACGTTGACTAAGACGCACCACAACCAAAGATTCGCCAAAGCGTTTTTTGATCCACTTAATGCCTTGACTACGGATGAAGCAAGGAAATATTAGCAGTTGTGGCAGCAGTTTCTAAGTCACTACTTACAGCTGGGGATCTATCATTAGAGGCCAACGCGTTGAATGCTCCAAAATTGTAGCATTCTCAGTAGACATGCGATCCATGGGTAAACCCTCATTATTCCACGCAGCAATTTGTGCATCATCCGAGAATAGCGTCAATGTATCCACACCGTCCGTATGCGGTATAACCGGCTGGCGTAAAGCCAACAAACAGTTAAGTCATCAAGTCAGAAAAGCAATCAACCTGACTAAATACTTACATCGATTTTGCGAAAGTTGGGCAACCACATCTTGTGCTGCAACTCCTCGCGATAGCGTCGTGTAAAGCAGCCCACGTATGATAGGAATGAGGAAATTAACAATATATCTCCAGGTAGTGTACCAATCTTGGCTTGTAAACTTTAGTGATGGCATCCATTGCAAAAGGGGCAGTGGCAGGATGTGTTGCATGAAAGTAAAACACAAGAACTTAATATCTTTGGAGCTGCATTGGATCTGTTTGGGAGGTCGTTAATCTGCCGCTTGAAGCAGCAAATCGTATAAATTACAAGAGCAGGAAGCTGAAGGTTGCTGCCTTTACATCCTTTGGCTCTGTCTGCCGCTTGGCTGATGCAGCTGCATTTAAATAAACGGGAAATTGAAAAAATAATGATGTCGAAGAGGATGTTGCAAGTTGTTGCTGATGACGCGCCAAAGCAGCGTCAACTCAACGCCCCACCCCCCTCTCCGCTGCCCCAAGTAACTGAAAGCTTGAAGGCTCTTCCAGCTCCGGCTTGTCTATGTCTTGGCTGTCCTGGTTGTCGTCCTCGTCGTCTTGTTCGTCACCAAGCTGGTTACAAGTGGCTGTATAAATTATTAGAAACTGCTGCATGCCAACTATTATTGAAATATTTTTGCTGATAACAACGCCCAGAGGCCAGGTCTTAGGGTGAAGGTGCAGCGTGAAGCTATAGTAGCAGCTTCTCCTGCTACATTAAGTAAGTGGCTTGCCAGGATGTCTGCTAATGGCAGAAGGATGGGCGTAAACAGCAGTAGAAATATTCTACTTTGTGCCCTAGTTCTTGTGGGTTAATACTTGTAAATCATAAAGTACTTAATATATCTACAACAAGTCAATCTGGCGTCGGGATGACAGAAATTCTGGTTAATATCTATTACAGCAAAAATCTACACTGGATTTTAGTTTTATGTGGTCACGCAGCTTTTATAAGTATTTTTAGCACTTTTTTTGGGAAACTTCTTATTTTACTATATTTCTTTGGTCACACCTTTTTGATAGGGTTTAATAAGATTTTGTTAAAAAGAGCACGAAATAACCTTAATTGTGTGGAACTAGGATCTTTTTTTCCCCCTTGAGTGACCATTTTTGTAATATATCAGAAAGAACACGATATTTACAAGCTCCATAAATAATTATTTATAAACGATTTTGATAAGAATTGAAAGTTAAAGTTGAGGAAGCTCTTTAAAGTATATGGAGTAAGTTTTAAGAGATAAGATATGAATGCCAAATTTAGTTCAAATATCTTTACAAACAAACGAAACACAACGAATTTTGTATAAAAAACGATTTTTTGAGACCGATTCGTCCTATAGGAGCTATATATGATAAAATTTGGTACAATGCTTACAACCTATAAAAAACTTACAAGTGCCAAATTTAATTCCAATATTTTCACAAACAAACGAAACACAACAAATTTTGTTCAAAAATCGATTTTTTGGAAGATCGGCCCTATCGGTGCTTGGGTACACTTAAAAACTTCTGAATGCCAAATCTGGTTACGATACCTTTATTAAAAAATTAAATTTTATCGAATTTTGTATAAAAAAAGTTATTTTGGCCGATCGGTCCTATGGGAGGTATATTATATAGTCAACCGATTTGGAATGCCAAAATTGGTTAAGATATTTTCATAAACAAACGAGTTATTCATCTAAAACATGTTTTGTTTCGAGGTCGTCTGAAACACCCCTATGGGAGCTATATAATTTAACCCCTATATCAAAAAAATAAAATAAACTTGTCTCCTATGGAATAATATGGGATGTAATGTCAAAGTCTAGTTACTCTAGCTCTTACCATCTCTGAGATCTAGGCGTTCACACGGACAGACGGACGGACAGACGGACATGGGTATATCGACTTCTCTAGTCACCCTGATCATATCTTAGGTAACTTTTTGGTGTCTCCGACGTCTCCTTCTATATGTTACATACATTTTTGGCTTGCACAAACTTAATATACCCTTTGTATCATACGGCACAGGGTATAAAAACACCACACAAATGTTTGGTCCCAAAACGTTATTCTAGGTGGTATGTAGATCTGGTCGACAAAATCGTTGTGGATCGTTGGAAAATTATAAGAAAATAGCTATAATACTAAAATAAGTCAAATGTAACATTAAAGTGCTTTAAAACACGTCTATGGAAAATTATCTACACTCAGCTCTGCACATTAGCTATGGGTTCACCAAAACCCTCCGACTTTTATTGGGTTTTGCCTCCTATCGTCGCTTCGTTTCTTCATCCAACATTGCAATTGCAATGTATGTCATTATTATAGCATTGCTTACACAAAATAGCATAAATAATAAACATTTATTTTTTAAAATCTTATTTCGCGCTTTTATATATTTGCTATTTGTAAACAAAAAGCAGCTGACTATTGATAATTATTTCGATAAATTGCACATTTTGTTAGTTAGCCAACACGTTTCTTTTGGTAACAAAACAAAAAATAGACCTGAGCTATTTAGTGGATCATGCTTGCTGAGTAAAGAAAATTAAAACAAAAGAGAAAAAAATCAGCAACTCATGCCTTTGACACTTGCTTAATCAAAAAGTGTTCCATTGTTTTAAAATCGATAGTGATATAAACATCCGATTACTTAGGTTGCCAGAGTTGGTTCAGCTCAAGTTAAGCAACACTGTTTAGTCGTTATCGTTGTCGATAGTTAGCTATCGAAGAGGACAGTGATCTCGACAAACGTTGTAGTTGCCGCGCATGTTTACCCAAAAATAACGGTGTTTGCAAATGTGAAAATTATTAAATTTATTAAAGTTCGTTGCTTTATGGGTTCGATTTATTATTTATCAATAAAATAATAAATTAATTTGTAAAGTTAAAGCATGTTACAAACGTGTTCAGTTTGCGTTGCCAGCTACGTGTTGCGTGCGTGAGTGGCGCTCCTTTGGCCAAACGAATGAACGTCGCGAAATGTTGGCAAAGCCGAAGTTAGCGATAGTGCAATCCGAGTGGCTTAGTTTTTTGTTAATTTTTTTTTTTTGCGGTGAATGAAATAAATGCAAGCGTGGGTGCGTGTGTGTGTGTGCATAGAGTGAGAGAGATTGATCTCTTTGCTTTCTTTATTTAGCGTGAGTGTTTTTTTTTTTGAGCTTTTTTTTAAGTGTGTGTTGCCCTGTAGCCAAATTGGTTGTTGGTTATTTGCAGAGTGTTAAGTTTATATTGTCAATAATATTAAACTTTATATAAACTATAATAGTATAGATTATGCAGGTAAGTTAGGACGATTTTTTACCTAAAAGCACTTTATTTTCACTTTTAATCTTAAATAAAATAAACTTCCATATAAAAAGTGTCAATAATCACTTACATTCTACATTTATTATTCAATTTAAATTTCAATTTTATTCACGAGTTTCTGCATTGCAAATACATGTGACGTTTAATTTTATAAAAATACAGAGTTTAGCTTAATTAAAAACCATGTGTTATTAAATTATAATAAAAATATTTATACAATAGCATTGGAGTCATAAGAGACGGGGAAAAAATTACAAAACCCCCTTGAATATGAGAAACTTATATCTACGACTTATTCTATGATTAAACTAGGTTTTAAATAATAAATTATTAATATGTGTAAGCTCGAAATATGTACATCTATCCTTAAAATTGTTGTGCATACGGTTGACCCTCCCTGAAACAAATTCAATTTTTTTCCTGGTGTGTATATCACTAGTGGAGTGATACCAAGAAAGGTTTAAAATCATTTTTAACAATTTGTTTTGTATAACTAGGATTCTATTAGCGTGACATTTAGCTATATCAGCCCTAATTGAGGCTCCGTAATATAACAGTTCTTGAAAAATTGATCTGTATAGATACATTTTGTTTTCAAAATTGAGACGAGAATTTCTATTTGTGAGAGGGTACAATAAGCTAATTAATATGTTTATTTTCTTGATGAAGTAGTCAATATGGTCTTTAAAGGTTAACTTAGTGTCCAAAATTAGTCCTAAATATTTTACATTACTTTCCCAGTTAACATCAACTAGATTCAACTTGATATGCATAGCTAGTCGGGAGTTAAATATTTTTGCGTTTTCTTGAAAAGAAGATAGCTTGGATTTTGTCAACATTAACAAGAATTTTCCATTTGTTAAAATAACTAACAAGGATGTCAAAAGCATCTTGAAGGTTATTAGTGATATCAGAGGCTAAAGGTCCAGAGCAAATAATTGCTGTATCATAGGCAAAAATGGATGATGTGCACTCTCTGAGATGTGGTAAATCGGAAGTGTAAAACACATTTGGAAAATCGGAAGTGTAAAACACATTTATTATAAAAATCAAATAACATTTGCAATGTTTAACCCTTTCAGGCCTATGCAATATTGGATTCAAATGTAAAAATTCAGCTATACCGAATTATTTTGCATTGCTTATTGTAAGATGGATATGATAAGCATTTTAGTATAAAGGATGGGGGCTGCCACCCTTTGTACCTATAGGAACTGAGAGTCTCTGGTACTGGATATAAAAATTCATATCCGAAAATGTTCCTATGTCTGAGTTATAAATTTTGAATATTCCTAAAAATGTATTAATTTAAAAAAAAAAAAATATAGTTTGGTTTACATTGATAACTTTCCGCAAACAATTTTTATACCCTGTACCGTATGGTACAAAGGGTATATTAGGTTCCTGCAAGCCGAAAATGTATGTAAATTATAGAAGGAATCGTCGGAGACCCCCCAAAATTACCTAAAGTATGATCAAGCGGACTAGAGAAGTCGATGTCCGTCTGTCCGTTTGAACGCCTAGATCTCAGAGGTGGTAAAAGCTAAAGTAACCAAACTTTCACATTAGATCTCATATTATTCCATAGGAGACAAGTTTATTTTATTTTTTGATATCGGGGTTAAATTATAAAGCTCCTATAGGGGTGTTTCAGACGAACTCGAAAAATATTAAAAGTTTTAGATGGATAATTCGTTTGTTTATGAAGATATCTTAACCAAATTTAACATTCGAATGTTTTTTATAGTTCCTATGCACTGTACCAAATTAAATCAAAATCGGTTGACTATATTATATAGCTCCCATAGACGATCGGCCAAAATAACTTTTTTGTACAAAATTCGCTATATTGCATTTTAAAATAAACATATCGTAACCAGATTTGGCGGTAAGAAGTTTTTTACAGTACCCAAGAATTGTACTAAATTTGAACAAAATCGGTTGACTATATCATATAGGGCCGATCTTCAAAAAAATCGATTTTTGAACTAAATTTCTTGTGTTTCTTTTTTTTGTGAAGATATTGGAACCAAATATGGAATTCGTAAGTTTTTTATTGGTTTCAGGCATTGTAGCATATAGCTCCCATAGGACGAATCGCCCAAAAAAAACGTGTTTGATACAAAATTCGCTGTGTTTCGTTTGTTTGTAAAGATATTCAAACCAAATTCGGCATTCAGATATTAAGGTATTAAAGCACTGTGTCAAGTTTGATCGAAATCGGTTGACTATATCATATAGCGGCCATAGGAACGATCGGTCAAAAAAAAACAATTTTTTTGCTTAAAAATTCTTCTGTTTTTGGTTTTTTATGAAGGAACCGGATTTTATTACAAACTAAAGGTACAGGGTATCCCAAAGTCGTCCGCGCCCGACTTTACGTACGCCATTTTTTAAATTATATAAATATCAGTTTGCACATTGATGATTTTTGTATTAATACTAACACTTTACAAATTTCTTTTCCCGATCCTACCTCTCGATTAAGCTGATAAATTTTAAAGTTTTCTAATGGCGTGTACACAAAACCCACAAAATACACAAATCCATTTGCAATTATTGTTGGTAATTGAATAATCTAAACTTAACAGCAGACTAAACAAAATATTGCACTAGCATGACAAAAAAAAAAAAATAAGCCACAATTTTGTGTGCAAATGTTAGTGAGTGTGTGCGTGTGTGCTAATGTTTACATATATTGTTTAATGTGTAGTAATTGTTTTTAAAGAAATATGTTGTTAAATGTTGGAAAATACCTGTCAAGTGGCATAAGAGCATTCTCGTTCAAAACAGACACAGAGCATTTTTCAAAAGCAAATGCAGTACTTTACTAAAAAAACAACAAGAACATCAACAGTGTGTGTGTCAGTGTGTGTGTTGGCATATAATGCCCTAGTCAAATAGAAATTTATATGCAAGTCATAACACACACACGCAGACACAGCTGCACACTGCTGCAATATTTTTGTTGTTGCTTACAAATTATATTTTCATAAATATTTGAAAAGTTATGTTGTTGGGTTAGATCCGACTTTGCCTTGTACGGACTACGGACAGGCTGTTGCTCCTTTACCAAGACCATTGTGTGTAGTATTTTGTATGGCCAGTGCATAAAAGACACACGCACAAGCACACACACACACACGCACAGCTATACACCCAGCAAACATTTTTTATGTCAGAACTATTTTCCGCCCGAAAGTTGGCTTACTTACTATAAAATGTTGAAAGTAAGATTTTTTGATTTTCAAATTTTTGATAAACTATATGTAATGTGTTAGGTCCGGATTTCCGAATAGGATATCTCTGCAATTAGTTATACTTTTGACACATTTATATGTCGTTTTACGCTTTCAGATCTTTGAAATTTTTAACCAAAATCAGTGTTGTAAAATCTTATAGAGCTCTTCGTACAATTTATGGAACAAACAATCGCCCATCAGAACGTGATATTCCTCGTGTTCTTGATAATGTTCGAACTCCTTGGACATTCCACTATGCCTGACCATCAACTAGAATGAGAATAGCACGGCCCTAAGAAAATATTATTGATGTAGACACCAGTGTAAAGGAAAATCTAAAGTCATGAGATTATTGAGACAAGCCATTAACAATTGATGACTTGGAAACAGGGACGGATCCAAAAAATATTTCGGGGGGCTCTATATCAAAAATTACGAAAATACTCAGTCTCACAAAACTTTTTTGTAATGCGTAGCACAAGTTTTAGTGCACGTGACATGAAAAGATATGAGCAGTCCACATTCTCTGTAGTAGAGTGGGCTTTATGATCAACTTTTGAGAATCAATCTTTTCGACCGATTTTAAGTTACACTTCACATCGATTTGATTGATTAATTTGACTAGAACGGTAGGCGCTATCAATTTAAAACCGCAAAAAATTATTGGAAAGAAAATCTATAAAAAAAGAGGAATATTTATGCAAAATTCACTTAAATTTGTTTCCATAATCTAAAATAACGTAAACAAAAATTCAAAATTTGATACAAGAAAACAAAAAATTACAACATAAAAAACTGAAAATAAGACATCATTTCTTTAATTTTTTTTAGGTTCTTTTGTAAATTTTCCAAAAAAAATTTTGTTAAACCCTCAAAAGAGCTCTCTGCCGCTGAATAAATCTGCATTGATTCTTCGACCCCCAAAATCCCCCAAATACATATTTGGCTAGAGGAAAATATTGTTTTTGACCTTTTAAATGAAAGATCTAAAATGATTTTTAAATACTAAAAAAAACCTTTTTAAAAAGTGAGCGATTCGAAATTCATCAAATTCATTCATAAAATCGCTGAGAGCTTTAAACCGTTTTTCTACCTCATAAAATTACGCCATAATATACATAAAAGATCGAGTTGAATACGCACGAATTGATTTTGTCAGAAAAAGATCGATTAAATCGATTGTAAATCGAATCGATGCCTACTCTGTAGTTAACCTAATAAAAGTACTTGGTATTGTCTGTGGCCAATGGCCTAAACAAAGGATATGAAAGTAGCCGATTGACTTTTTCATCTAAAATATGTCATGTCTTCTTGCGTTCCCTTGTTATAAACAGATTTGTTACCCCTGAACCAATTTTCATTTTTATATAATTCAGTCTTTTTCAAGATTTCATCTTCAATATTCTTCCATAATTATGTTTTTGGCGCCGAATTTCGTCGTTCTGATATCATAAATTAGTTTGCAATCCATCCGTTCTTAGGTATTCACAATCTTTATATTTCACGAACTCACTGCTGAGTGATCTTTGTATTTATATAGAAGACATTTATTGAATTATTGTTTATTGACGTAAGGGTAGTCATTTTGTTCTTTAAACTGCTAAAATATTCTCTACGTCGTGTTTTTCTTCGGATCCCTGAACAGTGAAAGGATTTCTTATAAAAAAGCATATTTGATATCGTTACATAAGTTTTTCTGTGTTTTGTTTATATTTAAAATCCAGACGCACGTAAAAAACACCCTTTACTCAGTAAAATTTTACATTGATTTTGGAAATGAATTGAAAAATGGTTTGCCAAAAAAATTATGAGCAAAGATTTATAAAGATTTCAATAATTTTGCCTGGCAAATTCCTGCTGATTCATCTCTGATTTTGATTGCAAGGAAAAATATTATTGGTGCTACAGCAAATTATGTTTTAAATATAAAGGGTTTTCCAATGAAAGGTATTATTTTGGTATTCAAAGAAAAATGGAATTTTTTGAGATAAAAGATCGGATGTTTATTTCACAATAAAGAATAAATATCCCTTTCATGAAATTTTCAATAACCAATTCGCAAAGTGGAGGTCCTATGTCCTCCATAGCCTCACGAATTCTATCTTTGATGTCTTGAATCGACGCTGGGCTGTTGGCGTAGACCTTATCTTTCAAGTGGCACCAAAAATAGAAGTCGCAAGGTGTTAAATCACAAGATCTCGGTGGCCAATTGTGATCACCTCTTCGAGAGATAACACGGTCCGGAAACTTTTCCCGTAAAAGAGCAATGGTTTCGTTGCTTGTGTGGCACGTAGCGCCGTCTTGTTGAAAGTAAACATTTTCAGATCAATACCATCCAACTCCGACAATAAAAAATCATTAATCATCCCTCGATAGCGCAATCCATTCACCGTAACTGTTGATCCAACCTCATTTTCAAAAAAGTAAGGTCCAATGATCCCACCAAAGTGCCCAAGATGCGACAATTTTGCTAGTTGCATCAGTCAAGATTATTTTTCGATGGAATTCCGGACAATTTTCATGCATTTCAAGGACCCAATCAGCAAAGACACGACGTTGTTCATGATCGGCCGGCTTTAGTTCTTGTGTTAACTGAACTTTATAAGCCTTAAGATCAAAGTTTTTTGCAAAATACGGTGTAATGACGTTTGTGGAATGTCCGATTCCAAAGAACGACGAGGAATGGACAAACCTGGGTTTTCTTCAACACTTTGGGCTAAAGCAGCAATATTGTCCCAACAGCTCGAATTTTCCCACCAATTTCTGTATTGCGGTGCGACAAGGTGCTTTACGACGACCCAAAAATTTGTTTTTGGTTTAGTTTTGCGAACTGTGACTGCAAGCTTTTCACCATTTTTGTAGTGAATTTTAATAATTCAATTGCGTTGTTGAAACGTGTATCGTTCCCTTTTTGTAGTAATGGCGTAGTTTCTACTTGTCAAATATCAAAGATTGATTAATTAATAAGCTTCAAAAGTGACAGCAGCCGAAATACCGGGTGATTCAAAATAACACCTCTTATTTTTCGAACTTATTAATGTTTCTACCTGTAGTTTCTTTTGAGCAATGCTTACTGTAAAATTTAATTGGAGTTGCCTGGATAAATTCGAATATTAAAACCTTACTTAGCAATGCCAAATTTAAGCAAAATCAACCTCAGTGCTGTCTTTTTTATTAAATTCATATAATCCCTTGATGCAACGAATTCTATGAACTGCCGAAAATAATTGGATCTGTAATTTTGTTTGAACTTCACCCAAACATAATGACAGCACCTAAATTAAACTGACCTAAATTAAAAAGTTTTTCTAACAATAACTATTCTCAAACAAAACGTTTGTATGTCTCTTATTTCTTATGTTAGATCACGATCCTGGCCATATTATCAGTTAATATTGACAGCCTTATCAAAAACCTCACATATGAATTTCATTGTAAACTTTACCCTGGCTGGTTTGCTGTTCATAAATATTCTCAAATTTTTAATTATAATCACCTCATCAACGAGTTCCGCGCTGCTTGACCATAAAATGACGTTCTAAATGTTGGCTGGGTTGCCTGGACTAACGTCTGCTAGTTGCTGCACTAGTTCGACATTTTTCATGCTACATAATTCAATACGCTTTTCATATTCATTTATTTTCATGCGTTTTCTCTGGCGCTTTGGCTGCTGACATTGCCCAATCGGTTAGCCATTTTTCTCCACACATACATACATATATCTGAACACTATTGTAGATGCAGATGTAAATGTGTGTGTGTGTGTGTATGCATTTTACAAGTTATTTAGGTGCGAAAAATTACACACACTCCGTTACTGAATGCATATGGATTGGATTTACCTTTTGACTTGAACGCGCATTGAATTCAATTCATATTTTTATATGTATTTTATCAATGAACACAAGAACAAGCTTAAATTGAGGGAAGGGGCATGGAGGGGAGCTGTGGCACAGGAGTGCCAATAATGCCTGAAATGCCATTGACAGTTATGTGAATTTGATTAAGTTTTAAAATACATTGAATGTCAGTTAAAATTATTAAAAGTGGGCGTATCAAAACGCCTACAAATGTTTAAAGTGTTGAAAAATATTTTTCAATGCGCCATCCATCGATTGCTTTGCATGATTTATTATTGAAATTTTAAAAGTCATGCCGAAACTATGCAACAGCTGAGCGTGGTTGAATAAAAAGAATGCCATATTTGGATACCCTGTAGTCAGTAATGTTTTATATCATGTAACATGATGTAAGTTGCATATGAAGGTTGCACCATAGACATGTAGATGTTGGAGGTCTTCTAAAGTTAAGTTTAGGTAGAAACCGTATTTTGCTTTTTATTCCAAAAAAATGTAGAAAGAACATCATTTAAAAAATTATGCGTTTCTGGGGCACTTCTGCACAAAACCGTTTTGTAAAAAACGCCAATATCGAACTTTTTTGCTATTTTGGTACTGACAAACTAAGACTAAATTGTCTATCATATTGAAAGCACTCAATACATAATATGTACCATAAACTGTATACAAAATACGGGTCAGCTGCACGCTTTTTATACCCTGTACCGTATGGTACAAAGGGTATATTAAGTTTGTGCAAGCCGAAAATGTATGTAACATATAGAAGGAGACGTCGGAGACATACCAAAGTTACCTAGAATATGATCAGGGTGAATAAAGAAGTCGATATACCCATGCCCGTCTGTCCGTCTGCCCGTGTGAACGCCTAGATCTCAGAGATGGTAAGAGCTAGAGTTACCAAACTTTCACATTAGATCCCATATTATTCCATAAGAGACAAGTTTATTTTATTTTTTTGATATCGGGGTTAAATTATATAGCTCCCATAGGGTGTTTGTGACGACCTCGACAAAAAAAAAGTTTTAGATGAATAATTCGTTTGTTTATGAAGATATCGTAACCAAATTTGGTATTCGAAAGTTTTTTATAGTTCCCAATTTGTGCCAAATTTCATCCAAATCGGTTGACTATATCATATAGCTCCCATAGAACCGATCGGTCAAAAAAAAAATGTTTGCTTAAAAATTCTTCTGTTTTTGGTACAGGGTATCCTAAAGTCGTCCGCGCCCGACTTTACGTCCGCCATTTTTTATTTTGATATTGTTAATGTTACGATTACGAAATACTAACTGTGTTGAATAAAATACTTTAAAATTTTAAAATATAATTTTTACTTTTTATGGGTGTGATTTACTTAAACTAAACTAGACATTCCATATTTGGTATGTAGACTAGAGCTGGGCTCGATCTTCAATTTGTGATTATCGATCTTTTCAATAGATTCTCAAGCAAGTTAAAACCGCAAATAATCTCAGAAAAGGAAATCTATATACAAAAAGAACATTTATACAAAATTCACTTAAATTTATTTCCATAATTCACAATAACAAAAACACAAATTCAAAACTTCATAAATTACAAGAAAAATTAATAATTCGTTTGATTCAAAATTTACAATATTAAAAAAAAAAAACAAAATATAAGTAATAAATTATTTGATTCAAAATTTAAATCTTAATAAGAGAAAACATAGATTTTAAGTAAAAATTAATTTTATTTTTCCCAAAAATTCACAAATGCACATTTGGATAAAGAAATATATAACATTTTGGGGCTTATAAATGGAAGGTCTATGTCGATTTTTGAATATTTTGAAAACAGGTATTTAGAAAAAGTGGGCGACTTTAAATTCATTTTAGACCCATAGCTTTTTGGGCAAAAAATGCTTAAAATGGCCCAAAGAATCAACTTCGCTGAGAAACCCAAAACGTTTTTTCTGCCTCATATAAATTTTGCTCCCTAAGGTGCATATATAGCAAAGTTGCATGATTCATAAAGATCGATTTTCAATGCAGAAAAATCGATTTTATTGTCAGAAAACAAGAATCGATTAAATTGATTTTAAATCGAATCGATGCTCAGCTCTAATGTAGACACATGTGAGCCCTAGAGGTAGAATACAATCGATGGCACTATCAATAGTATCGATAGTTTCATTTTACGGATACTATCAATGGTTTTGTTATATCGAAGTATAGTATAATTTTAATTCGGGGGCCATAAAAATTATTTAAGTATTCGCATAAAAAACCAAAAAAACGATGCCGCATACCAGAAAAATGACTTCCAAAATTTAAAATTTCATAAAAAAATTTGTTGCGAAAAACAAAAAAAAATATCTAAAAATTAGGTAGAAACAATATTTGACATCCTACATCATTTGGTTAGTCAAAATTTTAACTTAAATGAAAATCCATTCATCTTTCGGAAGTTTAGTATAAGCAATTAAAAAATTTAACTAAAAATTATTAAATTTTCAGGGATATGACTATGTTGGACTAGTTCAGTAGAAGTGGCTTACAATTTGGACATAAGGACCAGACTGAAACCCAAAACTTAGAACATATTTTAGTAAGTATTAGAATTTTTCTCACTTGCTCTATGGTACTTATTTAAAGAATGTGCCCTTTTTTGTGTGCCATATTACACATTGTTCGATAGTATTATCGATAGTAACAATAGTTACAACTATCGAACTATAATCCATCTCAATTAAGCCCTCTTAACAAAGGTATGTTGCCCTAATAGTTACCATATACCTCTCATTTCCTGTAGTCCCAAATTAGGCTACACTATTTGCAGTGTATAACAGCGTCGACTAACTCCAGTTCTGATTTTCATTTTTTTGACATTGCTTTTGTTGTTGGCGCCGTCGCTGCTGTGGCAAGGTGTTTTTGGCAACTTTCACACTTGTCAACTGCAATTTTTGGCTTGTTAGGCGATACTTCAGACACTCTCCCCAGCCACCCACTCTACTCCACCGCAAATTCATACACGGCAACACGCTAACGCAATGAGGCATGGCAAGTTTTGTGTGCTTGCCTCTAGTTGGCTGTATCAACACGTCACAGCTTGTTGCATTTGACGAGTTTAGCCGCCATTTGTTTGCCGCTCACTCCGCTCAGGAGAGTCTACTTGGCATGTTTCATGTGCAACACTGCATGCCACGCCATGATGCACTTTAAATGCATATCGCCTGCCTTTATCACTCAGTCACTTGTGGGTGAAGGTTTAAAAGTGCAAAATTCTACGCGATTTCCGAGCACAGCTTCGATTCTCTTCCTCGGCGCTTTGCTGTCGCAATAAATTGCAGGCAGTTCATTGCCTGCGACAGTGCACCATTTGTACAATTGACAGACGGTGGTGTTGGCCATTGGTGGCAAACGGTCTGCAGTGTGGGCCAAATGAGCGCAAGTAAATAAAATTTACGGCCTTTTGTTGTGCGGCTGCCCGCAAAGAGTGCGAAATGACAACGGAGTTCATTCAACTGGGGCAGGCGTACCAAAGACTACAGCAATGTAGTACACAAACAAGGACAAAAACGAGAACTACAACAAAAATTAAATATCAGAAGCTCTCTCTCTATAGACGAAAATTATATGCTCTTATAAGAGATATTATTTTTGTTCGACTTAAAAACATGTTCTGGAATCAAGCGTCACGCCAGGGAAAGGCTTCCGGGGGAAAGCCGCTCTAAGCTGCCTAAAATTTGTGCTTGAAACTTCAACGAAATGTTAAGTGGATTTGTCTTCATTCAAATAGATTCAAAGATGTTCCGTGAAGCAAGGTATATTTGGCAATCTTCATCTTCTGTCCTTAACAGTCCATCATTAAAATTTTCTGTCTTCCAAGTGCAACAAGCTGACTGATAGACTTAAAACCCCACGTCCTGCCTAAAGGGTATTAAACCAGCGCGAAACAAAAAGTATGCAAAAGCAATTAAAGCGATTGTGTACCAGGTCCGTACTGGTTGCGTACTCACAGAAAATGTAAATTAAATTTAATAATTGATTAAGCATAAATGCGCTGTAGGTTCATCCACCCACAAGAGCATACACTCACCTCTGCACCGATTCCTTCCAGCGTACATTCTCGTTGGCCAATCCATTGACCAGTCGATGCGCCAAATCAATAGTAAAAGCCGTTTTATCCGCCTCTCGTTGACATTTTTGTTTTTCTGCTACGGCATTCTCGAATTCGGCTTGTATTTCGGCCAGCTTGGATTCCAGATTGTTGATTTTGGCCTTTAGGTACTGTAAACGTTCGCGTGCCTCAAGCAGTTCCTGTTGTGAATCCTGTAGTGCCTGCTGCTTGGGTCCAACTATCAAAAAGACCTGATGGTAGCGATGCAAATTAATGACCCACGCGCAAAGGCCCGCAGCGGCTACCGATTTTTGTACAACCTTGTCCGGATTGAACTCGGGATCCTGAGGGTGAAAAAATATTTCTGTGAATTTTTTGTCATGGATCTTTCTCGTGTAGTTGACAAATTGACACTGAACAGAAGCAGTAAAGTTAATTCTTTGAAGTCAAAAATATCTTTGAAGTCAATTTTTTTCAACCTGTGCTAAAACATTCCAAATTGAAACAAAAATTGGGGGTAATTGTATTCTGTAAATGCACTTAGTTTTGAAATCATCTGTAAGTTTTGTTGTTATACGTTCTAAATGAAAATTTGTTAAAAAAATATACTGTAGCGACACTTAAATGCATATTTTTTAGTTGTTTAAAAAAATTTTTTTTTTCAAAAATATTAGAGTTATGTCATAATTTATTATATATTTTGATTTCTCATGAAATCCATATGCAAATTTTGGATTTTTGGTTTACTTTTTGTAAGACTTCTCTTGTTCTATTTTTCTTATAGGAGGTGTGTTCAAAAAGTATCGCGAATTTTAAATTTTCGCGGGTTACGTATATTCGAATTTCAATTTATTTGTGGCGTTATGTTGGTACTCATGTCTCTCATTTATGCCGACAAGCTCGGCCATTTTGAATGTTCACTTAATTGTTGACAGCTGCTTTGCTTGCACGTGTTTTGGCTCGTCTTCGATTTTTACCTTTTCAAAAAAATGGATCAAAGAACCTGTATCAAATTTTGTGTGAAAAACGAAATTAAGTGCGCGGATGCATTCCGAATGTTGACTGTGGCATATGGAGAAGCTACCTTGGACCGAAGCAACGTTTATTGATGGTACAAAATGTACTCAGAAGGCCGAAAAGATGTGAACGACGAAGAGCGTGCCGGACGCCCGAGCACTTCAACAACAGACGAAAAAAATGATGAAGTGCAGAAAATGGTATGGGCCAATCGTCGAATCACCGTTAGAGAAGTTGCTGAGGATCTAGACATATCGATTGGCTCGTGCCATTCAATTTTTATCAATGATTTGAGCATAAGACGGGTCGCCGCGAAATTCGTACCAAAATTGCTCAATTTCGACCAAAAACAGCATCGCATGAACATGGCTAATGAGATGTTGGACTCTGTCCGCGACGACCCAAATTTGCTCCAGAAGGTCATAACTGGTGACGAATCGTGGGTTTATGGTTATGACGTGGAAACCAAAGCTCAGTCCGCTCAATGGAAGCGCCAAGTTGGGTCGAATGTGAAAGTTTTGCTTACAGTTTTCTACAATTGCAGGGGCGCCCCTGCTCACACATCTTTGCTTGTGCGCGACTTTTTGGCCAAAAACAACACATTTAGGATGCCGCAGTCACCGAATGAAAGGACGACGCTTCGCTACGATTGACGAGATAAAGACGGCATCGAAGGAGGAGCTGAACAAGATTAAAAAAAATGATTTTTTAAAGTGCTTCGAAAATTGGAAAAACCGTTGGCACAAGTGTATAATATCTCATGGGGAGTACTTTGAAGGGGACAAAATAGATATTCATAAATAAATAAATAATTTTTGAAAGACACAAAATTCGCGATACTTTTTGAACACACCTCGTTTATCTCTTTTTTAGAACTTTACGGAACTATAGGTATAAATATCTTCTGCACTAATAAAAATAAATTTTCAAATTTGAAATTTTATAGAAGGAATAGCAGGCCAACAAGAGGGTACAGATTAAATCACAATAATGTTTTATTTTATTTTTTTCAAGCAACCTTATATAATATTTTAGTATTACGCCTCAAATGGTATATTCTATAAGTGCATTTTTATTAATCAATTCTCGCTGCAACTTCAATTTTAATTTATAAATTAATTACGGTAGTATAAAACCATTTTTTTTTGTTCGAGGTGCAAATAGTCTCACTTTAACAAAAGTTAACAAATATAATTGTATCAATTTTTATCATTTAATATGGTTCATAATTTTAAATATTAAAATTTTTTTCTTGATTGAAAGATAAATCAATGCACATTCTTTTTAGCTCCATTTTTAACACTTTGCCAGACAAGCGCTCTGTTCCTAAGGCAGTGTTGGACAGTCTCTCAATTAACATAACTCCCGAGGCTATTGCACCAAAATCTGCCGCAGCGCAGTCCGCACACGCATGATCTAAGTATGTGAAATCTCTCACTCGTTTTTGCTTGATTGTGTTGTTGCCTACTGCGCTGCTTACTCACACAAAGAAATGTTTGTTAGTATGAGTTATGCCTACCGCTATTCTAAGGTCACATACCAAAATGAAGAAACTTATAATAAACTGAGCATATGGAAAGTCTGCCTCTTCCAGCTTCCAGCTGAAGAATAGGCAGAAAGAGAATAAAAAAAAATTACGCCAGCGGCTCAGTCGCGTGCTGCAGTTGCGTTGATAATTACAATTAATAAGCTTCGCGTTAGCAAAATGCATTAAAATATGCAAAGCGTGTTAGTGGAATGTTAGCAACACTTAATTTAAGTTGCTAAGTATTCAAAATTATTTAAATAGTAATAATAAATTAAAATTAAATAGTTAAAATTAATAAAGTGCGTATCAAAGTTGTCACTAAAAAGTGCGAAAAGAAAGGCAGATCGGCACTGCTAACTATTAGCGCGTAAATATGTTTTTTTTTGTGTGCAGTGCATTGAGCGTGTGTGTGTATAGAAACCGCAAGCTGATACGAGGGTAGATTGATAAGTAAATGGCCTGGCAAAAAGTGACAATTTTTTGAAAACGTAATAAATTCTTACGATTTTTAAAGTGCTTATTATTAGGCATGGTTATATATATCGTAAAATATTAAAAAAAATATATTCTTAGAGAATGTTTTAAATTTTAGATAAATTTTGTAGATCTCTCTGGCACTCCAAATTTTTTAAATGTGTACGCGTAATTCTTAAAAGTTTGTTTTGTGTGTTTTCTTGTTAGAAAGTATCTCAAGGAATGACTCTAAAAGTACTTCACAAATATCATTTAGCCTTGTTCTAGCTTATTTATATGAATTATTTTAGAACATGCCAACATTACCTTGTTGCAAGAACTACACGCTTTTGCCATCTTCTGCTGTTCTCTATCAGCAACAACTCATGCTAACTAAAAACAAGAAACAAAGGTATTGGTCTTTCATGTTGTTCCTGGCTAAGCCGCTTACTTTTCTTTCAACCCTCGCATGAGTAAGCGCAGCATGTTTTTTTCTCTTTTTGTTGAGTGTTTTGAAACCAATAAGTGTAAATGGTGCGACAAATCTGAGCATTTTATTGCGAATTCGTTCGTATTTTTTTTATTTTTTTTTTTTTGTGTAAGATGAAGTGCGAAAATAGTAAATAAATATAAAATATGAAAATTAAATTTTAAAATTTGTGTCACACATTATTTGCGTTAAGCATTAACCCAAAAATAAAGCTATTGCAGGTAAGTTTCTTTTGTATGAACATGTTGTATAAAAATTGGAGAGAATACCCAGATTTTGTGGCAAATAACAATTAAATTACAATTTTAAATGTTACTTTTTATATAAAGCCTTAACATTAAACAGTTTCTTTAGATTATCTGTATACATATTTTCTGATTACTCTCTAGGTAGGGCCTACGGAAAGCTTAAAAAACGACAATTGACGTTTTTGTGCACAAATCATACGTAATTAAAACATCAACATTGTAATTGCTACCGTCTTTTAATAATTAAAACTTAATTATTTTGGTTTACGCTTTCGGCGCTTAAGTAAGCCTTAAGAAAATTATTCATTGCTTACACTTTGTAAACATAGAATTCAATATTGGTGTATCAAACGATTTAATTTTTTCTACTTTGTGTCAAAATTAAACAACTCAGTATTGAAAATTAAATCTCAAGAAAACACATTAAATTTTAGTTGATGCAGATAAAATTTAAAAACAACTTTTTAAATACATGAATTGGAATGTGTGCTACCTTAGTCTTTTTAAGCCACTTCTAATTTAATCATTTCCTAGAAATTAGTGAAAGAAAACGCGAATTTCTACGAAAAAAATATGTTAGTTCTAAAATTTCACTGAAAAGCCAAGGCATTTATTAAATTAGAACACTTAATTATTTAACATTAGCCAATTCCGTGAATTATGCGGATATCGCATAGAAAAGTTTTAGCATAGCCTTTAATGAGAATTATTAAAGCAACAAATTTAGCTGAAGTTATTTAAATTATTTAAGAGCTGTAGGCAGGGGCGCACAGAGGCTGAAGGGGGCCCAGGGCAGAATATTCGCATAAAAATGGATTATAAATGAAATAGGAATAAAACGAACAGATCAATTTATTATTGTTTATAATAATATAATTTTTAATGTCACTATACAGTTATCGTGACATAAATTTTACATTTCAGAAGATTGAATAAACAATATACCTGCTGATAAATGTTACAACAATTTAATGCAGGCGTTTCCTTGCCTTTCGTGCACTGAACTCTTCAATAATCTTCTCAAAACTGATAAAACTCGCCTTTTCGTGCTCAATGCTGATAATCATTAGGCGATCTAACCTATCCTCGCCCATGGTGGATCTCAATTTATTTTTGATTAGAGCCAGCTTGCTGAAGGCTCTTTCTCCGGAAGCAACAGATACGCAATACAGCAATACATACTTGTGGCAAAACATTCTCAAACCCTCACGCAGATATGAAGTTCATTAGCTCCATGGCAGAATTGGTATCCCATTTCATTACTTTGCGAATCTTTTGCAACAAATCAATTTCGTCTCGCAGATCACTCTCAACAAAATTATTCGGGTATGCGTTTTTCAGTGCAGTTGCTGCTCTTGAAAATCAGCTTCGGCATTTTCATATTCATGTGCAGCGTATTCGAGATCACTCCCACTACCCTGTGGATCAATGATAGATGTGAAGAGCTTCGACAATTCTAATACCCTAGAATAATACGACTCCAATTTGAGTTATACACAAGAAATTGTCAAATTCGTCAAACGTTCAAATATGCGGAGAGAGAGAGAGAGAGAGGGAGAATGACGGGCCAGACCGAAAAATCAAATAAATTCTTCCTTTAAATTCTCACCTGAAAAAAATTACTACGATTTAAAACAAAAATTGCCATAAATTCTGACGGAATTTATCAAAGCGCCTCCGAAAAATGACTATAAACTCTTGGCATCGATGTCAAGGTGAAGCTAAACATATCAGTCCCCACAGGGAAAAAAAGCGTCACTATAGCAGTTATCGTAGTAATTGGGCTTCAAAACTATGCTATAAATTATAGGAGATATGAATGTTTCATGCCGTCTGAAGATGCTTTGCCATAAATTAAGGTATAATTTTAGAGAAAAAACGATACAAATTTTAAGGAATTTTTATGCAAGTTTTTTTTTTTTCGTTTTTTCTTCGTTTTTTTCCATCGGCTTGAGCGGGTCCCCCTTGAACGCGAGGCTCGGGGCAAATAAACCCACGGCCTCCCTCTGTGCGTCACTAGCTGTAGGGCTATCTAAAAGCCCACAAAGATATTTCTTAAATAGCTCGTAAGACACAGCTGTTCATAATTCGGGAGACTAAAATATCTACAGAAGTTGGAAAATGCCAATTTAAATCGGTTCCCTTATTTTTATCGATTTTTGCTTTTAAGGGTGACGACTTGGCACATTATCGTTTATTGACAAACTTTCATATAAATATAATAATAATAAATTATTTGCTTTAAATTCGTTTGTTGTGTTGCTGATTTTGCTTACCTTAAGATACTCCTGCAGCGTTTCAATAATATTGGGATGTATATTATCCTTGTTGTAGTTGAGCAAATCATTAAGAAATTGATCCACACGCACCATAGTCAACTTGGCTGCTTTCCAGCTGCGATCACGTGGAATTTTACCATTGGTGGCCATGAGAACCATTACAGCTGCGCAAACATTGATCACTGCCTTGGGTGGTGAGCCAAAGGATTTGAGTTCGGTTAAATTATTCTTATTCAAGGTATTTAGTGCTGCCTGGGCTGCGACTAAGGCCGGCTCTGCCTGCCGCAAATCCTCCTCACACATCTTGGTCTTAATAGACACATCTTCCTCAATGATGCGCACTCGCTTCTCCTCCTCGGATGCAATATAACGCTCGCGTTTAACTTTTTCACTCTCGGCACTTACAATGACAATTAGTTTGTCAGCGGCAGCGTTTTTGGCTGCCAGTTGGACCTCTTGTATGGCCAGTTGATGCTAAAAGGTTGCAAGAGTTGTAGTAGTAGTACCTAGTATAGTATACACCACATACAGCAAAAAGTGGAGCTTTTATGTGGAGGAAAAAGAAAACTCCAATTAAAAATGGCAGCGCGTGCGTTGAAAACGAAAGAAAAACTCAAAGTAACTTAAAAACTTTGTTGGCAAGATAATTAAAGCCGAGGCACGCTGCCTCAATATTTACACGGTGCAAGTTTCTCACAAATTGTGTGTGCACATACTCAGACACAGTGGTACACATAAAAGTACGCACGGCAATTGCGTATACGCACATGAAACTGAAACGACTTTTGTTCAATACAAACGAATTCAATTTAATTCAATTAGCTTTAATAACATTTTGTTTCCTTTTTACCAAACGAACTTTTTTATATGGCTACAATGAATGTGCGCAACGGATAACCAAGCGGTGCTCGAACAAAACGCTAAAAAATTCAAAGAATGGCCTCGCAAGGTACATCCTTACTTTGTATCTCTTGTGCTGTATATTTCTTTACACTGAGAAAAATTGGACTAAATGTGCGCATGTTGGTCATATTTCTATACGAAATGCTGGATGTGACTTGCTTTAAGATTTTATGATTTCGTAAGGTACTAATTGCGGCTTTTAGTTTGTAGCTTGATGGAAGTTTAAACCGGAAAAGTTTTTGCCAACAGAATATTTTTTTTACACAATTTGACTAAGTTGTGGAGGTGACTGACAATACGAGTTTTGGCTAACTATTTGGGATTTCTTTTTCTAAAAGAAAAATGTTGAAAAAAATGTTTAAAGAATTTCAATTGGCGCTATTAAGAAATTGCGGATTCATTTGGGATATCCTGAACCACCATATTGTGATCAAATCTGGTATATTGCTTAAGAATTCTAAGAGACTAACACAACGAGTTTTGCACTAAAAATTTTTTTGACCGATCGGTTCTATGGTGACTTTATGATATAGCTAACCGATTTTGATTTATATTTGTTACAGAACTTGAGAACTCTAAGAAAGTTTCGTATCCCAAATTTGAGTAAAGAATTTTTAAAATCAAACTAACTTTAATTATACCCTGTACGTCTGCCCGTCCGTCTATATCTATTTATATCCCATATCATTCCATAGGAGACAAGTTTATTTTATTTTTTTGATATCGGGGTTAAATTATATAGCTCCCATAGGGGTGTTTCAGACAACCTCGAAAAAAAATTTAATTTTTAGATGAATAACTCGTTTGTTTATGAAGATATCGTAACCAAATTTGGCATTCGAAAGTTTTTTATAGTTCCCAAGCACTGTAATTTAATCAAAATCGGTTGACTATATAATATTGCTCCCATAGGACCGATCGCCCAAAATCGCTATATTTAATTTTTTAATAAAGATATCGTAAGCAGATTTGGCATTCAGAAGTTTTTTATAGTTCCCAAGCACTGTACAATTTTTCATCAATCGGTTGACTATATCATATAGCTCCCATAGGGCCGATCTTCCAAAAATCGATTTTTCTTCAAAATTTGTTGTGTTTCGTTTGTTTGTTAAGATATTGGGACCAAATTTGGTATTCGTAAGTTTTTTATAGTTCCTTAGCACTGTACTAAATTGAATTCTAATCGGTTGACTATATCATATAGTTCCCATAGGATCAATCGGTCAAAAAAAAAGTTTTTTATACAAAATATGATGTGTTTCGTTTGTTTGTAAAGATATTTGAACCAAACTCGGCATTAAGATCTTTTTTAAGGTATTTAAGCAACTGTGTCAAATTTTATTGAAATCGGTTGACTATATCATATAGCTCCCATAGGAACGATTGGTCAAAAAAAAATGTTTGCTTTAAAATTTTTCTGTTTTTGGATTTTTGTGAAGGAACCGGATTTTACTGCAAGCTATTGGCACAGGGTATGCCAAAGTCGTCTGCGCCCGACTTTACGTACGCCAGTTTTTTACTTTAAGATCTCCTGAAGCACCCCAAAAATATAATAAGCTGGACATTACGGCTGTAATTAGTTTATAGTTCTTTTACGGTTGTGAATTTTGGAACTGATGGTAGAATTTATTAAAAAAAAAAAAATCGAAAACGAATCCGACCATTTTTTTAGGATTAGTTTTGAAAACGAAAGTTTTGTGCTGTAATTAATTTCTAGTTCCTTTACGGTTGTGAATTTTGGAGCTGATGGTAGGATTTATTATAAAAAAATCCGAAATCGAAAACTAAACCGAATCCGACCATTTTTTTTTGGATTCGTTTGTAAACCGAAAGTTTTGTGCTACCAAATTCACTCAAAAGAATTTTTCATATGTTTTGAAACCGAATGTTTTGTTGCAAGAGAAATTAAGATAAATAGGGGACTAGGTTTAAAAAATAAATAATGTTTTAAAGATTGTTTTTATGCTCAAATTATACTTATGACAACTTCAAGTAAGATATAAATTCTGACAAATATTTTCATAAAACCGCAAAAACGAAAACGAATAAAATAGTTTGAATTTGAAGTTAGAAGAAGTTAGAAGCTAGAATTTGATTAAAGGAGTTCTCCTAATTTTTGCCAGTGTAAATGTCACTTCCTTTCACACTCACTCACTCACACTCGCAAATGTGCAGCAGATTTGCAGCAACAACAATTCAATTAAGCGCACTAATTGAATGCCAGCCGCGTCGCCCGGTTTGAAAAAAACGGACGCACAGTCGGTTGCTCCGGTTTTATTTACTTCACAGCATATATACAATATATGCATATATGTGTATAAAGTTACTACTTATATATATTTTTATATATGAACTGCCGCCACATGCATTTTATTTACATGTGGGCGTTTATTTTTTATACTTTTTTATAGTACCCTTTTTTATTTTATTATTTTTATAAGCCTCATCGCACATTACTCACCTTTAGTGTGTCCACCTGTCGGGCGCACTCCGCTAGCTTGGCCATGCCGCTTTGTAGCCGGAATATGCGTTGAGCGAACTCACCGTTTTTATCCACAAACAGTTTGCGGTAGAGAAAAATGTATTCGAGAAAAGTTTTTGGTGTGGTGTAGTTGTAGCGCTTTTCATTTTGTAAATAAATTTTTGATATCTGATTCACTGTACCATGTACATAGGCCATAAAACAACCAATGGACGGTATAAGTTGGACCTGTGGAAATATAGTTTGTCAGTTTGACAGCTGTATCATTTTGACCTGGTTTATATATGTGTGTCAAGCGCGTACTGACCGTTAAAATATGACTGATTTCGTTAAGAAACTTTTGCGAGACGGACTCAAGTGCACTCTTGGGCCATTCGTGAAACCAATCTATGGCTGTACGGCTTATAATTGCTGGAAATTTTCGCGCTCTAATACGCAGAGTTTGGCCAACTGGCGAAAAGCAGAGCACTACCTTTAAAAGGCGGCGCACCTTTTCCACAAAGTAGCGCCAGCAGTTCTCCTTGGTGTCCAGCGTGCCACTTTGCTTAACTTCATTGCGTATGCCATTGATGATGGTTTCCAGTTGGTCATCATTGAAGAGCTCAGGTATCTCGCCAGACGCCAACAAGTCATTTATGAGCATGAGTATGGACTCATCGGGTATTTGCGCATCGGATATAAGAAAAACGGAGGCCATGTTTTTAAGACCCACTTTCATATACAAACCGCCAATTTCCTCCTTCATATCCAGCAGGCCAAAACCGCGTTTAATTTGTATTTGATAGACGTTGAGTGAGGATATAAAGGCAGCCAGGCGTGCCAGGGTTTGTTTGCCAGAACCACCAACGCCTATGAGCAGCGCATTACCACGTGGACTCTCCAAAATGCGATTGATGCTGAAACACAGCAGTATATAATTTAAGAAGTTAGTACTAAGCTTGCTTAACCCACCGACACACATGTATCATAGCATCCTCAAAGAGCACCAGATTCATGTAACCCACCACCTCATTATAACTACACTGAGCCTCCAGCAGCAGCTGATACAAGGTTTCCCAGTTCTTAAGCGGCATATACTTTTGATCTACCAAAGATTGCGCAAAATGACTGTAGATCAAGGGTTCGGCAAAGACAAAATCCTCATCAAAGTCCTCGAAATCTTTTTTGAAGATATCACGTATGGAGGACTTGAAAGACTTGATATCATACTGATCCACTAGGCGATCATGATAAACACGAAAAGCCTCATGCACGTAGAGGCGCATAAGCTCCGCAGGTTTGCTGCAGACCGTACCACTGTAAGAGCTTACTACAGCACCTGCTGAAGCTGGAGCACCCACGCTGTTCATCAAACCCTGATAGATATTGGTCAGGTCGCGTAGATTAAAGATATAATGAAACTTGACTGCAGTGGGCAGAAAAGCGTATTCCACACGACGATGCAAAGCAATGCCAACTTGCACCAAAAGATTACCTATGGAGCGAATTTCCTTGCTAAAACCCTGCGATGGCTGCTCCAGATGGCTGTTTAAAATGCTGCTGTAGATAAAGTGCAAAGTTTCCTCCGCAGGTGGCGCTACAGAGAAAACGCAAAAATGTCGCTGCAGACGTGGATCTATAGTAAAGGAGCCGGCCGTAGGATTCATGCAAGCTGCAAACTGACAGTGCCTTATATCCTTCAGCTGTAAGCGCTGTCGATCGTACCTACATCAAGCAAGTAATTACTACTGTGGCGTAAGAAATTTTACATACTCTCACGTACGGACTTACCATTGCCTGTAATCCATGAACTGACGCATGATGGTGTGCGGTTGCACGGTGCCATAAGCATCCACCTCCGGCATGTTTAGGTCGTTGACAAAATAGATAAGGCGACGCTTTGGCCCGCTGGGCGCATAACAGCGTCCCGACTTTTTCTCCAGCGGGCGGTCTAGCATTTTCTGAAATATTTCCGAAGTGGTATAGTAGTTAAAGTGCATCGTTTGGACTGCGGTCATTTGTGGTGTTGACGACGACGACTTGCGTTGCACGCTGCCACCCATGGCTGCCATGGCAACGCCTGCTGCTGAGTTCAGGGGCTTGCTAGCAGCTACGTCAGCCAGGCCCGGCATTGTGGTATTGGTGCTGACAGGTGTCACAGCAATTTCAAGCAGTTCCTGGGCGCTGGCATATTTGCTGAAGAGTTCACGAAAGATGGCACCCTTACCGCAACCGGAGTTGCCCACCAACATGCAGGCCAGGTTACGGTCGATGAGCAACTTGAGGAAGTATACCAGGCGTGTGGTCTCTGCAGTTGAAATGAGCACGTTCTATGTACAAGAGGTTTAGTTAGTTCTAGCTTGTTTTGCTGACAGCTGGTTGGTATGGTTGATGTGCTGAAGTGGACCATACGCATACGCACCTGCAATGGCAGCTCTGGATCGATGATATTCTCCACCTGCTCCAAAGCGGCCAGCTCTGTCCAACGTTGAAACTTAAGAGTGTGCACGTTTAGTTGATAGTCGAATATTGTGCCCTGGTTTGGCAGCTTAATGTCTTTAAACTCAGCTGTCCACCATTTGTGGAACTCACGATGCCAATCGATAATGGTATCCTGATGCAAAGCCGAACCAAAGCTCCAAACAGTGGCGTAAACAAATATGGTTTCGAGCGCTATTTCAGCAGACTCGTGCGAATGTTCACCATGATGGAGACTATGTGGATTCATGGCAGTGGTGCTAACACCACGTGCCTCGCTTGAGTTCTCACCATCGAGTAGGCACTCCAGCAAATGACAGGTCATTTGTATCATGGCCATGTCGCTGACCGGAGTAATACGCCGAAACTCACGGTGGTGTTGCATAAGGCTGGGAAAGTACTTTTCAAAAAGCGTCGTAAGTATACCACGCTCGATCATGTCGACGCGTGTCTCCAGCCAGGAGGACACATAGCTGTAGGGTATAAAAAAGTCAAAGAAGCGTACAAGAAAGAAAATGGTATAATGAGAAAACAAACATGTACAGAGGTAATGCAAGTAGAGAAACAAACGCGGTGAGTGATGCAGGAATAATGTGGGGGGTGAAAATAAAGGATGCATATTAAATGACCTGATGTGGCTTTTAAAATAATTTCAAAGAAAATGAAGGAAAGCTGCAAGTAAAAGGACGTCTGAACTTTAAAGCGTATGGAGAAACTAATTGAAAAAAAATAAGGCTTATCATAAACTCTGATATTCTGACCAGTTTATTTTACTTACGGCGACCAGCCCAGATCCTGTGGATTAATATACAAAATGCCCGCACGAGAAACCGTAGCCGGTGTTGCAGCCTTCAGATGACCCACCTCAAAGAGTAGTCGCATTTCACGTTTCAATGAAATTCGCTCATTACTGGCTAGTGTCAGTATCTTATTATCATCCATCAAAGTGTTAAGACTCTCAATCCACATGGGATCAATGTCGCCGTCCAACACTATCCATTTTGGATTACCTGGTGGCATGTTTGCTTGTTCGCGCATGATGGACGAAAATAGGCCATCCTTCCACTCACGCGTAGTTGGATTAACAATGCCAAATAGCTCATCATTGGACAGTGCCTTGGGATTGAGCACATGACAGACAGGTCTTAGTTTTTGCATGCGATAAGTTTCGCGCAGCGTTTCCCAAATCTTGGTCTTGCCAGTGCCAGCATTGCCCACAATAAAAACGGAGTGGCGCACATCGAGCAGTTCCTGCAACTGCACTACCTTCATAAGAAAGCTCTCCTCCGGCTGCAGCTTAATCTCATTGACTGCACGTCGTATGGTTTTCTCAAATTCAAAGACGCGTTTGCGTGGCACATCCAGCGCTGGAAATAGGTCACCAATTAGCCCCATAAATATGGGCACATCCTCGGTGACTATCTTTGGTATGTTAAAGTCACGCAGCGCGCGCATTAGCACCTGATCCTCTGGCCGGCTATGGTCATCGCGCTTGAGTGTGCCTGCGACAACCAGCACAGACTTAATCGCACGCAAGCCCCAGTCATAGTGATCCTGTTTCGAGAGCAACTCCTTGCACAGCGTGTACAGTGTTATAAATTTGCGTGCCAGCAGACGTGCATCCTGGAAGCCTTCGGCCATTAACATAATCTCACAAATCAAAGCAAAGTCCGGCACAATCATGGCGCACGGTCGAAACAATGTTTTCAGGTTTTCCGGCAGCTCTGTTCGGCCGGCGTAGCCGGGATTCATGGTGATAAAAATGCCAACCGATGGCTCCAACGAAATGCGCTCGCCCATAAAGATAAATTGGGTTTTATGCATCTGTAAACAGCAGCAGCAGCAGCCGGAGCAAGCAACATGGCACAGCCAGCCACAGAACAGCAAACAAGGTACCATGGTGGTAGAAAAGTAATCAATGTGCAACATGGAAGAGAAAGTACAGCCAGGTAAAATCAATTTGCAACCGTACAAACACATAGAAGGGAAGAGCAGGGCAGAACACACAAACCTTTATCGCCTCCTGTATGGTCTTCACCTGAACGGCGACCACGGACAGCACCTCCACACAGATGCGATTGAACTCGTCAAAGCAACCCCATGCGCCCGTCTGTGCCAGCCCTTTGTAAATGTTGCCACAAGATTTGTAGTCCATTTGCTCCGAACAGTTGAAGACATAAACCATTACGCCCAGTGCGCGACCCAGGTCCTTAGTGGTTTCCGTTTTACCAGTGCCCGCCGGTCCAGCGGGTGCTCCACCCATAACCAGATGCAGTGACTACGTTGATAGTGTAAGAAAAAAGCGCGGCATATGTAAATTACAAGCGGCATTATTTTTGCACTAACGAGTTGTTTAATTTACAAACCGCGGACAAAAGTAACGCATAAGTTAAGCGTGAAGGCGTTTTTCACAACGCCACGGAAAATATATTCCACGAAAGGACGAAAACAAAAAAAAAACGCCAGTGGAAACTGTTTTCAGAGAGTGCGACAAATTGATGGTTGGCTTTGTATTATATTACACTTTTAATTGAACTGTAGTCTTCCTACAGTTGGACAGAGTGATGGAGGCTTAAAAGGCACCACAGGTGTCATAATTAAAATGCCAGCAGGCAGGAGAGCCAGAAGCCTATCCTGGTAATGCATTCGTGCATGAAATATGAGCGGGTGGAGGAGGTAAAACAAAAAAATAAAAATGGGATGCCAAACAACACTCAAAATTGCACGCTGAAAGCGCACAAATTACTTTTATCGAATTTCCGGTTATTTGAGGCACTCACACGTATTAAAACACATGTCTGTGTGGATTTTTGGAAGTGTTTTTGTGTGTGTGAATGTGTGCATGTGTGTATGTGTTTGCATGAATGGCAAAGCCTTTTAATTATTCAAATGCTATTAGTTTTATTCTGTGAAATGGATTTCCGCTGTTAATGTCTTTACCTACAACCTTGACAAGAAACAAGCTCGGAAAACATGAAGGAGTGAAAGTGTTTTGCCCTTGATTTTCTTTGCTGAGGGACATGCGAGTTTTAAAAGGGGAAATCTGCCAGTTTTTATGTAGTTACTATAATTATAGAATGACTGGGTTGAAAAAGGAGCACAAGTGCTAAGTTGTAGGCCGAAAATTCTATCCGTGGAGACTTCGACCCGCTGAACCCTTTACTTTTTCTATCTAAATTATATTTTCAAACGTTTAAGATTCTATGCGTATTCCAAGCATTGGCTTGGCGTTGGTATTGTTATAGTTTTAATATATAATACAACATTTTTATTTATTTAAAGGCCTTTATGCAGTACCTAAAATTAACCATAACAGAACAAACTCCATATAAAACAACGTCAGACAGTTGAGGCGGCGTATACTTGCGATTGAGAGTGGTTTTCTTTGCCTTACCAACATTTTTTATTCTAGGATATTTTTTTTTTTTCCTAAATGGCTTCCCCACAGAGATGTGGGGCACTGCGACCAAAAGGTCTTTTGGACCATACCCTTAAGTTAGAGCAAAAGACTTTCCGCTTTCTGTATGAATTGCAGCAGGTCTTTCGAAGGTATTGCCCTGAGATGAAAGGAACTAATCCGTTCCTTTCCCATGTGACAGGATATGTCCCATACCAGCGCTGGGCATTCAGCGCTGGGTTTCATCATCTTCAAGACAGAGCCTGCAATCTGAAGAGTCCTATAGGCCAATCTTCTGTAGATGGTATCTAACAGTGTGGTAGCCAGATAGATAAGCTATCAGGAGCTTAAGGCCCGCTCTGCCAAGACCTTTTGTCTTGATCGCATCCAGAGGTTTGACAAGCACTTTTGCTTGACGAAGCCCCGGAAGGGAGAACCAGTATCTCCTATGTTCTTCGACGGCACCCTGTCGTGCTAGATCGTCAGCGATCGTGTTACCATCCACTCCCGAGTGTCCAGGCACCCAACATAGCACGACTTTGTTTCGGGCGGACAGGGTTTGGAGGTAGTTATGGCATTCTTTAACCATTCTGGAAGAGATGCTTCAGGATGACAATGCCCTAATATCAGCTTGGCTATCTAAAAAAAAATGCATATGTTTGCGCCCCTAGTTCCCTTGAGAAGGATACTAAGGACGCAGACCTCTATGGCATCAATCTCCGCTTGAAAGACGCTGGGACAGATGCCCATTGCGGTAGAGATTCTGGTGTTGGGTCCAACCATTCTAACAACTACCCCCTGCTTAGTTTTGGTCCCATCCGTGACCCATTGTTGCCATCGGGGGTTTCCACAGGGGCTGTCCTCAGCCCAAGTTTCCGGACTTGGTAGAAGAGATCTAAATTTATTTTTGTGAAATAGTTCCGTGATCATAAGATCTGATCTAGAGCAGATCGATACGTCAGGAAGGGAATATATAAGTGCTGTATGATCAGTGTCACTTACTAAGAGTCCAGATGTGATCTGGATACGTAGTAGACTCTGCATTTTTGACTTTTTGATGAAAATATGCAGTGGTGTGAGTCCAAGATCTGACTCCATGACAACTGTCGGACAGGTACGCAACGCTCCCGAGAGAGATATGCATACTAGTCTTTGAAGCTTTCTGCAGTTATTGATGGCCACAGTTTGCTGCGTCTTGGGCCACATATGTGGCGATAGGCCGTACCGTAGGGGGCTGAAGCCCATGTGCTGAAGAATTTTCTACAGGCCCGAGTAGCTTTCGAGAGCACTTGTTCGAAGTGGGAGTTTCAGTTGAGTCGTTATTCTTGGTCATTATTTTTTCATATTTAAATACAGTCAAATATTATGGTTGGCGTTTGAAATTGGTACATATTCGACTTTGATGGACGGACGGACAGACTGACATGCATTGATTGATACCCGAGGAGAGATAAAGGACTTGAGGCTTATTACGGCTCCTTCTGTCTGTCAAATAAATGGCAAAAATCTAGCAATACCCTTGTACTTGCATATATATACGGGGTATAGATATAGTCGCGAAATTGAATCTGCAAAAGCGTATGGCAAATGGACGCAGATAAACAAATAAAACAATGTTGTTGTATTATTTTATGTCACGAAGTTCACTAGATGGCGCCAGCAGTAATAAAAACCGCTCTATTCTGCCGTGATTGAAATGATAAATATTTAAGGTGATATTTGAGATTTCCGTTGATAGTAACTATTTCTTTGCAAAATATTGTTAATTTAATATGTTTTTCTAATGACGTCACTGGAAATTGGATTTTAAAGAGTATATTACCTGTGTCAGAGTTATATAACAGCGATCCGTCAAGGGTGTAATAACCAGACGTGATGTGTTGCCCAAGTACTCATAGGCATAGCGAAACTCAGCGTCACAAATGTTGGCATAGCAATCCTCATCACCGTCGGAAGGTGCAACAATGCCGCCACTGGAACTGCCCATTTGTCCGTCATCCCAACGATGCCGCAGCTGACTTTGCCACTGAAATGCCAGCGAGTTATCTACCTTGGCCGCAATAATCTTGCCCACCACATCACGTGAGTGCACATCAATGGTGCAAACGGTCATGATCTTTTGGCGATCACCTGCAGACAGCTCTCCCAGCAGCAGATTAATCAAGGCATTCAGCTGTGCTATCTGCCGCTTATGCAGCTCCTTCATGGCGCCCTCATAGCCCTCCTCCATCCAGGCAAAGGCGCGATTAACATCCGCGGTCCAGTTGATTTGACAGCAGGACAGTGCCACCTGTGCGGGCCAATCATAAAGCCACAGATCTCGTGTCTTTTCGCCAAAAGCGCGCAAAGCCAAACGGAACAGTTCATGCAATGTGGTGCGCATTTGTTGTATAACGCCAAGTAGCCAAAGCTCGACACGTCCGCTGCAGTCAATGTATGCCGGCTCAGCACTGGCCGCAGGGGAAACAAAGCGCACATACTCATCATTCTCCTTGGAATGCATGCCAATGGCATTTGTGGTATTTGTCTCAAACTCCAGACGCAAAATGGAGTCGAATAGCTTGATGAGATGTCGGTCTATGACCTGTGGTTGATTACCATTCGAGAGTATGTCCAGCAGATCGGCAGCCGATATAAAGTAAAATCTTGGAAAAGCCAAGCGTTTCGTTTCCAGGTAATCATTTAGTGCCTTCTCGCAAATGGCCAGACGCTGCTGTAGCTGCAACAACTGTGGCAACACATCGGCATGCCGCAGCACAACCTGCATGACAATTCGCACATGAGCAACACGGCCCAGGAGACTAATGAAATCCTCATCAATGCGCTCAAAATTGGCTGCATCAGCTGGCAGCTGAGCGCGTATGTCCGCGGAGCCAATAAAGATGCACTCTAGATAGATCCATTTGCGCTGAACCTCAAACCAGTTGCCTATGAGTGTGTCTATGCCGCTAAGCACACGCTGCCAATGTGTGAGCTTGTCCAGCAAATATTCAATGTGCTTGGAGGTGGATATATTCTGCAGCTGCATTTGGTTGTCATCGAGTGTTTCGATAAGTTCCTCCGAAACTTTAAGCAGTTTTATATGTGGTCGACTTTGATGTGGTTCCAGCTCAAATTCCAAGTGTGCCCAGGTGGCCTTAATCTCGTCGAGTACCTTTGTTACGGTGTTCTCTTTAATCGCACGGTCTACAGTATTCTTAATGTCCTCCTCATGCTGTTGCAGCTGCAGACTGAGCAGTTGAGCCAGTGTTGTGCAAGTGTTGGACTTGTATGAGAGCTAAGGGAGCGATTAGCAAATATTAAGCATACGCAGTGCATGACTGTGTCTTAACGAGTAAGGCTCTAATTAGGCTACTACAATAGACAGAGCCTGTAAGGATTCATCTTAATTAAATTGCCATATTATTTGCCGACTATTGTTATATTTGTATATCTTTGGATGAGAAGCTGTAACTGTTACACTGGGCATTAAATTCAAGTACTATATAATCTGCGCACTTAAATAACTCAACTCAACTCAACTAGCACTGTCTGCGATATACACAAGGCAAAAATTAATTAAAAATTTTAAGAGGAAACCATTCAAGTAGTCTGCTGTCAAAACTCCAGTTGACTGATTCTGAATCATTAATGTGTTAATTAATTTTCCAAAATATGTTGTCTGGTGTCAGTTGTAAGCCAGCTAGCATTCGATACGATACTCAATGCTGCAGGCTCAGGCTCAGCCAGTCGTTTGCCTAGGCAAACATGACGTATACGTAATAATTATCTACGTCTCTTGGCCATCTCATCCATTTGAATTACACTGGACCAGCTGCAGTAGCTATCAAATTCGAGAACCAAATCAGCAACCAGATAGTTATATACAAATTTACTTCCTTTTGTCTATTATTCTCAGAATTTCAATATATTATAATAGGCTACATATACGTTAATATATAAGTGTATTGTATATATATACTTGTAACTATATGTTGAGACCGGCATTAAGCCAACAGAAGCCAATCAATAGGCGATTGGCAACAACACATATATAATTACAATGCCGAGCAGCTGTGCTATTTATAAGCTTATATCATTTAATATTTGTATCAGATCCTTTTGGTTATAGCCCAGTCAAGCAAACTCTAAATTTTGAGTAGCTTTCTAATGTTTTTGCTTATATTATGTATTTTATTTACATGTTATGTACTAACCAACAGCTCCAAATTATGTTGACTTGTTAGCTGCAATTAGAGAAAAAGTTAATTGCTTAATGGCCATTAGTAAAAGCTAATATTTATTGAAATATAATTAAAAAACTTAAAAATTCAAGATCTTAAATTTTAGTGTATTTATCTAGTGCAATGAATAAATGGCGTGACGTTACCTTAGTGCAGGTTGAAATATGTATGTTAACTATTCTTTAATTAAAAATAAATTATTTAGGAAACTTATAGTTATAAATATCGTACTGCTCCAATAAAAATGAATTTTCTTAGAAGGAATATATAGGAGTATACCAGGAAAAGGGTACAGAGTATTAGACTATTGAGCACAGCTACGTAATATATTTTTTTGTGATATTTCGGTCATAGTGAATTTTTATTGGATATACCCATATAAAGGGTTTTTCAATAAGAGCGCTACAAAAGCTTTTTTAAATACAACAAAAACGGTTTTGGATATCAATGAAATTCTTTATTCTTGTGAAAGTACTTTTGATGCCATTATGTATGGATTTGATTTCTTTTACATGGCCACCACGGGAACGTTTGCAGGATTCTAGACGCTGAACCCAAATTTCCACGGTTTTCAAGCATAAATCGACCGATACTGCTGCAATTTCACGTTCGATATTCGTACGAAGTTCATCAATCGTCGCTGGCTTGTTGGCATATAGACATACATGGATAGACATAGACCATAGATTTGACGTAGCCCCACAGGAAATTGTCTTACGTTGACTGGGCCATTTTGTGAGATAACACGTTCACTAAATTTGGTTTTCAATAAATCGTTTTTGACATTCGATGTGTGGCTTATAGCGCCGTCCTGTTGAAACCACATATTGTCCAAGTCCATATCATCCAATCCGGGCCAAAAATATTCGTTTATCATTGAGCGGTAGCGATTCCCATTCACAGTAACGTGCCGGTCTTGATCATCACGGAAGAAGAACGGCCCAATGATGCCGCCGTCCCATAAACCGCACCAAACCGTTTTTGGTTTTTTTCGGGACGCAATGGTGACTCATTGAAATTGTGATATTTTGCTTATTGACGAAGCCATTCAGCCAGAAATGAGCCTCATCGCTGAAGATGATTTTTCCATGAAAATCCGGATCATTTTCAAGTTGTTGCTCAACCCGATTCACAAACATACGACGCTTCTGGTGGTCAAGCGGCTTCAGTTCTTGCTCCAATTGGATTTTGTAAGGATGTACGCCAAGATCTTTTCGCCACAACAATGTCACAGACATGCCCAACGCTTGAGAACGACGAGTGAGAGACTGATTAGGGTCTTCCTCAGTTGATGCGCTAGCGGCAGTAATATTCTCGACACTACGGGCACTTTTTTGTCTCACTGGCACGGGAACATTTTGTACTGTGCCAAATTTTTCCACTGGACGCTTAATTGTTGATCTGGCAGGACAATTATGATGACCATAAAATGGACGTAGCGCTCTTAAAGTTGAGGCCACTGATTCCGAATTTTGGTAGTAAATGTCGTCGTTTGCTGTCCCTATCGGTCTACTTTTCTAGCGTCCCTATTGAAAAACCCGATAGTTGTTTAACAACGAGCTTTTCTAGGACCAATGTGACAAGTGAATATCAACTCTGTGGGCTACGAAAATGTATCTTCCAGGCGTTAGTTTTTATACCCTGTACCGTATGGTACCAAGGGTTTATTAAGTTTGTGCAAGCCGAAAATGTATGTAACATATAGAAGGAGACGTCGGAGGCACCCCAAAGTTACCTAAAATATGATCAGGGTGAATAGAGAAGTCGATATACCCATGTCCGTCTGTCCGTCTGTCCGTCTGTCCGTCCGTCCGTCCGTCCGTCTGTCCGTCCGTCCGTGTGAACGCCTAGATCTCAGAGATGGTAAGAGCTAGAGTTACCAAACTTTTACATTAGATCCCATATTATTCCATAGGAGGCAAGTTTATTTTATTTTTTTGATATCGGGGATAAATTATATAGCTCCCATGGGGGTGTTTGAGACGACCTCGACAAAAAAAAAGCGTTTTAGATGAATAATTCGTTTGTTTATGAAGATATCGTAACGAAATTTGGTATTCGAAAGTTTTTTATAGTTACCAATCACTGTACCAAATTTGATCGAAATCGGTTGACTATATCATATAGCTCCATAGAACCGATCGGCCAAAATAACTTTTTTAAAGAAAAATTCGCTATATTTCGTTTTAATAAAGATATCCTAACCAGATTTGGCGATTGGAAATTTTTTAGACCACTTAAGCAATGTGCCAAATTTGAACAAAATCGGTTGACTATATAATATAGCTCCCATAGGTCCGATCTTCCAAAAAATCGATTTTTTAACAAAATTTGTTGTGTTTCGTTTGTTTGTTAAGATATTGGGACCAAATTTGACATTCGCGAGTATTTTATAGTTCCTAAGCACTGTACTAAATTGAATCCAAATCGTTTGACTAGATCATGTAGCTCCCATAGGACCAATCGGTCCAAAAACACGTTTTTTATACAAAATTCGATGTGTTTTGTTTGTTTGTAAAGATATTTGAAATAAATTTGGCATTCATAGCTTTTTTAAGGTATTTAAGCACTGTGTCAAATTTTATTGAAATCGGTTGACTATATCATATAGCTCCCATAGGAAGGATCGGTCAAAAAAAAAATTTTTGCGACTTTACGTACGCCATTTTTTATTATTTATTTAATGTTTAATATTAATATTTCGGTCATGGTGGACCTTTCTTTCCATTTATTTTATATATTCAAATATATTCAGCAGCTTTTTTAAAAATAACGCAGCTGCTGTTCGAGCTGTTAGATCTTGAAAGGAACTACACTTTCTCAAGAATATTGATGTTCTTTTTTTTATATTTTTATTTTTTATTTTCATATTGATAAATTCTTATTTTGTATATAATCAACAAAACAATTTATACAGTCTAAACGGCTGTGACAAGAGGCTTCTTCTATTAAAGTTTCCAAGCTATTTTTGTGAAGCTCTTCGTACACTCTTTCTTAATTGCGAAATAAATGGAGGAAATATACAATTTAATTGAATCACAATCTAGGATCATATCCAAAGATCGCTCTCCATCACTTGGACGTAAGCTTCTTCACTTTGAAGTGCTTTTCTAACCCAGGAGCTGCAAACTTATCATACATATAGTTCTCTAATTAAACTTGTGCTCTCTGCTGCTGCAAAGAAGGGAACGAATTCAGAAGAAAATTAAAATGTCCATTCCTCATTAGCCTTTATCTCATGGTTTCTATGAATCTCTCTTTTCTCTACACTTGTCTATCCGTATGCCTACTAGTTTCCTGATCGTCCGCCTTGCGTGCCCGATGTTGTCGGTTGTCGGTTTTCTGATATTTGATTTTCCTTATTGCTCCTATTGACTTATCCGTTGGGCGGAGTTCCTAAAAGCCAAAAGTTGTCTGTCGTACCTGTTCTCTGGCACATCTTCAATTTATTGTATCTGTATTGGATCAGCTTATAGTCTGTGATCTATTAATTCTATTTGCTTCAAGTATTCTAATTTCAAAATTTTGTCTTCGTGTTGCGCATCTGTTCTAATCTTCTTACTAAGACAATCTTTCTGAACCTATATTTACTTCTACCACGTTCCTGTTCTGCAATTCTAAACTCTAAGTTTTCTCACAGCTGTGTTCCTTACTTCCTCTTCTCGCCTAATATCTTCAACGTGTCTGCTCTGCGATCTATGTATTACATCACTCCCCTGTCCTGCAATCATGAACTCAAAGGCTTCTCTGAACTGTTTTCTGTAATAGTTATTTACTCTTCTCGCGTAATATCTTTAATGTGTCTACTCTGCGATGTATGCCCTATATCCCTCTCCTGCTCTACTTTTCTATATTCCAAATCTTTTCCGAGATGTGATCTTTGCATAGTATTAATTGAAGTGTCACTTGGTGTCATGTTTTTACTTCAAAGCATTTGTATTTAATTCTTAACTGGTTTTATTTAGGGATCATCCATAAATTACGTGACGCTGATTTTCTTCAAAATTGATCACTTCCCTCCCAATTGTGACACAATAACGTAATATTTTTGAAGATTTTAAATATGATTTTTGTCCCTCGTGACGCTTTGCCAAATCCTCACTCCCCCTGGCGTCGCGTAGTTTATGAATGATTCCTTATATCTTTTAAAGTTTTCATTTGATAATATTTTCGGAAATTTTAGATTAAAGAAAATAATTGGTTTTGGAAAATTAATGAATTCGGAAATCTATACGCAGAGAAGGTACTTATATTCTGCTAAAGAGTTTACTGCTTAGTTAGAACCAAATTGACATATTGATTGATTTTAAGGTACATAACATTTTCCAAAAACCTACAACGACTTTACAGACCTTAATCTGAGCATTGCAACGATATCCTTGACCTAATTCCAATCGGTCCAAAGTCTATAGCTGTGCGCTCAATTCCGTATACTGTTAATCAAACAAATCACCTGCTAATGTGTTTGCAACAGATGCACATAGGAAGGAACCCACAGGCAACCACTGCAACCGCTGCACTCAATTCTTGTGCATATGACGCATTGTTATGGGAGAGCGTATACCATGGTGCTATGGCTTAGTTGCGCAGCTCATTCACTAAGTCCATCCAATTGTCTATACTTCAAACGATTGCTCATTATGCTTACCTTTGTCAGTTGCATCAACTCCAGCCAATGACGCTCGGTAATTGCTGGATTTTGCAGCTCGGCAATGGCATGCAAAGAGGCCATCAGTTCACGTAGCACACTCACAATGTAAACATATGGGGCCCAATCTCGGATGCATTTGTCAAGAGTACGCAGATCGCGCGTAAACTTCTTGCACTCATGCTCCATGTCATCCGTATCGATGAGCAGCCAAGGTGTCGCATGCCAGTCAACAATGCATGACTCAATGACGCGCACAAAGTCCCACAATTGCTGCACAGTAGTACACAGAGAGAAAAAATGTATTCAGAATTATTAAAAATGAAATAAGTTTAAGAACTATACAAAAAATCTTAAAATCTTTCATGAAGATTTAGATAAGGCATTTAGTATATCTTCAGACTATGAAGCTATAAATATATATTTTTTTCAGTATTTTTATAATACCAGAAATGTTTTTTTTCCCATTTTAAAAGCCATTTAAATGTACGTGCAGAATATGAGTTAATTGAGTATTATGTTATAAATAATCATCTACTACCTTGATCAAAATATCCCGGAATCATCACCATGTGGCGCTCTCAGTCAACCGATTTGATCTCTCTTTTTTTTTAATTGCCACATGTCTCAGATGGCTAGACGGTTTTGATTCCGGGAAGTTTTTGATCAAAGTAGTATAAGTCCACTGTTACACTACACTATAACAATTTCCTAAGTAAAAAAAATAGTCCAAATATAAAGGTATGATTCTCAATAGTATTAAAAATATTTAAAGTAATTTCTTTATCAGAACAAGTCCTTTTCACACTTTAAGTTACTCTATTTCTTAAATTCAGAATTCTTCCCCAATCCAAATTATTATTATTCCTTATTTTTAGTCTATTTACATCTTGGGTTCAGGCCATACTTCAGTACTAATTTTGAAAAAAACTTCAAAAAATATTATAATTTAAAAAAAAAATGCTAGTAATTCATTTAGTATATTGAACTCATAACAGCATTAGAGAGAACACTTAAAATAATGTTGTCTTGTTCTTAAATAATTGCGGCATATTTTATTATAAGCTCATAAAATATTTTAATTTTCATAAAGTACTGGAATACAATTATCCAATTAAGAAATAGTTTTGTACAATTTAAGCACAATATTCATACTTTTTTCTCTCTGTGTAGTGAGGCTATGCTGCAGTTTGTGTATGCAACTGCTTGCTTACCTTTACACGCTTCAGCTCCCCACTGCACAGCTGCAAGGTGGCTGTCTCGGGTGGTGCAATATCCAACAACTGGGCCCAGCGTGCATAGCGTCGTTGGGCTCGTCCAAAGTCATGCAACCGTATGTACGCATCATCACAGGCTTCATATACATCTGGACAAGGTACGCTGAAGAACTGCAAAACAGTCAAAGCCTCAAACAGGGATTCAAATTGAAAGCCGGAACTAGTTATCGAACTTTGTTTTTTTTTTTTTTACTATTTTGGCTCGAAAATTATGATGAACAAAGCTTCAACAAAATTAAAAAATTTGGTACTGTCGAGGTAGTACCCGACAATGGAATATCCTGTACTTTTTCTCTCGAAAAAAATTTGTTCTGCATATTCCTACTAAGAACTTTCCAATTGGAATTAATTTTTTTTTTGGTGAAATTATATATATTTATTTATAATATTTATACCTATAAGTTCCGAAAATGTTTACCGATTGTGATGAAACTCGAAAGTTACGTCAAAAAAATAATTCGATAATTTTTTTTCGTGCTCCTAACTCTTTCTTTTTTTTTGCTGTCGCTATCTTCTCAAATTTCCCTTAACTCAGAATCATGCACCAATCATGTAAACTCAGGACGAATACATAAAAAAATTTCTCACGAGAGAAATAGAAATTGATCTAGACATGTCCATTGATATTTTCGTCTGTCTGAATGCCCTGACACTAGAACCATGAAAATATTTGGACATCTTATGTGATCAACCAGATCAAGTTAATAATTTTTCACCAAACAATTACAAAGTCACTTGGCTTAAATTTTGAAAATAAAAAACCTTTTTTGATAAATTTACAGGTTAGGTTAGGTCGAGTAGGCTGAGTCAGTGATTGAGATCACCCAGAGACGTCCATTGTGTTGCTTAATTGTGAAAAAATGAGGAAGAGAATTTGAGAAGGGGAGGGATGGAGAGGATCAAACCTTTAGGATTGGTTACTTAAGTCTCTCTACTTGCAAAACCATTTAGTGGATTTGATTAACGTAGCCAGAACCGCTAAGGGCCAGATTACCTAGATCCTCAAGGAATGGTTTGCCCAGAAACTGGGTTCGTCTTCTTCTTTTTAGTATAATTAAAATCGGACCATATTCATATTATAATATTTTGGCGGCGGGGCAGTTCACTCTTACTGGGCCTTGTTCCTTCGTAAAATTGCAAAAGCGGAAGTTTGGTGATAAACCGTAAGAAATTGTCGCTGGGGACTGAGGCGTGGTAAAAAAATGTATATATGTTACTATCTATAAACTCTATAAAATCGGATTAGTTTCTTTACATATATTTTGACTAATTTTTAAGGGTAGCTTATAAGTTAAAAATGATTCCCTGTTAGGTCGCTTAGAGAGGCATAGGGGATCTCTATTAATAACTGTTCGAACAGAACAGGGACCTACAGTTTATAGCCGAATCCGAACGGCGGTGTCTTTAATTAATAGAGATTTTCAAGTTAAAGGTCAGGTTTTATTTTCGTTAAAATTTTACTTTCTCAAAGGTAGCAGTAAATCAACTTCTGTAGTATATATGTTTTTTAAATTGTAATTTCCGAAGTTGGGAGTAGAAACCTGAATACAATTGAAGAAGAATTTTTGGTCTTTCAGATGCAGGCAATACAAACAAGTCGAATTCAATTGCTATATTGTGCATCTTCATATTGAAAAAATTAATTTTGGCTTTTACAGAAAAAATAAATAATTGATAAATAAATAAATCATAAAAAATTATTTTTATAAAAAATACGTATGCTCTTTTTTCTACAAAAATGGAACAATATAATGTCAAAATACCAGACGATGTTCCAATGTATTCCGAAAGAAAATCGTCCAATAATGTCTAAGTTCAGAATAATGTTTAAATGAGGGAACGTAAACTTTATAATTTTTAAAATAAAAATCTTCAAATAAGTATTATTTTTTGATTTTTTTCATTAAAATCGCAAATTTTTTTTTTTACTTTTGGACCTTTAAATAAAAATTATGGAATAATATTAAAATGCCAATTTTTATTTAACAATTGCGAAATAACCCTTTTTTTGAACTCCAATTATTTGTACTTCATATCAGGATAATTTCTCTCTAATTTAATGAATCGAAAAGTTGACAAAACAAAGCTTAAAAATGTATCACAAATACTTTCAATGCTTCGTCGCTCACACTGGAATCGGAACCATTGCCAATAAAAATTTTACTCTGAATCCCTGACCGTGACAAATAGTCCCATGTTCGTTTGATGCTTGGCAAACAGCATGGGATCCATGGAAACTTACCGGCATTCGCTGGAATTGCCTTGCATAGCTCTGTAGATGGCAGGTGTGGAGCGCTATAAGGGCAGTGACGCGCTGCTGCTGATGGTAACGCGTATCCTGCAGCGCTTCCTGCTTGGCCACTGCATTGTCCTTCAAATGTTTCCATTGCAGCGGTAGCTGCTCAATGCTACGCAGCAGCTGCATTTCAAACTCTACATTGTAGGTCTTTAACAGCGACATGATGTCCTTGAGTGGCTTGAAAATATTGTCAGCATAGGGCTCACGTTGCCTGATTTCGGCCATGATGGCCAGAACGCGCAGCAAAGCTCGAAAATCTGTGCGTGCTATGTGCAATTGGAGTGTCTCATGGCCACGTGCTATAAACGCATTCAGCTCCTAAAGGCAAAATATATAAACAACATTTGTTAAGTCTACGTTTGGGTGTCAAAAAAGTCCTTGGAGGTGTTTTAAGCATAAGTAGGTTTCTAAGGCTTTTCTATTTATTTATGCAGCGTATATCAGACTACTCCAAAATAAGGATTGTGGGATATTTTCTTCTTTAAGTGTAGCTTGATATTTGCTTAGTGCAATAAATTATTGAAGCAAGTTAAAATTTATATTTTTATTGCGGAAATAAATTCAAAATTTTCTTGACTAAGGCCATTTTGTCACAATTTTCTTAGACCCTTATCATTTATATTCGACGGGGCTTAGAACGGTATTTGAGTCCAGTGCAATAATTAATATTTTATTATTATTATAAAAAAACGAATTAAGCTTCTTTTAGAATTCAAACTTTTTAAATGCTTCTTAATATATAAACAAATTCTTCAGCAGCTACATGGAGCTATATAAAAAAAATACTAGAAAATACTTAATCCTTTTACTTCTAAAGCCACTTTGACAAAATGAGAAAAATATACGCTTTATATATTAATCCGTAATGATTAAACATTTTTTAAAAATTATTCTGCACTTTAAAGTTATTTCTGTGCCAAATTTTATATTTTATATTATTTTTCGAGAGAAAGATTCAATATTCGATTGAAAGGTGAAGAGCATAACATAGTTGAACATAGTCATATAACAGTTATAACTGCTGGAAAACATCGATGCATCGATATATTGAAGCTTAAAATAATATAATTAACGGAATAAATATTCAAAGACGGCACAGTATGTACAATCCTTATATTAACTTAACTAAAACTTCGATAAATCGAAGTCGATCACCTAAAAGCATCGAAAACAGGCGTTCGAATAGAATTTTCGTCTCTAAATATAAAAAGACCGGCAGGAGTATTCAATCCTCAAATATCTTGCTTAAACTTCGATATATCGATACATCAGCATGTCTTTAGATCTTATGTTGAGTCTTTCTTCTCATTTTTAACCCCCGACGCAAAAAGAGGGGTGTTATAAGTTTGACGTGTCTGTCTGTTTGTCTGTCTGTTTGTCTGTCTGTCTATGGCATCGTAGCTCCCGAACGCATGCAGTGATTTCAATTTAGTTTTTTTTGTATTAAAGGTGACTTATGTGCGAGTGTTCCTAGGCATGTTTGATAAAAATCGGTTGAGCCGTTTAAACGTTGTGGGGAGTGAAAGTGGGGAGAATGCGTAAAAAAAAGCAAACGAGCTTGACCTTAAATGTGATCTATACCTTAACAAGAATCTAAATTATAGTAAGTATATTATAATATACTAAAGTCTAACTTAACCTAACCTACCTATAAAAAGTATGAAATAAAAAATTAAATTAAAAATTTAAAAAACCCCCGAATTTTCATTTAAAAAGTAAAAAATAAAAATAGAAACTTAATGTTAAAGTACCTAAGAATCTATTAATAATTCTAAAAAAATACGTCGCGTTGGGGGACCGCTCCTAACTAACAATTTAAATACAAATAGTCTAATTAAGCAACAAAGATTAACTTAAAAACAAAATTAAGAAAATACTTCAAAAAAACTTTCATAGAATTACTTCAAAAAATTTGCATGTAAGACACGACCGTCAACGACGTCTGCCCTCGCGTGTCACCCAACGCGACGTATTTTTTTAGAATTATTAATAGATTCTTAGGTACTTTAACATTAAGTTTCTATTTTTATTTTTTACTTTTTAAATGAAAATTCGGGGTTTTTTAAATTTTTAATTTAATTTTTTGTTTTCTTCTTTTCGCTCTTCGTAATTTAAAGGAAACTAACCGAACAGAATATTCAACCTTTAATTATCTTTTTTGAACATTGATATATCGATACATCAAATATGGCTTCAGATCTGATCTCAGATCTACTCATACATATTGTCTTAATTGCTTTAGACCTGTACGCAGCAGTCTAAAAGGCTACCGAACAAAAACTGCATCTTAATTAACGAAAGAATTGTCCCACTTATCGAAGTAAGGTATTATACTGGTATTTTTTATGGTGCTTGTTGTAATCTGTGAGATTTTGTTGAGGAATTTCTCATTCAACTGATCCTGATGCCGAAGCATTTAAAGGTGTTAAAAAAATCATAAATATTCGTCTCATTCAAGTGCATTACAACTTTTAAATAATGAAACAACTTTACAGTGGCGGATTTAAGGAAAAAGGCCCAGTGGGCCAAATTACTTCAGGGCCCCCCTAGAAAATTGCGTTGTGTCAGGTGTTCCATGAAAAGTGAAAGATTTATGTTTTAAGAATTTAATGAATATAAAAATGTTTTCATTTATTCATCGGGCATTATAAAAGTTGTATTGTTTTTAACAGAGAGAAAATTTATATATTTTTGAATCCTCTTCTCGCTTTGTTCTCCAGATCAATTTGATTGGCGACTTTCTGTTCGATAAAAAGTATGCTGAAATCGTCCACTCATTGTAGAACGTTGACGATCTTTGTGTCTCTTCAGTGAACTCTTTGTTCGTTCGGCGCTGGCAGTGCTGACAGGAAGGGTCACGAATAAACGCAATAAACTGCAGCACTCAGGGAAATGGACTATGGTTGGTAGAATCTTATTCTTGTGAGAAATATATATCCGCAAAACTGATTAACTCATACTTTAGAGCAGTTGTAAAAAAAGTTGAATATTTCTCCATCAAATTGCGCACTTTTTTTTAAATTCTTTTTCTTTCATATTTTTGAAGGATTTGGGTTGAGTAATCCGAAAAAGAGTTGGTCTCATCAAAACCTTTGGCCCTTTCTTGTAATTCACTGCACATTCTGTCCATAACTACAAAGTTCCCAATGCGATGTTTCATTGCCTTACCCAGAGAACTGTCTTCTGCTTTCTCGCCTGGCATTTTATTCGTTCATCGTTATCTAATGATCGGAAAATCCGGATTCTTCCATCTCATCTTCTCCCATTGAGATTTAGCTTTCGAAACGAAAGAAGCATACTTGCTCTCCTCACGCAAGTTTTGCAAGTTCTTCATTACATTTTCGAGACAATTTTGGGCCATCAAAAGATCAACTTCTTTTTTCTGTAATTGCACTTCAGCAATGCCAATGAATGATAGGACTGAATGCCACCATGTCGGGTTTAGTAAAAATAGCCAATTGATCGTCGAAACTAGAGAATTATGTTATTATATACCGAAAGATTTTGTATTTTGAGACAGATTTTTGCTTTCTTCCAAAAGGTTTTCCCATCGCCGATGAGACTGCGAGAAGTGATTGAAAATTCGCTGTAATGTTGTGAAAAAAAGTTTGATTGAAGGGCTGGCGAATTTTTCAGCTGCAAGAGATAGGACCAGGTTGAGTTGATGCGCTGTACAATGGATGCAAGGAACGAAGGCCTTCCCCCCAACATATAATCTGATTGACCACATAGATGCATTTTTTCGAATAGATATTTTTCAAACAAGACCCCAATAATGTCATGAGAAATCGAGACAGCATCCCCTTTTTTGATTCGAATGAAACTTAAAAAACGTTTTTTGATGCATAGTATCTTGGCTTCTGTCTCATTTTTTGGATTGTAACGTATCACACCAATATAGCCATTTGGTCCAAGTGAGTAACATCAGTTGTCGAGTCAGCGATCAGTGTGAAAAATTTTGCTTGTTTGCATACATTAATAATAAAATTTCGCGTTTAATCAGCCAAGATATTCAATAATTCGAAGACAATCGTTTTGCTGAAGTACTTAGTCCGATTCGAGGATTCGTTGTGATCATGTAGAGTCGAGTTATGTGGGGAGATGAGCTTGATGATAGGCAAATATACCAGTATTTTCTTCATCCATTTATTCATTCTGATAACAGGGGCCCCTGAATGAAATTTAAACTTGTGCTGTCCACAAGGGACTCACCGAAACATTTTTTCAACAAAAAATAAAAAAAGAAATCGAAGGTGTAACTTTCAGCAAGAGGGGCCCTGAATGCATTTCGTCGGGGAGGGCCCAGTGGACAAGCGCGCTTTTGCCCACCTGTTAAATCCGCCACTGCACCTTTATAATTTAATTTATCATTTAAACGTTTTTTTGTTTACTTTTTAGAGCACTACTTGTTCCCTAGACGGCTTACAAAATAATAAAAGCCTTTGTAAAAAATATTTCACAAAAATTGTTTCTATTGTTGTAGCTACTTAAATTTTTCTACAAAATCGTAAGGCAGCACTGTTTGTTGACCTCGGACATCTGTGTACTGCCTCAGTAAATTTCGTACTGCTGCGTACAGGCCATTTTTTTGCCTGTTCCAGCTTCTAGCTTACCTTAAGTGTATGCTGCACGTAGCGCAGTAACCATTGCTTGTAGAGATGCGACCATTTGCAGGTAAGATTCAGCAGAGTATATTTGAGGGGCTTTATGTCCAGAGCCAGCCAGCCATTGATGCAATGACGATTCTCACATTGGTCAATCGTCTCGTGAAGTTCATTATAGCGCTCGATCTGTTAGAAAATATATTTATTTTTATATATAGTATATATACATATGTATGTGTTGACAACTTGATTTAAGCAACTAAACGAAATTTATATGTTAATTTTTTGTGCACATGTGTGCGCAGAGCTACAATATCCATACTATATTTATACAGATGTAAATGTATTCAGGCTTGACTTTTGGCAATATGTGTGAGCCAGTGTTGTAAATGGTCGAAAGGGATTGAAGCTTTTTCGTATATTAAACACGCACCAGCTGCGCCAGTGCCGCCTCAATGGCCGCTCATAAATAAAATGCCGGCCAGTGATTTTCCTATTTTATTTGACCGCACCATGCATTTTCCGTCATGATTTGTTGTTGGTATTTGTTTATTTTCTTTATTTGTATTTGTGTTTGGCTATGCATTTTGTTTGTGTGACTGTGTGTGTGTGTGTGTGGCTGTGTGTGATTGTGTTTAACGCCTTATTGTAATTTATAGCTCACTTTTCGGGGCGTTTGATAATTGTTTAAAGAAAATATTACGCATACGCCTGCGATTTAAATGTAAACCAAGTCAGCAGCTACCATTTGGTTTTAGCCAACATTTCGACTCGATTTTGAAGCAAAACTCCAGGCGTTTGCCATTTCACTGCCCGGCCACACATTTGACCCTAAATGGTCGACATTTATCAAGCGTTATTGGTCTCAGGGGTTATACTACGTAAATTGTGTGGTTGCCAATTGAACGACCCATCGTTCCTGCCAAGAGCCAAGAGCCAACAAGCTAGTCAGTGCAGCTGTCTGCCTTTGTGTGAGTGTATCTATGTGTATTTTTTTTTGTGAAGCGTAAGTGTATGTGTGTGTGTGTGGCTTTGCACTTCTGTATCTTGACTTGTTTGGCTTTATTTTTTCTTTTAGAATATATGTAGGTAGGTACATATATACTCTTTATTGAGAAAAAGCATGACAAGTTTATTAAAATGTTGTTGGAGTGTAGACAGTGTGAAGTTTTGGAAATCTATCTAACAAAAATTGACGAGTACAACAATGTTAGTGAGCTAGCTGAAATTATTATATTATATTTATTGTAAAATTTAATAAGATATAAAATAGTTGGGGTAGTAATAACATTTATAAGAAGAAATTCAGTAAGCTAAGGTGCCTAGAAAAGTTTTCAAATTTTGCCACTGAGGTATAACAAAAAAAATAAAAATCATAAGTTATCTTACTTTATTTGAGTATTTGGGATCTGTCCATTTCTAATATAATATTTAAAAAAATTGATTTTGATAAAAAAAATACAGAATCCCAAGAAGTAGCTAGAATTTGAAAGAAAAAACATCTTGCGATATTGATTCAAATTGATTTATATAAAAATTATAATATGAAAAGATTTAACAGTAATCCGAATCCGAGGTCCAAAAAACCTCAGCACGTCAGGGTTCTGACATAACTTCAATTCAAATCTGAATCTTTTTTAAGGTTATGTCAGAGCCCTGACGTGCTGGGGGTTTTTGGACCTCGGATTCAGATTCAGCGAATCCGAAAACATATAGTAAACATGGTCTGACGTCCAGACCCGAACAAATATTTCTTTTTATGTGGCTATGTAATCACAACAAATAAAGAACGGATAAAAAATATTCCCAAAAACTTTACTTGCTTTAGGCCTCGAACTACATCTTTAGTTTGCAAAAAGCGCTGGGACAGTTTCCAGTACCTTATCCAGCTAGTCCCTTTCGCGTTCTTTTAAAGGTAGAATTCTTTCCAAAAAAAGCTTTTTTGTTTCGAAAAATATGTTTTTTTGGGCATCAAGCGACAACGTCGCACAGTGGCACGGAAGCTGAAAATCCGTTGCAAAAATCGTATATTCTAAGCAAATTGAGATATTTTTATGAATTAAACTTGAAAGAACAATTTTTAGGCTTTAATATAGGTATTCATATATGGTGATACGATATCTTAGAGTTGCGCAATATGTTGTTAAAGTTGGATTATGTTGCCTGAACAATATTCGCTCTTGAACAATATGTACATATTTTTTTCATATTTTCTAAACCATATAAGATATTATATATATGTAGTTAAAAGGAATATGTTCAGGCTTTAAAATACGAACTCATATGTGATGATACGGTATCTGAGAGCTGAGCAATATGTGGTTGAAGTTGGATTTTGTTGCCTGTGCAAAATTTGCCATATTTATGAAGAAAATTTTAATGATATATTTTTTGTTCATATATCAGCAGTTTTTTGTAAAATAATCATCCACATTTACATTTGAAGGGATATCCAAAAGACTTAACATTTCTTTTGAATAGCTACTTGGCAATTCTGTTTTGGATCCCACATGTCTAAGGGATGCAACCAGTGGATCTGAAGAAGGTGCTAACATAGCCGATCCAATTTTGTTGTATCTAGGAAGAATATTGACATTGTGCCGAATTAGCGAATCCTGCAATATAATATATTTTCCTTGGACAGATTCAAATCCATAAACAAAGCCTCTTCAACGCTATACTTCATAGGTAGAGAATTTGGTGGTGTGGGGATGCTTTCCTTTATCCTTTTAAGGTGCAAAGGGTTTGCATCAGCAACAGCTTTTGTTATATGCGGCCTTATATTTTCATCATCCTTCGTTTACTTTAATGATCCGTGGCTATATCATCTGTGGCATCGGCAAGTTTTCTCTTTCGAGTAAAATTTGAGCACCCGTCCAAACATTTGGTAGGTCTTCCTCTGTTTAGGTGCGTAGACGTTTGGGGTTCTTCTGAGAAATTTTCGATGTGAGTAACTCCCATTCGCCAGTTTTCGTATCTCTTAATAAATTTTTCTCGGAAGTAATTATCCACTTTTTATACCCTGTACCGTATGGTACCAAGGGTATATTAAGTTTGTGCAAGCCGAAAATGTATGTAACATATAGAAGGAGACGTCGGAGACACCCCAAAGTTACCTAAAATATGATCAGGGTGAATAGAGAAGTCGATATACCCATGTCCGTCTGTCCGTCTGTCCGTGTGAACGCCTAGATCTTAGAGATGGTAAGAGCTAGAGTTACCAAACTTTCACATTAGATCCCATATTATTCCATAGGAGGCAAGTTTATTTTATTTTTTTGATATCGGGGATAAATTATATAGCTCCCATGGGGGTGTTTGAGACGACCTCGACAAAAAAAAGCGTTTTAGATGAATAATTCGTTTGTTTATGAAGATATCGTAACCAAATGTGGTATTCGAATTTTTATAGTTCCCAATCACTGTACCAAATTTGATCGAAATCGGTTGACTATATCATATAGCTCCCATAGGACCGATCGGCCAAAATAACTTTTTTAAAGAAAAATTCGCTATATTTCGTTTTTTAATAAAGATATCGTAACCAGATTTGGCGTTTGGATTCGACAACTTAAGCAATGTGCCAAATTTGAACCAAATCGGTTGACTATATCATATAGCTCCCATAGGTCCGATCTTCCAAAAAATCGATTTTTTTTACAAAATTTGTTGTGTTTCGTTTGTTTGTTAAGATATTGGGACCAAATTTGACATTTGTGAGTATTTTATAGTTCCTAAGCACTGTACTAAATTTAATCCAAATCGTTTGACTAGATCATATAGCTCCCATAGGACCAATCGGTCCAAAAACACGTTTTTTATACAAAATTCGATGTGTTTTGTTTGTTTGTAAAGATATTTGAAATAAATTTGGCATTCATATCTTTTTTAAGGTATTTAAGCACTGTGTCAAATTTTATTGAAATCGGTTGACTATATCATATAGCTCCCATAGGACCGATCGGTCAAAAAAAAATGTTTGCTTAAAAATTCTTCTGTTTTTGGTTTTTTGTGAAGAAATCGGACTTTATTACAAGCTAGTGGTACAGGGTATCCTAAAGTCGTCCGCGCCCGACTTTACGTCCGCCATTTTTTTATTCTGAAGTAAATTAGATTTAAGTTTCTTCAATATTGAGTTCTTTTCTGGTTTCCGAATCGAACTCATTCGAACTTTTGGAGTTTTTGAACAACTCAAATAATTTAAAGTTTTGCAAAGACATCGTTACACTTATAAAATATGCTTGCGAATTATATTTAAAAATACTTTTCACCGCAATATGTGTTCCTGTAAAACAATACAAGACTATGCTATTTCAGAAGGATTCAGGAAAATATATAAAATTTTTAAGCCTGTTTCACAAAACTTGTAAAAGGTAAAAATTAAATTACACAAAATGTTTTTTTAGTTGGTATCTAATATTTCATTGTAAAGGGAAAGGCTGCGCGGGGGCGGGTATTCAGGGTGACACAAATTTTATACAGCAGGCAAATAAATTAATAACAAAATCATCTAAAAAATTGGTTTTATTAAACAGCTTTTTTATTTTCTTCCAAAGTTGGAATAGTGGTCCAAATATAGTATTTTTACAAAACAACTTTAAACATTAACTTTTATTAAAAAAATTGGGATTTTTTTTTATTTAAAAATTTTTATCCTAATCCAAGTCGATTTCATTTTGGGAAAAGATCTACCAGGAACTGATTCTACAAACTAAGATCACCTCCTCAAAAGCTTTCTCTCCCAACACATCTACACTATTCCACTGCGACAACTTAAAGAGTATTAAAGTGGCGTTAGAACCACTCTTATGACGCCATGGCAGTTATGTTTAGCTTGGCTGCAACACTCGTAGCACTTACCTCCCTCTTAAAGGACTCCATGATGACATAGCCGCATCCACTGACACTTGTCTGCTCGCGCACCGTCTGCATGGAGGCTTGAAGCACGGCGCCACTTTGCTGCGTCCAAAGGAACGCATAGGCGTTGAATTTGGCAGCATAAGCCAGTGCCGCCTGCACCGTGTCATTCAAGGCGTCTCGTATGGCATGGCGCAGCATTTCCAAATCATCAACTACGGGCGTGTGGGAAAGGAAGAATTGCAAATGTGAAAAATGCGACATATTTTTTTTTTGTGCTATCTTTTTGTGCTTGTGTTTTATATTTGCTTTGACTTCTTTTTGCATATTCTGCGTGCTGGAATACCTTTAGCCGTGCCGGCATATTCCGCTTTTTCATTGTATGCCTTGACTGCCGCCAACAAGTTGCCAGCTCCACTTTTGTTGACTTTGTTAAGGTGTTTGGCCTGGGACGACTGCTGCTGCTGCTGCTGCGCAGCGGCGTCCTCCTCCTCGTCGACTGACAGCGCATTGTCAGCCACAATTCTTGGCATGCAGTCGCATGTCTGTTTTATATCCTCCAACAGCTGCTCGACAATTTGTTGAAAATTATTTTCCACACTTGCATCAAAGGCAGGCGAAAAACGTATTTCCGTTTCCGTCAGCTCCAATTTCACTTCGAAGAGCGGTGCAATGGCAATGCCGCCATTGCTACAGCCAGCTAGGGTTGTCGTTGTTGTTGTTGCTGCAGTTGTTGCTGCTGCTGCTTTTGTTGGCGGCGTTGAGGCAGTTGTTGCTGTTGTTGTTGTAGCAGTTGCAGGCAACGTGATTTGTTGTAGCACTAACCTTGCCATGCTTGGCAAAGGCGTCAAAGTGGGCGTGTTGCGCTGTGTTGTTGCGGCTGCCACGGTTGACGCGCTTGTCGCCGGCATAGTTGTTGCTGTCATTTCTTTATACAAATACTCTAAACTGAATTACACGGCGTATGAGTAATGCGAAAATTAAATTTAGTGTTCAAGTTTGTTTTGCGCTTATTTTGTTTGCGTGCTGTCTGTCAGTCAGTCAGGCAGTCTTTAGAGCCAGGAGCCAGGAGCTGAAACAGACAAGCAGCCAAGCAGTCAAGCAACCTTGTCCCAGCTACAGCTCCTGCTCCTGCTCCGGCTCCAGCTTGCTGCTTGCAATCACGAAAAGTGCCATTAAGTGAAACATGCAATTGACGCATGAATGCGCGCCATTTTGTTGTAGTTGTTGTTGTTCTTGCTGGTATTTTTGTGTGTATATGTGTGTGTGTGTTTGTGACTGCAGGTGCCTTTCATTTTTGCGGTTGATGAGTGTGTATGTGTGTCTGTCTATATATCTGTTTAGCGGCTATATATTCGTGTTCATTTACTTGATTAGTTTTGATGGGACATGAAATGTAATGAAGTTGTTGTCCGCCATATATCTATATGGCCATAAGTATCTGTGTGCGTGTGTATCTGTGTTTGCTGTTTCATTGCATTACTTGAAAATGTTGGCAGCGCCAAGCTTCAGTGCGCCTCAAGTTATGCTTTATTTCACTTTATAGCCAAAACAGGTGCAAATGATTAACGCTGCGGCTGCTGCCTTTTGTTGTTTTTGTTGTTATTGCCCGCACGTGCCAAACCAAAAAAATGTTGCTCAAGATAATGATGATGATGATAACCATGACGGTGCAGATGTTGTTGCTTGATGAAATTGATGATATTCATGAAAATGTTGCTTGATAAAGATAATGAAGTTGTTTATAAAGCTGAGTTTGATGTCATTCACACGTGTCTATTAAGCTAGAGAGAGTATTTGCTAAACCTGATTCTCATGGCCTGTCGCACTTCTTGGTATATCAGCTCATCAACACTGACCAAATATTTGTTATATTTGAGACGTTGGTCTTCCGGAAATTCACGTAGGAACTGAAAAAAAAATTGTGAATACACTGAGCATAGGTTTGGCCTTAAAAATTAGTTCAGAAAATTTTTTTCGTCTTGACTTTTCTGTTTGTCTTAAAATGGTTAAGTTTGGATGGGAAAACTGAATTTCGGTATTAAATTTTACATCTATTTAGAGCCTTTACAAGTAGATGTTATAAGGTTTCAATTCAAGGCCTTAATTTGGATGACCCATTAAATCTGCTTCTTGCCTATCTAAGAGCTGTATAAAATCGATAAATAATACTTTTAGGACGATCTCTCGGACCGCCGTTTTTTCTCATAATTTGAGGCTTTATTGTAAAAAACTCGTTACATACTCATTCTGCAAAATAATTTCTGCTAACAATCACAACTTTTTCCCATCTTCTTGGCTGCTTCTGAATTGCTCGTCGGAAAAATTGTTGTTCTTGTGACGTGATCCACAAATCGATCCAATTTTTGGCTTCTCGGAAGAACGAAAGTTTAGGTCATGCGTCATCAATCGAAATAAGTAAAAATCAGAAGGGACGATGTCAGGAGATTACGGCGAGTGGGGTAGGATGTCCCATTTCAAAGTTTCCAGATATGTTTTCACTACCTTGGAAACATGTGGCCATGTAGAAGTATGACCTTATCGTGTCTTTCCGAGTATTGCGGGCGTTTTTCCTTCAACGCTCGACAGGGCTCCTGTCGCCTGGATGCAACAGTTCATAGTACACTACGCCGAGCTGGTCCCGCCAAATACAGAGCATCAACTTCGAGCCATGAATGTTCGGTTTCGCTGTTGAAGTTGTTGCATGGCCGGGAAGCCCCCACGATTTTTTCCACTTCGGGTTGTCATAGTGTATCCACTTATCATCGCTGGTCAGAATTTGATGCAAAAACTCTTTCTGTTTTGCCGTTGGAGGAGTTGTTCTCACGTGCAAAGGTGCCGTTCGATGTCACTCGGCTTCAAATCGTACGGCACCCAATGTCCCAGTTTCTGAATCATTCCTAAGCTTTTTAGGCAATGAGAAACGGTTTGCTGAGTTACGCCCAATAAATTTGCAAGTTTCTGTCGCTTTCTACAGCCATCTTCATCGAGTAAAGTCTCTAATTCTGTATTCTTGAACTTTTTCACGGGTCCGGGACGATCCTTGCTTGCACGTCATATTCGCCATTTTTAAACTTTTGAAACCATTCCCGACACGTTTTTTGACCCTTGTTCGGCTCAAATTTTGACATTTTCGCACACGAACAAAACAAAGCAGAGTAAAAATAGACAAGCAAGATTCTGTGGAATTGTTGACCGAAGTCTCAGCTGGCAATGTATCGATTCTGTTCGTACTTATCGACCGTATTGCAATGCTGGCGCCACCTATGGGAACACGGCGGTTTTCTATTTGTACAAATTTTTCAAAGCTAATAAGGCAGATGAATTTATGGGTAAAGATTGTTTTTCTCAAAGTTTTAGTTTTTAAACGAGTTTTTTACTTTTTATTTAAGGCCCTTACGCAGCATGCAAAAATTACGAATGTAATGAAAAAACCTCACTAATTTTTTATATGAAGTTTTTCATTACTTTCGTAAATTTTGAATGCTTAACAACCGAGTTGATTTGAGAGTCGATTTTTATAACAGTCAGTATGGTTGGTTTTTGGAGCTTCACTAGCTTGATAACTTTATTTAAACTGGTTTAGCACCATTTAGATAATTTTATAATGATTTTAATGTCAAAAAGTAGCAAGCTTATAAGTTTTCTTACACCATCTTAAAATGTAAAGATTCTAGTTGATCTGTGGAAACAAAAAAGCAGTGCTTTAAATTACGGAAAAAGCTTATTGAAATGTAAAACTAGTTGAATTGTCAAATTAAAAACTTTAAGCCAGTGGGAAAGTTTTTTATTAAAGCAAGTAACGACCCATTTTCAATAAGAAAAACACTTACATTAACTATATCTCTGCTAATTTAGAAGTTATGGTCGTTTAAAATTCAGAATATAAACTTTTACCGATTGGCTTAATATTTCTCTAACTATCGAACAATCTCTTCTAAATTACAAGTTATGGTCTTTTAAAGTTCCGACAATAAACTTTAATCGATTCGCTTGATATTTTTTCTTCTCCATTTTTTATATTTAAGAATTTACGGACATTTAACGTTGATAAAACTTACACTACAATTTTTTCTCTCAGTGTCTTAATTAAAGTGAACTCACCTCTTGTACGCTTAGATCACGCGAATAAACCTGAAACTGCTGCGTCTCATAGTTAAAAAATAAACAAAAATTGGCAATTAGTAAACGATTAAGCAGCATTTTGGTTTCCTCGCATTGGAGCAAGCGTAGCCGCACGCGCTCCTGTTGATGCTTTAGCTCCAGCATATTACGGCCGTAGAGACTACGTTGATGTAGAGGCTCGCGTGTCCAGCGGCGTATACTTGATAAAATGGCGTCCAAGTTACCATGAGTTTGCTGCAGTCTGCCATAAAGAAGCTGCGATTTCTCGTGTATAGCATTGATGAGCTGATCGTCTACAAAAAAAAAAAAAAACCCGAGATTTGTTGATTTTGATAGCAAAGAATCTGTTAAAGCTGTTAAGGGTCAATCCCAAAATCCATTTGCATTTTTTTATTTTATAAAAGAGATTCATTTATTTTGTTCTCCTACTTACCATAGTTACGCCAGTTAAGCTGCTGACAAGCGGCTGTCACATTTGCATCCACTTCGCCCAGCTCACTCCTTATAAGTTGTAGCTCAGCTGCAGCACACTCGCCAGATCTGATGCCATTATAATACTCTTCAATTTTTATTAGCTTAATACATCTTTGCCAATAGGCATCTCGTTCATTGTATAGTTCCAGCAGTGTATCCGGCAGCTGAAAAAGTGAAGCAGCCAAGCTGCCAGCTGCTTGTAAGGACAACAGATACTTGGTCTCCTTGAGCAGCGTAAAAAGTTCCTTTGAGAAATTTAATTGCAATTGATTATTGCCTTTGGAAATGGACAAAACAAGCTCATCCAGGCCCTGTGCAATAAGCTTGTCTATGGTCTGCTGCCAATTGTGCCAGATCTTAAGTTGCAGCGTGCTCAGTTTGGTGGTCAAGATATTGCGGCGTGAACGCAAGTGCTCCCATTTGTCGACCAAAGAGTCATCAGCCGATTTTTCCGTGAGTCTGTGGTAGGGCAATTAGCTTCAAAAAGCAACTATGCTAAGAGACTTACAGTTTAGCTATATAGGAGCAGAGTTCCGGCGCACCAAACTGATCACAGCAGTGTATATGCTGCTCCAGCCACATCATGGCGCCGGCAATGGGCGGAAAATTCCAAGGTATAGGTATGGCAGCCAAGCCATGGAACTCATAGGCCAACAATACACCAGCCACACTGCCTTCCAGCTGCAACAGCTCACCATCGTAGATATGCAGCATATGTGGCAACACACGAGCCAGTTCCGGCTGCACGGAGCTGCGCTGCAAGATGCAACCAAACATGAGCGTCAGCTTAAGCAGCTGTGCCCAGTCATGGCATTGTTCATAGGCCTGCAACAACACTGTGGCCAGCTTCTGCTCCAGCAGCTGCATGCGTCCAAAGAATATAGCTTGCTCCCGCTTAAAGCATTTCCATTTATGTTGCTGAGCAGCGCCCGGCTGTGCTGCAGCTGGAGTCAAATCGATTTCAATATTGGTCCATTGCTCAAAGAGCAGCTTGAACTCGCCAAAAATCTGACAAATGTTGAGATGCAGTAATGTACTACTTAAAGCTATAGACTTACCTCCCTCACACGTTCGGTGAGCATTTTGCCACGCACTCCACCAATTTCAAGCTTCTCGAGATTTTGAAATTGCACGGCAGCCTCAAATACTTGACGCAACTCGGCCAGTTGAGCCAAAAAGCCATCGAGTGTTTGGCCAAAAACTTCGTCATTAGAGAAGCGCCAGAGCTGCTGCAAGTCATCGGGTGCTGCTGGTTCCGCCGTGGGTGAGCCGGGCAGTGCGGGCAGCACTACTTGGTTGCTGGAGTAGCGTTCCTTGTAAAGCAACATGCGTTGCCTACAAAATTGGAGTAGTAGCAACAACATTTGGGCTGTCTTCACTCCCCTCACTGCATACTCACTTGAAAAAATCCAGCACTTCACAGGTTTTGTTTATCTTCTGCAATCCCTCATCTGCATCGCCCTGAAACAACATTGGGAATTCCAAGTCCTCGGCGGCACGATGCACCAGCATGTTGCAGACACATCGCAGCAGCACGCCCATGCGCTGTGTGCTGCGGTAAAAGCGCGCATTGCTCCAAACTAGCTGGAGCACGTGCACCAACGGTGCTATAAGCTCTTGGGCATTGCTGAACTGCACCGAGTTGAAAGCCGCAGTTTGACGCAGCAGTGGCTGCAGCCAGAGCGAAACATCCTGAGCCTCGAGCCAAGCGGCCACCAACTGACCAAATGCCTTGGCGTAAGGCTGCTGATACACGGATTCGATGCGCTCCAGAATGTGCGCCAGTATCTTGTGTATTGGACTACGTAGTTGTTCGTAAATGTTTTGCAAATTAAGTTTGCGATTTGTCCAGAAGGCAATTTCGTGTGCTGGCAATGTTACAATATGTATATGTTTGGGAGAGGTCGAAGTTGATGCAACTGGAGCTGTGGCAGCGGCAGTTGTGGCCAAGCTGATGGCATGGCATTCGGAACGCTCCATGACTATGTCATGCATTTGTGTAGTCCAGTTAATGAACATTTCCTCCAAAACGTTGCGAAACTTTGGATCCAAGGCAGGATTAAGATTGCTATGGGAAAGTAGGGATGTAGCTGGTTTTTAGTTCATAGCTCTACTATATGGTCTATAGGTCACAATTTTGAATATAATGTGACGCCTCATAGCCTATAACCAGCAGACGATCAAGACCGTTCCGATGATACTTTAATTCCCAAATTGTCATAATCGTTTTAGAAGGTATCAGGGAACAGATGAACATATAAACGGGTTAAGCACTTAACTTTCCTGTTTGCCTCGCCTTAGTCGGGTCAAAATTTAAAATTAACAAGCTTAAAAATATTTTTTTTATTGAAAACGCTTTTAACGTATCTTAGAATTCAAACTTTAAAAACTCAAAAATAGATTAGTGTCAAAAAAATTAAGCACAAATTTGTCAAGTGTAAATTTTGTTGCATGGTGTAATTTATTTATAAGCTTTTACAAATCTAACAAAAAACTAACAAAACCTAATTTTAAAACATTCAAATTGCAGTTAAGCGGATTACAAAAAAAACAATTATAACAAATATTTGCATAATTTTTGTATTTAATTGTTAATTTGTAATTAATTCACTTTTATAATCCGCAGTCAAAATGTAAGTTTAAGCCGGTCCATTTGCTTTTTTTTTTAAATTATTAATTGCAAGTATTACATACCGAATCATTCCAAATTTTCCCGTCACCGCTCGTTTAATTTTGTTTATTCACAATTCTAATTAAATATTTATTATATTGGTTATATTTTAATTTAATTATGAAGCCAATTTTTATTATCGTTGTTATTTTTTTGTGTTGATGAAAGGTAGCCATTTTTGATATTTAGACCCACATAATGAGTTTGAGAGTTGCGACTTTTTTGGATTATTATGCTAAATATAATATGTGGCTTCTTGCTGTTTTATTATTATAAATTAAAATTCAAAGGCTGCAATTACAAATTTGTTTTGTCATAATTTAATTTATGCAAATTCATTGTTTTATATTTAATAGAATTAAAAGTGTCGCGATAAACAGCAACGTCATAAATTATTAAAACCAATGTGCAAGAAAAAATTTCATTTTTAATTATATGAAATTTTTTTCTAATTAATTTTATTAAAAAAAATATGTTTTAATCAATGAAATGAAGTTTCCCACGATAAGACAAAAATTAAGGATTTATTTAAACCCATTTAAAAGGTGCAATAAATTGATATACATTTTAAGATATACTACACTAGTCGACAAATTTCACAATTTTTTTTCTCCAGAGATGAGACTAATATTTTATGCTAGAGCGATGTTTCAGCATTCTAAATCCGTTTTTTTTATTATCCTCGTATAGCTCGTTTTTTTTTCTAGGACTAGTTTAGTGAAAAAGGACCTTTTTTTGAGAAATGGGTTGCACCTATGATATCATAAAATCTGTACTAATTCGAATTTATTCAGATTTTTTTTTTCTTTAAAAGTAGAATAGAGTACCTTTCCATAATGCCCTAAATCATAAAAATCGGTATTTTGAAGAAAAAACCACAGTCTAAAATGTGCGCCCGAAAGCTCAAAAAACACAACATTTTGGAAACTTTTTCTACAAATATCGCTGTTTATACCCTGTACCGTATGGTACCAAGGGTATATTATTATACCCTGTACCGTATGGTACCAAGGGTATATTAAGTTTGTGCAAGCCGAAAATGTATGTAACATATAAAAGGAGACGTCGGAGACACCCCAAAGTTACCTAAAATATGATCAGGGTGAATAGAGAAGTCGATATACCCATGTCCGTCTGTCCGTCTGTCCGTCCGTCCGTCTGTCCGTCCGTCCGTCCGTGTGAACGCCTAGATCTCAGAGATGGTAAGAGCTAGAGTTACCAAACTTTCACATTAGATCCCATATTATTCCATAGGAGGCAAGTTTATTTTATTTTTTGATATCGGGGATAAATTATATAGCTCCCATGGGGGTGTTTGAGACGACCTCGACAAAAAAAAGCGTTTTAGATGAATAATTCGTTTGTTTATGAAGATATCGTAACCAAATTTAATATTCGAAAGTTTTTTACAGTTCCCAATCACTGTACCAAATTTGATCGAAATCGGTTGACTATATCATATCGCTCCCATAGGACCGATCGGCCAAAATAACTTTTTTAAAGAAAAATTCGCTATATTTCGTTTTTTAATAAAGATATCCTAACCAGATTTGGCGTTTGGAAATTTTTTAGACTACTTAAGCAATGTGCCAAATTTGAACAAAATCGGTTGACTATATCATATAGCTCCCATAGGTCCGATCTTCCAAAAAATCGATTTTTTAACAAAATTTGTTGTGTTTCGTTTGTTTGTTAAGATATTGGGACCAAATTGGACATTCGTGAGTATTTTATAGTTCCTAAGCACTGTACCAAATTTAATCCAAATCGTTTTACTAGATCATATAGCTCCCATAGGACCAATCGGTCCAAAAACACGTTTTTTGTACAAAATTCGATGTGTTTTGTTTGTTTGTAAAGATATTTGAAATAAATTTGGCATTCATATCTTTTTTAAGGTATTTAAGCACTGTGTCAAATTTTATTGAAATCGGTTGACTATATCATATAGCTCCCATAGGAACGATCGGTAAAAAAAAATTTTTGCTTAAAAACTCTTCTGTTTTTGGTTTTTTGTGAAGAAATCGGACTTTATTACAAGCTAGTGGTACAGGGTATCCTAAAGTCGTCCGCGCCCGACTTTACGTCCGCCATTTTTTTTTCAGAAAAAGTCTGAATCACTTAAAAAGTTAGCTATTTTATGTTTTTGGTCGTGATATGTAGATGCAATTTCTGTTTAGTGTTATCTTTTTATGATAAAAATTGACTGATTTATTGAAGTTATAGTAAAAATGAAAAAAAAAAACAAATTTTTTCGGACGATTTTTGTTTTTGTTACTTTCAACAGCATTGAAAAGGAGTTCATTCACCTATATAAGAAATTTTATAGAAAGAAGAAATCATTACCTTTAAAATAAGCCATTTTTTGTGAAATTCGAAGTGTCTATTAAACACCAGTAGTTCGATGCATCACCGAAAGTACACAAAAAATTATGATTTCAACAAAAATAGAAGAATCTGTTTTATTATGTTTACAAAAACGGACTATACTTTCCGGTTTGATAATTGAGAACATCAAAACATATTTAATTGCCAAATTCATTCATAAACAACCAAAAACAGTTGAATTTTGAACCAAAAATGTTTTTTTTACCGATCGTTCCTATGGGAGCTATATGATATAGTCAACCGATTTTGATCAAATTTGGTACAGAAACTTACGAATGCCAAATTTGGTTAAGAATCTTCATAAACTCATAGCTCGTTATTCATCTAAAACTTTTATTTTTATTCGAGGTTGTCTGAAACATCCCTATTGGAGCTATATAATTTATTCCTGATATCAAAAAATAAAATAAACTTGTCTCCTATGGAGTAATATGGGATCTAATGCTAAAGTCTGATTACTCTAGCTCTTACCATCTCTGAGATATACATAGGTGTTCAAACGAACAGATGGACAGACAGACGGACATGGGTATATGGACTGCTCTATTCACCCTCATCATATTTTAGGTAACTTTGGGGTGTCTCCGACGACTCCTTCTATATGTTATATACATTTTCGGCTTGGGTATAATAATAGATTTATTTAAACCTATTTAAAAGGTGCAATAAATTGGTATACATTTTAAGATATATTATTATACGTAAAAATTATAACAAGAATATAGATGCACTTTTCATAAGTTTTAAAGCTTTAGCTGTAACAAAAAATGGCCCCAAACTTAAGAAAGTATTTTTTATAAATTATGGCATATAGCCGTGGGCAACTTATAATTTTTTTTCCTTGCCCAAAATAGAAAACTTTTCTTTTTGGGTGTGAATATATTTGCTTGGCCAATTGTTTGACAATTTCTTTATGTCTTTAATTCCAAAAATTATAATATTGAAAATATTTTTTGTTATTGCCAGAAGCAAGACCAGAAAAGTAGGTAAATAACTTGGTATAGTTACAACCCAATAATAAGTACTAACTAATGTACATAAAAAAGCAATTTCTATATATACATATGATTATAAATTTGCCCAAATTCATGTGAAAAACTTGTGCGATTGTCTCCGTCTTTGTGACTCTGCCAGGCTCATCTGAACTCTGAACTCGCGAGGCTATATCTGTTATACATAGTGTATATATATATGTTATATATAATACAAGGGGCTTTGTCTTACAGAAAGAGAGAGTGGAGTATGTATAGCTGTGTCTTTGTGCGCATTTGTCGCCAAGACAATGGCCAAAAGAATGTGCCAAAGTTTGGCCAACTTACCCTTGGTCTACGTGAGCAGCAACTTCCTCGACAATTGTTGGCGAAACTAATAACGATAAAATTGTGCGATTGTTGGTCTTGCCCTTAATCTGTAAGGATAACAATAAACTATATATAGCTTATACACACACACATACATACATACATATATATACATATATATATATATATATATAACAAACTTTTGCCAATTAAAGCCAATAATTTAAGCCAAACAAAAGCAGTCAACTAAGCGGAGGCACTCAATTAGATTGCTTAATGCTGCAGCAAACCCAAAACCAACACTTTTCCTCTACCCACCTCTGTCAGCGTATTGCGCACCTCCTTGATGCGCGCCTGTAGATCCTTGCTCACCACTTGTGGCCACTGTCGTCTATTACCCGGATTCTCCAGCAGCGGCTGCAGCACCTCATCAAACAGCAGCGATAACGTCTCAATTTTGCTATGCACCGGAAAGTCACCATATAACACCGACTGCTCAAAGTTCGTTTCCGTCAGCTCAACCTCCGGCTGCCAGCGTATAAAATATACACACTTGCCACGCGGCACGCCATCCAATGTGCTAAAACTAGAACTAGGATTGGGCAGTGGCACCAGCAACGTGGTAGTGGCTGCCACCATGGCAGATGCGGCCGCTGTGGCCGTGGCTAGTGCATCATTGGACTCGTTAGGACTCGCATTATTGTTGCTGGCGCTGTTTGAACGAGAGCTGCTCTGCAGCGCATAATTGTGATATAAATCGCTAAGCGAGTTTTTGGGTATGAGGTCGCCGCCCATGCTCAGCGTAATGACGAGCACACGACTCTGCAGCGGCTCCAGCCAGTCCAGCACAATGCGCTGTGGATGTTTGCATTGTACACTGTTTGGTTGGAATGTTTGCATATGCGAGGGCAGTTTGATAAGTCAGCAATTTTTGAATTTCCTGTGCAGTAACTTTGAGCTACTCCTGCTAAAAATTTGTGTTTGATAGCCGTAAACTAATATTGGATGCATGGAGCATAAAATTAGGAGAGGTGGCTTTGGCTGTAAGCATCTCAATTATGAGTTAACATTACAATTTAAAGAGAGGGGAGTAATAGGCAAGGTTAAACTACAATTTCACAATCGACAGCAAACATCCGAGCTGCTGCTTTTCCTGAAGAAAAATAACAGGTTGATGACAGGAGATGTAATGGAGCACTGCAAGGACCAGGAAAATGTGATTTCTTTATCAGAGATCATCCATAAATTAAGTGACGCTGATTTTCGTCAAAATAGACCCACCCTCCCCTCCCCCTTGAGGCATAGTAACGGAACATTTTTGAAGATTTTCAATATATTTTTTGTGTCTCGTGATGCTTTGCCAGACTCCCCCTCGAGCGTCGCGAAGTTTATGAATTATGATTATAATTTTATGCGGAGATGGGGTAAAAATTCATCCAGCATCTGGTAAAGCACTGCTACGAAGAGCTGGGTTGTCCATAGCAGACTTGGGTTTTTTATCGGAAGACCTGTTTAGATATCAAAGAGAACGTTCACCAGCTATCGTACCCAACTGCAAAAGCCTCTTCTCTACTTTTTATTGATATTTTAACTTCTTTTGTCTATCATCGTGTTGCCCGTCTTCGGATGGTTTATAACTAATTCAACCCACCCATTAGAGATTATGATAGAATCGAAAAATTTTGAATGTTCCGATATACCTTAGAATGGTGGATTAGCCGCAGGAGCAAGGGTATCACCTGAGGATTGAATATTTCCCGGGCTTACTCTCATTTGTTTAAAGAAATGTGTGAAGGAGCTGGATTTTATCACTGAGTTACAAGCTCAAAGTCAGTCCTGACAACTCTGCTTGCAGTGACAGGTCAACTAGGAGAAAAATCGCATTTTGCAACCGCTCATTCTGAGTACAGACGCTAAGTTGTGGATCACTCCATGCTTCACTGCTCCTCAAAGACCTTACAACCAAGTGTGACCTTACCAATACCTATGCTACCGCCGGCATTACACTCAGAGTCTTTACAGCTTCTGAGCCCTTTCACCACGTCAAGGAGGGAGATTCCCCGAGGGAATCATGGGCTTTATCAGGGTATCGAACTTTTATTCGAGGTTTTCTTGATACTTTCGTCATGGAATGACGTCAAATGACGGTTGACCCGAAAGCCCTTCGATTCCCTTGCATGGTCGTTGACATCTACCACACGCTTTCATGCAAAAACGGCTTTCCCACATTACCACACCCCTGGAAAGGAGTATCCAGGGGCTAACCAAGGAACACCTAGCGTAAAGCTAGAGGTTGTGAGCTACTTGGATCGGCCATTTAGGGAATAGTCGCTGGCCATTCCCATATGACAATCAGACAACTTTACGCGGAAGCGCAACGCAAGTGCCGACGATAATAAGCGATCTCACTCATCACTGGAACGAAGTCATATTTAAAAAATACCTCGCAAAAACCTGACGGAGATTCAAAAATGTTAAATTTGCTGCTGCTTATGGATGTTGAGGACTGATTTATCAAACTGCCTGTGTAGCTAGACAACTCACTCGGAATTCCTCGGTGGCCATCATTTTGCACCACTTGTCCGATTTTAGGCGCATTGTGCTTGTTGTATATGAGGCAACACGCTCCAAACGTGGATCGCTATAATCACGTGTTGCCAGCTGGCTGGTTGTTGGCATTTCTTCATCACTGCTGGCTAGTGCCGCAACTTCATGCATGTTATCCTGTGGCATGATTCAAATACGCACAAACAGACACACACACACTTAAACAGCACGCACTTGGAAAACTAGAAAAATGGCGGCAAAACCGAAATTCAAATGAATCAATTGGAGCTGCGCTTGATAAGCTAAATCAATCATTTCGGACAACAGGATAAAACACACAATGAAACTATGTTGTATATGCTGTGCCGAGCATAGTCCGTGCGAAAGGACGCGCGTTTGGCATGCAAATGATTATGCCGGGCATGACCTCTAATGCCAAAGAGCCCCTAGCACATTGGGAGTAGCAATTACCAGAGCATACCACATAGCAGAGCACACGCCCCAATATATCGATCAAACTTCAAATTCGAATTAAGAGAAACTGCACTTTAAAGTGTGTGTTTTGTTTTAATGCGCTGCAGTTGCCAGCTCAGCTCCAAGCCCCAACTTGGGTCAATTCGTAATATTCTAATGCTCTAAGAGGCCAAGAAAAGGGGGCGGCTATAATGGTATTTGGCTGACTGACTGACAGTGTTACCAACTGTTTGACTAGCTGCCAGCCAAGTTGGCATTAATTGCGACTTTTCACTTACGCCCAGCGAAATGTAATTTCCGTTTGGTTCAACTTTTTGTTAGTTTATGCATGCACTGGCTAAATGGCTAAAGAATCCTACATTAGTGGAGAGTGTTGGACGCGAAAAGTTTCATAAATCTACAGTGCTGGGCATGACCATAGATGCCAGCCAGTGATCTATGGAAGCTAAGCGATCTGATAACTAATGAAAGCGAAGCGGTGAAGCTTCAGAAGTGCTTGATGCAGTGCCTCAAAGTTTGCTAACTAACTTGTAAATATCATGGGTCTTATGAGTAAAGCTCATTGCTTTAAATGTTTGGAGTCATCATTTGACCACTTTATAAACTGGCACACAACAGACACTGACACATTAAGTGTTGTATTATTGCCGCTGTCAGGGAAAACAACAAAAGTAATGTACATCCAAGTGTGTATCTGTATCTGTGTATCTGTGTATAAACACTTACAGATACAAAGTAGAATTTATGCCAAATGCATGGCACCCAACTCAGCTATTGCCTTCCGGTTCGCTTCGTTTGTGTGCAGTTAAAAAGGCAAGGACTCGAGAGAGTGACGGACTGACTCGCTGACTGACTGACTGACTGAATGACAAACTGACTGACTGACTGAGTGACTGACTGACTGAGTGACTGACTGACTGAGTGACTGACATGTGTCAAGTAAGAGATGCAACAGCATCACCCGTAGCATAAAAGGAACAACCAGCATGCTCAAAAGGCTATGCAATTACCGCAAGTACATATTAAAACAAGTTGCGATGTCTTGGTTAATAGCATACGAACTTGAAATGCTCTATAAACTTGATGTTAATAGAAAAACAAAATCAAGAAGAATTCTACTACAAAGTAAATGAAATAATACACGTTGGTTAGTTAAATGGCTTGGTTGAAGATTATTTTAAAGTGATTCTTAAATTGCAGTTCTGATGCTGTAAATTTGAGCTTTGAGGAACTTTTAGGTAGATAGGTAGGTAGAAGTGGTGGCCATTTCGACACACCTAGGCCTATGAAAGGCCCGTTGTGATGCCACTTGAGTCAGTCCTCAACTCTCCTGTATCCTCTTTGAACCAACCTTGTCGATTTAATAAAAATAAATAATTCCATGTTTGACCCCTTAGAGAGGGGCATAGGGGATCTCTGTTAATAACTGCTCGAACAGAACTGGGACCTACAGTTTGTAGCCGAATCCGAACGGTGGTGTCTCTAATTAATAGAGACTTTCATGGCAAATAGCGTCCTTGCACCAGTACAACTGCGGGGAACCGAACCACCGACCTTCGGTTTTAGAGACGAGTACGCTACCACTTTCGCCACCGAGGGCATCGATTTAATAAACGAATTAATCTTATTTATTCTGATTTCTGCAATTTCAGTAATATTTCCAAAAGTTCCGGTACCTAGTGTATTCAGTCTCCTCCTGCCATGCATCCAGACAGGAGGTGCTCCAGTGTTTCCTACTCTTCTATGCCCCTATTGTGGCTCTTACATCTAGTCTACTGAGTTTTAAAAGTTGTTTGGTTCTATTCAAGCTCCATTGCGGCCAGGTTTTCCTACTAATAAGACAGGTACTGGTTTGCTCCCATCTATTGTTTGCATTATTAATGATACTTCTATCTATTAACAATTAACACGTTGCAAGTGGTATAGATACCATCGCCTTATCCGGCTGAAGTGGTACCGTTGTACCCCGTCTAGCTAGTTTATCTGCCTTGCAATTGCCAACGATATCTCGGTGGCCTGGTACCCAAAGCAGATTTATGGTGAAGTATTTAGTTGCATCTCTTAAAAGCTCGTAACATTCCAGTACTGTTTCGGATGTAATCCTCACTGACGGTAGTGCTTTTAAAGCAGCCTGACTGTCAAAACAGATCTGAATTTCCCTTCCGGTTCAAACACGATTCTTAATTATGAGAATAATTTCCATTATAGCTAAGACTTCTACTTGGAAAACACTACAATGATCCGAATAGACACCCCCTCCCACTTGATCATTGAGTTTGGATCCTTCCGTAAAAATGGTAATCTTGCTATTGCAATCTGCTATACCATTGTCCCAATCTTCAAGAGATGGGAAACTTACACTGAAAGGAATTTTTAAGTTATTAATTAGAATTAGCAATCTATCCCGCACTTGGATTCAGTGACCCATATGATCTAAATAATCTACATATATGGCTGACGCCTTTGAACATGAACCGCAAGTTGCTTGAGTCGAGCTTTAGATTTATTTATAAGCGAGATGAAAAGCGGGGGATGTCTTGTCGGACAGACAGACACAACTTTGGTATAAGCGGGATGTTTCGCAAGCATCGTTAAACGACTATAGTTTTCAGAACTTGGAACGTCTGAAGTATATTTAGTTCATACATTGAAGTATCGCATGTTCATACCGGTTAGATAATATCCTAGTATAGAGCTAGATCGCAGCGATGATTAAGTTGATAACAAGGTTCAATAAATGGAGTAAAGCTTATTGTATGATACTTCTAAAAAGATGAAATAAAGGGGTTTTCAATAAGAGCGCCCCCAAAATTTTTTTAATAAAACTAAAACCGTTTTGGAAATCAGTGAAATTCTTTATTCCTGTGAAAGTACATTCGATGCCATTATGTATGGAACTCGATTTCATTTGCATGACCACCACGGGCACGCTTGCAGAAGTCCAGACAATTTCACGTTCCATATTCGTACGAAGTTCATCAATCGTCGATGGCTTGTTGGCATAGAGTTGATGTATCCCCACAGGAAATAGTCTAACGGCGTCAAATTGATCGAGGCGGCCAATTGACTGAGCCATTTCGTGAGATAACACGTTCACCAAACTTGGTTTTCGATAAATCGATTGTGACATTCGCTGTGTGGCTTGTGGCGCCGTCCTGTTGAAACCACACATTGTCCAAGTCCATATCATCCAATTCGGGCCAAAAATATTCGGTTATCACTGAGCGGTAGCGATTCCCATTCACAGTAATGTGCCGGTCTTGATCGTCACGGAAAAAGTACGGCCCAATGACGCCGCCGGCCCATAAACCGCATTACACCGTTTTTGGTTTTTTTTATGGATGCAATGGTGACTCATGGAGTTCGTGTGGATTGCTGCCAGACCAATAACGTAAATTGTTCTTACTGAATTTGACTTATTGAAGATGATTTTTCGATGAAAATCCGGATCATTTTCAAGTTGTAGCTCAGATTCTGGTGGTCAAGCAGCTTCAGTTCATGCGTTAATTGGATCTTGTAAGGATGTAGGCCAAGGGAGAAAATATGGCGTCGGTTGCTGTCCCTATCGGTCTACTTTTGTAGCGTTCCTTTTGAAAAAACCCGATATTTGCGTAATATTAATTATTTTTCTAAGTAGTGATAGATACCACATAAAGTGTGTCTTTTAAGATTTACTCAAGATTAACTCAAAATAAAGCAAAGAAATATATTTTAAATTTTAATGAAACGGGCATTATTGGATAGCAAATTGTATGAAATTATGGTTTAAATATGATTTCGGCTATTTGGAAAACGAATTTTTACAAACATTCTGATTACTATAGTTTTTTTATGGTCAAAAAAGTTACTTTTAAAATTGAATCAAAAGAAAAAGTACATAATTAATTTAACGATTTTTATACCCTGTACCGTATGGTACAAAGGGTACATTAAGTTTGTGTAAGCCGAAAATGTATGTAACATGTAGAAGGAGTCGTCGGACTCATCCCAAAGTTACCTAAAATGGGTGACTAGAGAAGTGGATATACCCATGTCCGTCTGTTCGTCCGTCCGTCTGTCCGTTTGAACGCCTACATCTCAGAGATGGCAAAAACTTTCACATTAGATCCAATATTATTCCATAGGAGACAAGTTTATTTTATTTTTTTGATATCGGGTCTATATAATTTAACCTCCCATAGGGGTGTTTCCGACGACCTCGAAAAAAATAAGTTTTAGATGAATAATTCGTTTGTTTATGAAGATATCGCTACCAAATTTGGCATTCGAAAGTTTTTTATAGTTCCCAAGGACTGTACCAAGTTTTATCAAAATCGGTTGACTATATCATATAGCTCCCATAGGACAGATGTTCCCTAAAATCGTTGTGTTTCGTTTGTTTGTGAAGATATTGGAACTTTTGGCACTTGTTTTTTATAGGTCTTAAGCATTGCACCAAATTTTATTAAAATCAGTAGACTATATCATATAGCTCCCATAGGACGAATCGGTCCAAAAAAACGTTTTTTATACAAAATTCGTTGTTTCGTTTGTTTGTAAAATATTTCGTTAGGTATTAAAGGACTGTTCCAAATTAAAAAAAAAAATGTTTCCTTAAAAATTCTTCTGCTTTTGGTTTTTTATAAAGATACCAGATTTTATGGCAAGCTAGTGGTACAGGGTATCCCAAAATCGTCCGCGCTCGACTTAACGTACGCCATTTATTATTTTTAATGTAGTCAATAAAACAATTCAAATTTAGGTGACACGGTGTTAAATTGATACTTAAACATTATTTTACAATATTTATTTTTTGGTCGTTACTTTTTAAATTGGATGAACTTAAAAAAAATAAAATTAAAAAAGTACATAATTAATTTAATAAATTTTATTTTATGTATCATGGTAGCTTTCATCCCTGGATCAGAAATGGTTTTTAATTTTTTTTAATTAAAAACAATAATTTCTTAATTTTATTCAATTCTATTGCAAGAAATAAGACATTCGATATTAAAAGATATACAAAAATGTCGCATTAGTTTTCCAATGTGGTAGTTGTGACACAATTCACAAACTTTCTAAAAGTAAGCCCTATAAAAAATTAAAAAGGAAACATTTCAAAACCCAAAATTAAATTAGCATAAAATTTTTTTTTTAAATGTTTAGTCTGTACTTGAAAAATTGAGGAAATTTTAATTTTATTTGCTGGATAAAAATTTGAATTTAAAATTTTTGGCTACAGTTAAATATATAATGAATTTTTAGTATATATATTTTTATGTTTTTTTTGACAAAACAGTGTTGCCGAAAAGAAAATTATGTATTATTGGTGATAAGATTGACCACGTGTGTTGGCTCTTCCGAGGTACACTCTGAATGATTAGCACATCAAGTCCAATATTTTACGAGGAATGTTAAAAATGTAGGGTAACTGCGTTTAGTGCATATCATAATGACGATAATAATGAGCATGTTGTTCTCGGCATCGCTTTGTATAACTTTGAGGCAAACTTTACTTTTAAATATCAGCGTCACATCAAGAACAAGAGCATGCCAGTTGGAGACCCTCAGGCCAAATGCATTGCCCTCATTTTTGGTGGCAGCCACATCAGATGCTGCAAGTAGAGTAAAAAGTGGCAGAAAAACGAGGCAGCTCTTAATGAATTTGTTTAAACTGTTGGCAAACAGCTTAAAATTTATTTAGCAAGAAATAAAACAGCTGGTTAACAACAAAATGAAGTTCCTCAATAGACAATAGTGTATATTTTTTATACTTATATTTAAATAAACATTTTAACAATAAAACCGATTATATTACATAGTTTGTGTGATGATAAAAGCTTTTTAGGTTTGCAGCAGCAGGCAAACTCCAGCCAAAACCCATTTGCTGGGCCGTTCCCTGCTTTTTAGATTAAATGTCCAAACGAAAGTGGGTCCACGCATACTGTGGAAAATCAAAAAAGAATAAATAAGTGTTTAGTATATATAGTATATATGTGTATATATATATTTTATACATAAGTAAGTCCAAGTTAAATACTAAGAGAAAGCCAAGAGCGTATAAAAAAGCAAAAGAAGACGCCAAGCCGCAAGGAAAATAAACGCCAAATTGATTTTAAAAGGAATTTCATGATGGCCAGAACACTTCAAATTAAGTAAATCGCACAAAAGCGTCCAATGTGGCAAGGACGCAGGACAGAGGGCGACTTAAGCACTAAAGAGAGATGCCGGCACTGAGCCATGAAAAATGAAACTGTAAAATGCTTTTACAACATTTTCATTTGGTTTCATTCTGTTTTTTTTTTTTTTTTTTTTTTTGACTGCAGCAGGCCACTCAAATGGCCGCATTCGTTTTTTGAAATTATGCCAACCCGATCCTCAAACAAGACTGTATATAAAGTTGGACATTGGGCGCTGTTTTTCAAACCGCGTGAGTCTTCTCTTACTTTATGGAGTATTTGGGCCAGACGGCTTACTGCAAGTCAAGGGCGTAGTCGGTTTTTTGCCAAGGGGGGTCTACCTCATCATAATGGCGGCACTGTACGGCACTTAAAAAAAATGTAACAGTAGAATGCTAAAACTTATTTTAAATGTAATAAAAAACAACTTAACTTAACTTAATCATTTTTTTTCTTTAATTTCAGATATTAAAAATTGCAAAATAGTTTTCAACTACAATTATGGAATGCTATGCATTATAAGGAAGCTGGTTGTATCAAAGCTAAATAAATATTTTTTAATGGTAAGTTTCTTTTCAATTAATTATTATTTCAACTACAATTTAAAATATGCAAAAAATTATTTCTATATACTAGCACTATCAATTGAGTTTTAATGCGAAAAATATCCTTTCTTCTTCAACTAATTTTGAGAAAGAATGATAATTTGGACTTTTTTATTTAAGAATATACCTAAATTTTGAGAATTTTGCCTTAGTAATAAAAAAAATTAAATTCTTCGCAAATCTGCAGAAATTTATATACTTAAGGTACTGATTATATACTTTCTGCTGACGTCTTATTAAATTAGGTTAGGTTAGTGCGGCAGTTGTTACTGACGTCCCAACTCACTTAGACCAAGGATTGGCCCGTTGCGATATCGCTAGAGTGAGCTAGTTCACCATTCTTCCCCACTTGAGAGGTCCCCTATAAAAGCTGAGGAAGCCATCCGGCTGCCTGAATAAACCTTAAAAGACATTTTGGACTCTGTTCAGAGAGCTGAGATATATCGTCTAGAAAGTGTGACTGTAGGAACCTAAATCTTTTACTGCCTACTCCAGGGCAGCGACATAAGAAGTGTTCCACCGTCTTCAGCTCCTCCTCATCGCCACAGCTTCTCCAGAAGTCATGGTGGGGAGCATTCAATCTGAATGCGTGGTTTCCTACCAACCAGTGTCCCGTGAAGGCACGGATAATAGATGAGCGCTGTGCTCTATTCAGACAGCAAAGTTTTTTGATTCTTTTACCGCAGTACATCGGCCAAGTTTGCCGCGAGATTCTAAACGTGCTCGATGTCCGATTACACGTTATATTGCACAGAGAGCGAAAAAATTTCGTATTCTCAAGTTACATCTGGCCATGGGTATACCCAGGCCCTCCTTGTCTTTAAGGAGAATGCTGGTAGTTCCTTGTCTAGCCAGTTCATCCGTAATACAATTTCCCTCGAAGTCCCTATGTCTTGGGGCCTATATGAGGTGAATTGAAAACTGCTCAGCCATCACCCCTAGAGACAAGCGGCAGTTATTCACTGACTTTATACACGAAGTCATCGAAACTAGGGACTTAATAGCAGCTTGGCTGTCCGAATAGATACAAGTGTTCTTATTTAGAGCATGTGGTTTCTTATTGTTATTAAAGCCTCCCGGATTGCAGTGGCCTCTACCTGAAAAACACTGGAGTGGTTCGGCAGTCGAAAACCAGTTCTAATGTGGAAATCCTCAACGTACTCGTAGATGCTTCCACCCACACGGTCTAGTTTGGAACCGTCTGTGTATACCCTTATAGAGACCGCTGGGCCTGCACCACCTGTATCCACTCCTCTAGTTGGAATATAGGCTCTGAATTTAGTTGTAAAATGCTCCTGAGTCTGTGCTTTCGGGGATAAGTGGGTTCCCCTTCAGAATCTATGCATGACCAAAATCTTGATTTACCCGAGAAGGAAACTGCTACGTCATTAGCGTATGCAGTTATTTTGCATCCACCCTCCTCCAGCGTACACAGAAGTCGTTCCAAAGGAAGGGGGATAGGACTCTGCCTTGCGGTGTTCCCCTACTTACATATCTTACGATATTGGAAGCGCCAAGATAGGCTTGAATGACTCTGCATTTAAGCATCTGGTCAATGAGACTGACTAGCCGTGAATCCACCCTGAGTTCCTTCAGGGTATCTATGATGGTGTCAGATGTGACGTTATTAATGACACCTTCAATGTCTTGAAAGGCCACTAGTGAAAATTCTTTGCGATGAAGTGACTTCTTAATTCCAGAGATCACCGAGTGTAGAGCCGTCTCAGTAGAGCTGCATTTTTTATATGCTTGCTGTGAGTTGGACATTTGAGATTGAGGAATAGTATTCCTTAGTTTGAGGCCATTTAGTCTTTCCATCATTTAAAGAAGAAAATCATTTGTGAGTGAGTGAGTAGCTTTCCCTGCCTTGGGAATATAAACTACTCTAGATACAAGCCAAGCAAGTTGTAGTTGCGCTGGCATAATACTGTCTGGACCTGGCCCTTTGTCTGGTTTGAAACTATGTATGGCCTATTCAACCTTGTCATAAGTAAGTAACCAGGTTTAGAAGGAAAACAGTCATGTTAGGCAAAGGGCTGCTCTCCGCTGGCTTGTCGATAGAGCAGACCGGAAAATGAATTTGTAAGGAGTTTAAGCGATTCCTCGCAAGAAGTAGTCCAGTTTCCATCGGATCCTTGTAGGTATCCAAGCGTGAACGGACATTTAGACAGCACCTTTCTGAGCCTTACGGCATCAGTGGTACTTTCGATTTCGGAACATAGGAGCTTCAAAGAAGACCCTTTAGCCTTGTGAAGCGCAAATCATAAATCTTTCAAAAAATTTTACTTTAAAGTGGAAAGTATTTGGTCGGGACTAAACGTGGTTGTAGTTTGAAAATAACTTCAGTAGTTTCTAACTTATTTTAATCAAGAGTCTGGTAGTAAATGGCAAATGTCTTTATCGAGAATAAAGCCAAGAGTAAAAAAAATAAATGCAAGTGAAAAACTAGCTCATATGTCGTACCCTGTTAAAATTGTATGCCCTCAAATGGTATTAAAATAATATTGATTTTCCTAAAATATGAAATAAATAAAATAAATACCTCTCCTTTCAAGTTTTATTTATTTATTGGCACAAACATTTACGTTAGATGTGTGGCCAGTAACAAAATTCTAACTTTCAAACTATAAACTGTATGTAATAATTTGCAACATAAACCCCCTAACCCCTAGCTACGTCCTTGTTGCAAGTTTTTGTTATTGTTGTAACTGCTGATGAGTTTCATTATGTGCGAACAAATCATCACATGACAACGATAGAGTTCTAGACAAAGGGAACGCCTGAGAAGGGTATGGAGACTTTGGCAACGGCATCGGCAGTAGACTGCACGGCGTCGTGCTCGTTTAAAAGCAATTTCATAAGTTGGCAGTGCGTCTGTGTCCCTCCCCTCTTCCACGCCACACACCCGCACTCTTTGTATGTGTAGATGTGTGTGTGCGAATGGGTCAACACTATTTCAGTTGAACAATGGCCATTTCGGATGTGCTCATTGAGCAGCTATTTAAGGCGTGCGCACAGTGCGTATTAGTAATATTGACAGCTGGCAAAGTGAAGCATTCAATAAAAAGAAGACAAAGCCCAAAGCAGCAAATCGATTATAGCTAAAATTTCCATTAAACTGAAAATAGCTTTCAAACGGCTCCAAATGAAAGAAATGAAATAAAAAAAAAATCATTCTTTAAAAGCGTAAACAAAGTTGGTGGTTTGTCTAGTCCGCACACAAAACTCCCTAGACTGGGAACAACGAAGTCGAAAGAAGATTTACTTTAGATACTCGAAGTTTGTGTACACTGTAGATCTCCACAATTACTCTGCAATTTGGCTCAAGAAGACCTGCCCATGCACTTCCAAATATTGATAAATTATGCAAATATTGGACACTACAAACTGTACAAATATTTATTTTTATTTTAATAGTAATATCTATTTTGGAATATGGACTCGTGTGAGTCTAATCATAAGTAAAACATTGGCATCTGCACAAAATTGTTTAACCTATTCCTAGAATGGATAATGGGCTATGCTGAATTTAAGTCGGAGGTTTATAAATCTAAGATGTTACTACACTGAATTTGTAAAAAATATCAAATTTGCAATGTTTTTGGATCTCCCTTAACTGCATGTTTTTGGTATCGCCCAGCACATTCAAAAAGCCTACATCATGGTCAATCAAAATCACAAATCTATTCATGTTCACAATAAGGTAATATACTCTTTGGTAGTGTATAAGAACAACAATTGAAAGTATTCGCAGCAGGACATGTTTGGTTGGCAGCAAAGTCGAAAGACAACATTCAATAAACAATTCAGAATTGATTGACAAACCGACAGGCTTGTTATTTGGATGCACTGACGATTGACCAGAACTGTGCGCAGTGGATACAGTAAAGCGGTCAGAAGAGACATTGTTGGGCGCGCACTTTTGGGCAATGGGTATGACAAGTCAGCGGAAGGATGTTAGTTCGAGTGGACGAGGAAATTGAAAGGGAATGCTGACAACAAACTCGAAAGGAATGTCATGCTGTGTGTGGCTTGACAAAAAAACAAAGAGCTGTAGGAGATGGGCCGGCAATTGAAAACAATGAAAGCAAATTTCAGCACGGACTTCCGGCAACTATTAGATGTGTCCAGTGAGTGGGAGTGTTGAGTGTGTCTGATTGTGCGGCTTACATACCGTATTTTATAGACTGGACACTCGTAAATATTCTTAGTGTCCTGTTTGTCCTGTGTAACAGCTTTAATATAGATCACCGGCATGGCTGGAAATAGTTCCTTGTTATGAGCGTCAGCTATGGTACCCATTTGCATGTCCCAACGTGCGCCCTCCATAAACAGACCATTCACATAGGCGCCTTCACGTGGTGGTGAGCTACAATGGATATAAATACGCAAATAACTTTAAAATATTTTGATATATTTTACGATAGCTTACTTAAAGTCTTCCTTGAACTTCTTGGTCACATCACAATTAAGGCACATACGATCCAAAGGCCATTCATTCTTGCGTGCTGTCTGCTGCATGATGGCTGTAAGCAGCGATTGAGGATTAAAAAATCCTGCCAACCAAATGGATGATGGCATGCGGAAGTCTGCTACCCAACCCTCTAGCTCACGCAGGCGCAGCATAAGATCGGAGAACCAGGATTGCAAGCCTAGCTGGCTGGGATAGGCCAGCTTAGTCCAAGATTCCGGCACTTGATCCATATAAAGTGACAACATAAGTTCCTCCATTATAGATGATATAGTCAATTCACCTTTGAGACCCAAGTCCAATTCGTTTAGTGAACGGCGCAGCTCGGCCATGAGCATATTCATGCGTTCACACTCCTGGAATGCCACAATAATATAAGGATTACGATCCTCAACACGTGCCATCAGCTCCAGTATATTAAACGGCGTGGGCATCTTATCTAGCAAATCCTCAATAATGCCTTTTGTAATGTCCTCCTGGGACAAAGACTCACCACCGCCGCTGCTGGAAGCGCTGGACATGCGCGGCTGCAATTCAAAAACAATGCGGAATAAGCGTTCCGAAACTGTGGTAAGAAATCCAATTTCAGCATTCAAATGCAGGCCATACAAAGCCGGGCTTTCGGGTGGCAAATTGTCATCGACATATTGATGATAGCCTTTGTATTTTAGAATGCCTGGCGCTGGAAAACCTGGACAGTATTCCAATTCGCCATCAATAAGCTCTGGTTGCATGAACTCCTCTAAATAAAAGCGGCACAGACGGCGATCCCAATCATCTGTTATATGGCCTCCATACATAATCTCGCCAAAGAGATAACGCAAATCTTCCCAAGGCACACGCGTGTTTGCCTCCAAATAGTTGTACAGCACATAAACAGATATGGTCAGGTCACCGACATTGAAAGGATAGCTACGATTCCAGCCCTGAGGCCCGAACTTGCGACGCTCAGCCACCACAGCATGAAAGTAGCACAAGGAGAAGAGTATGGCCTTAAATTCAGTTTCTTTCGAGCACATTTCGAGCGTTTCTTCACTGAAATTCTCCAAAGCTTTGTGTATATTGGCCATCATGCCTGTGGGTGGTTCGTTGGTAATCTTAATGGCTGACTCTAAAATGCCTTGGGGCAGTATATGCATTGACGGATCGCCTGCAGGTTCTGCGCTAAGGAAAAGTCGATAATTGGGATGCACATCGCGCAACGATGATTCCATTTTTTTCTCCAAACTAGGCAACCAGCGTGCTACCAAGTGAATATTCTGCAAAATGACCCAATGGCCATTTTGTGAGGCAGTTTCAATGGCATTCTCGGCAACAGCTTCCTGGCCCTGTCCTAGCGAAACGCTATGGAAGTTTTCATGGTCATTGCTAAAGCCCAGCACTTTACCTAACTTTTCTACGTCTTTGAGTGGATCGACACCGGGTGAAAGTACAAAGAACATGTGTGTCTCTGGGCTAGACTCCTCAAACGTTTTGGCGAATTCTACAGAGCGTACATCATTGTATTTAGAGCCAAGTTTTTCGTCTATAAAGTTTTTCATGGCATAGGACATGCGATCCGGACGTATACAGCGCATGATACAAAGCCGCTGTATGGCTGTTTTGGTCTTCCATTCGCCGGGCAACTTTTCATTTTCAGGGCTTTCGGAATCAACGAATTTCTTCCAACGCTTAGGTGCGCTCTCAATATCCTTCTCCAAGCCCTTAAAGGGTGGAAAATTATTTAAAGCGCGTATGCCACCCCAGCCGACATTTGTCATCCAGGGAAAGTTGGAGGTTTGGTTGGGCATATAGGGAAAGCGCAGCATGAAGTCCAATTCATTGGGTTCGACATCACCCATATTTACCAGTATTTGAATGGTCATTTGGGTCAGAAATATAAGTTTATCCTGTTCAAACAGTCCTCTTGATGTGTATATATAACTGCAGAAAGTAATAGAATCTATAAGATTCTCCACACGCTCTTTAAGTTTTTCAGCAGGCGTAGCCTTAAGCATAGCATTGTTGAAAACCACGGTAAAGGCTTTTAAAGAAAACTGATAGATGGGATTGATCTTGAACAAATCGTTAAGTATAAAGTATATAATGGATGCACGTTCGGAAGCAGGACGATAGAGTTCACGCGCGGTATCGATTTGCACGGCGGTTCCTTTGGCTTCGGTCACCTTTACCTCTATTTCATCGGCAGTCTTCTTGGTTTTTTCCAGGTTCATGACTAAAGTAACGTCTTCCAAAACATTGTCGCCAGCAGAGGATAAACGTGCTAATAGATCGTCTTCTAAAAACTTAAGTGTGATCTTGAAATGATTCTGTTGCTGTGTCAGACGTATACGCATAGTCTCCAATTCTGGTCTTTCTACTTTTACCACTTCTGCTAGCAACTGATCCTCTAAACCGTCGCGGGTTACAGTAAAGTTTATAAGCGTAGTTTGAGCCTGCATTTCGGGCTTGTAATGTGGATTGGCCAGTTTGGTGTGTAAAATCAAGCGGAACCTAGGGTTATAATCGATCTCACGGTCGCCAATTTTTAAAACCGTGCCCTTTTTGATTAAATTGCGACCCAGCACAGGATTAAGCACTGCATCCACATTCTCACCTATATTTTCGATAAGCAAAACGCTGCCGTTACTAATGGCACGTTCCACATGATCCAAGTAGCCTCTTTGAGTGAGTCGCAGCACTACAAGTCCGGGCGAATATTTGTTTTTAACCCATTTTATGCCTTGCCTGTTACGAAAGCAGCTGTAGCTTCCGAAAATATAATATATAATCAAAATTACTTACAGCTGTGGATCTATCATGAGCGGATAGCGCTCAGACTGCATCAAAATTGCAGCATTTTCTGCGGACATGCGATCACTAGGCAAACCTTGATTATTCCATTCAGCAATTTGTGCATCATCGCAGATCATATCAAAGGGATCGACGCCCTCAGTAGCAGGTATTGGTGGCTAAAAGAAATTAAAGATGATAACAAATCGATACATCGAAAAGAATATTGATTCCTTACCTGAATGGCTTTAAAAGTTGGCATCCACATCTTCTGTTGTAGTTCCTTGCGATAAGCGCGCGTGAAACAGCCGACATAAGAAATAAAACAGGATATAAGAAGAATGTCACCAGGTAACTGAACTACACCCTCTCGCAGACTGTAAAACCAAAGACGTATTTAAAAAAATCTCAAACTTATATTAAATTGAGCAATGGCCCACCTCTCGACGGAATCCACCCAGCGCACTTTCTCAGTGGCCAGTCCACCAATCAGCCGATTTGCAATATCAATGGTGAAAGCAGTTTTATCAGCTTCATCCTGACATTTTTGCTTCTTAGCCAGCGCATCGTCATACTCCGTTTGCAGTATCGTCAGTTCCTCCTCCAATTCGTTAAGACGCTGATTCAAGGCTGTAAGCTTATTTCGAGCATCCGTTAACTCCTGTTCGGCTTCAGCTAAGGCGCGTTCCTTGGGCTCAACAACCAGATATACATCGTAGAACTTGTTGATGTTAATGACCCAGGAACATAAGCCTGCCGCTGCAGATGATTTTGAGATAATATTCTCAGGACTAAATTCGGGATCTTGTATGTACACCTGTAAGGCTTTTATAATATCCGGATGTATATGTTTTTTGTCATAGTTGACCAAATTGTCCAGAAATTTGTCCACATTGCCCATCAAGACACGCGAAGCCTTCCAGCTGCGGTCCTTAGGCAGTTTACCTTTTTGTGAAAAAAGTACTAAGACAGCGGCACAAACGCTGACCACAGCCTCCGGTGGTGATCCAAAGGACTTTAATTCTGTCAAATTGTTTTTGTTTAATGTATTGAGTGCCTCTTGAGCTGCTAGCAAAGCAGGCTGTGCCTTAAGGAAATCTTCCTCGCAGAGTTTCGACTTCGCTGTAACGTCCTCTTCAATCTGTCGAACACTTTTCTCTTCCTTGGTAGCGAAAGCGCGCTCCTTGGAGACTTTTTCATTTTCTGAACCAACTTTAATAATAAGCTCATCGGCTTCTTTATTCTTTATGTTCAGTTCCACCTCTTGCAATTTGAGCACATCCTGTAAAGCATCTACTTCCTTGGAGCAGCTTGCTAGCTTAATAAGACCATTTTCCAAGCGCATGCGTCGATCTTGATTGGCCTTAACCTTTTCGTTTAACAGCTTCGAGTACAGCGCTATAAGCTCCAGAAACGATTTTGGAGTGGTGTAGTTATATCGCTTGTCATTGGCCAGGTACACTTGAGATATATCATTAACAGTTTTATGCACATAGGCCATAAATTTGGATACAGGATTTGCCAGCGCTGCGGGTAGCACGGAAATCTCCGACAGAAAGCGTAATGACACCGACTCCAAAGCTTGCTGCGGCCACTCGTGGAACCAATCGATGGTGGTGCAGTTAACCAAAGCCGGAAATTTTCGCGAACGTATACGCAATGTGGCACCCACAGGCGAGAAGCACAATACGACCTTGAGTAAGCCGCGCACCTTTTCTATAAAGTATTTCCAGCAGTTCTCCCGGCTATCCACAATGCCCAGTTGTTTCACCTCATTACGCACTGCATTCACCACGTTTTCTACCTCATCATCGGGTATTAATTCGTGTATTTCTCCCGATGCTAGCAGATCGTTGACAAGCACCAAAAACTGCTCACGTGCCACTTCCGAGTCAGTCATAAGGAAGCAACATGCTGTTGATTTGACTCCTGCCTTCATGTACAATGTGGCTAAATTGGTTTTTAAATCGTTAACGCTATAATCCTTGGTAAGCTGTATTTGGAAAACATCTAGCGAGGATATGAAGGCAGCTAAACGTGTTAACGATTGCTTGCCAGAACCGCCCACACCAATAAGCAGAGCATAACCACGTGAGGATTCGATGATACGACTTATGCGACATACATGCGCCATGGCATCGTCAAAGAGCACCAAGTTCATGGCGCCCACATAATCATTATAGCGATCCTGAGCCTCTTCCAATAGAGCTTTCAAACGATCCCAGCCAGGTATGGGCATGTATTTAATGTCGGATAATCCTTTCGCAAAGTGACAGTATATATGGGGTTGGCTGAAGACAATTTCTTCGCTTATGCCTTCTATGCCCTTGCGTACAACTTCTTGTAAAATCTTTTTAAAATTGCCTATATCAGTGTAGTCCACCAGCTTATCGCCATAGACGCGGGTGCATTCGTGTACCCACAGACGTATCATTAGGTTCACATTAGGACAGGTCTCATTATTGGCATATAGTATGCCCTGCAAAAGATGATGACAAAAAAATGTATATAAAGATGTATAGTTTATCAAAGAGATTAAGTGCTGCTTACGGTAAAGATATTAGCTATATCACGCAGATTAAAATTATAATGGAACTTGATGGCGGTAGGCAGAAAAGAAGATGACACTTTATGATGCAATGTAATGGCTGCGTTAACCAAAGGCTCACATAATCTAATCACAGGCTTTTCAAATTTGTGAGTTGGGTTGACCAAATGCTGTGACAATATGGAGTTGAGTATATGGAACAAAGCATCCGCACTGGGTTGACTGTTATATGGACAAAGTTTAGAGATATTGCCAAATAATCTGTTTATTGCTTTACTTACTTGACTGCAAAGGAGCAGAAATGACGCTGCAGGCGCGGATCAATGGTAAACGAACCCGCTGAGGGATTCATACAAGACACAAAGTTACACTTGTGTATGTCTCTCAGGGTAAGCTTCACTCTATCGTACCAATGATGATAGTCCATGAATTGACGTATAAGTGTATGCGGCTGCACCGTAAAGTACTTATCCACTTCTGGCATATTCATGTCATCGACAAAGTAAATCATGCGCTTGTTGCCTATGGGACCATAGTTGCGTCCGGCTTTCTTTTCGAGCGGCTTCTCTAAAATACGCTGCAGCATTTCGGAGGTGGTGTAAAAGTTAAAAGGCACATTTGTAACAGCATATTTCTCCGTGGGCAATGCATTTAGTTTGGCATTCATTAGTAAAGTCTTGCCGGAACCTGAAGGGCCTATAAGCATCAGCGGATGATCCGCCTCTATGAGTGTGTCCATAAAGAAACGCAGGCGCGTTGTTTCGGATGTATTCACCAGATTAGACTGTAATGGCGCATCTGGATCCAGCTCAAATTCAGGCACCAAATTTGTCCAAGGCAGAAAAGTCTTCGTCTCATTGTCAATGTAATATGAGAATATATTGCCCGCGGCAGGAAATCTGACGGCTTTGAATTCACTTAGGAACCACTTGCTGAACTCATTACGCCAGTCTATAATTTGATCTTGGAACAGCGTCGAACCGAAGCCCCAAATAATGCAGAATACGAAATAAAGTTCATACCAATCTTTGGGACAATCATTAGGCGTATTTTGTGGCGTTATCATGCTGTCCAGTAGAAAACAAGTCATCTGCAGACGTGCTATATCTGATATAGGTGTTATGCACTTCAGGCGATTTTTAAAGATTTCCAGCAAAGGCGGCACATATTTATCGAACAAATTGTTGAGCGAGGATACCTCAGTGGGATTGGTTCTAGTGCCTAGCCAGGATTGTATAAAAGGTGTCCAGCCCAAGTCTTGTGGATTGATGTACAAGATGCCCGCACGACTTACAGTGGCCGGTGTGGCTGTGCGCAGTGAAGCTATTTCAAAGAGCAGACGCATTTCCTTGGTCAGCGCAATGCGCTCATTACTGGCCAAAGTCAAAACCTTGTTGTCATCCATGACCGTATTTAGACTTTCAATCCACATGGGATCTATATCGCCGTCTAGCACTATCCATTTGGGTCCAGTACCGCCCAAGTTGGCCTGATCACGCATGAGCAGCGAAATCAAACCATCCTTCCATTCGCGCGTGGCGGTATTAACAATGCCAAACAGCTCATCGTTGGTTACCGCCTTGGGATTAAGATCGTTGTAGTGCGGTTTGCGTTTTTGGTTCTGATACGTTTTGTTAAGCGTCTTCCAGACCTCCGATTTACCAGTGCCAGCGAAGCCTATAATGAAGACCGAATGGCGCACGGCAAACAGCTCTTCCAGCTGCACAATTTTTAGTATGAAACCTTCCTCGGGTTGTAGTTTTAAATCTAAGGCTGAACGTTTAATAATCGCCTCAAACTCTGGCAAACGCTTGCGCGGCACATCCAAGGCAGGAAACAGATCACCAATAAGGCCCATAAAGACAGGCACATCATCGGTAACAATTTTGGGTATATTAAAGTCACGTAGTGCGCGCATGAGCACCTGATCCTCGGGTCGCTCACGATCATCACGCTGCAAGAGTGAGGGAAATGAGTTAAGTTTAGTTAAAGCAGTCAGTGTAAATCTCAGACGTGATGTTTGCAGCTCATTAGCTGGGCGCACGTAAGTTGGCTAAGGCAGTTAGGACACAGTTTCGGAAATGGCCAAAAAGTTTATCGTTATTTGTGGTTGTTGTTGTTAATGTTGTTGTACAATAAAAAATGGAGGTCAACAGGCTCAAGTTTTGCAAATCCTTTTGGCAATTAGATACTTTCAGCCAATAAGACCGAAACATGGCCAAAGTATGGGTGAGCACCAAAAGTATCGCCAAAGCCATCGCTGCTCTTAGTGCAAATATCCCCATTACTCGGATGAAACTTTTAATTAAAAAGTTGCCAATGACAAACTGAAGCTGGCACTGAGCAAGGTGGTGGCGGGTCTCACCATAAGAAATGTGCTATAGTTTTAATATTTAGCCAGCCAGCCAGCTCGTACTCCTAAGTGGGCTAATCGTCTGTCCAGCACCGCCTGCGTACTGCACCCTGCTGCTGTGTAGCACGCACGTAATTGAGACAAACTTTGAGACAGTAAAACATTCGTGCAATGCCTTAGGTGCTCATTGCTCGAACTTTGGAGCATGTCGCGTTTTTGGTTTGGCCATTGGTTGTATGGGCGTGGGTAGGAGCTGCTAGTTTGGTTGGGGGTTGCCAATGATAAAATTACGATCTTTAAACCCAAAGGTAAAATGTACGTGAAATATTAAGTTGAGATGCATGTTGGCGACCTAAATCCTACTGCAAGTAATTTGTCTGCCTCCGTGTGGAGTGTGGTGTAAGGTGTGCAGCTAATTACGCCTCAAGATGTACAACTTACCCTTAGCGCGCCCGCCACAACCAGCACCGACTTGATAGCACGCAGACCCCAATCGTAATGGTCCTGCTTGGAGAGCAGTTCCTTGCACAGCGTATAGAGAGTGATAAATTTACGTGCCAGCAAGCGAGCTTCCTGGAAACCCTCAGCTACCAACATAATTTCACTAATCAACGCAAAGTCAGGCACAACCATGGCACAGGGTCGATACAAGGCTTTCAAATTCTCTGGCAATTCAGCGCGTCCTGCATAGCCAGGGTTCATGGTTATAAACACACCAACTGTCGGACGCAGCGATATGTGCTCGCCCAGAAAACTAAATGTAGCCTTCTTGCTCTTAATGGCATCCTGTATGCATTTCACCTGCACAGCCACCACTGACAATACCTCCACAGATATGCGATTGAACTCATCAAAGCAGCCCCAAGCTCCTGTCTGTGCTAGACCCTTGTGTATGTTGCCTATAGACTTGTAGTCCATTTGCTCCGAGCAATTAAACACGTATACCATCATGCCCAAGGCACGACCTAAATCTTTGGTGGTTTCAGTTTTGCCCGTACCCGCCGGTCCAGCAGGCGCGCCGCCCATAACCAAATGCAGCGATTGGGTCAGCGTTATGTAACAACGATCTGTTAAAGGTGTAATAACCAAACGCGGTGTATTTCCCAGATATTCATAGTCGTAGCGGAATTGTGCATCGCATATATTGGCAAAACAGTCGTCTATTTTGGTATCCCAGCGATGGCGCAGCTGACTCTGCCATTGGAAAGCCGTTTGGACCTCGACTTTCTTGCTTATAATTGTTGTGACCACATCACGTGAGTGCACATCAATGGTGCACACGGTCATGACCTTCTGGCGCTCGCCGGCAGTTAAATCTCCTAGCAGTAGCATGATCAGGTTATTAAGCTGCGTTATCTGTTTTTTATTGTAATCCTTGAGCGCATTTTCATAACGCTGCTGTACCTTGATAAATGCATCATTGGTCTCTGTAGTCCACATTATTTGCGTGCCCACCAGAGCTGGCTGCGCGGGCCACTCGAAAATCCAGACATGTCTGGGTTTGTGATCATAGGTAGCCAAAGAGCGCTTAAGTTGGTCCCTCAAGGTATCGCGCATTCTGTCCGTAACGCGATTAAGCCAAACCTCAACCTTGCCGCTGCAATCACAGTTTTCCAAAAACGGCACATATTCATCCAACTCCTTGGCAGTCATGCCAGACGCATTTTTTGAGTTGGGAAGCAGAGTCAATTTGCCCATAGAGTCGTAAAGCTTGGTCAAGTGACGTGCCACCATGGGCGGATTGTTGCCATTGGACAAAATGTCCAGCAAATCGGCAGAGGATACAAAGTAAAAACGCGGATAAGCCAGTCGTTTAGTCTCCAAATAATCATTGAGTGCCTTTTCACAGAGCAGCAGCATTTTAAGTAGATTTTCCAGACTATCATTAACTTTGCTGCCAGAGCGATTTGTGGCACGCACCACATTACGATCAGAGTTCATTTGAGTCAACAGTGTTTTGAATTCTTTATCAATAAAATCAAAGCGCTTGGAGTCTTCAGGTAACTGGGAACGTATGTCCTCAGAACCTATGAAAATGCTTTCCAAGTACTGCCACTTGCGTTGAACTTCAAACCAAGATGTTATAATTTGATCCGCATTGGACAATTTTTGTTGCCAAGAGTTGACTTCAGTTTGGAAAAATGCTATGTACTTGGATGAAGCCATATTCTGTAGCTGCGACTGATGGTCCTCTAAAGTTTCTATCATTTCTTCAGAGGCTTTTAATACCTTCAGACCTGTACGCTCGTGCACCTCAGTACCAAATTCCATAGTGGCCCAAGTGCTGGCTATATCTTTCAATGCCTTCTCCATGGCCTGTTCTTTCACAGACTTATCTACAATATTCTTAACCTCCTCCTCATATTCATGCAGATTCAAGTCAATTAAGTCCTTAAGCGTAGTGGAGTCGTCCATGCTGAATTTCACGTGTGTGGTTTGCATAAGCTCAAACCAGTGACGATCACGTATGGCTGGATTTTGTAACTCTGTAACCGCACGTAAAGAAGTCATTAGATTTTTAAGGCTTGCCTCCATGTATATAAAAGGATCCCAGGGGCGCATTTTTTTGTCCAAGCCACGCAACTCGCGGCCAAACTTTTTGCACTCCTGATCCATCTGTTCTATGTCAATTTTTTTCCAAGGCGTCTTTTTCCAGTCATTTATGGTCGAGACTATGGTAAAAAAAAAATCCCACATTATTTTAACCAGTTTTAAGTCTTCACGACAAGCTTCAATTTTGTTCGGATCTGGACCAGTTAACTCAAAAAGCACCGCCGATTCGGATAGATTCTGTTGTCGACTCTCCAGATCACTTATTGTCAAATCTGTCGCATCGATCTGGTCGTAAACGTCTGCACAAGGCACAGTAAAGAAAGGCATACGACTGAACTTTTTGCGAAAGGTGTTGGCCATATTGTCGCATAGCATTATGCGCTTTTGTATGAGATCCACCTGGTAACTTTGTATGGGCGCTATCAGCTGTTTCGTTACGACCGCCAGCGTTTTGACTTTTAGCCAAGCGTCAGGTAATTCGTTTAGTTGAGCCAGCTCAGCTAAACTAAAGTCATAGGAGTATTGTTTGAGCAGTTCCACAATTTCTTTAAGCGGCTCGAACATGTAATCGTAAACAAATTGCTTATCGTTAATTTTGTTTAGAATTGCAAGTATTTTGACAAGTCCTTCGAAATCATCTTTTTGCAACTCGGTTTTAAGCACAACATTGGCTTCGTCGACAAATTCTTGTAGCTCCTAGAATTAAATTATTTAAAACTGACTTTCTATTTGGAATAATACTCACGTTCAGCATTTTTTTAACACGATTAATGAGATCCATTTTGAACAGGCTGATCCATTGCCCAACTTGGCTTAAAACTGAGGCCTTAAAGCCAGCCATGTTCAGGCGTAAAAAGATATAGATATCCTCATAAAGCGCCCAGTTGCGTATCTCTTTCTCTAAATCTATAAATTTATCCAACTGCTCCCTGTATACGGAAAGCGGTGGATACTCATCATTGCCAAGCGGCTTAACACCAGAGCTGCCAACCTGTTCGGCTTCTAAATCTCGTTCTGTCAACGTTAGGCCACGACCATATTTTTTTACTTCACGTAAATAATTTTGTTTATCCCAAAGCCAGAGATATGAATATTCCAGGTAACTCTTGGCAGCCATGCGTACGGACTGTATAGCCATTTTTATTTTGCTTTCAATATCGAGTCTGAGTTTAATTATTTCGCTGTTACCCTCAAGTTCAGCTGTAAAAAATTATAGAGTTTATTGCTCTATCAAGTAAATTTATGCTGTGATACCTACATTCATAACGTATAAAATCTTCTCCGATTTCCGGTGGATCTTGAGCCACACGATATAATAGTTTCATCATATCACTTATTTCATTCATCATCTGCTCAACATAGTAAGCAAAGCCTTGTTTGGAAGTGAGATCCAAATTCCGAAAGTAGACCACATTAGGCTCTTGCAGCTCCATAAAGATCTCAAAAATGGGCGAATTGTACTCAAATCGGTTATCCACCTCCATGCGCAAATAAACTGCGCTGGTAATAACAGCATCCACCAAACTCTCAGCTATTTTCGCATCAACAAACTTTTCATACTCTCTAAACAAATCGCGTTCCTCTTGGCTAACACCCAAAAGCAGTTGAAAGCGTTGATAGGGCGTTATGATCTAGAGTTCAAAAATTTAAGTTATGGAATAATAGCTTCAAAAAAAAGAAAGCTTGCCTCATCCTCGCTTTGGGATTGGGATTGCTCCTCTTCGCCTTCTTCCTCTTCCTCCCCTTTTTCGCTAACTGGACGTGACTTCTTGACTTTCCCAACTTTTCTTATAAGCGACAGACTGAGTATGGGTGGCCAAATACCATCGCCATCCTCTTCTTCGCCAGCCTCACTTGCAGGCATCATGTAGCGTCGTGGTATATCAAAGAATAGCTTTAAATTCACATACATCAAAAGATCTATGAGACGCTGCGTTTGGTCGGCTAAAAATTTTCGTTCTGCCAGTATATCACTGCGCTTTTCGGTGCGTAGCATAAGCTGCGGAGTTTCCGATTTGTAATCTATGCGTTGGAACAGCGGTACTTTGGCCCACTCACTAATGCTCTCTTTGATACGCGTTAGATTCTCCTGAGCAGCTACCAGTCGATCATAAAGATACTTGATCATTTTAAAGACTATCACAATAAATCTTTGACCTGTTTAAGAGGTATAAGTTAATTTACTGGAGATCTTATTTTGAGAGTTAGGGGCTCACTAAAATTATTCCAAGTTACGCTCGACATGAGTGGTTCCATTGTGTTTTCAATCATGGTCATTTCAGCTGCTATTAGCGCTCTTTCTGTTTCCTGTGCCCGATCCTTGATATCGTTGTACCATTCGGCAATTCTTAGTAGCTTAATGCGCGCTTGCTAAATTTAAAATAAAATTTAAGTTTAAATATTATTACAATAAATAATAGTTGGGCTAGTGTGTGCAATATTAAAGATTTTTTGAAAGCTACGAACCCAAAGTCTCTCATCTTTGGCGTAAAAGTCGAGCAACTGCGGCGAGACGGTGCATTCTAACAAGCGAATAACTTTGATGTCTTTTAAGGCTATCACCAACACATCGTCAAAGTTAACAGAAACAAAGTGATCTTCCTCTTTAACTAATAACGTTAAAGCCATATTAGCATCTATTTCCTTTAAGCAATTTTCCTCCCATTTGGCCAGAATTTCTTTTTCAAAGCTGTCAATTTCTTGTAGCATTTGGTTATATATTTCCATTACATATTCGCCACGTTCGTTTTCAAAGAGTCTGGAGAGTAATATAAATCAGCAAAGAACAATATTGGTATTCAGTTCATGCACTTACGGGTATTCATACATGGTCATATCTGTATTTATAGATGTTATGCGATTTCTAAGTTTCTTAATCCATGAAATAGTGCCTGATACTTGTGGAAAGCAATCATCTGTGGGTAAATCCTACAAATAAAAAGAGTGAGGCTGAAAACTTTGGACAACAACAAAGCAGCTGTCACTTACACGAAAGCCCTGCTCACGATACAAATCTCTAAATGTGTTGAAGTCCTCCTTAACATCCATAATTTCTTGCTCAAAATCATCAACTATAATATGCATAAAGGGCTCCAAATGTTCCCTAATAATAGGTCTTAATAACAGCTGGCCAGCTAGAAACAGATCATGTGAGTCTTCCAACATCTTCTCAAACTGAAAAGCAATCTGGTGCTCTAATAAATCAGTTTTCTTCCTAAAATTTAGACGATCCTCCTGAAATTTGGAATGTTCTGCATTCGGATCTAGGGGATTGTATTGTATATTGGTCCAACCACGATAGGCTTGCTGGTATTCTTCTAGTATTTTTTCAAGAGCAAAAGTAATTGTGCGTCCCCTAAGCCCACCAGCGACTACTTTTTCCAGCTTCAAAAAGTCACGTCCTGTATTAAAAAGCTCCTTAAGCTCTTCAAGACGTTCAACAAAAGCATCAATTCGTCTAAATATCTTTTCAGGATGCCAAGTCCAATCTTGTGAGTTAAAGGTGGTGCCGATTTTAAACTTCTTTAAAGAGTTGCGACATTCTTTATAAATGCTTCTACAAATTGTTTAGTCAGTAGTTAATTACTTTTTGCATTTTAGCCAAAACTTACTTATAATATTCAATATGTCCCAAATTTGCTACGACTCGGTTGTAGGCTTCGTCTATGTCACCCTGAAAGATGGAGTCTGGTTCCAGCGTTCTTATAACACACTCAATTATGGAGTTGTGAAAACATTTAAAGAATAATATCATATTGTTGAGCGAATGAAAGTAGCGTGAGTGTCCCCATACTAGACCCACGGATAGCATAAGTGGTCGGATTTCCGCTCTATTGTCATCCATATCGTTGGCTTCAAATTTCTCGATTTTCTTTTTCTGTACATTGAATGTGAGGTTTCTCAGATTAAGTTATATTTTTAGGCTTAAGCGGTATATTAATATTTATGATATTTTTGTATACTATTGAAAGAGATAATAATTTTAATATTCTCATTCAGAAAAGTCTACCTGAATATCACTTTAATGTTAACTCGATAGCCGAGTTTCTTTATAATTTATATTAACAGACATCCGGACATGAATAAATATTCTATTGAGATCTTAAACTTTACGTCATAACGTTTGTCGTGCTGAGGCTTTCAGCGAACCTCAAATTGTATGAATTGAATTTTGGCTTCCATCTCTAATAAATCAAAGTTATCGATTACCCTGTGAAAAATGTCATGAATAGCCCACAAGCTGAAGTAGGACGGTCACACTTAAAAATGTCAGCAAACTACTTTGTTTTATTTTTTTTCATAAACTGTCAAATTATAGTTATTAAATTATTTTAATTTGCTTTTAAACTCATTGTTAAATTATTTTTTACTATTCTAAATTTATACCATTTACAAGGTTTTTCAACCTTTTTCTTCATATACAAAAATAAAGTAAGTTTAGAGTGCGTTACTCACCAGTGTGGCCAAACACTTGTTAACATCGCGTGCCTCACACAGCGCCTCTAGCACCAGCTTCACAATGCGACGATAGGAATTCTCAAATACGGAATGGACTTTTTCTAGCATAAAACCTATAGATTTGATGCGTTTATCGCCCAGTTGGTCGGCTAAGTTTTCCAAATTTTCCAAACGTGATTCCCAAAAGTTAAAAACGGCCTCCGGCAATGCATGTGGATTTTTCGAGTGTATCTTCGCACTTGGCTTAACGCTGACCAAATCTTCCACCGAGTCCAGCCATTTAACAACCATAAACTCAAGTGCATGTCTAACTTCATGAGTTACGGCAAGTACATTTCTGAATTAATAAAAAAATAAGATAATTACATTGAAAGCTTTTTTTAAGATAGTTTTGCGCACCCATTGGCTACAACGTTGGCTATGGCCATGACTTCATCTATGCACATGGGCAGTGGAAAAATAGTGCGATTAATGGCAAATCCTTTCATCTGTGCAATGCCGTTGCGCAACTCCTGGCACTCGGTTTTCATATCATTAACAATTACTTGTGTCCAGCCCTCCTGATTAACTGGATTGTTGAGCAATGGCAATATGACTTCATCGCACAACACGGAAAGAGTAATTAGTGGATTGGGCAGTAGATCGCCCATCATAAATGCCTGTGTAAAACGCTTAAAACTATAGAGACTTTAAGTACATAATATTAAAAAGACACTTACATCAATCATGTTCTCTTCGGTTAGTTCCATGGGGGTTTCATTACGCACAAAAAATATGACTTTAGTGCGTGGCTTTGCAGGAAAGTTAAATGACGGATATAGCAAACCGCCTGCATTAACCGTAAATACCAGACGCGGCTTATCTGGATCGTGTAGAAAATCCATCATGATGTCCTGCAAAAATAAATTTTCGCTCATTGCTTTAAAAAGCCCATTTAAACATCATTGCACAACGAGGCTGAAATCTTTCTAAGCTAATTAACGGTAAATGTTTCGATTTTGCAAAATAATCAGAAAATGTTCCCTCGAACATTTTACGTTAAATGAAACTTTGCACGGGAAATTCAGTGTGCACGGCATCCTGCTGCCGACTGCTGCAGCAGCAGCTACTACTACATCCCAAAAATGCGCAGCTAGGCGTACCATTTACGCTTCTCTGGTTGCATATGAACCGGGGTCTGAGAGCGGAAGTTGTGTGGCCGCCATGTTGTTGCCTTGTTGCGTTATCTAATTACAAAAGAATTGTGCTGCAATGTCATACAGCACCGTTCAGTTTTTAGTTGTCGTTTACCCTAACGAACACTGGGGTGCTCCTCCAGTGACCAAGCTCCACAGTTCGACAGACCCAAAATACTATACTATGCACGCACAGCAACAAAATATTATTTCTGTTCAAATGCACTGCAATAACAATGGCCAAGCGGATGGGAAAAAACTAGTAGGGAATCAGTTGGGGCGAGTTAACGACTGTGCCATACACTGCATACCGCTATCAGGAAAGAATAAGTTTGCTAAATGTAAATCTTGAGCATGATCGACGTGCGGCGCCTCCTTTCTGGTTTTTTTTTCCCGTAAAAGGGTTCCTCACAGAGAGGTGGGGCACTGCGACCAAAAGGTCTTTTGGACCATACCGTCAAGTTAAAGCAAAAGACTTTCCGCCTTCCGCATAAATAGCAGTAGGTCTTTTGTTGGTTCTGACCTGAGACAGGCTCTGTCCAATACCAGCGCTGGGCAGTCACAGGGAATATGTCTGGTGGTTTCTTCAGAGCCTGCACTCTGAGGAGTCCGATTAGCCAATTTTCTGTGGTGGCCGGATAGGTAAGCTACCAGGAGCATTAGGTCCGCTCTTCCAAGACCTTTGGTCTTGATCACATCCAGAGGTTTGACAAGCACTTTTGCTTGACGAAGCCTATTAAGGGAGAACCAGTATTTCTTATCCTCTCCTGCGGCCCATTTGTTTATCATGGTTTTGATTGTGGACCAACCAATACCACAAAACGGCGTAGGAGATGTAGTCAGGGTGGAGGCACCCTGTCGTGCTAGATCGTCAGCGATCGTGTTACCATTCACTCCCGAGTATCCAGGCACCCATGGCATTCTTTAACCATCCTGGAGGAGTCGCTTCAGGATGACAATGCCTTAATAGCAGCTTGGCTATCTGAAAAAATTCATATGTTTGCTTCCCTAGTTCCATTGAGAAGTACTAAGGACGCAGATATCTATGGCACGATTAGAGATTCGGGTGTTGGGTCCAACGATTTCAACACCTACACCCTGCTCAGTTTTGGACCCATCCGGGAACCATTGTTGCCTCCGGGGGTTTCCACAGGGGCTGCCGTCAGCCTAAGTCTCCCGACTTGGAAGAAGAGATCTAAATTTCTTGTTATGAAAAAGTTCCTTGATCATAAGATCTAATCTAGAGCAGATCGATACGTCAGGAAGGGAAACCTCCTTTAGGGGTTATGGCCATTGAAAGTTGTGATGATAAAAATTTTCAGAGTTGAAGTGATCACGAAGTTTATTTTTACACTAAAATGTCTAATTGTGAAGTTATGGCCATTTATAGTTGAGACAATAAAATTTTTCGAAATTTAAGTGATTCACGAACTTTATTTTCACACTATTTTGTCTAATTGTGAAGTTGTGGCCATTAAAAGTTGAGATAACTACCAGATATAGCTATACAACTTTTTTTGACTGATCTGCCGACCCTAAAATCGTTTTTTTTTTTTTGTTCAACTTCAATAAACCCCAACAGGTTGCACGTCGGTATTTTTTATATATATTATACGAGGTCAACAAACCCAGACAGCTTTTTGAGACAGCATTCGAAATACCTCATTTTATGGGGTTATTGGAGGTTTTAAAATTATGCACCTTTCCAGTCTATTAATGCTCAAACCCTAAAGGCATGTTACGATTTTTAGAAAAATATTATTGGAAAAAAAATCGAATCAGTCCATATTATACCAATTGGATATTTAATGAAGTACACCCCCCCAACAAAAACGATCTACAAATGTTATATAAAAAAAAAAAAAATCAACTGTTGTAATTTAGGTTACGTTAGGTGGCAGTGGTGGACCATTAATCAGTCTACCCCACTCAGCCCACCTCTACACATATCTACCAAATTCACAGCCATCCGGCGAACTAAAAGATATTTCAGAATTTGCTCTTAAACTTGGGATAAGTCATTTGAGAAGTATGTATGTTTCAGGAATCGAAACCTTGTTACGTCAAAGAAATTTTGACGGAATAAATAATTTGCCAGATCTGTAAAAAACTATAAATGTAAATGTAACATAGTGCTAAGATTGCTACAGGGTAGTGGTGGGGCTTCCTAGGATATGAAACATGCAGAAGGACTGCTTTTCTCTTCGTTATCCAATAAACTGCTTAAACTAGTTATCATACCCTATTGTAAGAGTACAAACGTCGAAACCGAAAAATAGCTGGGGGCAAACACATTGATATAGGAAAAATGTTTGCAGCCTGGTGACTGCGTTTGCCTTGCGGCCCCATACAAATGGCATGGAAAACGCAAAAATCTAAAAAAACGCATTGCCGACAGTTACAGTAGCTCACACATAGATACGCACAAATACATGCGCGTGCATGCGCTAAATACACTAGTGGCTAATAAGTTTTAGGCAAAATAACCAAAAATGGATGCAACAACAAGCGAAGCCTGCATTCACAAAGAGCCATATACGAGGGCAGGATAAAAAGTAATCGCCAGGCAACAACGTTAGAAAATACTAAGAATTTGTTTTTATTGATTATCAGCTGTGTAAGCCTTTTATAGGGAATCAGGCAATGAAAATATGGTGTGGTGAATTCAATTTATGTTTTCACCACCAATTGGTAATAATGTAAAGCGAGTCAAGATGACTTAAGATAGCAGAAATGATAGATTGAAAAGATCGTTCGAAAGAGAGGAATTTGTAAAGATTATAGTTAGAGCATAAATAGAAGTGGAGCGACGTTTTACAAACCCATGTTGGGAATACGGCATAAAAGAAGAAGTGGCAATCCTTTCCAGAACTTTTCGAATAGATGAAAGCTTAATGTTGGAACCTTTTTTTATGAATAGGAATAATGAAGGACTTATTCCAAATGGCCGGAAGACGATATTTGAATGAAGTGCGGAAAAAAGCAGATAATTGCATAGAGAGAGAGCAAGTACAATGCTTTAAGACGTAACTAGGAATGGTATTGGGACCAGGAGAAAATTATGATTTAATGGACAGTAGGGATTGCAAAGCGTCGGATTCAAATATTTCTGGGTAGGATTTGAATGAGGTAGGCTATATGGCTAGTTAAGGTCAACAGAATGGGTTTTTTGAAAAAATGTTCTTGTCGAAGTGAAATGTTCTTTTAGTCAGAGCTTTACATTCATTTGTAAGGGTAAGGTAACTCAATAACCTAACCAGTGTAACCCAATCAATATAACCTAATCAGTATCCTAAGTATATGCTTGCCCGAAAGATTTTCTTCAATATATAGAAATTCAGGAGGTGTGTGGTCAGTCTTGAGATTGATTCTTTTCGTGGTTCTGGAAATCCTTTCTTCGTGTGGAATTGTATGTCTCCCATCGAACGTGTCCCCAGGAGGCGGATAGCGGAATGAATCCAAGAGCGACGCCGGCGGTTATATAGCTATCGGTAGGGGCACCCATGTCGGTAAGGTCGAGGAAGAGTCCTGAGGCTAAGAGCAGTCCATAACAAAACTCTGATGCCTTTTTGGCAGCCAAATTGCCATCAGGCAAGCGTCTGAATCTTTAAGCCCATCACTCTTTGATTCCCATAAAAGATCTCAGAATAATATGGAACAAAACCATAATGGAAACATGTCTCCAAGGGGTACCCACCAATTATTGGTCAATCGCCCTGCTACGGCAGCCAGCACAGAGGATTTGGAGTAGCTAATTTCACAACAAATAACGACAACACGATGAATGTAACCAATGAGGCTCTATGCTCCACTTAGGAGTTCAGAATTCGTAGTAGTAAAATAATACTCGCGGACCAAAGTAGACAAAAAATCAATGGTTTACTTGGGCTGTAATTACTCTAATCAATTTTACATATATTCCTACTTCAGCCAACTACTCAATGGTGGCGTTATATACTAAAAGTATGGCCTTTTCCACATCCTAATATGTCTTATCTGGTTTAAAGACTTTAATTTTGGCTATGAAATACTGGTATTGAAAAAACTTGGCTTTGTTTCTAATCTGGTATTTTGTTTTGGTCTATGGAACATATTTTAGAAGCACTTTAGAGAACGGCTGTAAAATTTTTTTTTTGGCGTTTTGACATTTTTTAGTACTTTTTGACCTGCCCTCGGAGCGCAATCTAAATGTATACATTTGAACGCACTTGGATAAAGGTTCTGATGTTAGTTGTCCAATGTTGGGGGACCCAGCTGCATATAAGGCATATTTGAGCGCATATGTCCAAAAATTGACAGCCAACAAGACGGGGTGATTGGGAGCAAGAAACAGCCACGAGGAGCATGCCAAAACGTTGCATTTAAATTGTCAAAATATTTGTGGATTGTTGTGGCTTTTAGCTGGAAATTGAAGTTGTTTAAAGAACTTGTCGTTTTGGCCCACAAATCTCAGCACTAACAGGCCAGAAATTGGGGCCAAGCGTTTGGCGCTTAATTGCGGCCTTGTCAACACTTGAAATAAAAATAATATTTGCAACAATTAAAGCAGCAAACAATTAAAAGCACAACACGAATACAAACAAGAAGCGCCACAAGGGAGCGAGGATGATGGAATGGCGGCACTAGGGCAGCTTTTTGAGGAATTAGAATTAAAAACGCAACGGAAATAAAATGGCCAACCCAGGCGACACAAAGGTGACGCAAAATGCCGTTGGGTATTTGGCGCATAATTTGAAAAAATTATAAAACGTTGGCAGCCAATTAAAAGGGAAGTCAGTTTTGTTGTTGTTTTGCCATGTTCCAGCCTGGCAAACGAAACAACAGGAACACCCAGCGCATTATGCAAATTAAAGACGCGCCGAAAATAAACGAGAAAAAAAATAAATGTAGGTATATAGCAGCTGTTGAGGCATTGGTGTGAAAAACGCCGCTGGGCAATGGCCACAGTGCTGGCAAGGCCACAGGACGACCACAGCGCGGTTCAACGGAACGCCATTTTGTTCATTGTTCTTTGGCAGCTGGCCGCCATTATAGTTTCCGTAACGCGCTTACCTTGTACTCTGGTGTGGCTATCATTTTGTTCCATTTCTCCTGCTTTAGACGCATCGATTTGCTTATATAATTCCAAAAGAATTCCGGTCTATTTTCAATCTAAGGACATTGTTATGACTATGATTATAAGCTGCAGTAAACAAGAAAAAGCTTTGAAAGACCTACCACTTCTTTTTTCTGCTTATCGTCATCCTCGTCTTCCATAATTGTGTATTGGATGGAATTGGTATATAAATATCAAAATAAATGTGATTCGCAATTATTAAGTAAAATTTTTTTGTAAAATATATATTTGTGTATTTAATTCAGACTTTATTTTCGAAGAATGACTAAATAGTACTTCAAACAAATATAATAACTATTTATAAATTTGATTGATATGGCGTATGTAGCTTTATAAATTTTTTGCAGTATTAGAAAAATATTCGTTCCTCTAAAGTCCTTGCCCAATTACAGGCGGTATTGTGAAAATAGGTTCGTATTTTAAAGCAGCAGTTGGAACTTAGCTTCCCAACAGCAGGCCAAGAACAGACCCACTTTGATACCGATAATGGGAGTAAGGGATAAGATATAGAATGGACAGGAAATATTAGGAAAATAGGAAAAGTGAAAATTGTAGGACTATGCTTAACGTGGGATTCAAACCTACAACCTCTGGGATGATAGTCTAGTGCACTATCGCTAGGCTATCGAAGCCGCTATTGTAAAAAGAAGATATACCATAAAAATTTACCTACAGCTCTTAGAGCTACGAAGATGGGTTGAGTTTGGTGCATAATGAGAACACTACAAAATAAAGTCAAAATTTCAGAAAAGATGCGTGGCGGGGATCTTTGCCAGAATTCTGTCTTTGCAACAATTCAAGAATTTTGTTAAATGCACAGATAACATACTAGCGACAACTACTACGACTATATGCGCACTGATAAATGGAAGGATCTGGAAAGTAGATTGTAACAATCAACTTCTTGCTTAAGTTTAAGGTGTGCCTTCTCTTGCTGAGAATCGTAACATCTTTATTCTCAGCTTTGAGCCTTTGAAGTAATTTGTTTTTCTTGGTTCCGCAATATTGAAACAGAATGATGTCAGTATGGGGTTAAATGAAAAATCACTCTTGGCACAGGACACTCACCCTTCTTATCCTCTTATATGCTGCAGAGGCCTGGACGGATGCAGATGGTATTTGAGAGATCTGCGGTGCCGTCTATGTTAACGACAATTATCGTGCTCGATGGAACAAATAGCTGGACTATAAGGAAATATTTACGTTGTGAAGCGACTTTGCTAGCTGGGTAGTTGGCGGTCATTGCAGGAGAGGACCAAGTAGCTAAAGCTCTGTCAGTTTTTGGTGTTATTAACTACCGAGAAATGCTGCACCACGCTAAGACCCATTAGGATTTTATAGGCCAGTCAAGTAGAAGAAAATAAGGAGTTCAAAGTGTTGGGGCTTGCTGCCTTTAAATCCAGTAGGGTAAAATTTCCGAAGAGATTGGACAGGACACGCATTAATATGTAGCCAAAAAATGAATTAAAGAAACATGCGATTTGGGTTGCGTGCTTTATTAAAAAAATATTTCCAATTTTGTAGTGTATTAGGTGCAGCAAATGTCTTTGGTTAAGATCGTCCTTCCGTTCTTAAACTATTCCAGTTTTTTATGTGTTCTTGATCTGGATAGGATCTGGTGACATACATGGCGTTGGTAATATTTGAATTTTTTTGCGTTCAATGTTTTATCATTAACGTCTTTGACGCTGCTAGAAAGGAACTTATTCTGCCTCTTTATTGTAAGACAAGTATGGAGTCATACGGAGGCTTAATCGATGTTTTAGCTCTTTTAAAATAGATTGCAAGTTGTATTTCAATGCTCCAAGGGATTTCGAGCTATTATAACCTTAGCAACCCATGGCTGAAATCTAATTAGAGAATGTTTTTTTTTTCCTAAAAGAGTTCCTCACAGAGAGGAAAAGATCTTTTGTACCATACCCTTAAGTTAAAACAAAAGACTTTCCGCTTTCCGTACGAATAGCAGTAGGTCTTTTGTTGGTATTGACCTGAGATGAAAAGGATTAATGTGTTCCTTTCCCATATGAAAGGATCTGTCCCATACCAACGCTGGGCAGTCAGTGAATATGTCTAGTGGTTTCATCGTCTTCTTGACGGAGCCTGCACTCTTAAAAGAATCCGATAGGCCAATTTTCTGTAGATGGTATCTAACAGTGTGTTGGTCAGATAGGTAAGCTACCAGGAGATTTAGGTCCGCTCTGCCAAGACCTATTGTCTTGAACGCATCCAGAGGTTCGACAAGCACTTTTACTTGACGAAGCCCCGGAAGGGAGAACCTGTATCTCCTATGTTCCCCTACGGCCCATTTGTTTATCATGGTTTTGATTGTGGAAAACGGCGCAGGAAATGTGGTTAGGGTGGAGGCACCCTGTCGTGCTATATCGTCAGCGATCGTGTTACCATCCACGCCCGCGTGTCCAGGCACACAACATAGCACGACTTTGTTCCGGGCGGACGGGGCTTGGATGTAGTTATGGCATTCTTTAACCACCCTGGAGGATATGCTCCAGAATGACAATGCCCTAATAGCAGCTTGGCTATCTGAATAAATGCATATGTTTGCATCTCAAGTTCCCTAGAGACGGATACTAAGGACGCAGACCTCTATGGCATGAATCTCCGCTTGAAAGACGCTGGGCCAGATGCTCATTGCGGTACAGATTCTGGTGTTGGGTCCAACGATTCCAACACCTACACCCTGCTCAGTTTTAGACCCATCCATGAACCATTGTTGCCACCGGGGGTTTCCACAGGGGCTGCCGTCAGCCCAAGTCACCCGAATTATTATTTAATTAATTAGAGACTTCGTAAATATTCAAATTGTGGTCATTAAGTTAAGCGTGTTTGCCATCAAACCTACACTCCAAATCTTTTATGCTGGTCTATTTTAATGAACTTTCGGCTACTATCCACCGCGGCACCGTCATATTAACCCCGAGGATTACCAGATCTTTGATAAAGCGGTTTAGTCTCTCCCAAATACTATGCTAAACTAAACGTCATCGACCCTGGTTAAAAGGTATAAACTAATTGGCATAATCAATTGCATGTCTTACTCGGCTCTTCTTGTTTCTTTTGGCATCAATCTGGCAAGGAACCAAGACTATTTATATTTCCGCAGCATTTCCTTAAACGATACCCAACAAAAATATAAAAATAATGCATTTTTTAAATTTTATTGGACTGCACAGAGAATTTTGTTAATTTTTGTATACCAACTTCGTGTAACTATATGTTGCTCCCTTTATCGGGTTGGTTCGCTTATCTAGCACCGGCTATCTTTGGCTTTGGCATATTTTTTTTTAACAGGCTCCAATTTATTGAGGTTGGTTTGGTCTTTGGCCTTTTGGCCTTGGCCAAGACCTTGTGGCGTAGGGCGAGCAAGTTTCCATATTGAATTGGGCTATGCACGATTTTTTTTAAAAGTTTGCTATAAGCACCAACCTTCTTCTTGAACTTGGGCTTCAAAGCCGGTTTGAGGCCTTGAGCTTTGGTTTTTGAAGCTTTGCTTTTGCTTGGGATCTTGCTCTTTCTGGCCGTCTTCAAGGACTTGTTGGACTTAGTCTTCAACGATTTATTTGACTTTGTTTTCAACGATTTATTGGACTTTGTTAGTAACGATTTATTGGACTTGGTTAGTAACGATTTATTGGACTTGGTCATCAACGATTTATTGGACTTGTCTTGCTGCAGCGTTTTCAGAGATTTGTTGGACTTTTGAGCCGCAGATAGTGCCCCACCCGTGGAACGCTGTGGCGTGCTCACCGAGTATTTATGTGGATGTGGCACCTTTGTGGCAAAAGCTTTGGCCGCCTGCACTATAGTATCATTTTTGCCAAATACCTGCATTATGCTGCGATTAACATACTGCAAATATTTCAATGAAGAGCGGCAAAGCTCGCATTTGGAATCCTTGGGTATGTTATTGCGCACCAGACTCTCCAAGTAGAAAAAGTTACGCGCCAAGTTCTCGCAGTTGTGACAGTTTTGTCCAAAGGTTTGCTGGACCAATGCTGTTTTGGCTGGTTCAGTTGTGCCGATGACATCACTACGACTATGAAGAGAATTCTGCGGCGCAATGTAACCCTTGCCCGTCGGTTTCTTATCCTGTCCACTCATTGTAGTGTGCACCGATATTCTTTTTTGCTGTGGTTCTGAAAGCTATGAATTTTCGAAAATAAAATTAGTAAAATATATCAAGCAAAGATTACTTTCACTGGCCTACCTGAACCATTTTTGCCAAAGTTTTACTTTTTTTTTATTTTGTTTATGTAATTTATACGTGCCTTTAGTTTGAGCTTTTACAACATACTGAGCAATATACAAATTTTTAATATTAACTATGTTAAAATAGGCTGACATAAAAATCAGCGCCTACTTCAGGCACTTAATTATTTTGTAACCTCTCAATTAATCTAAAGCTGAGCAAGTTTTACGTTGTTGACCGGCCTTGAGGCAATCTTCAATTATCGATGAAATAAATTGCTGCGCATCAAGCGTAACAAATATTAAAAATAAACGCCCCAAATTAATTTAAATGCATGGAGCCACTTCTCTCACTCAAAGCCTTAGTTTGCGCCTCGTCTGGTCTGCTCGTTTAATTTCTATTTCCTTGGGCACAATTAGCGATAATCAGCTGGCAATGGCAGCCATTGCTGGCTGGCCCCGCAACGCCATTTTGTCGTCGTTCGTCCTTTTTATTTCGTTTGCAAGTATTTGGGTCAGTCCGTGTTGCGATGTGCGCCATAATTTATTTCATTTCAAGATTTAATCGTGAAATTTTAGTTTGTCGTGTCGTTTGTTTTGTTTAGCCTAACACATTTTTAAATGCCCCACACAAACATACAATTGTGCGTGTGTGTGCTGTGTGTGTGTGTATGTTCAAGTGGTTCGGGAATGACCTTCAGCGCGGATTTCCAAAAATTATGTAAGTTGATAGCTAAATGCGTGCTCAATGCCCCCAAATGGCCGATAAAACTAAAATGCGTTGGTTTATTTGCGGCATTGGCATCGATATACTATAACATAATATATATATTATATACGTATTTTATTTAATGTGCAATTATGATACGGTCGAAATAAACCGCAACTTGATCTTGACATACTTTTGGCTTAAACAACCAACATAAAGTAACGCAGCTGTGCAATTAGCCAGCATTTGAGATTGAAAGCATTTTTTGCCAAGGCAAATTGTTTGGGTGTTTATTTAACTTCTTGAATTTTTTTTTTTTTCTGCAATTTTAATTCTGCAAAAGCCATTAGCTAGCTGCGTATCGTAAAAAATGTATATATTTGAAAGTGGCTTTAATTAATACGAGGCGTGCTCAAAAAGTATCGCGAATTTTGTGTTTTTTCAAAAACTATTTATTTATTCATGAATATCTATTTTTGTCCCCTTCAAAGTAATCCCCATGAGATATTATACACTTGTGCCAACGGTTTTTCCAATCTTCGAAGCACTTCAAAAAATCATTTTTTTATCTTGTTCAGCTCCTCTTCGATGCCGTCTTTATCGCGTCAATCGTAGCGTAGCGTCGTCTTTTCATCGACCTCTTCAGTTTAGGGAATAAGAAAAAGTCACAGGGAGCCAGATCTGGGGAATACGGTGGCTGCGGCATCCTTAGTGTGTTGTTTTTGGCCAAAAACGATGTGTGAGCAGGAATGTTATCGTGTTGCAAAAAAAAATTTTTGTTCTTCCACAAATACGGGCGTTTCTGGCGGATTGCTTCGCGCAAATTGCGCATAACTTGCAGGTAATATTCCTTATTGACCGTTCTATCCTGTAGCAAGAACTCATGATGCACCACGCCCCTGCAATCGAAGAAAACTGTAAGCAAAACTATCACATTCGAGCGAACATGGCGCGATTTTTTCGGTCTTGGTTCGTGCGGCAGCTTCAATTGAGATGATTGAGCTTTGGTTTCCACTTCATAGCCTTATACCCACGATTTGTCACCAGTTATGACCCTCTGGAGCAAATTTGGATCGTCGCGGACAGAGTCCAACATCTCATTAGCAATGTTGCGATGCTGATTTTGGTCGAAATTGAGCAATTTTTGGCACGAATTCCGCGGCGACCTGTCTCATGCCCAAATCATTGATAAAAATTGAATGGCACGAGCCAATCGATATGTCTTGGTTCTCAGCAACTTCTCTAACGGTGATTCGACGATTGGCCAATACCATTTTCTTCACTTCATCAAGTGCAAAGAAAACCGCTCCCGAAAGTCCTCGTTTGCTCGTGGAAGCTTATGGGGAATATTCTTCATCCAGAACACAATGATTTGATTGGTTTTAATGCATTAAAAGTGGTGAGCTTCTGGGGCAGCCGAACAAATTTGAGGATGAAGAATTGGAGACATTACTCGATGTCTATTCATCCCAACCATTTTCAAACTATTAAAGGCCTTGGGAATGACATAAACGCAAGGAAATTGGGTTCCATATGAGTTAAAGCCGAGAAACGTTGAGCGCCGTTTTTTCTCATGTGAACAGCTGCTTCAACGATAGAAAAGGAAAGGTTTTTTGCATCGTATTGTTACTGGCGATGAAAAGTAGATCCATTACGACAATCCCAAGCGCAAAAAGTCATGGGGTAAGCCCATCCAGCCATCAACATCAACGTTAAAGCGAAATATTAATAGATATAAGCTCATGCTCTGTATTTGGTAGGACCAACGTGGTGTTATCTATAATGAATTGTTGGAACCGAATGAAACGATCACAGGAGACCGTTACCGGCTCAAATTGATGCGTTTGAGGCATGCACTCAGAGAAAAATTGCCAGAATATGAGCAAAGATATGATAAAGTTATTTTGCAACATGACAATGCTCGGCCCAAGTCGCGAAAGTCGTAAAAACATACTTGCAAACGTTAAAAGGGGAGGTGCTACCTCACCCGCTGTACTCTCCGGACATCGCCCCATGCGATTGCAGCCATTTTCAATTGATGGCACTTGCATTGACTGACCAGCGGTTCACTTTTTATGAAAGTACCAAGAATTGGGTCGATTCATGGATAGCCTCAAAAGACGAGTCGTTCTTCCGAGCTGGAATCCTAAAATTACCAGAAAGATGGGAAAAAGTAGTGGCTAGCGATGGATAATACTTTGAACATTAAATTTTGTATCCATTGTTTTAGAATTAATAGTTGAAAATTGAAAAAATAAACTCCGGAAATTAATGCAAGGTCCCAATAATAATAATAATTGTGTTGTGAAAGAGAAAAATAGCGATGATAGATGCTTCGGCAATGTTTTGACGTGAAAGTTATCGAACTATCGACATTGCTACTTCGGCGTTGCCACATACTTGTATTTTGAAATAATAATAATCATCTAATAACAACATAATATTGAAATTACTAGTTAAAATATCTAAGCCGTTTTGGAATCTGATCATCGCGCCATTGCTCGAAGCTCGATGATGGATTTCTCGGTCTCACGGTTGAGCGTCCTGCGCCAAGTCTTTTTAGGTCTGCTGTTTGGAACTTTTTGACAATAATACTAGTAATGAACCATGTCTCACAACTATACAAAAGCACCGACTATATGCATGCGTTGAAGGCTCGTATTTTGGTTTTTCGCCGGATTTTCGGCTCTCCCCAGAATCCATTTAGTTGTCCAAAGGCAGCTCTGGCTTTACGAATTGTACGAAAAGCCGACTTGATTTCTACGCAGAACGTTGTTAAGTGGCTCGGAAATGCGGCTTAGTATGATCTGATTGAGGATTTTTATGATGATTGGCAGGAGAGAAATACCCTTCCAGTTAGAGCATATTTGTCGGTTTCCTTTCTCCGGAATCTTGATAATTACCGATTCCTTCTATGATTTAGGTACATTTTTAGAGGTTCGAACAGCTTCAAAGATCGGAGTTAACTTTTGTGCCATCATGCGAACATTCGCTTGGAAGCATTCAACGGCGATTTTATCTGCTCCCGGATCTTTGCCTTTTTTGCATGGTGTTAATTGCACTCTCAATTTCCTCTGGTGTGGGAAGGCTAGTTTTTATTTGCCTGTTTACATTATGTCTCCTTCGGATTGGGAGTTTCTCATTAAAGCTATTGTAGGAATTTAGTGTTGCTTCGAAGTATGTCTTCCAATCTTCCAACTGTTTCTTCTGAGCAGTAACCATGTAACCACTTTCGTCTTCTATAGATAGGGCAAGTCGCAAAAATACGCAAATTTAAAATACGATTTTTGAAAGATTGTTAAATTTTTGTTAAATTTTATTTAATTCTGAACTATAAGATTACCGAAAATTTTACATATTCATTACGAATTTAAAATAGTTAAGGTTTAAACTAATTGGCACAAAAAAGGTATACAAATACGAAATGAATACCGTATTACTTAGTATTGAGTAATTTATAAAATTATTTACTTTTATGCATCCTAGCCTAAAGAAATTATAATTTGGAACTTACTTATGAATTTGCATGCTTTAAGCTTTCGCTCTGTTGTTTAGTTTTGCTTCTTCAATGAGATTATCTTTCTAAGAATATTGAATTCACTTTGACAATCTGTTAATGCTATGGATTGGGTTCGGTCTCCTAATTACTGTATTCTACTTCTTAGCTCACGTTGAACGCCCTCCCAATTAATCCGCTTAACCAATGGCCTTTCCCTATCTACACATGATTCGGCGTAGGTAAATTTTTTATCTTTGATTCAAGTCGTGATTTTTGAAATTTTTGGCAGAACAAAAAAAAAAACAAAATAGACAAATATGTTAAAGACAACTTTGAAAACTCTTCGGCTTCATTACATATATTTCTAACAACTAATAAAGTTAAGGGCATAAAAATTAGACTACTTTCGTTCTTTGTTAGCAGCAGATATTAGGGATTCCTTGAAAAAAGTACAGATTCATTATTATTTTATTCGTCCTTACGCTTTGAATTTTAACTCTGCCAAATGTATCCATGCAATAATAGCTACCAGATTGTCAAAAGCCACGTGTTGATGTACCAAGACGTGCTGGGCATTACGGCCAATATAGTTTAACCTTGCGAGCACAAAAAAAAAATGAAGCACATTGTTTGGAGTAGTCACAATTCCAAACTGTCTGTGGCTAAGTCTAAAGAGAAGTGGTTTAATGGTACTCTAGAGCCCAGTTAAAAAAATTTGTCTGGACAATTTGTCTGAAACAAAAGTTTAGTGAAATTAGAAGAGTAAAAGCTTTTATTTATATTTGTTTAATACGGCTCATTAGAATTGTCATTGT